>CM036594.1:19199080-19799080 GCA_020745705.1 Hemiprocne comata | reverse complement strand
AATATGCTTCCTCAAATTGTAATGCTGTAAGATTTCTCTTGACACTCATTTTTACTTCTATCAATTCATCTTTGATCTATTGTTCCCTTTCTTAATAGCAGAGGGGAAGGGGAGGAGGAAAGAGGTGTTCAAATTCCTCTCTATCAAGGTCCTCCCAATGTAATAAGAGCTCAAAAATCCACAAAATTAGCCATGGTCTTTCAGCTGCAAAATCCGCATCACATGCCAATAATTGCCACAAGTATAAAAACTTCTCTCTTTATTGCCACGGAGCACATTGATGCATTGCAGTGTTTCCCAGGAACATTTGTATTTATGCACATGACTCTGGGAGCATTGACCAGATACGTGTGGAAAATCTCCAAGCCATCTCTTTGGCCGATTTAGATTTTTCAGCTGAACCATTGAGACTATGCTTCGATTTTCAATGCTGGCATTTTTATGATGGAGGCTTTGGCTTATTAACAGAGCATAGTGAAACCAGCTTGTTGTTTTCCCCCTCCTTTTCTTCACTCTGTTATACCAAGGGACATTTATTACTTTTTGATAGAAGATGCACACGCCTCCCATACGAGAGAGGCACTGAAGCAGGACAAGATGGCTCCTGCCTTTGTGCACCATCTCCAGAGTAACTGGGGAAGGGCAGGAACTAGAGTGTAATCATTCAATAAAGTGACAAAATACAGGGCTGAAGAAAAAAAAAAAAAGCTTAGATTAAATAATTCTCCTATGTCCCTTATGTCTTCATCTATCTCTCAAAAGGCATTATGTGTTAAGCAGAAAATGGTATTACTTTTTGTATTAACAGAAGAGGTGAATCATCTAATGCCATTCAACAGTTGGAACTAATATCAAGGTTCAGGTTTCACAGATGGCTGTAAAAGAGACAGGGAAAAAGTCACACAGATCAGAAGTTGTTCACATTTTGGGGAAGATCCACCCTCAGCCCCTCAGTCTGTGACTTCCTCCAATCTCTAACAACTAATCTGGAATCAAAGCTCTCCTTTTAAAGCCCTCAACTTAATTCTTGATCTCCTGAGCTCCGAACATCCAGACAGAGCACTTAGAGGGTATGCAAGGAGGGCAGTGAGGGCTTGCTGCTGTGTAGCCGGCCTCCAAAAACCCAATACAACCTTTGGGAGAATGATGACAGGCTCCTTCTGGGTGTCTAGAGCATCTCATCATGACAGCAGCAACCTCACAGCATCCCTACAAAGGCTGCAAAGAGCCAGGTCACATGCCAAGGGAGCAGCCCCGCAGTCTAGCACACACAGGGCTGGCCATCTGATCTGTGGTACAGGGCCACCTGGAGACCTGGCAGGGTCTCCATGCACTCTGGGAGGAAGCCCAGGGTGAAAGGTGGCTCTGGAGAAGGGCATGAGTGGGTCCACTGATAATGTCAAATCTCTTGACCAAAGGTCTATGATTTTTGGGATGCTCACTCAGGTGGATTAAGGACTGAGGTGGCTCCTCCCCATGAATCACACTTCTCTCACATCTCCTAGATGTTGCTGACTTCTGCCTCCACCACCGGTACCTGAATAACCATGGGAAGTGGCACTGAATTGTTGGTACCAGTTTGTCCTGGTCCATGAGACTGTGCAGTGCAGGAAAGCAGGAGGTGTTTCAAGTGCCGTTTTGGCTGTTTCTGCTGTAGAGGTGGCAACCTAGGTACAAACTGCTACAGCCATCTGGGTTCTATCCACCTGCATAATCAGTCAGAGGTTTTGGAAAAAGCCTGGATGCAAGCTCACCCATCCAGGACATGATGTCTAATCATGAGAGGGGAAATAGAGGGAATAGCACGCAGTAGGGCTGTGAGTAGTGCAGTCTCCAGAGCAAGAGGGATTAATTGCTCAAATCCTAATTCTTTGCAAGGTGTGGAAGTCAATGGGAGGGAACGATGCCCACGTCTTGCAGAATGAAGGTGCGTAAAGCCAGGGTCACCTTTCACAGCAAAACTTCATAGAAATTAGATGACAGCCCATCCGTGCTGAGAGTTTCTCCACATCAGAGGTTTTGAATCGCAGCAGAATAATTCCAGCATTTGTAATTAGCGCTTTCATTAAATTCTCGTTGCTCTCATATTAATTTCAGGAGTTTGGAACTGTCAGAAGCAGTATTAAGGGATGCTAGCCTTGTCAGGAGCTGCAAATAAAAGTTGAGCTCCTGATTAAAAGTTTAGGACAGCCCTCATTATTTTCTGCATCAGAAGAGTAATCTTCTTGGTTACCCTTTCAGTCAGTATTGTTTCATTACAGAGGGTCTATAATTGTTCCTGCCTCAGAGCTATTTAAAAAAAAAAAAAAAGACAATTTGCTTTTCACATACTCCTCACTGAAGACAAATACAAAAATTCCCATTTGTGTTCAGACACAGAAAGGCACAGTGACACTGGGAAGGTGCTGGAAGCAGTCACTGATGAGTTTTCCAAGTTACCTGCTGATTGGACCAGAGAAGGCACTGGGAGGTGTAAGTCCCATGTGGATATTTAGCCTTCCCCACCTTCAGCAGCTAACTGCACCATCTCTCTTGCTTGTCACTTTGTCCTGCTCACAGAGGTAACACCACCCAAGTGTCTCCTCCCCAACCTCCAGGTGAGGTTTAGTCCCACGGGGAATGGGGATTAACTGTACATCTCATTAAGAACCTCATGCAAGGATGTACGTTTCCATGTGAACCAGAATTATTATTTTTGGCTTTAAAAACACACCCAGGTTCTCACTTCAGATCTAGCCATGCCCCCAGCACAGCCCCATCCATGGGAACTGAGGATGAGGGGTTGTTTAGGACAGGGATCAAGCATCACGTGGCAAACCACATATGGGAAATTCCTTATGCAAAACCTGGCCACCTTGTGCTACAAGGCTACACTGTCCATATGCAGTCTGCATACATTGAAAAAGAGGGATCCAGGGCTAGGCAGGGAGGCAGCCTGGGGCTGGGGCTGCTGCCTGAGGGCAGCTGCTCTGTGGCTGAAAGCAGGGCTCGGGGCTGGCCAGCACAGCAGCTGCAGGGTCTTCAGCTAAACATGTGCCAGGAAATAAAGATTCAGATGGATTTAACCTCATGGTAAATTCCTGTCAAACTTGTGTAATTGTTGGAAACTGAAAGCCTGAAAAATGAGTAAGTCACGAAGTGCCTTGTTTGGGATTTAAAGGAAGATTTCACTCAAGAAGGATGTTTCATTTTGGAATTTAAGCTTTTGTTGTTAAATGCACGTTGAAAACATCTTTCATTTTTAAAAAAATATACATTTGGAGGTTGAGTAAGGAAACCTGAAGTCAAACCAGGACACTGTATTTTTCCATACACACAGAGTGAAAATTCACTGCAATTTTTTTCTTTTTCTTTTTTTATTTGGGCTGTAAACAAAGAAACTGGCTATTAATCCAGTGAGCTGCTGAATGCTTTTCATTCCGTCTGATGCTGAACATCTCTGAAGACCGAGTACTGTATTCCCTTGGTTACTTTTTAATTACATTGCAATAAAATTGCAAGGAATCTAATTTTGCCAGATGAAGCCCAGGGACTCTGTGGAAGGTGATGGGGGTCCAGCTATTTTATACACTAATTACACTAGCACAGGCCCTGCAAGACTGTGCTATTTTTATTCATTCATTGAAGAAAGAAAAAAAAAAAAAAAGAAAAAGCAGCTCTTTCGTCTAGATCTGAGTGATTGCCATTTCATTCTCAAAAATAGTCAGTGTGCTCTTCATTTCTCAAAAAACCAGCTGCCCTCTTCTGTTTCCAGGGGATATTACCACCGTTTGAAATCCTAATGGGTGTGTTGTTGAAATCAAAATAAAATACCATCACTCTGCCTGCCTCAGAACAACAAACCAGTATCAATAAAGCCCTGCCACCTTTGTTAAAACCTCTGAAAATGGGGCAATATTAAATAAGAGCTTCAAATATGGCTTTAAGAAGGGAATTGTTTGGGATTTCTGTAAGTATGTCTGCAGTGCCATCAGGAGGTGTGATGAGAGCACAGAACGCTGGCGTGAGCGGAGGCTGAGCCGGCTCAGGTTGGCAGCACAGCTGTCACACAGACAAACACTGGTGCACGGACGTGGGGATGGGCATCCTGCACACATCTTCCAAGGATAACTGCATCTTGGTAGCTCCAGGTCCCCATGAGAGCCATCGCAAGGTATGGCCACCTCCTGCGACCACCTCAGAGCCTCGACCCAGCTGAAGACTGGTGGGGCTTCTGCATCCGGAATGCTCAAACACGTGAATACCTGTGGTCTTCAAAGGGGCTACAAGACTTCAAAATTTCGTTCTTGATTTTTTGGTAGTCAGTTAGGAAACCATGGCCTGGATCTGCAATGGGTGTGAGGCTGGTTGGTGCTTCCCAAGCAGCACATCACAGCCCCCAACAAAGATGCTGAACCAGCAGATAGGTGGGCAAAACACAGCTTCGGGGAGATGGAAAACAACAAATATGAGTTATTTTGGAATTATGAATTACTGTGACCCATTTCCTCCAAAACTGGCCTCAGTTCTGTATTGTTCTTGATTTTTCAGTTACTACAGCTATTCCTCCAAGGAATAAAGACTGAACACTTGCTAGAGCATTTCAGGAGGGTGACATGGTCTCACAAGTGCTCACTTGCCTCCTCTGGCTGACAAAACGCCTCAGAAAAATGCCTGAGCTGTCCAGTAAAAGTCTTTAGAAGAAGGATCAAGTGCATCACTGCACATACATGAATATTCAGCACAGTCAGATTTGCCACTCATGTATTACACCTCATATATTACTCATATTCTTATAAAATACCAATTAATTGAGTCAGTCCACACTTGCTCTTTCCCCAGAAGGACAGGCAAGATTCCCAAGACAGAGAAATACCACAGCTTCACAAAGGTCCCATTAAAGACAAAGTGGTGGTTGGAAGAAGTGAAGGTGGAGCAAACAGCTGCTCCCCATTCTCTGCTCTGAAGGAAGGGTAGGCACAGGGATGCTGATTAAAACTGGCCTCTTGCTGTGTACATGGATATCTTTCCTGAGTAATAGAACCTGCCTGGACTCAGGGCACCTGGCTTTGTACAAGTCCTGCAAATGAACAAGATTACCCTCAAAAATATTACATTTCACCACCAGTTTAACTTCAGAAGAAGAACCTCCACTGCAGTTGGTGATTCGGGTTTAAAAAAGGTAAAACCATAAAGGTAGAAAAAAGCAGAATGAAGGTAGGTGGACATACCCCTCCTCAGCTTGGCTCTGGGACAGCACAGCCCTAGCATCCCCCAGCTCCTGTTTTGCATTTCCTTCCATGAGCTTTCCACGTGCTCCGCTTGACTTTCAACAATTCCCTGCAGCCTCAGCAACAGATTTTCATGCTTTGAGGGTGTAAAAGGGAAACTATTTGGATACAGCCTCAAAGCACACAACATACATGAAGACCTAACACATGTTTGGCCCCTCAAAGGCTTTGTGTCTCCAGTTTGCTTCGGTCATACAGCGACACCACGGGAGCAAAGCACTACAGCCAGGATTTTTTCACAATGCTGTAGGTGGCATCAGCTGTATCAGGTTAAAGGCAGTAATTCCAACAAAGATAAATCATTTCTAATAAACAGAAATTGGAAAAGCCTCCGGCATCAAAACAATATTAAAGATTGAATCCTTCTGGGAAAGACACACGGTATTTGTCTGGAAAAATTGCTGCCAGCCATCCAATGCTGTAATTGAAGAACATTAAGTTTTATCCCAAATGCCAAACATAAGTGATGCAACACAACTTCATTTCCTTCTGGAGGAAATCTAGATCATCTCCAACAGCACCTGCTGAGAACAGGGTGACCTCAACCAGTCTCCAGGAAGATATTAAAATATTTATAATTTGACTGGGCAGCATTGAGATGATGGGTTTCTGTAAGAAACACATAGCTTGGGACTGGTAACCAGTGCTGTACCCTCACACAGACAGGGACCTGCAGTCTTTATAATTTTGATGTAGGCAGTGCAGGCAACCTCAGCTTTGTGCAGGGAATTGTCCTGGCAAACTCTAGCTAGGCTCAAAGGCTACAACTGCACCTACTGCAGTTGTATAACCATATGCTAATGACTCCCCTTGTAGGGGTAAATTTCATAAAAGACAACACATTTGGGTGTCTAAGGCTTATTTTCAAAGACTTGCAATCAGATTTACAAAAATTTTACAGCAATTTAAAATGTCTGCTGAGATTTGTGAAAGCACACAAGCAGATTAAGGTGCCAAAAGTTGTTAAATGTTACCCATGATCTATGCCACTCTTGTGTTCAAGGGTTGGCAGGATCACCCAAGGCAACTTCAGATTTTCTGTCTTTCCATTTCTATTCTAATTTATTCCACTGGCTATTACATTTCCCTCTAGGACATATACATTATATTCCTTTTTAAGTATTACAGCTTATGATCTGGACCCAAGGCATATCTGTGGATCCTGAAATTTTGGGGAGGCATGCTCTGATTTGGAAGACCTGTGCTGTGTTCACAGTGGGAATATTATGTTGTATGAAAATGACAATAAATGTTGGCTGGCATTTGGTAACCTCGAAGCTCTCATGAACCATTTCAGAGAGCTTGGCTGCCCATCCATTTACCAGGCAGTTTGTGAAATGGGTAGCCTGAAAGTCATAGTGATACAGCTTCACTTTCTCCTAAAGGCTTCTGGACACTGTTTCTTAAATCAAGACAATGCCTCTGAAGTTAGTGAGAGGAGAAGGCAACGCTGGCCTTGTTTCCGCAATCAGAAATGCAAGTTAGAAGTATGCATGCTAATTGTCAAGACTATTGCCATATAATTAGCATATAGAGTCTTTACCCAAATTAAGAACAACTCCCTTGGAAGCTTATTATGTCCTAATATATACCCAGCACGCACATACATAGAGCTATGGTCTGATCCATCCTTGCATTTCTTAGCAGCTGTGAGAAGCTGTGTGAAGATCAATGCTAATCTAGATTGACAATGTGTCTTCAGAAATCTGTCCCACTTACTAGACACTAAGCAATGAACAGAAGGGCTCCAGGCTGATGTAACTGTCTCTCAATCCAGAGACCTGTTAAGAGGAGAGACACCACTCCACGCATCCACATCCACCCTGGACTTCTACTGCCTCTCCTTGTGGAGAGTTTTGGGGGATCTCCAGACAACCTTGCTGTAAACATGCAGGGGGATGAAATCAGTCTCCGTGACATTAGGGTGTATGCATAAGGAAAAAGAGATAAGGGAAGCTTTGGAGATGGAACTATGCCCTTAAAAGGTCATGGAATGTAAGTGATAAGGGAAAACAGAATGTTGTACCAAGAATTGAGAGGCACCGGCTGGGGATTCAGAGAAGTGTTCCTAACTGAAGACAGAGCGTGGACAAAAAAGACAGACCCTTTTTAAAGTGTGCATGAACAGTATGCTAATTAATAGCATTATTGTAAAATCTGAGGGACACAGTATAAATGCAGAGAGACAAGAAATAAAGTGGCTTCTGCTCCTGCTTTTTAACGGACCTGATGACTACGTGATTTATGCCCACCACAACCTTCCGCCCACCACATCTCTTCACCTGCAACCTCTGACACCTCCTTCAAAGCTTCAGGTATGTGGCTACATCTTACTTTTTAACAATTGTCCTCATGTCTTCTGTGCTGCTACTGGGCTAACACACAACCCACCCCAAGGACAAGGGCTTAGCATTTTGCCTTTGTGGGAAGAGAGCACAGGGCAAGGCGCAGTCTGTTCACCCGGGGCTCACGATCCCCAAGCCTTCTGCATCCTGCCTGTTTGTCCAGGACTGCAGCAGACCAGCCTCAAGGGAAAGCTACTACAAACAGTCAGCAGTATAGCTCAGATTTTATCAGGCATTATTTCAAGGGTATAACTGAAAATATGGCAGCTGGACATCCAGCGTCTGTCTTGACGCTGTGGGATTGGTGAAACACAGGCTGGTACTATCCACTACTGCCTCCCACTTCTACCTGCTCAGTTTTGTGTGCCTGCGGTCACTGCAACCTTGAAACATCTGTTTTGTTTTTATTTAAATTCTTCTGTTACCATTTTTCTTGTACTTTTCAATAACACTCATTAGAAATTACTTGGGGTCTGCATAATAAAAATCTGTGCTTCACACAGATGAACAAACTTCAAATCAAAGTCATTAAATAAACATTATAAAAGCTGTCCTATTAATTAGATTTCTGCAACTGTGTGACAAGGTGAAGCAAAGAATGACTAGTCAAAACCAGACCCCCCAAAGATTTAGTCACAGAGAGAAGTTGTAAGAAAAGAGAAGCACTGACTCACTCTCATGCCTGGCTATCTTGGTGCCAGCTACCAGACAGACCAGCAGAATGTACAGCAGCCCATAATCCCACCTGACATAAATGCATGCAATACCCTGGATATTAATTGCATTGTTCCTCTGTCTGAATTTGGACCTGCTAATCCAAATAAGCTCCATGAGTAGCAGGTGCTCACCAGCTTTTACAAACAGAAACTACTTGTTTAAGACTCCGAAGTATTTTGTAGTTTGGCCATTTCCTACTTTACCCCAACTTGCTGCTGCTGAGATACTGCTAATAGTACTAGAGGTAGCTGCAATAAGGAGCTCCTGGAAAATGATCTCTTATAAATAGTGGATAACACCATGGAGGAAGAGTCCTTAAAGGGACTGCAAATCCCTCGTGGCTCCTGAGCCTGTGGCCAGTCCTGCCTCACACAAGAGCTTCTGCTCTTTGCTGAACCAATGCCCACCAATACAAACTCACACAGACCAAAAATGAGCCACAAGATCACACTTAGCTCCAAAACTCTCTAGTCAGCTGCAGTTAAAGGTTTTTGGCTTTGTACTGCTGTTTGTTACAAGTCCCTGAATCCAAAGGATTCTTTACAAACTGCCCAAAACATCAGGTGTTAACCCATAACATCACCATCTGGTGTGCAGGGATTTTGCCATTTGACTTTTAACGGATTATTTTATACCTATGTTTCATTTTTTAAAACCCAGGGTAATACACAGGCTCGTGTAGTATTTTTCATACAGTTGGTCTCATTGCATTTAATTAAGTACACAGTCTGACTTCTCCAGGTAAATACTGCATCCCTGCATGGAATTCCACAGACACATCAAATGCAGCACATCTATTTTATCATGCAACGGTGTTCGTATCTTCTTACAATCCCACACCTTGTTCTTTCCTTCACAGTACCTCTTTGTACCTTGATATTGGGAAACTAGCCTCAGATTGATACATTTTTAACATCTTTATATGTACAGCAAACACCAACCAAAGACACTCTCTAGTCTCAGATAATGCACTGTGGTTAATCTTCCTCCCTCTCTTTACACTTGTGTAGTTCCACCAACTTTAAATAGACCCACGGTTGCTTCCTGCAAGTAGAGGTGAAACAAGCCCAGTGGAATAAGGCCAGTTGAAAGTGTGTCATTCACTGAAGGATTAGGCCAATGAATTCTAGGTCTTATCTGTTACAGCAGCTCATTACTATTCCAAAACAGACAAGTTGCATTCAATTCAAATGCTTTGGAAGAACCAGAAGTAGGAATAGAGAGATTTTGTGTGAACATAAATAATTCAGAAGAGCCTCCAGAACCTGCACTTCGCAAACACAGACCCTCTACAATCCTCATAAAGAGTTGTTGTTTTTTCCACCTTTCCACTAAGATTTAATGGCAGAAGCAATATTGAGAGCTCTCTCTGCCAAGTTTTGTTGTTTTTAAACCATTTGCTGAAGTCCATTTCCTAACGTATTGTAATTCCATTACATCAACAATAATAATAAAAAAATCAAACTATTATTAATCAATTTGTTTTCAAAATCCATTAATGTTCATCAGTCTGTGAACAGAGTGGCTGAATGGAGACGTGGCATGGTCAAGAGCCCAGTATTTAAAAGCCTTGGGTTTTCAGCCACAGACTTTCTGGGTCAATAACTTATTTTTTCCAAACTTTACTTCCTCAGCTGTAAAATGTTGCAAGGCCACTAAATGAGATCCTTATACACCAGGGTAATTACAGAAGTGGTAGGATGACTACTTATGCTTTCAAATCATACAATTACTCTTAGATTTTCACCCATTTTTGTATTATTTTATTTGCTGCCTAATTTAACAAACACCTGTGAGTCTCAATTAGGTTGCCCAGGATTTTCTACATGTCGCTATGGTTTGGCTGTGCCAGATTGCTATAGAATTAATATAGAATACAATCACTCCTTGCAAATATTAAAAAGGCAGTGCCTTAACATCTGATAGCAGGCATATGTTGCTCTGTAGAGGTTTGCTCCTTTCTGGTTCCAAGGATAACTGACAATTACACAACGTGCTTGGGCACAAGACAATGAAGGGCTGGGGTCAGATTTAACATTAAGCTCCACTTACAAGTCTTTATGACCCTACTTACTATACATGAGAACACATAAAACCTCCCATATTTCATTGTTAGCACAGAAGAAGTCACCTAAGCACTTAGGCAGCTCCCAGCCCAACAAAACAGTCAATCAGGCTAATTCCACCCTGGTGTCACTGTTCCCAGTAATGGCCCAATGGCTGGAGGCCAGGGGAGAGCAGGGACACATCCCTGTTCAGAGTTGCTCATACACTTGGAGCTGTGCCTCAGTGGCAGTCACACACCCTGAATGTCTTATGTGTGCCACCAGGATACTGTCCCTGAGGTCAACAGCTGCTGCACCAAGTGAGGGCAGTGTTCTTCTCTCACCTGAGTTGAACCCCTCCAACCCCGGATTTTCTCTGCTTCAAGGCTCCAGTTCAGAATGTCCTTTCTGTTTGGAAGGTCACTTATGCTGCCTAAGCATACGCTCTTCTGGAGCCCTCAAGGAATGAAAGAGGGAAAGAGCACACTGGCAAAAAATGTGCAAATATAAGTACTGGGCTCAGCTTGTTCCCACCTTTGTACAGTTCCAGTTAAAATCAGTCTGTGGTTCAGCCTGAGGCTGTTCCAGGGCCTGTGATGTCTACTCAAGGGAAAAGCACAGACAGAAACAGCCCTTCCCGTACCTTCTGGTTCCCATCCTGTCAGATGCTGAGTGTTCCCAACCTGTCCTGAAGCTCAGAGGGAGAACTCAGCTGGCTTTCAGTAACAGTTGAAACTACACTGACCCCCCTCCAGGGCAACAAATGGCCTATACTCCTTTATCAGTGTATAAAAACATATTGCCCATGTAGTGGCACTCAGTGCTAGGCTAAAATCAATTCAGTCATGCATCGTCCAGCCACATCACAAGCAGTAGCAATTCCAAACACTAAGGCTGTACAATGATAAGAGCAAGATTATTTATTATATACTGAAGAAAAAAACAGAAAAGAAGAAAAAAAAAATCATTTTCATCAACTATTCCCTCACAGGGGTCAGTACAATATAAAGAAAATGAGGACAAATTTACAAAACCAACCTGACAAGAAGGCTCTAGATGAAACACATTCAAAGCACTTGCAAATGATGTTGCTGGACAAATGCAGAAGGAAATTAAATCAAGTAATTTTTCCCCTGCAAAACATAGAACAAAAAACTTATTTTATATTTTTTAAAAATACACAGTCCTGCCTTTATCTGCAGATACTACAAATAAAAAAATAAAATAAAATTTTAACTTTGATACATTTTTAAAGGAGAGATTCCCAAAACTACTGTTTGACCACATTTATTTGAAAGTGGATTTGATTTTCACTTCCAACTTTCTGCAGATGGCAAAGCAGCCAGCCCAGGTCAAAGCAATAGGATCTTAGCCACTAACTTGAAGAAACTAGGTCCATGCTTCTCCTATTTTCTGTCAATCCTTTGACAACCATGGCATTTGTTTTTCGATGATCAGTAACCGATGTCCATCTCGTCCAGAGCATCCTTGTATATATGGATTTAAAAAAAACTCC
The DNA here is from genome assembly GCA_020745705.1 of Hemiprocne comata. Lineage (NCBI taxonomy): Eukaryota > Metazoa > Chordata > Aves > Apodiformes > Apodidae > Hemiprocne > Hemiprocne comata. The sequence goes on along the minus strand of CM036594.1, from coordinate 19,787,187 downwards.
AAAAGAAAAAACACATATATGGGAAAACATCAGCAGTATGAAATTCCTGAAGGGTTTCAAGGCTTGCTCCTACTCAATTAAAGTCAACGTACGTCAACGTACTTCAAACTATTTTATCTGGAGCAGGACCAAATCCATACAGAAGCAGATACACATTCCTCAAAAAGCAAAACCTTAAGAGTCTTGCCACCAAAACATAGGAGTCAAAGAGAGATTTTAGCAATGTACCTTGCCTGGCCCTAGCCAACATATTTAGCTAGACTATTTAATTTACTCCTGATTTGGGCAAGATTCCCACTGGTTACAGTGCGTGTGTTACTTCAGTAACGTAGCAAAAGGACATCATGCATTAGTAACCTAAAATATCCATCTGTGCTCATGGCAATAGCTTCCCCTTCCAATGCCCTATAATGGGCACCTAGAAAAGGGAAAAAAGACAAGAAGCTGTACAGGAAAAAAAAAAATCTGCATTTTGCTACATTGATGGCCATCCTAAGCAACTCCAGAGAAGTTTTCAGGGTTCCTTTAGATGTACATGAAGAAAGCAAAAAGTCAAAAAGAGACCAATGTTATGCAAGATTATAACACATTTACTCATTAGTGCAGAATGCAAAATAACAGCTAATGCTTCATACAAACAAAACAGTATCACTTTCATACTCCTCACACATACATGAATTCCACATAGTTCACTTCCTTGCCTTAAAAAAATGCTTAAATGTAGAATGAACTTCATGTGTCTCTAAAAGTATCATTAGGAGTTACCAAAGGAACCACCGAGGAAAAAAAAAAACAACAATACCAACTCCAAAACAAACTAGAAATTGATATTTAGGAGCAAGCCGCAAGGGAATCCCCATTTTGTTTGGCAAGAGAAGAAAGAAAGAAGATCCACTGCTTGGATTTGGGGTTTGTAGTTGTTGTATTGGTGTGAGGTGGCTTTTTTGGGGGTTTTTCGGGGTTTTTTTTTGCATCAAGGGAAAGAAAACAATACATATGTTGGAGGGAAAACATTTTCACAAATACAATAAATACCTGTTCTGATTCAAAAGCAAAGTGCAACGTAGAGTTTTCTAATTAAACAAAAACAGCCTATAGAATAACGCCTTAAATATTAACAAATCAATTAGTGGTCAGCACAATAAAATAAATATGAATACATTGAGTTATATTTTGTTTCTAGCAGCAAAGGTCATTAAACTACTGGCCAATGTGACAGCTTCACAGAAGTCCTGTTTCTTAGGTTTGGTACTTGGTTTAACACACGAAAAAGATTGAGTGGGTGTGGAAAATGGTACTACAGGTGTGAAGTATTCTCCCCAGCCCATCTATGTCAAATAGGGTTTGGCCAGGATGTGTTTTCAGTATGTTCTGAATACTGATTTAGAGAGCAGCTTTCATAAAAAAAAAACCAAACCTGGATCCACCTCATTTCTCATGTTGACAAATATGAGTTTGGATTGGCCTGAACCCTAGTATTAGTGAGGCAGGGTGTTTTATCTTTGCAGTCAATAATTTTCTATGCTGGAGGGAGAGTGGGAAGATCACAAACCATTAAGCAATGCTGAAGAGGGAGAGGTGAGCTTTGGTCACTTGTAGGGAAGCGCCAAAAACAGACCACTAGGACAAAGCGAGTCTCAACTGCTTCTGCCAGCAAACATCTTTCCTCCCATGTAGGAAACCAGTCCTACTCTTGTTGCTTGAGTTGCACTGTCTGCTTTATACCTGCTATATAACCCACCAATTGGAAATCCTCTGGATGATGACACTCACTTGTCGTACTCCCTTGAACAACACAAAGCAGCTACAGGCCTCTCTGTTCAGGGCAGACTTGAGCCATTCCTCAAAACCAGACTCAGCCCCACGCAGAAAGGAGCCTGCAGGAACAGGCCCTGAACCTCCCTCACACACCCTCCTGAGCACACGGGCATGCTGTGGCACCTTGGCACCAGCTTTTACCAGGAGGTAACAGGACTTGGAGCAAACTGAGTTTTGGTACCTCCAGCAGTCACTGGAAATGCCAAATGAGGAGCAGATTGCTGGGCTGGGAGCAAGACCAGCAACCAAAGCAAAGTGGTGAACAGTTGCTTTTTGGGACACATGAAAGCAGACAAAGATGCTTTCTTGGTCCTAGGATTAAGCTAGATAACATCAGTATCTACAGCTCATCCAGCTCTTATTTTTACAAAGTGTTGTTCTGCTGCTACTAATTGCAGCCTGTGGGAAATGCCATGCTTTAATTTACAGCAGGAGGGATGTTTAACCATAATGCAGGGATCACTCTGGTGAAACACACTATGTAAAGGCTCATCAGCCCCCTCTGTGCCCGCACAGTGGTGTCAGACTAGCAAAACAAAAGACAGAACACAAAGAGAAAATCAGAGCCCTTCTTTGACAGTCAAAGATGAGGGAAAAAGGCTGACAAGAGATTTTTGCAAGGGGAATGTTCTTCAAGGCAACGCAGGGTGAACCAGGGCCAGGAAAGCACAGAAGAAACAGACTCACACGCTGTCAAAACTGGTCAGTTGGTGCATTGCAACCTGAGCACCTGTCCTCCTACCTTCTAAAGTACTCCAGTGCACACACCCTATTTAATTGGGCTTTGCACAGAGGAGAGGAGGGAATCCTATTCAAGAGGATGGCCACTGCTCTGCCTTGTATCTGCAGAGCGAGGATCAGGACAGAATGATGTAGTGGGTTGATTTCAACTACTGTGCAAGAGCTCACCTTGCCTGGATTTAGGAAGGCTGTGCTAAGGTTGTATGGCTACGTGATGCTCAGGTAGCTTAAGATAACGACACTTGGCTTCTCAGGAGCAGCCAAGTGCAATGAACCTTTTTGAGGTGGACAAGAAAGGTGAAGAAAAATTGTCTGGATTTTGTTGGTTTACTCATTTTTCATTTTTTAAGGCAAGCAGAAAATCCTTCTGGAATGCAAGAGGCAGGATCAGAATGACAAAAAGAGGGGGTGGAGGAGCTATCTTGGACTTTATGCACTAGGTAAAATTTAACCCTGGTAAAATGATACTGAAACCAATGGAGCTGCATCTAGTTCAACCTACTGCCTGAAGAGGAGGAGACAGAAGCCATGATGCTTCCTTGACTCCCCCTCTGCACCTGCCACTGAAGCCAATGAAGCTCTACCAGTGTACAGCTGTAGCAGCACAGTGGTGAGCCAGGTCCAACAGAGGTTACCTACATGCTGGGCTTACCACTGGAGCAAACAGTTTAGAAACACTGTCAACTGGATTCCTATCACAGCTTCTCACATCTGCCCAAATGAGTGGAAAAATAAATGTCAGCCCTGCTCCTTCCTGCTGTTGTTAAGGAAAATCAAAACAGACACACACCCCTTGGGTTTGCCTACACTTATCAAGTTGCTTAACAAGTTTCATGAATACTTCCTCATGCCTAAAAAGCTGTTACTCAAGCAATCATCACCCCTGACATTTAATTCCTACCTAACTTTGGATTGTTGATGGTCCCTAGAACAGTGAAGTTCACACCAAGGAATGGAATTAAAACCCATTCTGAGATGGGAAAAGAAAGAGGGGAAAAAAATTCATCCAATATTGATAACTCTAGTCAAAAGGAGCATTTCATCTCTCCTCTACAACTCATCGGGTTTTGTCCAGGAAATGGAATCAGGACATAGAGGTATCTGCTCCTCAAGGTCCAGGCAGCCCTGCTCTCCCAGAGCAGTAGAGCTGCAGGCCAGAGACCAACATTTGCTCTCTTCTACATTAGTGTGCAAGGAAATTACAGCTGTAAGTTACTTCCAACCTATTCTCAACCCTAGCCAATCTAAGGCAGAATCAAAGCAGAGCACAACTCATCTGAGCAGGTTTGCTTTCTGATTCACTTCATTAAGCCACTGAGAGGAGCTACACCCGTGGTGCATCAAGGTGCCCAGCCAACAACACTGAGAATCTTTTTTCATTGTTAACTGGTAAAAGAAACTATTTCTGGAAGTGGCTAATCAGCTGATACCCAGTGTCAGATCTTCAGAATGAAATCTGCATCACAGAGGATGTGGTAAGAGGCATGACCCTCCAAGGAGGAAAGGTATGCACAGCCTTTCTACAGGGATGTGGAAAGATCTTACTCTGGGCTGTAATGGAAGCCAAAGCAGCAATTTGTGGACAAGTAGACCACCTAATTCACACATTCACTGGCCCCATTCTTGCCCCTTCTTTACAAGGTGCCCAGAGATTCAGTCTGGTGTAGGGAGGCATTCTGGAGGACTGCTCTGGGGTGTGCAAAGAAGGGAGTGGGCTTTGCACATGGTCCACCTGTGTGGTAGAACCACAGAAGTTTCCAGCACTTCTTGGACTTCGCATATTCATGCAGAAGGCTGAGGAGAAGACATTAAGTCCTCCCCACCACTCAACACAATGAAGAGCCTTAGATAATTAGCAAACAAACACCAAAAACACTTCATGTCCTGCACAGCATCATCCTGCCAACTATGATAGAAAAAAAATCTAACCATACCAGTAAGTTTGCAGGTGTTACATGTATAGCTCGAGAGCATACTCCTATCAAATGGAGCACAAAGCAGGGCACGTGGCAAACAGCAGGCAAGAGACAAGCTGCTCTATTTTGCAAACTACTACCAGGGGCGGCGCGTCATTGTACATAGCCTAGGTTCTCCATCTCGTTCCTGTACCGCTGTTCCGACACCTTGCTTTTATGCTGTTTGCTTTCTAAGTGCTGTCTGAACTCCATCTCCTCGCTGGCCCCAGCGTTGCACATGGAGCAGTAGAACTGGCCACTGGGGGTGACACACATGGCCAGATCCCGAGGAATCCTCTGGCGCGAGCGGGGATTGAAGTAGGGACCTGAGGAGACAACAGAAAAACTTGTTTTATCTGTAAGAAAGAAAAGCTAGAGGCAGCTCAGTAAGAACTTCTAAATCCAACCAAATTTTATAGAAAAGCAGTCAAAGACTAGCTTCTTGAAATGATTAGAGTCTCAACCTTATTGACTTCTCTGAGAACCAGGGGTGTAGCACACAGAGGAGCTGTACTTGCTGGCATTTTATAAAGCAGCAGAGTGGGCTTAGTGCCCTGGTCTTATTAAGAATCAATAGAGAGTAGAAAATTAGGAGTCTAACCATTTAAGTGATGAGTCAAGTCTTTTTTTTTTTTCCTTAACCCTCTAATTACAGAATTAGAACAGTCTTTTGATCAGAATAAGCTGCCTCACTTTAAAATTCTCAAAAAAATGTATTTAAAAGAACTTTAAAAGATTCATCTTTTCCACATGACAGTGGTCAGAATTACACAAATAAACCAAACTTCACCAGGAATCAGGGTTTCAGCTACTATCTGCTCATAACACAATTTGAAATGAAAAAGAGAAACAGATGCTGGGCTGGACACTATAAAAAAACACTTTAAATCCTAGTAAAGAGGTAAAGTTAGTATCAAACACCTGAGGAAGGACTCTACTCTAGGAATGGCCATAGAGGGAGGCTAACTCACTCTCTCATTGTGGTCATGGGAGTGCAAGTACAGGTTGATGTGCTACAGCAGGAGTCAAAGCATCTGGCTGCTTGCCAAGAAAATAAAGCAGGAAAATCGTCGCCACTTAGAGCTGCCTTAGAGACAGGCAGATGGTAAATGAAGTTACAAACTGAGAAACCAAACTAACAAGCAGGCTGACAAAACAAAGCAACTTTAGCAGCTGGGAAAAGAAACCATGCAAACATGAGAGATCAGCAGAGCTTCTTTCACAACCTGTCTGCTAAAACAGGCCTTAGAAACAGAAGAAAAACAAGTCTGTTTATTATTAATTATTATTCCAACTATAGACCAGATGCAAGCTCAGTTACCTGTGTTGTTTTGAACTGTATACATATTTCTTCTGTTCTGCATCATTTTGTATTCATTCCCTTCTTTCCTTGCCCTCCGTTTGCCTAGTTCTGATGCATCCCTAAAGATTAAACAAATACAAACAGCTGCAATTCAGAGTTTTCTGAGAAAACGACTGCCAGAGACACTGCCACATGCTTTCAGCCTGAGCATGAAGTTGAACAATACCTACGAGAACAAGTTATTCTGTGCTTCTGCAAGACGCAGCCGTTTGGCATGATTTTTCCCTTGGTAGTGAGCCTGTGCCACAGCTGGAGAACTAAACGAAGCATCACAAAGCTTGCAGTAATCATTCTCTGTGGCCAAGATCACTCGGCCACCTGGTTTACTGGATCCCATCTAGCAGCAAAGGGAGAGACAGCATGTGAAACACAAGAAGGTTAAATCGTTGAAATACCTGAACCACAAGGACTGAGACCAGTATCATCTTCACCAGGCAAAAAGAGAGCTGGAATTAGAGCATATGCATTAGGACACTCTCAGCACTCCCCACACTGTTCTTACAGGAACTTCATTTTCCTTGCCTCAGCCTCCAGGAGAATCTTCAAATTCCTTGAGACCTAGGCCAATCCCTGGCCTCGGATGGAGAGGGAAGCAATCTGAACAAACATCTTTTACCTCTGCAATAGATGCAGAGCCTTGTTTACTTCACAGTAACGATTTAACTCCTCTACTGACTGCTGAGAGCTGATGAACAGTGACTTTAACACTGAGGAAAACCCACCAAAAGGTAAAGGTGCTCCTATATCCTATTTATAGTGTACTTAATCTCTCCACATTACCCTGTCTCTACACAGCTCCCTGACCACTCTAAAAGATTTAAAAAAAAAACAACACCAATATCAGAGCTGCCAAACCTCCTGTCCTTACCCTTTAGGTAGAAGGACACCTGGATCAAGACTTCAGAGGAAGGACCCAGCCTCACATGAGCAGCTCCTGCCATATGAAGGGTACTTTGCCTGTCAGGCCAGACCACACAGTGATCAGGGAAGCAATCATGTCTCCTCACTGTGTATCATCCAGAGAAAAGTGCTTTGAAAACAGTGCACCAGCAGGGATTCACACAGCCATGTCACTGCAGCATTTGCTAAGTTGAGTTTCTTTCACATCTCTTTTGATACTGTTCAAGCTTACAAACACACACACCCTTCTGACTTGTATGTTACAACATGAACCCTCACAAGGCCCCAGAGTGGTCTTTTTGTTGCCATGGGCCATTTTCTCCATTAAAAAAGGGCTTCAGATACCCTAGCAGGTACAGCACCCACGTCCCGCTACCTAGGACTGGACCCCGTGCCCCCTCGATTCGGTTTTGTGAGCCACAAAGTCATTTTACATGAGACCGAGTCTCCCTCTGCTGGCTCCGACAGCAGGTATAACAATCAGCCACTCACGGAGAACACTCCTGGCTTCTGTACAGACAGCAGAGGCTTTTGCTTTTTGGAAATGACAGACACAGCTTTGATCCCTGCAGCCCAGCTGTGGTTCCCTGCAGAGTCACATGCAAAAGCCAGGTTAGCTGTTAAGTCCCAACGACAATCAGAAGTGATGAATTCTAGAAGAAAGCAAGAATCATCTCTTTTGACTCTAACATGGCGGAGAAAGAATTAATCCAGATCACTAAGGGAACCATCCATTCACCCTACACACTGCAAAAGGCACAACAAAAGAGGAATTAGGTAACAGCCCTGGGCAATGGGTGTAGGAGCTCCTGAACACTTTTTCCATGTAGGCTTTCCTCACACAATGGAGGGAATGATTGTGCAGAGTGGATGCCACACCCTCATGTCCTAATCCAGCTCCAACAATGCTGTTTTATACCTGCCCTTAAACAACCATCAGCAGCAGCACATCAGACTTACCTAGGAATCAAAATATTTGCCATACAGAAATAGAACATTTCAAGTCCAATATTCTGCTGCAAGGGCAGATCAATATCTGCATCTTCAAAGGAAAGCAAACAGCTACCAACAGGCCACGTGCACCATCCCACGCCATCACAAGGAAAATTCTTTCCCAACTCCTGAAGTGATCCTCAAAGCATAAGATCTAGTTATCTTCACTAGGGGTTAGGTGACAAGTAGGCAGCATGATCTTGTCACCTTCCCATGCCTTACCTGAGCTGGAAGGGAGACAACCTGAGGTGGGGCAGGCTCAACTGAATTACTCATTCTGGCAGGTGCCGGACAGCTATTGGCAGCATAGTAATTTCGGAGTTTCTTACTGTGGTTTTTACCCTGGAAAGAGAACCCAGATTAATCACTGTCCTAGTAACAGTATCTTACACTGGGAAAAAAAAGAAAAAAAAGGATCCAGGGACCTAAAAGAGAAAGTGGCCATGAATGAAGATGGTGCCTCAGGTAAAGGACCAGTCACTCAGAAAATAACAGATCTGAACTGAAGAGATGCTGGCATCCCCTTTTCTGCAAATGCTCCTCACCTAGCATGACTTGGTCTCATTTTCAACCAATTTTCTCAAATCAGTAAGGTGACAATCCATACATCAACATGTTTCCATTTCAAAACCAGTATTTTGTCTTTTAAATGTGAAACACTAATTGCTTTGCACAGTTTTTTTTATAAGCCTGAACACACATGATCCTTCATGAGATTGCAAGCATGAGTTACAACATGAGATTGAATGTAAAAAGCTCTGCTTTGTACTTCATTTTCTCTTGGAAAACACATGCTATAGTTCTTTTCTGTGTTCTGAAAACTAGACAAAGCTACATAAGACTATATATATGCAGCGTGGATATATAATAAGGAATATGCATAAATGCAAGTTGTGCTCTATAAATGCACTTCTGTCCCCTCATGGCAGAAATACTGCAAAAATCAGATGCTGAAGTGTAACACTAACTGAACCTACCCCTTCACTGGCAGGATGCCACTTTTTCAGGGCCAACAGCAAATCTGAGAACAGCCAACCTTTTGGATTCACTGGTGGAGAAAGTCACTATCTCCACATCTCACACAAATATAGCACTGGGCAGAAAGGGTACTGGTAAAATGGGGTAATGTAAGGCTGTGACATATTCGATCTCTCAGCAAAAAAGCATATGCAAATAGTCCCCAACCTATTTCAGACAAGTCAACCAGATCAGCTTGAACAAAACTAATTTGGTCTGAGCCAACCATGCTGGTGACAGCATTTGCATAAATGGCCCCACCAAATCAGTGGTGTGCATAATCTCAAACAGGAGACAGTGATAAGCACGTGGCAGCAGTCCCCTTTCCTAATGGCATAGCTGGATGCAGCAGAAAACATCTGTCCAGGCCTTACAAACTTATGAAGTTCAATTTTATTGGAAGAGTCTAAAGGTGAAAAATAGGCCACATAGACAAAGGAAAAATGACCAGTGTCTCCTTTTTCACCCATGCCATGTCAGTACTACTTCTCTGTCCCTGTGGACAAGGATTTTGCAAAAAGGTCCAGAGGTTACGCTGTAAATGAAAGCACTGCAGCATGTCTGGACAACCAGCAAATTCAGGCAGGGTGAAGATACATCTACAGAGCCATTTCAGTCCATTTGTTGGTACAAATGTAGCTCCAGATGAGCTAACTTCAATGCTGCTGCTGCTGGTGTGCAGCGACCTCAACACAGCACTCCAAAGCCCCTTGAGAAGCTAAGTTAGTCCTCGTACATTAGGCCACACTTGGCTCTGTGCTACCACAGCAACGTACTGGCAGTGCACACACTGGCACAGGAATGACTACACAAGCTGCAGATGCAGCAGCTCTGAAATCTGTGCCTCCTGCTACTCTCCTTACCTGGTAATGAGCCTGGGCTTGTTGTGCTGAGTTCAGAGTCACATTGCAAAGCTTACAGCACAGAGGCTTACATAGTTCCTCCAACATGGGATCCTGCTCCACCACCTTTGCAAGCTCTTCTTCTTGTGTGTGATGAAAAGAAGGCCCCAGTCCGAGAGATTTTGGTGGGGACAGTGGTGAGCTGGCTCTTGGCCTTGTAGCCACTGACATAGGAAGAGATGAAGGCTTCTCAGGATGAGGAAGAAGTCCTTCTTGCTGTAGAAGAATCATTGGCCAAGAAAACTGTGGGCATGCTACTTCTGAAGGATGAGGAGTCTTCTTCAGATCTAGACCAGAGAGAGACAAATGCTGAAATAAGCAGCACTAACAGGAGCATCAACAATCCAGCGGACAACTCCTGTAATGTCATTGCCTGTACTTTATGCCTTTTCACAATGCCAAGCAGGATACAGTCAGTTCCTAACACTTGACTCCACAGGAACACCAGCACCTCGGACAACCAGATCCAGGGTAAAAGATACGTGTATAGGAACTAGACTGAAGTCTGAAATACAGTGCCCCATGGCACCTCCTGGACAGGTGAAGATCACTAACCACCCATAGTACCTGACCGACAGCATGCACATCCCACTGCCCCATGACCACAAGAAGATGTGACACACAAGCTGCACAGCACATCAGCTGTGTTAATGGGAGTGGGAGAGACACAACCATTAACCAAATTCTCTTTTGGCAGCCTAAGGACAAGCTCACAGTTCAAGACCTAAACAAATATTACAATGTATTACTGCCACTGATGACTTAAGAAGAATCTAAATATTTCAAAGCAGATTTATCTGATATAGGTAGATATACAGACAGACACATGTATCCCTCAAATACTCACAAAGACCTTCCTGAGGAAAGATATTCTACAGTTAACTTTTCTCAAGTAACTCAACAAAAGCAGAAGAGTGTGAATCAACTTGAGCACACCCTTGCTGTACACAGCTCCCAAGGATTCTCTTCCATGGTCTTGTTGAATGACCTTGAGTTATTTCTCCTGTTCCCTTTACTAACTACAACCTTTGCAACATTTAAAGCTTTATCTTCTGCAAAATGGAGAGCTCATCCTATATTAACCTTTATTTAATTATTTCTCAGTTAATTCAATTCTTATAACTAACCCTACTTTTCCAACAAGGGGTTCTGAGAGGCTTATTTAATTAAAGTTTATAAATCACATCTAAAGCCTGGATGAACACTCCTAGAATAATGCATAGCAGTGATACTATGAATCAAGGCATAGCTACTTTTTGTTAATGTCTTATTAGCTTCTTATCATACCAAATCCTGTTCACTGCTACACTGGGTCCAAAGAAGTATTATCTTGGCCTTTGCAGATCACTTTCAGCTAGGGCTGCATTGGTAGCAACCATGCTTCTGCTATAATCTTTGTTTGTTCAAGCAAATAATGAGCCACATCTACATTTTAAAATAACATTTCTGGAAAATTAAAGAAAGGTAAATTAAATGCCAGCTCGGACCTTTGTTCCTGAGTGGCTTTTGAAAATAGAATTTGACTTCAAAGTAATTTAGGAACCTGGAGAAGCAGAGAGCATTTATGTGGGATAACTTCTGGGATTTTCAATCTGCTAAAATTGGCAGGAGATAAATACCTTGCTACAGTCAAGTGCTGGAAGATCCCAGTTGATGCCTGAGGTTTTAGGTACTCTAGTGCCTTTGAAAGTCAGGCTCCAGAGAGGCCTATGTCCTATTAGGAAAAATAAAACCATAATCTAAAAAAAAAAAAAAAAAAGACTAAGAAAATCAGTGAGACTAAAGCACTCAAGTGACAAGATTTCTGAAATGTTTACATCTACAAATAATTGAAGATTGGAGGCAATTTAGTTCTTACCAGTAACTAAAGGTAAAGAAAAAAGACATGGAAAAAACAAATTAAAAAAAAAAAAAAAGCCAAAATGAGCACTCATTGCTTGTGGACAAGCTTTTAAGACAGTAATAGAGACATCAGGAGTTTTTATGTTTTTCAATAGCCCCCCACCATCATGGCTCTGAGAAAATCCAGGAGAGCTATACCTAACATGATGTAACCATAAAAGCAAAATCAAAACCACCATCATGAAAACTAACTGAAACAAGATAAAATGGAATCCACCACAAAGAAGGAAGACAGGACACAGGAGTGGTATGGTCAAAGTCATCTATCAGCAATGTAAATGCTGTAGTGTTACCTAACTTCATTCCAACACACAGCATATGCTTTCCTGGTTAAGCAGAACTATGTAAAAAGATTTTGTTACTTTAGTTTCCTCAACTTCATAGACAGTCTAATTGATTGTTGTGGAAAAGTTCATATTCATGACAGTTAAATATATTGTACCACAGGCCTCTCAAGGCAGTTTAGATCAATTATGCAAGCAGGTAAGCATGCCATCCATTTTCAAAGTTTTATTACACCATGACAATGTGCCTCTTACCTTAAAACGAGAGCAAATTACACCTAAATACTTCACAGAGTAATATAAAGAGATCTACAGTAAATGGCAATCGAGATCCATCTGCTTAATTTTGCATGTTTGTTGCATCAAGCCTTCCATAATCAACTGACCCATGACATGGGATTTGTCATATACAAGATAGGACACAGGGCTTGCAGGATCTGCATACATAGGGAAAAAGGTATAACATAACATTCTTAGAAAATTTCTAATTGTGAGGTTATTTACTGTTTCTCAAAGTAACCAGTAGTCTGAAGATAAAATTAAGGCTGCATGGGCAATTTTAAAATTAGAACAACTTGGCCTGGCATATACAACCCTGATTTTCTCCTAATAGTCATCTTTCATCATTGAAGTTGCAAAAATTTAGTTGGTTTCTTTCTTACAGATACAATTTAAAAGAAAAAAAAAAATTCTGCTTGTTCACATGTCCCTCTAACCCTCCACTGCTGTTGGCTACAGATACCCCATCCAGAGGAAGGGAACATGACATCTTTGACTCCACCTTTCCCTTCACATGAAAAGCTGCAAAATCTTTACAAAACAGCAAAGGAATGAGAAACCTCCATCACCGAGGACAGCTAAGGCAGGGTAAGGACCAGCAGCTCTGCAGGGTGAGCTGAGGAGACAATTCTGCTTCAAGACAGCATCTCTCAGATCCCAACCATGCCTCCTACATGCCGTATGGGGAACGACACACTTCTATTCTGTGCCAGTTGTTCTCAGGTGGGTGCAAGGGAGACATGCAGCCCTCCTCACTGCTTTCAGGTTGGGGCATCCCAAAGGCAGCACTGAAGGAGGAGATCCAGCCTACCAGCCCTGAGTACCACAGCCTGGTAGTACCCAGTCATTTTTAGTAGCAACAGGGAACAACCTCCCCAGCCACCAGCAGCATAGTTCTGGGAAAGGAACTGGTATGGCCTTACAACGAAGCATGTACACAATGTGACCTTCCTTGGCCATAAATGTAAGCCCCAATGAGCCACCTACATGCCATGTGTTCCCACCAGAATTAGTTTTTAAATGAAGTTGAGGCAACTAATAACAAGTGATAAAAATCTATACAAACAATGAACAAGTTGTGGGTTTGATGTTGGCTTTTCTTCCAAGAATGGAAGCATATTTCTATTCAAGTCCACTTGTATCTCAATACACTGACATCACTTAACCTAGCTGTACCAGAAAGTTTACCTTTGGTCATAGACTAGACCTACAGGACTCCATCCTGAACAGCAGGGTTGTTTTATAATGCTGCAGGGCTCAAAGACAGCAGATCAAGATAAACATGCATCATACACAATTCTACCATAAGGTACAGGGCCCACTAACCCTCTAATGATGAGGATACGCATTTAGTAACCCAGAAACAAAGGGCATTCATCATCTCTTACATCAACGAGCTACCAGAAACCACAGGCGTAAATCCTGACATCCTAGCAGACATTTCTGAAAAGTTGCCTGCCTTGCAGTCCTGATGATGGAATCTAAGGGAATTAAAAATAAAAAAAAAACAAACAAAAAACCAAGAAACAAAAAAAAAACCCTGGTATTTACTATCTCGGAATAACGACAACCTGAGCGAGAAGTCAAGATACCAGCATTCAATTTTGGCAATGCAGAAATAAAACTAGCATAAAGGAGAGGCAAATACAGACATCCGCGCCACCGAAGCGGCTTAAGCACCCCCTAGCACAGCAGAAACATGGCGAGCGCCCCCGTAACACCGCACAGCCCCCAATCCTGCTATTAACCCGGTGCCGCCACCCGCCGAGGCCAAGGCCGCAGCCCCGCCGCAAACACCCCGGCCCCCGGCGAGCACCTACCGCGCCGGCGAGGGCTGCGAGCGGCGGCCCCGGCCCCCCGCGGCACCTCTGACCACTTCCCCCGCACAACTGGTCCCGGTACCCGAGGCCCGAGGAGGGCCGGGGCCGACAGGGCGAGTAGGACCGGCACCAGCTGCAGGAAGTGACCGCAACGCGGCGGGGCGGGGCTGGCGGCGGCGATGGGCTGGGCGGGCCACCGAACGGCAGCTCCGGGCCTTGGGCCCAGCTGCCGCTCACCGCGGGGATGGGCGGGCTCGTTCTTCCGTGCCTCGGCGGGTGCTGAGCCCGTTCTGCCGGAGAGTTGTCCTGAGCTCAGCTCTGGCTGCCGGGCAGCTCTCGGCGGTCCCCCTCGGTGTCACCTGGCACCGAGATTTTCGCTGACGTATGACCCCGGCACACCGCTGGACATTTTTCCTCCACAGTCCCAGCCAGCTGCTGGCTCTTCAGACCCAGCTTCTTTTGAAATAATCTCACAGAAACATGCACTCATTGAAACATGCTTTTTGGCATTACAGGCTAAAATGCAGTTGAAAAGTTGCTAATGTATATAACTGCTCGATTTAATCCTGAGTTGTGACTTTGCACAAGGTTATTTTATCTCTTTTTTGCTCTGGTATTTTGTTTTGGACAGGAGAAACTGCAACTAACCTGAATTTGTATATATAAACATCGTCAGCCAGTGAATTTTCCTCCAACCCACCACTGACAGCAGCACACACCTCACCCTTACAGCTGGGCCACCCTGTTTCAAAGCATCAAGTGTTCCTGTTTATTTTCTTCCATTTCATTGGAACAGCAAAGCGCTGAAGAGTCGCTATACGCTGCAACCACCACTGAAGGAGATCTCTTCCAGTACTTGAAAACCTACAGGAAAGCTGGAGAGGGACTTTTTGCAAGGCCATATAGCGATAGGACAAGGGGCAAACGTTTTAATCTGAAAGAGGATACATTAGATGAGATATTAGGAAGAAATTATTTAGTGTGAGGGTGCTGAGACACTTGAAAGGGTTGGTCAGGGAAGTTTTCGAAGCCCCATCCCTGGAAGTGTTCAAGGGCAGGTTGGATGAGGCTCTGAGCAACCTGATCTACTGGGAGGTGTCCCTGCCCATGCAGGGGGGTTGATCACATGATCTTTAAGGTCCATTCCAACCCAAACCATTCTATGATTCTGTGTTCGCTGGGGTACGTTTTGCAGTGCCCTGCAAGGCCACTGCCTTTGTTCACACCTTGGCTCTAAAACGTGCTTATGCCAACTCTCCCGGTGAGAGGATAAATATCCCTTGAAAAACAGAATGATTAAACGAGATACCCGACTGATTAATCACCCAGATTATTCCTGTAGCTTCCCTCCTGTCATCACCTCAGTAGGATCCTCTCTGTTGCATTTTTTTTGGCTCTCACCAAGATAAACCAGCCAAGCACTCTCACTGCTGATCCTGAAAACCCAAAACACCAGGAAATACACATTTTAAATGTTACAGAATAATACAATCATCAATTCGTTTTGGCTGGAAAAGACCTTTAACATCAACCAACCGTAACCAGCACTGCCAAATCCACTACTAAACCATGTCCCCAAGCACCACATCTACATGTTTTTTAAATACCTCCAGGGATGGTGACTCTACCGCTTCCCTCGGCAGCCTGTTTCAGGGCCTGACAACAATTTCGGTGAAGAAATTTTCTCCTAATTTCAATCTAAACTTCCCCTGGCAGAACTTGAGGCTATTTCTTGTCCTTTCACTTGTTACTTGGGAGAAGAACCTCCTTGCACGTAGTTATAGAGAGCGGTAAGGCATTCCCTCACCCTCCTTTTCTCGAGACTAAACAACGCTAAGTTCTCTCTCTTTTCTCTTTAATTTGTAAAGGCATTCACCTGGTGGGCCGCCCTTTTTATAATAAAACACTAGATTCAAGTACAGTGCCTTCAGCCCAGCGGCAGCTCAATTTCTAAAAAGAATTTGAGGTGTTTCTGATGATCCAATGGGGAAAGGGGACACGAGCACGCTGGACTCGGTCACTCCCGCCCTCCCGTGCGCTTCAGCCTGACGGCGGGCGCAGCGCCGCGTTAATGAGGTTACAACAATGAACGGGACAGAAAACTCGCCTCCAGTCAGGTCATTTCCCGGGCCCCGGTGCTATGATCCTGCGGTACCGGCAGCTCCGGCCACGGGGAAGGCGGAGGTCTCAGCGCCGCTGCGAGCCCCGCAGGCCTCAGCGCCACCGCCGCCGCAGCCGCGCTAGGTGGCAGCAGGGGAGCACAGCGGGGCGCGGAGGGAGCGGTCCTGGGGTGACCGGAAGGCGCGGACGGACGAGGCGGAGGCGGAACCGGTACCGGAGCGGCCGCCTCACCGCGCGGTGGCGTCCCACGACCCCACGCCGCGCCCTCCACGCTGCCCGTCACCGCCTTCCCCCTCCGCTTCCGGCGGGCGGCGCCATCCCCATCCGGGGTCAGGGCCCCGCTCCCTTCCTGTTATTGCCCGTGCGGGCGGCGGCTCTGTCGGAGCGGTGCGGGGGCTGTCGGCGCCCCTTCCGCCAGCGCCCAGGGGGACAGTCACCCATCCAGGGGTGTCGCGGTGGCTGCGGGGCGGATCGAGGAGTTGCGAGTTCTGCGGGGCGCGGCCCAGCCCCTGCCCGTCGGGGCGGCGGCTGCGAGCCGGCGGGGAGGCCGCAGCTGTGAGGTGAGTGAGGCGGGGGTCGGTGCTGGCTCTCCGGCAGCGCGCTCCCGCGGCGGTGGTTGGGGGGCTTCCCGGCGCTCTGGCCGGGCGGTGGTGGAGCGGAGCGCCGGTCTCTGTGGGCTGCGGGGTGTCCTGCTTGTCTTCGGCAGCCAAAGGGGGAAGCACGACCCTCGGGTACCGGGAGGACGGGTCGGAGCGCGTCTGCACCCTCCAGGAGGAGCGCTGCGGTGGGGCTTCCCTCGGCTGGGAGAGCTCCAAGGCGTTCCTCCGCCAAATCGTATTTTTTGGCGTCTCCCCTCGTAGGGACGTGGCTTGGAAGAGGAAAAACATAGTGGATTGTTGCCCTCGAGTGTGGCTCCCCCCCGTCCCCGAAGTATTCCTGTTTTTTATGAATCTGTCTTGGCAGTTCTTGGGATGGAGTTTGTGTCGGCTGGTTCCCGGCGCTGAGGGCAGAGCCTCTGCCGGCTGAGTGTGTGAGCGCCTCGGCGGCACAAATCCTCCTGTTCCCGGCTGCAGTCGATTTACAGTAGCTGTGTCACATCAGTGCTACTCGTAAAAACGTCTTTTTTGTGTCATACCATCTAGAAATAAGGTTTTATTTATGTTAGACATGGAACTGCTATGTCTTACCAGTATTTGTGTATTCTCTAGTAGACTGTTGACAAACTTTGAGCAAACTGATACAAACTGCATGTTTGTTTTTTCTTTGGGATTTTGTTGCTGTTTTGGGTATTCCTGAAGTTATTAAGGTATCAGACCTCTTACTGGTATGTTTCTCTGTAAATTTTTTTCTCTGTAACTCTTCTCTTGTTGACTTTAAAAGCATGAGAGAACAGAGGTTGCTTTATAAACAGTGCATAGTCAGAACAAGCACAGGGAAAGTGTCTGTTTTGAAGTAGACAGTCTAGACTATAAAGCTTTGTTTGAGTTAAGTCTGCAGTTATGAGAATTCTACAGCAAACTTGTAAAGGAGCAGTAAACTGTTTCCTGACTCTGGATTTTGTAGTACTTACTAGAAGAAATCTGGTCTCTGATCTGTTAGTTACTCATACACTCGTACCCTAGCTTTCACCTATAGCAGGGTTTCAAATTCACCACAGTAGATAAAGTCAGAAACTTTCCCATAATTATCTGAATCATTCTTGATTTTATTCACAGTTAATTTATAGAGATGTTTTAATACTTGTTGCTTCTATGCTGCAGTTCTGTAATGCAGTGTAATAATCAAAGTCCACCTCTTGTGCGTAAACATCATTAGTTCCTAGGAATATTCCAGTACTCAGAATGATGGGATTTAATGATTTCTCTACTATGGGGAACTGACTAGATAAACCATTCTGAAATAAAGCCACACGTGAACTTCAAGTTTCCTAATAAGTAACTTTATTCTCAAAAAAATGCCATTGACAAGCTTTTCCAGAGTGCTTAGTTATTTGGAAGCTTATTTTAGCCAATGTCATCACGTAGACAAACCACACATCAGCCAAGCTCATAGTCTTTACAGAGGAATTTATGAAACTACACAATTCCTTATGCGATCCATTAAATACTCTACTTTTTCTTTAAATCAATAAATACTTCAGCTTCAGAGCTGCTGTTGGAATTTGGCTGGAGCAGATGCCCTGCATTTCCTAGGTGTTAACCTGATGCCATTCTTACCAACCTGGAGACAGTACTTTGTGTTTTTTTTCAAAGCACGCCAAGCCCAGCATACAGATCCACACCAAGGTGTTTTAGTTCTTTGGCTGCTTCGAATTGTCACTCTGTGTTAATAGGAAATTTGTTTTGCTACTCGTTGCAGTGTACTTGAATGAAAAGGGAAACAGAGAGGGTTAGTTTTTTTCTGGAGTATTCTTTGGTAAAAAGTAGGTGTAGCCTAGCTGTTTACAAAGCAATTGTGCTTTATTGGAAGTCATAAAATAGTTCAATACTTGGTTAACTGTTTCTCTGACAATCAGTCTTTACCTGCTTTCTGGAAGCAAATGGGGGAATGGTTGTCCCAGGATAACTCACTTTCAAAAAGTTGATGGAAGGTCTAGAATAGGAATTCTTACAGCAAGCTTTTATGCTTTATGCTGTCTCAGAAGACCAGATAGCTCAAAAAAGGCTAACAGTTATTGCAAGAAAGTAACACCCTTAGAAGTTGTTATTGGCTAAAGAATGGACTTCCTGATGATTATTTTCTCAGATTCAGATGTGTAGTGTGCTTTTTTAATGCCTTGATCATGTGTAATAGGATTTTTACCTTGATGATCATCATAGTTTTAACACAGAAAGAAATTAAAGTGATTTGTAAATGGCTAGACAACAAAACTAAGGCTGATGCTTAATCTGCAAAAACATTAAAATTTTGTACATATGTCAATTATGGAGTTTTCTAGACCCCTGGTGCAGATTCTCTGGGTACCAGGAATGCTCAGCTATCTGAGCACCTTGCACATACCAGTCACTTCCAAATAGAAAACTGTTGCTACTGCTTTTCTTGCCTTTTTTTTGGGAAGAGGAAATTGGAATGATGAAACATTAATTCTACATCATGCGAGAAATACTAACATCTCATAGATGGGTATTGTGTAGGTTTGCTTTGCCATGTTGAGTATGTTAATCAGGTTAACAAAGGTTCTAGTTAATAGGACGCTTGGAAAATGTTGTCTTTGGGTTAGGGGAAACTAAGATATTTTTTTAAAACTTTGATACTGATGAGGAAACTGATTTTTATTATTTATACCTGAAGCAAGAGTAATACTGCAAGGAGTCTTTCCAGTGTTTTCTTAAAACACCATTATAAAACTAAGTTTTGTCTTATTACTTACTGTTGGTAATTAAAAATCTGTAGAATCTAGTAAATCTCTCAGTTGATTAAAAATGTGGCATGTGTGCGACATTATGGCATTGGAAAAAGCATTAGGGATTGGCTAACTGAAGAAACAGATTTGTGGCTTGTTGTGTAAGCTAAGGTAGTGTTTGTTGTGGGTTTTTTGCAGCTTTTTATGCTTTACATTCCGTGTTTGTAGGAGTTTTGTCTCATCCTTTTTAAAAGGCAGACATCCAGCTGCTCCAAATGATGCTGCCTGTCTGAAACTGTGGCTATGGCTAGAAGAGGCCACGAAAATATTTATACTAAAACTGGATGGGAATTTTCCTTTGCCTTTTAAGTTGAATGTGTCATGGCAAAGAATTCTGTTACAAGTTTCTCTTTGTAGTATCCTAATCCAAGTGTGAGCAGGGGAAAGAGATAATGGGTTTGTTTCTCTTTATATTTATTTGGACACCAAACATATCTGAGTTCTTTTGAGTACAGGGTTGGTCCAGATAACCTCCAGAGGTTCCTTCCAACTGAATTTATTCTATAAAACTATTTCTGAATGTTTAATGGAGTGTTAAATGAGCCAGAAAAAAATGCTCTGAAGTATTAAGTGTTGGGGTTTTTTTTTTTTGCAGTACTGCTCTAGTATTAACTATAAGAACAAAACAGAAAACAGACAAGAAAACTCAATACCAAAAAGCCCAACTGGAGGTTAGAGAGAATTATTGCTTTAAAAAAAGGCATTTTCATAAATTCTGTAAGCTAACTTGTGATCAAGTGGAAATGCAGCAGATGGAGTATGATCTGTGTAATTCTGGATCTGTCTTCTCAGTCTAAGCGGTTACTTAATGGTTTTGCAGCCAGTACGGTGTTTTATATAGCGTGCACTTGCACTTCAGTTCTAGAAAAGTGTCTAGTTAATTCTAGTTAATTCTGGCTGCAGATGTTGTGGAAGGCAGTCTAAGAAGCCTCTCATTTCAAATGAGAAATGTGAGGGACACTGAGCATCATCACTTTTTCTCTGTTAAAAGTGTTCTTAAAGCCGGTAAAGCGGGGAAGAAAAGCTCTGAGCAGGCATAACTGCACAAGTCCACCTGCTGGGAGTATCTGTAGTCTGTTTTTGAAAACCTGTGCTCAAATGCCTCAACTCCAGAAATGTAAAAACAAAATTCAAATAAACCAGCTTACCTTTGTGAAATTGAAGGGGAGAGAGTGATGGAGTACTGGTGCAGAAGCTTTTGCCTCTCTGGTGTGTTGCTCGCTTGTAGCAGTAGAAGTAAATGACTGTTCTGCAGTCTAATTTAAGAATGGTTGGGTCAAACACAGAACTTAAGGTGCAGTGATCTCTTGTTTCATGCCCCATTGCTTTTTACCTGTAGGAGGTTAGATATACCTCAAAGAGATTGTTTTTTGGTGCGTGCCTGGTGTTGGTTTTTTGTCTACCCATTAACACTTTCCTTAAACTAACTTATCTTCATGGATTTTATGTAAGAAAAGTTTGGCAGTTTTACTTACAGCTTCTGATTAAAGAAATGCTTTCAGATGTAGCTTTTGAGGATTATGAACCACAAAGCCTATTTGTCAAATACAGGAGACTTACTGAATTGACTAAGACTTACTGTAAAGTTCCCTGAAATTTTAAGTCAGCTGAGTCACCATATTGGCTGTACATTACAACCCTCTTCTAAGGTGAAGAAATGTAGAGAAAAATCCCTTGGGTATTTTCTCTCTAAGTCCAAACAGAAAAGAGAGGAAACTGGAAGGCTGCCTGCTAGATGGTACAACATGTCAAAAGAAACTCATCTGTCACTGAGACTTAACTGGTTTTGTTATTCCCATACTAATTAGTCATTTTTTTGCCAATAGTTAATGTGGTAGTTCATGGTGATGAATGACTCTTGCCCAATGTGTTCCAAGACTGTTCCTGATTTTTAACTCTTGCTGTTACCTTGACCATGGTCCTTCCAGAAGTGTGGATTTTCTGCTGAGATTGAATCTGTTGTCTTGGGAAAATGTCTTAAGCTATCAGCTCTTTAGCTGTGGTTCCTTTCTAAATCCCGGAGCAAAAAAAATTTGCTCCTTGTTGCAACCTTATAGCTATTAGTAGTCAATGAAGAAACAAGCTCTTGAACATCCTCAAAATGCAAGGAACCTTGAATGTAACTAAAAAGAAAATACTCAAGATTTATCATTTCATCTGAGACGAATCAACCATAAGTAGAAATACCTGCCTGTTCTGTGACCTGAATCTAACAGAACAAAATTTTCTGTACCTTGGGGCTTTGACATCTAATATACTGGAAAAGTTACGAGACAATCTCTGCAAAGATATAGGCAAACTAAACACTTGGAAATGCAAGCACAGAAAAAGTAAGAATGAGCAAAGACTGGTGTACTGAGCGAGCAGAGAGGAATCGTTTCGTTCTCAAACTCAATAAATATGCTTTGTGTAATGAGGTATGTTATTATCCAGCTTGGGTGCTTGTGCTGTTAAGTTATTTTCCATGAAGACTGGAGAAGACTAACTTGACTCTTGACTACAGGCATACTTCAAAAGATTAAAGTTAGTAGTGCTAACATAAGGAGAAGTTTCTAGATAGAGCTAGCTTCCTTTGGGAAAAGAGAAGTATAAACTTCTATTCTAAATGGTAGTCTGAAATATGCTGCTTGTGGTCATGAAAATGTTTAGATTGTAAAACATTCCACTTATTCTTTAGTTTTGTATTTATGTTCCCAGCTCTTAACAGAATAATCAGCAAATGTTGTGGCTGGATTATAAAAGTGGAAGTGAGACTAATAAAACTGGAAATTGCTCTCTGAAAAAATGTTCTGTGGATGTTGAGCAACCAGTTCCACTTAGCAGTTTATCAAGGCAATCTCCACAGGTGGGAGGAAAGTGATTAATATGTTGTATTTTATCTTCTTGCAGTTTCATGCTGTCACCTCTGAAATCTCCTTCAGTGTTGACATTAAGTACTGTAGAAGAGGAATTGACCTGAAAAAACCCTTTAGTGTCTATGTGAAAGGGCTAATTTTTAAGCAACATCCAGGCCTCTTGCATAGTCTTGATTGTGGTGTATCGAGGATGTGTCCAAATAGGAGCCTGTGAGTGCCACATTTAGTCTAGCAAGTTTGTTACAAACAGTGATTTATCATAACTGATGTTTGTGTTTTGGTGTGAGAGTGATATGTGAAACTGAAATGCTGTCATTGTACATGAAAACCAGTTATGTGAACTTTTTGAGAAGTGGTCACCAACTAAAAGAGAGCACTTTAAGCTGATATTAACATTTTAATTAAGAAGGCAAAATTTAACTTTTTTGATGTTTAACTGCTTACCAAGGCTGTGGTGAGTAAAATTCTAAAAACTTGTCTTCCTCTCCACCTTGCTCCGAAATGGAGGATAAAGCACTGATGTTTTTCTCACTGCTTAGCAGCACTCCCTTGATCTTAGCTACCCTAGCTTGGAATGTTTTGACATGTAGGGGAAGATGGCATGACTACCACCAAGAGATAAAGGATGAGAACAGAAGCCAATGAGCAATGAAACGCCAAAGTTGATAGATGAAGGATAGCAAAGCTAATTCCTGACTGTGGAAAATCTTGTTAAATGTGTTGTCAAATTAATTTCCAATCCAGCTCTTCAACTCTTCTTTCATCACCTCTTTTTCAGACCTCTCACTGTACATCACCAGACAGGATAGTGTCACAAACAACTGAGAGGTGATATGAGAAGTGTAACCATTATTATAGCTTCCAATTTCTTGCTGTCCTGTGTGTGAGTAGATTATTTATGTAAAGAACAAAAAAAATTATTTGCAATATAGTCACCCTTCCTTAATTGG
Source organism: Hemiprocne comata (assembly GCA_020745705.1). NCBI lineage: Eukaryota > Metazoa > Chordata > Aves > Apodiformes > Apodidae > Hemiprocne > Hemiprocne comata. The sequence goes on along the minus strand of CM036594.1, from coordinate 19,763,884 downwards.
TGGTTTTTATGTGTTGAAGAGAAGTCCAAAACACTTGTGCTTTTGTGGTCTCCTGTTTTATCCCAGGGTTAAACTTTGCTAGGCTGAAAACTGCTTTTAATCTTCTTGAATATACACACCTATAAAAACATTAACAAAATGTTTCCAAAGAACCATGTATTAAAAATACTTCCTTGTTTATGCAGATGTGTAAAATTCTCTTAATGGCAGTGGCTGACTACTATCAGTATCTTTTTGGCTTTTTTAAACTAAATCTTTCTTTTTATGTGTCCCTTTTACAGAGCTCTGAGTGTAGTAGTAGGCAGCATGTGCCTTAGTCTCAAAGTGTTTAATAGGGATATGAAAGTGACTTTCCCAGCTGGCAAGTTGAGAAATCTTTAAACTATTGTGGAGATGTTGCTGCTATTCACTGTTAAAATACCTATGAGCTTATGTCACTTTCTTTGGAAAGTTCATGTTAATTGCAAACATTATCTATTTAGGCAAATGTTAGCTATTTCTTTCAGATGTAGTGAACACAAATTCCTGGTACCCTGACCTCGTTAGAGAAGTTATTTGGGTAACAGCTTGAAGTACAGGAAAAAGATGCACTTAAAACAAGCCTAATGTCTTAATAGCCCCACACTTGAAATCATTATTTCGTGTTTGCACGGCATAGGGTCTGCAAAGCAGATGCTTCTAGCAGATACATACAGAAATCATAAACATGTGATTAAACATGCTGAAGAACCATTTGTCACAGTTTACCATAGCTGTTTTTAAACTTGAGGCTGAAGCATGCAGGATGGACATAATGACACACACAGTCACAGTGAATCATGTTTGTTTGCATTTCTTGAACGCAAACGTAAATCTGTTAGTGTCTCAGAGTCATGGTTGTTGCTTAGGCATTCAACCTGTAAGTGCAGAGGAGTCTTATTCAACCAGCCTCAACAGCTAGAACCCGAATAAACCTACACTCCATGAGGTCTCAGGGAAACTTTGGTTTCTTTGTAACTTATATAAAGCAGTTAAATATACTTCCAAAATCGGTAATGCAATCAACAGGATTGTTTTACATAGAAGGTGCAGTTTTTTGATACACTTAGTTGCAATACACCTAGGTGATCTGTGATCCATGAACTTCAGGGAGCTAGAGCCTGATGGGAGCCTGTAGTGGTGCTAAATGCTTTGCAGCTGGATAGTATCCCACTGTGCCACTCGCAGGCTCAGTGAGTGCTGTAGGCAGGACAGGCTCAGTCTGCAGCTGTAGTAAATAAAGGTCTGTTGATAATCTTTTGTGGGTAACTGTTGGTACTTAGCTTTCAAGCAGGGTTATAATCTACTGCTAAATAAATATTGAGTTAGTCAACATAGACTCTGTATCACAAACAAGTCTACTAGGGAGTAGTACTTCATTATTTCTAACTGACTCTTGAAAAGCCATTATATTTTCCTGTTGTGATTACAGCTTTTGTAGAAGTAGGCAACTACTTCTACAGGGCAGGGTTTGCAAAGAACTGCATTTGTTTGCCTTCCATTTTGTGTCTTTGTATAGGACAATGTACTAAGAACTGCATTAATTTCGGCTGTTTATAGGGCAAGAGTATTTAGCTGTAGAGTTGATTTTTTTTTTTTAAGGGCTGTCTTTGTGTTAACTCTGCCAGGAACTTCCTCCTCTTGACAAATGGTTTTTAAAAGAGAGTTAAGAAGTAGCTCGGTGAAGACTTACTCTGTTTTTTGCAGTGTAGGAGCTTAAAGAAAAAAACCCAACACTTCCATGGCTTTTGCTGAGACATGTGGTTCTTAAAAATACTCTATCAAAAGTGAAGTTGCATCCCATCTTCTGTTTGCCAGTAAATAAAACATAATGATTTTTTGCTAACGGAATTCAGAAAGTCCATACAGACTAAACCCGTACTTTTTTAATATAAATACTATTTGGCTACATAAATCAGTTCAGATGGAATAAACAGAAAGCTATTTTATATTTGGATTACAGAACAGAAACTTGTGTCTTCCAGTTTACTGTTCTATTATTAAAATTTAAAATCTTCAAAGTAGTGAAAATACTGCTATCCACTGCCATTCAGAATCCTTTTTGTTTGTTTTTAACACATTAGTTGCTTTCAGGTTCTAGACTAATTTAGTACAGAAGAAACCCTTCTCAATTTCAAGTTACACTCAGATTCCATCCTAAGAAATGCTGTGGGAAGTACACAATATGCTGTAAGTCAGTCTGAGTTTGTCTTTTTCAGCTGCTGCTTAGTAAGGGGAGGGTTCTTAGGAACATGTATTGCTTTCTGTGCCCTCCACCTGGAGGACATGATCAGTTGAGCATTGTAGATGGAACCCCCTTGATCCTGTTGCTTGTAGTGGAGAACCAAGCATAGCAGTGTGAGGACTGCAGTCCCTCCCATGTTCAATTGCAGTTCTTCCCCTGCACTTGTAGGTATGGGCAGGGTGAGAGGCAATCTTCCCTTTTTCAGTACAACTGGACGTTCATTTTGCTGCAGCAGAGAGAGATACTTCTAAAAGCCAAGGTGCCATGCCTGGGGGAGATGACCACCAGGAAAGGCCCGTTAGCCAAGTTACAGCTCTGCTGCAGAGCTGCTTATGTTAGGTGAAGATTAAGACTAGACCAGAGCACAGAACACCTGGATTCACTCTGCTCCGGCTCCTTGTCCTTGTCTGTGTGCCAGCACTTCCTGTTTTTAAAGATCCTGTTTACTGTCTGGGTTCCAGATATCCCAGGAAGGTGGGAGGATGGGAAGAAACATGAAAAGAAAAGTAAACAGCATTATTTAAGGGGGAGTTTTCTTTTTTTATATATATATATATATCCATTTGTTACCTATCTTAATTTAGTTTCACAGAAGATGTTTTAGAGTAATCTTCTATTTACATTGTCTTGCCCTAATTTCCAAAAGCAGAACATCTCTGCATGCGAAAACTGACAGTGAAGCCCCTAGTGTTTGTAGCAGGGAGCAGAATATGGTTTGTCTTGTGCTTTTACTTCATGTTCTTTCTGATGTTTGTCACCCTTATAAAGCAGTATTAAAGAAAAACACGTAATCAGAGAGAAACCTTAATTGTATTGGTATGAAATAGCACTTTGCTCTGGTTTTATTGCCAAACTTCAAGGCTTTTGATTTAAAGAGCTTGAAAGAATTTGAGTGCTGCTCGCTGAGCTTCAGAGAGCACGTGTTGCTGTGGAGGAGCAGCTCCAACCAGAACACAGCCAGGTGGGAGACTAATTCTCATCCTGCTACACAGCAAGCCAAGCTAATAGTAGAAATAATGAATAAGCAGGGATGTGAAGTGTAAAGAGTTGCATTGCTTTTCTAATTCTTTGTGGTGCTTTATGACTACTAGTCTTCTAAAAATAACAAAATCCATTCCTTTGAGATGAAGCTAGAAATGGAATTACTGAATTATTTCAGACTAAAAGGAAGATTTAATTCCAGGCTTTCCTTTCTTTAACCAAGGGAAAAAATCCTCCTTTAACTGGAAGAAAATGTTCTAGGACAGACATTCTGCTCTTGGTTTATCATGGGATCCCTGGGGAAAAAACACAATTGTAGTGGGAGTTGTAGAGGTCACCAGAAACTTGCAGATGTTTCTTTCTCGTGATCCTGTTTTCATGGCTCCCAGATAGTCAGTGAAGCTATAAAGAATATGTCTGCATGGATGGGGGAGGGTGAGCAAGGGGACTTGAACATTACAAAGGTCTTCTGGTTTTCTTGGGAGGAAAAAAAAAAGATAAGACTCCAGCAATAGTCAATCTTTTTAAATTGTTCATCTTGTTTTCATTCAGCTCTTTGAGCCTATATTTTTTTTTCTGTAACAGATAACATATACATATATTTTACCTTTTGGGTAAGCTGTTTTTTTTTCAGGATGACCTCACCACTGATTTTATTCGTGGTATGTGAAAGTCAGTACAACCAGAACCCAAGAGTATTATATTCTGAAACAAAAAAATGAAATCTGCTTGTCAGATAACTTCAAAGAAAACAGCTTTGAAATGTAGTCAACTGGTGTTTTCATATTGTATCTAAACTCCTTGTTTGTTTAAACTTCTTTTCACTAGTTTCCAGTGAAATTTACATTCACAGGAAAGAATGATCTAGTATTTCTGCTGTGCTGTAATTCTACCAATAACACGAGGGTTTTTAGCTCTGCCTAGACCCAAGTCAAAGGTACTCAGCACTGGTTTTTGCAGGGGAAAAGAAGTGGGTAACTACGAATAAAATTGGTAGTGTTTGGAAATACTTGCCTGTTTCAGAAAGAAATGAAATGCTAAGAAGACATGTTTTTGACCATTAAAGCCTTGTGTTTGTTTGTGTCTCTTGAGCTGCTGTTTATCAGATAAGCAATTCTGCGTATCCGTGCCTTTTCTGTGAAATAATGAAGAAAGTAATGCATAAGAAATGTGAAGACGTAACTGCAATACAGCAGTCTCCTGGTTTCTAGTCAAAACAAAGCAATATTGCTACTGTTTAAATCTGCGTGTAATAATGTTTCCATAGAGGACAATTTCAGACATCTTTGTACTAGTCTTCCTGGGTTTTGGGAAGATGCCAGCTTGGCAAGCAGGAAGAACAAAAAGACAGTACTGAAAATATCCAGTCTGGGACAGTCTTACTGTCACCACACAGCAGGTTTGAACAGAAGCAAAATTAGACCCAGTTTTCTTCATGGTGAGTTTTAGAGTACCTGATGTGCCTGAAAATGAGAATAAAACATTTTAGTCTTTAGAAAATTTGAAATATTTGGGACATAGTGGAACATAGGTTTTGCATTCTGAAGTGTTACTCTTGTCTCAGGAATTTATTTCCCCCCCACCGCCCATAACTTCTGTTGTGGTGATTTCACAAAAGTTAGAAAAAAAAGCTTATTTGGGGACATACCTGTACTTGATACTCCTGTCAGTTTGCTAGAGAATCAAGAAAATCATATAACCTACATGCGAGTGCACAGGAAACTGGAATCCATAAGTGCAGTTGGATTGTTTCATGGGTAGAAGACTTTCTTAAGGCAATGTTAAGAGTCTAGAGGAAATGTCTACCTGGAAAAGACATCAAATCTAGACACGAATCCTAATGAACAGCTCTTTAATACTAAAGATACTGCAAATTATTATAAAACTTTGTCCCATCTTTGAAAGCAATGTAGTAAGATTTGTCTTATGACTGGAAAAGCTAATGGACTTCAGTTAGAGTGTAGTAGTTAATGACTAATTCAGTTTCAAGTATGGACTAATAAACTAAACAATACAATTTTGTCCTTTGAATTGATCTTGAAACACTAGCTAATGTTTATAGCAGTGCAAAAAGTTCTCTATCACTGGAATGTGTATCTCTTTGCATTAATACAAGTGAATCTGGAAGCAAGTAGGAATTGGTATTGTGGGAGATCTGTTAACTTCCCTCTTTCTTCCTCCATCTCTATAGTAAGTGGAGTTTCAAAATTTGATCACTGCTAGGCTGGGTGCTCAGCAAGGTTAGTGATGTGCTGAATGGATCAGGAAGGCTGTAATGAGTTTAAAAGAATGCAATTTGATCAGTGAGTGTCTTTGAATTTGGCCTTTCTGACCATCTGTGGTATCCTAAAGCTTTTGGCAAGGGGAAAAAAAAGTTTGAGGTGGTTTTGAAAGGTCAGGGATCGCAGGTGTGATGCGTGTCTGTGTGTGCCCTTAGTTGGATTTAAATAACATCTCTCTAGAATTCTCTTAAAATGATAGTCCTTTTACTGTTGAAGAACATAATTCATTCTGTTTATTCCAGGCAGCCTTCCAGATTTGAAAGTGTACACAGAAACACAAGCTGCCAACTATACTTCAGAACTGTTTCTGTTTACATTTTTGCTTTCCAAATCCAAACCCTGGAGGTGTGCTTACATGTGCAAATAATATGAATGTGCACACAGAATGACCGTATGCACCATTCCAGCACGGCTGTATCCCAGTTTAAAAGAAAAGCTGCTGTTTTGGTGCAGTTGCTCTAAAGAGAGTATGGAATTTGGGTTGTCACTTCTGGGCTGTTTGCAAGTCTTAAAATAAATGATATTGAGTTGGCAGTTAATGTTTGGAATTTTCTAAAAAGCCAAGGTTGACATTTATTTTGAAAATACACTTGTCTAAAAGGATTTAATATGTGTCCTCCAGCCCTGCATTCACTTCTTTGTTAGCAATTGTTGGTGGGGAGGGCAGAAAAATCTGCAGTGGAGCCACCATTTTTGAAGCTGAACGAGCGCAGTGCTGCTGCAGTTGTCCTCGGTCTGTAGTGTAGACCCTGGGGTTCTTCTGACTCCTTGGTGATCTCAGTAAGGCAGCTAAACCAGGAAAAGCTCACCCAAGAAGGGAAGAGTGAGTAGTTCTCTACCACTTTAATCCATCTGACCCTGTAACAAGGTGGCTCAGAGAGCACTGATGCCAGCATGAGGACACACCTTGTGCAGGGAGAAGATGGGCTCTTACAACCATCAGTTCAGAGGAGCATCAACAGGAACTGAACTTAAGACTTCTGGTATAAACTCAGGCCATGTTGTGAATATTTGATTGTGGTCCATCTATATGATCATTGTTTGCATGTGTGGACAGAAGAGTTCTTAGGACTGCACGTTCTTGTTTTGGTGGGTGTTTTCATGCTGGTATATGCCTTAACAGTAAAGTGTTTCTGCCCATGCTTGTAATTAAGAAATGTGATTCACTGGTATGGAAAAGGAGTCTAGTTTATGCTTTTCCTGATCAAAGAGGTGCTATTTAACCTCTGTGTATTTCTTTTTGTCTGTAAACTAAGGATGGTTATCAGTAATTCAGAATTCTCCAGCTTACTCTAAATGGTGTTACTTGAGTTCATTGGTAATGTAATGTAACTGGTAAAAGCTTTCCAAGTGTGGCTCTTTAAATACACTGAGTGTGCTTAGAACTTTCCATTTCAGCATCCGCTCACTGAGACTATTACAACAATGAGAAAAATCAAATAGCTTCTTTAAGCTCTTTTTTAAAACAAAAAGTCTGTTGCAAAGCCCTTGTAAATATGCATGAGGTGTTAGTGGGAAAGCATTTTTTTTTTTAAACCTGCAGTGGCACTTTAGTACTTCTGTTGGTGTGTTTGAAAGCCCAAACTACAACTACAAAGGAGGGATAAAAAAGACAACCCCTGTTGCTACTCAGAGTTGCTTAGGATTTGGGAAAACATCATTTTCATTCTAATGCTTCTTGAAGAACTGAAGTGTGGCAAAAGGAGGTACTGGATGTACTTGGAAGAAAACTTCTCAGAAAACAAGTATCAAGGCGTAGAAGTGCAGAAATTGGAATCATTATTTTGTTTACATATATATGTATTACATTTATAAGCCTATATATAAAAATACAATTTTTATATACATATAAATATATTTTTAAATACCTGAGCAAGGACAAGCTGAACGTTCACTGCTTTTCCACAGTTGGAGCTTTTAGAGAGCTGATGATGGTGTGAGGTGTGAAGGTGGTGTTTTGGGGTTTTTCTCCTACTTTCTACTATTAGTAAAATAAACTAAGAGGAGTAATCCTGAGAGTGTTCTTGACTCAAAAGATGACTGAGGGTGGCTTTAGAATAGTAGCCTGGTAGTTATCCTAGCCCTGTGCTTTCAGGACAGTTGGCTGATGGAGGAGGTGTGATGGATGATGATCTGCCCTTTAGTTGTCTGTTGGTATCACCTTCTCTGTTAATGTACAGGCTGAAGTTAATGAAATTATGGGGTAAGTGAAAGTAGTGCATTATTAGACGTTTGCATAACATGATGGCCTCTATGGTTGGTTACTCTTCTGCACTGACAGCTTAGATCTATGGTATGTAGCTCAGTGAAAATGTCTTGCTGCACAGTGATGGTCAGAAAAGCTACTTATTAGGAAAGCAATAGAAAATGCATGTAGATGTGTGCTGAGTTTGGACCTTGAATGGGGTGTGCAGATACAGCTGTTCCACCTGTACCTTGCAAAAAAGGTATGGTAAAGGTGAAAGAGATACAGAGAAAGTGACAGGGATTAACAAAAATTGGAATGAGTTTTGGGCCGAGAAGGACTAAGTAATCTCAACTATTCAGGAGAAGAAGTAGGGAGGTCTTGATGGATCTCCATAAAATTAAGAGCGATGAATGCAATAAGGGACTTGGTTTCATTACAAGAAATCTAGGATGTCAGGTGAAAGTATCAAGCTTTAGAAAAATGGAAAGCAAATGTTTTTTCATGTGGAATGTTCTTCACTGTGACAGGATGTCAACAGTTTGTGTGTTGAAAACCTCCTGGACAAACTCAATAGTTCTTGATGGTTTTCTTTCACAAATACATAAATATTGCATCTAGTTAAGGAAATTAAAAGTAGCTAGCAATTTGGAGAGTTTATTGATGAAATATAGGCATGCCTGCCTAGTTCTTCTGCTCTTTGTTTGGCATCTGTTCTTGGCCACTGGGCTACAAGACATCTCTGCTCTGTCCAGAGACAGTATTTCTTATACCTGCAAAAAAACTGAGGCATTTATTTGCCTAACCTTAGCAGAACTGATTATTTGTATCTCATCTAGCATAAGGCAGTGCTGCTAGAAGGTCAGGCATGTGTTCCCCTCCTTTTCTTTGGCTTGGGAAAGATATTTGTGTGGCTGCCAAAGGGAACTAGACCAGGGAATTGATCCTAAATAGAACAAGCCCAACCAAAAAGTATTAATGGAGCTCAGTTCTTCCGTCTTACTCGTGGGAAAAAGGGTTTGTTGCTGGTATAAGTGTAAGCTAAGGCCAAGTTTTGTGTGTACATGGTTTTTAAAATCAAGTTTAGAGGGTCTAGTAAATATTCATTGTGTTAGTGGCATGTGAATACTTGACAGGTTTGAGATGAGAATTTAAGAAAAAAAAAACCTGAAGCATTGATTTGGCTAAACTGAGCAGAACTGATGATTTGTATCTCATCCAAATGTTGTTTCCCTTTCCTTTCCAATTTAAAAATGTAAAGAACTGGGTTTGAGATTTACTTAAAAATTGCTGTAATAATAATTTAAATACCAGATATTTTCATCCCCCATGCTATTTAATTGTTCTAATCATAAGTTAAAACTTCAAGTAAAAAAAAAATTAATCCTCTATTTTTAAAAAGTGTGGTGGCACTTTTTCCAAACTGATCTGATTCTGCTGTTAACTGTATTACTTGAGTATATACTTACATTTAATGCAAGTTCCTTAGAGATCAGTTTTATCAAGTTTTTTTATGAATGTAAAATAGAGCCATGAGTATTAATCTACAACTATAAGCGATATCGGAGCAATTGTATCTGAAACTCCTGTGATGTTCGTATTTCAAATTTTAATACTTAAATATCTGATTTTTACCCAGGTTTGCTTGCACAAGTCACTGCTTGAAAAACTTCCAGCACAAAGTTATCTAAAGCCTCCAAAATGCCTCCACGACCATCATCTGGGGAGCTATGGGGCATCCACTTGATGCCACCGAGGATCCTTGTGGAGTGTCTTCTCCCAAATGGAATGATAGTGACTCTAGAATGCCTCCGTGAGGCCACCTTACTGACTATTAAACATGAACTCTTCAAAGAAGCAAGAAAATACCCTCTTTATCAGCTCCTTCAAGATGAATCTTCTTACATTTTTGTAAGTGTTACACAAGAAGCAGAAAGAGAAGAATTTTTTGATGAAACACGGAGACTTTGTGACCTGCGACTATTTCAACCTTTTCTAAAAGTCATTGAACCAGTAGGTAACAGAGAAGAAAAGATTCTTAATAGAGAAATAGGTGAGATTATGTTTATTTAAACATAGCTAACCTGTTTAACTGCTCTCTCCTCTTCAAAATCAAAACAAAGAGCTGAGTTGTCACCTCTGTCAGTCTGCATTTTGTAATTGTCACTTGTTGCATCAAATGTTCAAAGATGCTGATCATAGTAAAACCAACATTCATAAACTCTGAATTATTTTTTTGCTATTGTGTTTCGTTCACCTGTAAAGTCTTTGCTTTGTAAATATTTGTAGTTGTATGTGGGTTAGAGCATGGGTTTTGTTTGGTGGGTTTTTTTTTTAGCAGATTTCAGATTATTACAGAGGGAAGCCTTGTACCTGTTCTGTTTGGGAAGTCAATTTGTCTTGAAGCCTACAGAATGAGAAATTCTGGATTTCATTACAGATCTTAACACACATTTGCAATAGCACATGTTTTAACACTGCTCTATATTGCTTAGAAAGTAAAATTTCAGAAGTCCAGTGTTTCCTCTCCTTCATGGAGAAGGGAGGGAAACAAAAACACCTGCTGGAGGGGAGGTGGGAAGATGAATTGTGATGTTTTGAGTAGAGTAGTTTATAATTTTCCATTATCTATTGAGAAAGCCCAGGGAGACTAGCAGACATTGCAGCATCTAGGTGAAGTACATAAACCCAGTCAGTACAAGCATACTTACCCATTCAGTTTTTAACAGATGTATATTGCAGTGGTAGAAACTTGTCAACTGGAAGTACTTGTTTTGGGGTGCTCCTACTTGTTAAATTATTTACTTGTTACTAACTCATCAGAGGTAAACTGCTTCTGTTTCGTGAAGCTTAACCTGCTCAGGACTTGGGGAGAGCAGTGGTTAGGACAACTGAAAGTTTCCATTTGAACATTCATGCATAAATCATTATTTATGCAAGCCATCTCTAATATTCAAGTACATGGAATCACCTCAGAGACTGAAGACCTGAGAAAAATGAACTCTCATTCTTAGGGAATAAGAGTTCATTTAATAATTCTATTAAGTTCAATATCTATTGGAGTGCTTGTCACATTTTTGAATAGCATAGTTCATTAAAAAAAATGAATAGCTATCATTCATTGGAAGCAAAAAAAAAAGTTGATTATGGTCCTAATAGCTACCAATAATCCTTACAAGGTTTTAGAAAAAATCTGACATCACAGCTGCTCTGATCCACTTAGGAAATGTGCTGATTTCAAAGGAAGTTCAATGCTGGTCCTTTTTCTCCAGGAGTGTTAGCTGTGAAAGTGGTGATTTAAAGTTTCCAGGATGTTCAGTGAATATAGACCTGTGTTCTAACCTTTTTTGTGACCGCTGAGTGCACTTAACTTTAGAACTGTGTTGTTCTTGAATGATAACAAATAATTGTGTACAAGTAGAAGCCAGTGGTTAACACAAATATTTAAAGTTGTGTTTTTCTTAAAGCATGCTTTTTCTGCTGCTGGTAGGAGTCTTTAGCTTTAAATATCAGTCCTAATGATTTCCTCATGCTTCTTCAATACTGTAGGTTTTGCTATTGGCATGCCTGTCTGTGAATTTGACATGGTTAAGGATCCAGAAGTACAAGACTTCAGAAGAAATATTCTTAATGTTTGTAAAGAAGCGGTGGATCTTCGAGATGCCAATGCGCCGCATAGTAGAGCGTTGTATGTCTGTCCTCCAAATGTAGAGTCTTCATCTGAGCTACCCAAACACATATACAATAAACTAGATAAAGGTAAGATAAATATTTACAGTAAAAACATACTGTTTTTTTCAGTGATTGAAATCAAAGAGTACAGCTGGTGCCTCAGGTAAATCACTGTTTTAGGTACTGTATTTAGTACACTTTAGCCATGTCTTATAAATTGAGTTAGTCAGAATAACTTTCTTGATAGAGTGTAGATTCAAAAGAAAGACAACAACACTTAAAATTACATTTTTTACTAATTTAATAACTAAATCTTGAAATACAACTTGATAAATAGAGGTGATATTTTTAATGGGCAGAAACGGTTTTTGGGCTTTGAATTTTTATTTTTTCTGGCATTCAGAAATCTGAAATTAAATGATGCTCAATCACTGAGTTACCTTGCAGTCCTTAAATATGAAACACTCTACTGCTGTTTTCTTGAAGACTAAGTAGTAGTATTTGGTTAATAAAACTATTCTTACCCTCAAGGCATAAAAGCTTTTTGAACTTACACTAGAGTCAAAAATAAACTGAACACATGTAGTTCCTTGCAGAAGTTATAAACCCTCTGCCAGTTTGGGCTATGGGTGAGAGGTGGTTTTGGTTTTTTTGGGATTTGTTGTTTTGAAACAGTGTATTGAAACTGAAAGACCTAACATTACTTTACATTTATTCTAGGACAAATTATAGTGGTGATATGGGTAATAGTCTCACCGAACAACGATAAGCAGAAATATACCTTAAAAATCAATCATGACTGTGTGCCTGAGCAAGTTATTGCTGAAGCCATTAGGAAGAAAACACGAAGTATGTTGCTGTCCAGTGAACAACTCAAACTTTGTGTCTTGGAGTACCAGGGCAAATATATTTTAAAAGTTTGTGGCTGCGATGAATACTTGCTAGAAAAATACCCACTGAGCCAGTATAAGGTGAGTAACACAATGGATTTATTTTGCCACTAAAATAATCAAAAGTTGTGAGGAAGAAAGGTGATCAGTTCTGTGACTGACTTTCTTTTTCATCAGTTCAAAACATAGAAAGTGAAAGTGTATGCTTATTTAAACTAATTGGCTAATGCATGTGTGTGGTGTGCCTATTTGTTGCTGTATGTGCTTCAAAAAAGGAGAAGGAAGAAAAGGCTGTTCAAACTAGGATTTACATCACTGGTGTAATTTCTCTTCTTTGAATGAAGTAGATTACCTCTAGCACTAGTTATGAATCAGTAGCAGGTACTTTCAGAAATACCCTAGATTATTGATGGCAAGAGATGAGTTATGGTGAATGGGGCTGATGCAATACAAAAGGAAATTTGATCAGCTGTGAATTTATGAAGCAACAATTGCTACTATTAATCTATGAATACTGTGAATCCCTTCCCCCCTCAGGGGGTGGAAAGATCTCAACAAACTGTTTTCCTCTACTTCTATCTTTTTCATCTTATTAAAGGCGTAATAAACTACATAAATCATTGTTAAATCTTCTTTGTAGCTATCTGTCCTTCATTGCCTGGGTTTTCTTAGTGCTGTGAGTGTGAGACAGAACTGCTAACAGAAGGGCCATCTGAGCAGCTGCCTCTGGAGCAGACAACAATGTTACCCTGTAGATTTCCTGACAGACTGCTGCTGCTTCCTCTTTGAGGAGTGTATTGTAATAAACAGCTTCCATTCCTTCATCTAAAATGGTTGATGATCTGCTCTCTAGAGTGGTGGGGGAGAGAGTGGGTGGGGGATCCTGAATAATGGGCAAAGCAGCTCTATTCTACAGGAGCTGAGGAGCAACTGCAGACAAACATTAATAATTTGCACAGTCATCTTGAGATCAAACACTGGACCTATTTGATCCAATGTGGTTTCTTCAGGAATATCTGCTGTGCCTTTGCTGTGCCACAAAAAAGCTTGCTAATTACATTCCAGGGCTGGACCTGTCCTAACACATTGTATTTTGAGGTACAGTTGCCAGCCTAAATGCTCTTGGCACCGAGTCCTGAATGGACACCATACAACCCTACAGCTAGAGTCTGTCAGGATCAGCGTTGAGCTGAAGGTAGTAAGCACAACCGAACCAAAAATGAGTGTCTCTGCCATTTGTCGTGTGCTCTCTGCCTGCTGCTAGGAGTGTGAGAGTCACTGGTGCTAGGTCTGTACAGCAGACTAGTACAGCAGCTCTGCAAAAGCAGCTGAACTGCTCCCAGAACAGCTCTGATCTGGAAGCAGTCTGCTTTGTTTGTGCTGCACCACACCGGAATGGAGCAGCACTACAAGAAACCTGGCTTGTCATTTTGACAGCTCTGTTCTCTATCTCCAGTTCAACCTTCCACTGTCGTAAAGGTTATTCATGTCTCAGGATCTGTATGAAGCCCCACTGAACAATCCTACCCAACAATGTATTTAAACTGTTGGATGTCACAACTACAAGTGCTGTAAAGGATGTGCATACGGGGACAATGATAAGCTTTTAAATACACTTTTATATTTTCCTGAATATTTTTAGCTACAGATTACCAAGAGTGTACACTTTGAAAACATATTGAATTTTGGTTTTGTTTTCTCACAGTATATAAGAAGCTGTATAATGCTTGGTCGCATGCCCAATCTGATGCTGATGGCTAAGGAGAGCCTATATACCCAGCTACCACTGGACACCTTTACAATGCCATCTTATTCCAGGCGGATCTCTACAGCTACACCCTACATGAATGGAGAAGCTACAGCCAAATCCCTCTGGACTATAAATAGTGCTCTCAGAATAAGAATCCTCTGTGCAACCTATGTAAATGTGAACATTAGAGACATTGACAAGGTAGGGCAGATGCTGTGTGGCATCATATACGATTGTCAGCCAACTCATAATTTTCCCTCCTGAGTTTTCTGTTCTGTCTTTGCATTGGAAAAGATGTGTAATTTAACATGTTAGAAAATTAGACCAGTTTTTAATTTTTAATGGAGAGAAGAACAAAACCCACGTTGTTATTTATATTCTAAGTAATTATTAGGTCTAAGAATGTACTACATTAATTGGAAATACTTCTGATGAGGGGATGCTGGATAGTGTGTTGCTACCTTCGGTTTTAAAAGGGAGATATGGGAAAATCAAGGAGAAAAGGCAAGTAAGCTTCAGTCATACTAGAAGCTGGGCTCTCTTAACTTCTGCAGAATTTGTTTTGTCTCTTCTTTGCTATAGATAGGCACAGGAAGAATTGAAATAAATTCCAGGGTTTTTTAGAGTTCAAGTTTGTTATTGTATTTTTAATAACTATTTTTACAATTAATGTGGAAAAACCAAACAATTTTTTTCAAGGGTATGCTTATATGCTATGCTTCACCCCTTGCAGAGCATGAACTAATTTGAGTTGAGGGGTGGTGGGGTTGTTTGGTCTTCAGTTTTGGTTTTGTTTTTTACTTGATGGAAATTAAGGGGTAATGTTTTGCAATTATAGTGTATGTTGATAGCAGTTTACAAGTTTGTTTATAGTGACATTTCAAAGATAGTACTAATACTAACATTATTTTCAGATCTATGTTAGAACAGGTATCTATCATGGAGGAGAACCTTTATGTGACAATGTGAATACTCAAAGGGTACCTTGTTCTAATCCCAGGTAAGCTAAGTACTTGAATAGCTACAGAGAACCTGACTTCCAGGGCATCATAAACAATAGTGCTGAAGGAGTAAAGGCTCAAGTTAGCCATTATTCAGGTGGAGCTGCTTACAGGGAATTTCTTGCCTTAAGAACATTTTCACTTAACTCTGTAGTTATACATATAATTCCAACACAAATATTTTGTCTCATTGCATATACTAGTATAGTTTCTTTAGTGAACAGATGTTTTACATGTGCATTTGCCATTGCCTCTGAAACTCCAATATAATTAGTTATTAATACTGTGAAACCAGCATAGCTCTGGGTGACCGAGTTCTGGTTTTGACTGTGGATCAATAGCAGGTGTTTCAGTTGCAGGTTCAGATTTCACCTTCAGCAGGAGGCAATGGCTTGTAATGTAACCTACAGGTTTGTTTTGGTGAAGTTGCATGGTGTGTGCTAAGGTAGACACTGAGCATGAACAGATGGGTGTTATTTGCTAACATGGAAGTCACTGCCAGCTCTGGGCTGATTACTTTCAGATTTGACATAACACGACCATTATCTGGGGAAATAAATCCCATTAATTGAGAAGTGCCATTAATGTGCAGAAAGAAGCTTTATATGAGCATATATTGGGAACAAGTATCTAAAAAATGCTGAATTTCTGCCTGTAACTTTGACTAATGAAAAGCTATAAAGTTTCAGCATCTACTAGGATAAGATGCAAAGTATGTGTCCAGAAGTCATTCTAAAGTTTCAAAATGTATTCATATTTTTGTATGTACATTTTCTGTTAATATGATTATGTATCATAATTACAAGGACTAATAATATATGCAGTTATTGAAAAATTGCCTCTGAGTTTCCCTGAAGATAGCTGTACTTGACTTGACCTGGTAACTGTGTTAGAGAGAAAATATTCTTGGAAAGGTGAAGGGTGTGGCTTGAAAACATGCATGTAGTCACACAGATCTGTGTTATAAGAAATGAATACATAAGAAGGTTATCTGCAAACTTCTTCATTCTTAGAAAAGGGCTTGGACAGTTATTTCTTCGTAAAACTCTGCTTTTAGTAGCTGCAGACACATGGAAAAATTAATGCTGTCCTTGGAAACTGCTGCCTCTTCCAACTGAGAAAATTCAGCATGGCAATCCACTTAGGAAAACAAACTGTATTCAGAAGTTCCTCATCAAAAGCGTAGTTCTACCAATTGAGAGAGAAACTCTACTTAGAGAAATGAATTTTTTAAAAAAAGCTTACTCCTGTAGAACCAGTCTGTGCTCTTACGACTATGCTAAATTGAGTAATGTCCAAGTTAGGAATATTGCTTTGGATTTCAGTGTTCTATTTTTCTATTATATTCCTATCTTGCAATTATATTTTATTTTTTCTGGCAGTTGAGACTTACATAAGTTCTGAAACTATGCCAAATTTTTTCCCATTTGCTTTTTTTTTTCCCAGAAATGAAAAAGGCTTCACAAGCAAAACCTCAGAGTAGTGTAACACATGCAAATCCATTATCTTGAGGTTATACCTGAGCTGACAGTTGCAGGCAGGAGTGAAAGTGAACGAACCTATTACCAAATTTGCAGGAATTGAACCTATCATGACTTTTTTTAAACAGTGTTGGTGCTAGAATGCTAATTGGGGAACTTACCATTCCCAAAAGCAGTACAAGTTGTCAAATACGTGTAGGAAGACCCTTCTAAAGTAAGAAAGTGTACTCTTAATGCACATGCACAGTTGAGGTAGGAATGTATAGTAAATGCTTTAGTGTAACAGTTGATTAAATGCAGTTGTAGTCCATGTTGTCCTTCATATTCTGCTTGTTATATTCTGCTTGTTAAATGTTACAGGTGGAATGAATGGCTATCATATGACATGTACATTCCTGATCTTCCACGTGCTGCTCGGCTCTGCCTTTCTATCTGCTCTGTTAAAGGCCGGAAGGGGGCTAAAGAGGTAAAATACCTCATGGCTTTAATACACTAATGGACAGAAGCTACTTAAGTCAAGTTTAGGAAGATACTTGGTAAATGTTGTCTTGGCAATGAGACAGGTGTTTCATTTGAATCTTACTAAAATCGGGGTTTTCTCTTCTTGTGTCTTATTCAGACAACCACTTTTTGTGGTCAGTAATTAAACAACATAGGAAAAAGCTTATCCATTCAACAGTGTAAATGGTATCTGTTCTGTGAGGCCAGACACAGGTTATTGTTAGTGTTTTGAGGTGCCAGTGCCTTTAAACTCAAATTTCTAAACCCATATGTTACTTATCGATTTATTAAAAAGGGGCAGTACTTATATTTGGTTTAGAGTTGATTTTTAAAGTAAAGGAAGCTTATGTTGCTTTTGCATTTGATGCAAGATCCTAAACAGAATTTTTTAAGAATCTATGTACAGCACCTAATTCTAGCCACCTGCATCATGACATTCTGGGTTTCAGTGTGTGTCACAGCTATTCTATAGGTTTTTGTCTACAACCAGGTTCACAAATTGCACAGAATCGTAGAACAGTTTGGGTTGGAAGGGATTTTTAAAGATCCTAGAGTCCAAACCCCCTGCATGGGCAGGGACTGCTTTCACTAGACCAGGTTGCTCAGAAGCCCCACCCAGCCCAACTTTGAATACTTCCAATTGATGGGGCATCCACAACTTCTCTTGGCAACTTGTTCCAGTGTCTGACCACCCTTATAATGAAAAAAAATATTTTATGTCCAATCTATACCTGTTGTATTTCAGTTTAAAACTGTTGCCCCTTTTTCTGTCACTACGGACCTTGGTAAAAGGCTCTGTCAAAAAAAACCTCTCTCTCCATCATTGTGAGTTAATTTGATGTGGAGAGAGTGTTAGCCTATGTCTGCAAGTGTTTTGATATCATTCTGCAGAATGACTGCCATTACAGTCATCTATAGAAAAATACAGTACAGCTTTCTGCTGATCTGGGAATGTAACAACTTGCTCTGGGGTGAAAATCTTATTTTCCTGGCTCACTCTGTGGAAATAAATAGATAACACTGAGAAAAATAATCTTTTAATCTCTTTAAGGAGCACTGCCCATTAGCTTGGGGAAATATAAACATGTTTGACTACACAGACACTCTCGTATCTGGGAAAATGGCTTTGAATCTTTGGGCAGTACCTCATGGACTGGAGGATTTGTTGAATCCTATTGGTGTTACCGGATCAAATCCAAATAAGGCAAGTATTTGCATGCCAGTTTCCTCTTCAGGAGTACATTTTCAAAATGATAATTAGTATTAGTCAACAGAAAAAGTAATTTAAATTCCCTTTACATAGGAAACGCCCTGTTTAGAGCTGGAATTTGATTGGTTTAGCAATCCTGTAAAGTTTCCAGATATGACGGTGATCGAAGAACACGCCAATTGGACAATATCTCGTGAACTGGGGTTTAACTACAGCTATGCGGGGCTGGTAAGGCAAACTCTCCTTCTCAGATTAGCTGCTAAAATACAACAGTATTGTTTATTTTCCTTGGTATGTTAGCGATAAAGAGAGCCTTTTTTTTTATGTATCCTGATTTATTGTAAAAGTGAGCAATCAATTTTCTGTTTTGTGTTTAGCAGAGTAATATATTCTCCTTTCTTTATATCACCAGTAAACTGACCTAGTGCTCCACTGACCAACCAAAACACTTCAAAGAGAAGCTGTCTGACTGTGCAAACTCTTAGGGCCTTTTTGGCATTTTTATATCGCTAATTCAGATGTTTAAACTATTGAGTTGAACTTGTCAAAAGTTGTAATTCTCCTTCAATGATACTGTTTTCTTTGGTTGCAGTTTCATGTCTATAGGTAGGCTTTCTTTTGTAACCTAAAGGTGCTTATAAGTCTTCACGGGTTGTTGACCGGGTTAGTTAAGACCATAAGAACAAGGAATTCTAAGGGAATTAATTGGCATACATGGGAGCATAGTCTTTTATCTCCTCTCTTCCATGAAGAAAACCTGTGCATTGAACACTGTCTTTTTGGTGAGGTTTGGAGGTTTCTTAAAAGCAGATTTTGTACGATTAAAAGGAGGGAAAAAAAGGGAAGCAGTAAGCTAAAAATACTCTATTTAAGGACTGGGCTGTGAAATTACTTTGTATGTTCTTACATTTTCTTCGGGAGGCTGGTTCAAAGACTTGAGAGTTTCCCCAAGAGAGCTTTGTGGTCTGTGAAGAAAAGTCTCTGGGTGGAAAGTTTTGCTGTTCCAAAAAAGTGCGTAGGTGTCAGCTTCCAGTTTGGGAATTCTGGTGATATTTATAACAGTCCCATCTCAACATTCTTTCAGCAAAGGGTTGTAGGCATTTGATTTCTCTTGATACTCTACAGGAAGCCCATCATAGAGTGGTGTGTCTGCTTGTGGTATATACTGTGACTGAGCAGAGCTGCAGGGCTCCAAAGTGTTTAAGCACAGCTGGCTTTTTGGTAAATAACATTCCTTTGCTATGAACCAGCCAATTACCTGGGCTTATATATGCTCAACTCATTGTTTTGTTCCATCTGTAGGCAAAAGCAGAAAATGGTGAGGAGAATAAGCTCTCACTTCAGTGACAAAATAATGATCAACTTACAGTTTACAATTAAAAAACCCCAACATTCTGAGGTAGAATAAAGTCTCAAATTATTGCCTTTTCTTTTTTGTGATAATTCTTACAGTACTGTAGAAGAAAGTCGTAGTAAATATGGAGAAAGTCATTGATGCATTTTGGCTAAGTTACCAGGGAATATGTCACTGCTTTGTTCTCTTTCTCATTATTCATGCTGCTTTGCATTCAGCCCACCTTGTTGTCTGCCAAAATCCTCTTGTTACTTATCCTTTCTCAAATAATTTCATTAAATACTTTGTAAGTTGGAACATGACTAGTTATCTTGTGTTTGTCCCCTTTATATTGTAGTGTGTGGTGTCTTCAGGTCTGAAGCCAAACTTTCTATATTTAGGTACTGTGCATATTTATAGTTGTCTGTAATATCAACTATGTTTAGGGAGTTAAAAGCATTGACCATATCTGAGAGAGCTTAAAAAATGCTTGTCTGAAATGGTCAAAATCAGCAAAGCAGTCACTAAGGTATGATTTTTATATAAATGTTTTTATGATACAAAGAGCATAACTTTTTTGTTTATCTTTGAAATGCATTACCCTGCATTTAAAAATCTATTAATACATACTTATAAGAGATCATTTATAGGTCCATAAATATCTCAAATATGAACATTTTTAAATCTTAAATCTAATTTACTGTCCCACAATTCATAGAATTTCAAGTTTTTGATGTTGACCGCAACAGGATAAATGCATTTTCCTTCTGGGCTTGACCTAAACTATGATCTTTGTGACTCACTATGCAGGTACATTTTCTACTTTTTTGACTTTCACTTACTATTTAGGATGACTCTTTCAGAATCAAGATGAATATGTACAATTAATCACTTGTTCAATATCAACTATTTGATCTTATGTCAAGAGCAGGGTGGTTATGAAGTCATTTATCCATTAACTTCCTTACGGAATTCCTCTGGCTTTGCTACTTGCACTGGATCCATTACCATAATATTTGAGAATGTGTTCTCAACATTTTCCTGTGCCACATAAAGTCTTGACTGATTTCCTCCCACATACAAGTCCAGTCCATGTGCTTCGGAACAGTAATAAAAAAGGTGTTAGTGCAGTAAGATCTCCCACTAGCACACTGCTAACAGGGCAAGGTACTAAAAATCCTGAGAGTTGGTTGTTTCATACCTTAATATTGGTAGATATTAGCTTGAAGGCCTGAATAGTCTTGTCCCATGTAATAGAAGTGAACCCATCATGAGAACACAAATTATGTAATTAAAGATAAATGTAGAGAACTTTCAGCCTAAATAGGTATCATGTGGTATAATCTGACAACTCTTTCTATAAATGTGCATATTCTTAGAAATAACACCACTCCACCTTTAAAGGGTGCCTTGATCTCCTACCTGGAAATTTCAAATTGTTCTTTTCTTCAGCCTTTGTTTAAGCTAGATGCATTGGAGACCTGTTCTGTACATGGCACCTGGGTATTTCTGTTCCTAAGTACTTGTTCAATCAGTTGAAAATTTCCATCAACAAAAACAGGCAGACCAAGCTTAGTTTCTTCTTGCTTATTATCTTATTTAATGTGCTCAGACAAAATTGCCCAGGGAAAGAGCAGGGCAAGAGTTCAGATAGCGTGGTTCTACAGTTTAAACATTTTGAACATGGAAGAGAGTTATCTTATTCTCCTGTAGTAGGTTTTACACAGGTGCGAAAATATAAGTTCGCTATAAAACCACTCTTCAACTCTTCTAGAATTTTTGGGATTTCATCTTAAGTGTCAAACTTGTTTATTACAGTTGTATTTTATACTAAAGGCAATAATAGAAACTGCTTATGATTTCTTTTCTGCAGTACAGTAGATTCTGTAGTTGAAACCTCAGGAACTGCATCATTTCATATGTTGCTTTACAAAAAACACATTAAAGGAACTAAGAAGTGAAAAGTATAGGAGAAATTGAGCTAGGCACATGAGCTGTGAAAAAACAAGTAGCAGTATTTTCAATACCTCTGCCGTTGGTCTAAGCTGGTTCTAATTAATGAAGTCTTAGATAAAATAAATTTCAGCATTTACCAGCTGTTTTCTGTGCTTTTTGGGGACTGTCTTATACTAATTCTGGCTAATGTTTTCCAGTCTTACTGTTGTTCAGCCTTTCCTACAGTGTTCTACCTTTTATTTACCTAACTTCATCCCCCATATTCTGCTTTTTCAGTTCTGATTCTTTTCACTCCTTTCAGCAGTTCTCAGCAATCTCAAAACTGGAGACAGAAATGACCAGTTTCATTTTGTGCTACATTACGTTGTTCATCAGATGTCAACTGCTGCTATTTCTCAACACAGCTGATTTAGTTGAAATGTACCTTTTCTTGTCCCAGTAGTGACTAAAAGCAGCTGTAGAAATCAAAGGCCTAGTCTTTAATCTCTCTATTTTTAAGTTTTAAGTCCTCAGTTATAACAAAAGGAAATAAGATAGTATTGCATGACATAGGCTATAAGAGTTTCTATGCTGTTAAAATACTTGATGTATGTTGTATGACAACAGAAGGAAATGTGTGGAGGGTTAATGGACCACTTTCTCTCTGCAGAGTAACAGAATAGCTAGAGATAACGAATTAAGAGAGAGTGACAAGGAGCAACTGAGAGCCATATGTACAAGAGATCCTTTGTCTGAAATCACTGAGCAAGAGAAGGACTTCCTCTGGAGCCACAGGTATTCAAAAGCAAAAGATAAACCAATGAAAAACCCATGTTGGCCCCATCACACTTCACCCCAGTCACTTCTAATTTGTCATGATGGTCTTGGGTTTTGCTCCCTTGATTCTGTATTGTTGGCGTATGTCTTGGTTCATGAGGAAATGTAAGTTGCTGAATTAGGTTAGTTTTCCCCATTACCGCAGTCTTACCTTCATGGATGGATCCTGACACCACCTGATTGTACTGATCAGATTCCACTTGGCAAAAGAAGAAAAGGTGCAAGACTGAGTAGGTGGCTAGCGAAACAAAAATGGCATTTTGTACATGCAACTTCTCTCTCTTTTGCAGACACTACTGCGTGAATACTCCAGAAATTCTGCCCAAATTACTTTTGTCTGTTAAATGGAATTCTAGAGATGAAGTGGCCCAGGTAACATGCAGCACTGAAGAAGCTTTTTAAAATATGCTACTTTAAAGAAAACTTCTGGAAGTTAAAAACATTATGTGTACATGGCACATTGAAAGTAAAGATTTAAGTTGCCACTGTAACTGACTGGTCAGTCTGGTCTGTGGTTCTTTAGCTCAGTTTGAGTCTTAGTATTTCCTCTCGAGGGCATTATTTGAATCCTTGTTATGTTGCTCACTTGTCAGTTACAGTTAAATGTGAAGTTTTGTTTTCGTTCTTTATATAGTGGATAAAATAAAGTCAGCTGGCAACTAATATAAAGTTTTTAATGAGAGAAGACTAGCAAGTAAACAGCTTCTACTCAGAAGCAGTTTGAGTCTGATGATACTTCCTAATGGCTGTGTGTTACAACTACTTTCTAATCACTGCAACCATGTAATGTGCTTGGACTTCTTGTCCACAGATGTACTGTTTAGTAAAAGATTGGCCTTCAATCAAGCCAGAGCAAGCCATGGAGCTTTTGGACTGTAATTATCCAGATCCAATGGTGCGAGCTTTTGCAGTCCGGTGTCTAGAGAAGTCCTTGACAGATGACAAACTGTCTCAGTACTTAATCCAGCTAGTACAGGTACATAACATTTTTATATACTTGATGTCTTGTGTACATTTAATGATCACAGAGGCTTAAAATATAACAACAGTTAAAATTACTTGAAAAAGAGGTAATCGAAAGTATGTTTGCATTGCAGATTGTTTGGTAGGAGATGAAATGTAGTTCATTGTCTGCAGTGCTTGTTGATATTAAATACCAAAACTTGTCAGAGATGCAGAACTGTTCTACCAGCTGGAACAGGCAGCTATTTCAGCTGTCTTAACATACGGGAAAGTATGAGCAGAAGCATCTTCTCAAAATTTTGAGCAAGTTGAGACTAAAATATTTTGTAACTGTAAAGGAAGCATCAGATGGCAAGTTCCTGAAATAGGGGCTGCCAATGCCCTGTTAGCAGATCTTCTTCAAATCCTAGCATGTGCAAGTATTAATACCAGATCAGTCATTTTACAAAATCTCATGTAAAACATAAATTGCTTTTTATTTAACTGCCTTTAATCTGTTTATTGTTCAGAGAAATAACTGCAGCTGATACTTTGTTCTCTTTGTCCTTAACTAGGTTCTGAAATATGAACAGTATTTAGATAATCAGCTTGTGAGATTTTTACTCAAGAAGGCACTGACCAATCAAAGGATAGGACACTTCTTCTTTTGGCATTTAAAGTAAGCTTAATATCATACTAAAGGGTAGTGGGATTCCTATTAGCTGTAAACAATCAGTTGTTCTAAAGGCTGGCATACTAGATGTCCTTTTTTAGGATAAATATTACCACTTAAAGTTTATATTGGTTAAGACTTTGAACACATAGTTTGGTAATAGGAGTCACCTCTTACACTTCCAAAAGCTAGTGAATACTACTTGGTCTTGTACTTTTTATCTAATGATGATTATTCTAAAAGCAGAATAGTCTAAGATTGCTGAAGCCTCCCATATTGTTAGTTGTTTAGAACTTGAACAGATTTCTGCAGTTGGAACTTTATTTTGTATGCCAGATCCCCCAACCAGTCTTTTCCAGAAAGTTTTAGAAATGGTTGAGCCCACCCAATTTGAGCAGATAAGGCTTTGAAAAATAACTGTTGATATGTGCTTATGAAAGAAAATATCTCTGTGTTCTTCCTTATGTATAATAAGGGCTCTTGTAATGCCTGGTGTTGAGAAGGCTGAGCATAAATCAGCCTACAGCATCCTGGATTGTAGCTAGTCTCACCTAAAAAAGCTGTTCTAAGATAATATGATCAGACACAGAAATAAATCAAGGAATCTTTGTTGTGCTTTCCGTTTTCTACTTCCTTTGGTAATCATCAAGGATAATGGAATACATTGCCTGGTTAACTTGTTTGAGGGAGTGTATTTTTAGGACTGTGTGAGGACTGAGTAGGTAAGAACAAGGAAATTAGAGGGGCCACAGCCTGGGACTGGCTGTGAGACAAAGAGTAAACCGGTTAGCTTTGCTCTGGAATTTGAATGGTCTTGTCTTTCAGCTATAACTGTTCTTTCTTTCTGTGTAGGTCTGAAATGCACAATAAAACTGTAAGTCAGAGGTTTGGTTTGCTTCTGGAGTCCTATTGTCGAGCGTGCGGAATGTACCTAAAGCATCTGAGCAGGCAGGTGGAGGCTATGGAGAAGTTGATTAACCTCACAGATATTCTCAAGCAGGAAAAAAAAGATGAGACCCAGAAGGTATTATAAGCTGTCCACATGCCAAACTGTTCCAGTTGAGTCTCGGGAGTTACAGAACTGTGGTTGTTTAATTAACTAGAGAAGTATTAATGCTAACTTCAGTAGATAGTATGTTATCCTAGAAGCCATAATAGTTTGTGTGCGTTGCCATTGTCTACCTCTTAAGACAACAGAACTAAAATTAGGGGTTTCAATTGGTGTAATATAAGCAGAGTTGCTTATGTTGGAACTGTACAAAACCATGCTTTTAAACCAAAACTAAAACCCGATACTTTTCTTCATTTATGTGTAATTAGTGTTCTGAAAACTTGAATGTGATTTTATTACCAGGTACAGATGAAGTTTCTTGTTGAACAAATGAAACGGCCAGATTTTATGGATGCTTTACAAGGTTTTATCTCTCCTCTTAATCCTGCACATCAACTGGGAAATCTTCGGTATTGTTTCCAGTTTTGAAATGTGTCTAGATAATTAAATAAATGCTTAGTAATGTTGAACTTAACACCGTTAAGGTTGAATGTTAACATACTAAATGTAAGGATCATCAAAGTTAACTGAATAAAATTTGTAGCAGAGTAATTCATAGAGTTTTGAAGTAGTTTCAATCTAATGATACAGTGAATTAGGGAACAAGATGACAGGTAGCTGGTCCTTTAAGGTGATGAGATGTTTTCCATTTGTAAGTAAATGTCCACAGAGCAGATATTAGTCTGCAATCCTTTTTCCATTTCTAAGCAACACACTCTGCTGAAGGAAAATTTACAGTATAGCCAACTCATCCGTTGGGTTTAGCAAATGGGTAACATTGCACTACCTAATTTAACTTTGAACCTAAAAATAAAAGTGGTTGGTTGATAGTTATCCGTGCATATTTAATTTGATACAAGTTCAAAAAGGTTGAAAAAACAGGCAGAACTTAGTAGTATTACAGAAACATGGTATGAGAATCAATTTGTGCCAATCTCATAGAAATTTTATCTTTTATAGGCTTGAGGAATGCAGGATAATGTCCTCTGCAAAAAGGCCCTTGTGGTTGAACTGGGAAAACCCAGATATTATGTCTGAATTGTTATTTCAGAACAATGAGATAATCTTTAAAAATGGAGATGGTAAGGAAGAATAACTGCAATCTCTTTATTTTTCTAACCTACTGTTTTGTATTTTTTCCAAGCATATAGCATGCACATATAGAAAAAAACCTTAAAACAATAGTCATCTGAACAAAGCAACTTTCTCTTCCAGAAGAATTAAGTATCCACAAATAAGTATTCGTCCCAGTCATGTATACATTTTGTATATTCTAAGATGCTCAATCTGGTGAGGTGGAACATATTTAATACTTCAGTTTTTTTACTTGAACATGTCTGGATATTATAGATGTGTAGTCTGTAATTCCATTGTCATGGTTTTAGTGTATACTTCTAAACATCTTTGAAATCACCACAAATTTAATATTTTTGTTCTCCACTATTTTAAAGTCTGCTTTTCTCGAAGCAAAAAAATAAATGAAACTACGCAAGCCTCATTTCATTTAGACATACTTTTTGGGGGAAAAGTAAAATAAAATGTAACAAAGTGTTATGAAATCTGCTCTCTCTCTGTGTTTGACTATTCCAGACTTGCGTCAGGACATGTTGACACTTCAGATTATTAGAATTATGGAAAACATCTGGCAAAATCAGGGTCTTGATCTTCGGTAAGCATTAGAGGTCCTTCTCAAGCAATACTGTTCTTAATGGGTTTTGCATTGGTTTGTTACCAGAGGTTGCTTCTGTTGTCTCCAGGGTAATAAATGAAATGCTATAAATAGGCATTTAGTACCTGTTAGAGCCATTTTAAAATTATTTCTTAAATAATCTTCAGTTAGCCAAACTATTGGATTCTGTAAAGATAAGATTGTATTTGAAAAGATGTGTAAGTTTCCTTCAAGTGGATATGAGGAATTTACAAACCAGGAATGGCTACAAGAGCTAACACACTAGCCACACTCTGGCCCATTGATGGTGTCTGTGGGATTTGCTTAGAACAAGTTGCTACATGTGCAGCCTCGTTCAGCAACTACTCTTTGTAGTCGGTATCTTCATTCCAGTACACACAGCAGGTATTACCCAGTCAGCTTCTCCACCTCTAAATAGTCTGGGTACAGTGGCTTCTGCAGAACACCACTCAGGATAAACTCTTCTGCTTCTGGAGAACTGATGCTAGACAGGTTATGCTTCCATATACATGTTTACTGTGTGGTGGATTCTTAGATGATGGTGTAACAGAGTTGGCACTGTCAATCCAAGTACATTCTTTGCACCCCCAGTTCTCATATCCTCATCATCTTGATGAAAAGACCTATTGAGCTACATCATCTCTCGTACATCTGGGCAAGTGTTCTGTCTCTAGTACTATAATGAGTAACAGAATTACAGCTTTGTCCAGTAATTGTTTGCAGAGTTCACACTGCTCATGTCTTGAAGAGTGACCTGCTATGGTCTGCAAAAATACATCCTCTCCCACCTCTTGCCACTAGTCGTCTTAAAGAGACAGTGTGGAGCTTTAGAAGAGCAGTTGAGTAGGCATGATGAAAGTGGTAGGCTGATTAAAAAAAAAATAAAATTAAAAACTCCCAGCTGTCCATGTGTTATACTGAAAGACAGAAATGAGTGTGCAAGATGAGGCAGCTGGATAGACTCTGAATGTTGAGCGAGCCACAGTTACACTAGTGGACAAAAAAAGTCTTTTGAGGATCTAGAAATTGCAACATATCTCACTAAGGCTACTAAACTGTGTCTCTGTGGTACAGAAAGTCTAACCATCCTAAGTTCATGCCACATCTGTAGGAGGACAGGTGGGTCTCATTGTTTTTTCTTTGACATCCAAATCAGGCTTATCTGAAAATGCAGGTGTGGATAGATACATATAAATATCCTTTTAGTACCTGCGGATTAAGTACTGTTAGTCCAGAGTAGAGAAGCCCACCTCCACAGCAGCACCAGCAGTTGGTTTTACCACTGGCTCCATGTTGCTGTGGTGTTCCATAGGTTCTTAGGCCTCATAGAAAGCCATCCTAGATTGTTTTTTCTGGGGTTTTTACCATAGCATCACACATAAAAAAAACTTTTGCTACTTCAGTGTGCCTAGAAGGCTGTTTTACACCACTTTCACTCCAAAAAAGGAAACTTCAGGAGAGGAAAGGGCTACTTTTAGGTACATGATGCTCTCTCCCTAATCTTTTAAAGGAGAATGTTAAACATGGTAATGGCCATGTTTCTTTCAGTCTTTGAGTAAAAGGCTTTGTTTTCTCAGATAAAATGTTTGGACACAATGGAAGAAATACAGGCTTTGGTGGGTGAGGAAAGAGACCTGTGAAAGAAAAGAGGCAGAGGAATTAATTTCTTCTACTTGTAAAAAGAAAAATTTATCCTTTGAGATTCACTTATAGACTACCAAAAAGTGATTTATGATGCTTTTTTAAGCATCTATGAATAGACATCAGTTTACAGTTAGCCTATTAATATCTGGATAAATTGGAATGTTGCTGACTATAGAGTCCAGTTACAGTTTTGTAATATGTTCAGATACTATTTGGAAACTCATTTTGAAGGTCCCATGCTGGTTTTAAATACGAAGTGTTACCTGCTACTGGTTTACAGTAACCTATGAAATCCTAGCATTTGTTTTTTAAAAGCTTAGACTCTGTCTCTAGTACTTTGAACGTAGTTGAGCAGATCTCATTAAGTCATGCTGAATGCCTTTTTAAGGGTTTTTCCAGTGCATTCCCCAAGACTTCCAAGAATATGTTGATAGAATTTTGCTTTAACTTTTGCCCCAATATAAAACTGAAAAACACACTGGTGGGTACAGTGGCTGGCATGTTACTGTACTAGTATCTGGTATGGTTTTTTCCTTAAGACTAATGATAATAAACCTATAAAACAAAAACAGATTTTCATGCCCTAAAGTAAGTAACAGCTTACACTTAACCTGATGCAGGTTGTCAAACATGCCTGTTGCTTGCTGTCTTAAAACTTAACTCCGTAAAAACCAAAACTGCTTTGTCTTTCAGGATGTTGCCTTATGGTTGTTTGTCCATTGGTGACTGTGTGGGGCTCATTGAGGTGGTGAGGAGCTCTCATACGATCATGCAGATCCAGTGTAAAGGAGGCTTAAAAGGAGCATTGCAGTTCAACAGCCATACATTGCATCAGTGGCTCAAGGACAAGAACAAAGGAGAAATGTGAGATTTCCTGTTGCTTGTTTTTCTTGTTTGTGTGCTCTTTCTGGTGGAAACTTCCAAGAGAACTGAAGTTCATCAAGTGGGAAATTATGTCTGTCTGGTTTAGGTGTTGTTTTTTCCCCCTGCCCTCATTTGTCTAGCATTCCTGCTGGTAGTTCTTTCAGTGAGTTTAGATGGTTGTATGACTTCTCAGCAGTAAAGCATATGTTGGAGGTAGAACTACAAAGATAAAGCCTGTATTCTGTCTCCAGAAGAGGGACAATCACTTTAACAGGTAGTTTACTGTTCCATCATCTAACTAAGTACTTTTGTTTTGAGAGTATGCTGACTTTCTTCCTTACTTTGACAAAGGAACTCCTGCTGCATTGAGAGAAGATAGTAAAAGTTGGCTCTTCCTTTCTGGGGAAGGGAAAAACAAATATCTGCTTAGAGTATCTGTAGGAAAATGTCTCCTTTGTTTGTGTTCACTAGGTATGATGCAGCTATTGACTTGTTTACACGTTCTTGTGCCGGCTACTGTGTTGCTACATTTATACTGGGCATTGGTGATCGCCACAATAGTAACATCATGGTCAAAGATGATGGACAAGTAAGATATGTTTTCCTAAAAATACAGCCTAATGTCATCTCTCACTTTGATATGAGTTTGTTTTTTTAAAAAAATTCATCTGAACTATCAGTAAATGATTAATTTTTACTATGACATTATTTTAAAAAGGAATTACTTATCTTTATATACCCTTCTGTCTTTCCAAGCTGTTTCACATTGACTTTGGACACTTCCTTGATCACAAGAAGAAAAAATTTGGTTATAAAAGAGAGCGTGTGCCATTTGTCTTAACACAAGACTTTTTAATAGTGATAAGTAAAGGAGCCCAAGAATGTACCAAAACAAGAGAGTTTGAAAGGTGAGTCTTTTTTTTTTTTTAAGCTTTCAACTTCCAGGGTATTTTGTGCCTAAAATGCACTTTACTACTGGTCACCTTTAAGAATTAGGTTTTTTAACTGAAAAATAGTATGTTTAATGGGATAGCAGTGGGTATGTTCCAGTTCTTTAGTTTAAGATCAGCCATCCACCATAACACAGTGGGTGATCTTTGTGCTTACGTGGCTTTTGGTTTATGAAACCTGTTGAGGGTCCGCGTACATGTGAATAAAGTTGTTTTTTTTAAATACCTCTTTTTTATTTAACACTTAAAATCCTCTTGGGATTGCATAACTGCAAAAATGGAGAGTTCTGAAATGTCAGGTGTGATGCACATCTGAGCCTTGTTGGTTACTCAGCAGTACTTTCTCATCTAGCTGCTGTGTTACCAGCTCTTCATCTGGCTTGTGTCATTTGTGATATTCTGCAGGACCTGCTAAGAAAGGAAAATTGAAAATAGTAAATTCTGTTGCTGTAGTCTTTCCTGATTATCTGTCTTCCCAAAGATCAAATCTTTGAGAGGTTTCAATTTTAATCTTAATTTCATTTTGTTGCAAGGGAGGGAAGACAGATTTCAAGTTAATGTCTCTGAATGCTGCAGTGAAGGCTTTTGCATATTTTTTTTTTCCTTAACCTGACTTAAATTAGTGATTTCAGCATAAACCAGTATTTCTCGCCCAATGTTGTGGTATAGCCAGTGCTCCAGTCTCCAGTGCATTCTCTAGAGTATTTGAGGAGCAATAGCTGCTGCCCTCATAAAAGTACAGGAGAGAAGTGCATACTCTGACAACTGGGGAAGTGCAGTTCACAACAGTTGATCCTGAAACGTGCTTTGAAGCCTGCATGCCAGTAGTAGTGACTAAAACGTCTTGGTCAACTCCCATAAATGTGTGAAACATTTGCATGACTTGTAGATGAGGTTTAAGGCTAGGAAGCCTGTCTTCAATTTGGCTGTGTTGTTAGTCTGACCACTACTAATTCTGACAGAAACGAAGAGAACTTAAGTAGGAAGATGAGGATAATTTATCAGCAAGACCATCTACGTTTTTTAGTGTCCAGTTACTGAAGCATCTAATAGGGAAATAACACTGAGTTTTTGGGTTGTTTTTTTCCCCCCTCTGTCTCTTCCAGGTTTCAGGAGATGTGTTATAAGGCCTATCTAGCAATTCGGCAGCATGCCAATCTCTTCATAAATCTTTTCTCCATGATGCTTGGCTCAGGAATGCCAGAACTGCAGTCCTTTGACGATATCGCATACATTCGAAAGACCCTTGCATTGGACAAAAGTGAGCAGGAAGCTCTCGAGTACTTCATGAAGCAAATGAATGATGCTCACCATGGTGGCTGGACAACAAAAATGGACTGGATCTTCCACACAATAAAGCAACACGCTTTGAACTGAAACGAAAGCAAAGAAATCAAGAACTGATGGCCCGCTTTGTGGGAACTGCACTGTTAATACCCCTTAGCAGCAAAGACTGGTTGCATAGGAATTGCACAAACCACGAACAACACTAGCATTTATGGCAAGGAAAGAGATGAACTGTTCAGACAACTGTCAAAAAATGTAAAACAGGGTTTCAGATAGCACTAAAATTGTACACTTCAAAAATTAAGCTTTAGTATGATGTGTGACTTCATGTTATGCCTTAAGCCCAAAAAGGTAAACTTGGAAGAATGTTTTCTTTTTCCATTTGATAGGATACGTTAGAAGGAAAAAGAAAATAGTGCTAGCGTGAACATAGAGTCCATCACATATTACCTTAGGTCTGGTACAGCAGTAGGGACTATGCTGGATTGAGAAGAGTGGGAAGAAAATTCAAGGGATAGGGAACATTTAAATGCAGCATAGTTTGAAGGGAAAGAGGTTTTCTTAAGCTCAAAGATCTAAAAATAGTGAGAGGACAGTGCCTTTTAAATGTGCTGAGAGGCATAAACATTTACCGGGTTTAGGTGACCCTTTGATTTCTGGGTCCGTCATCCGCACAGTTTCTGAAAGCAGTAGGAAATAGGCCCATTCAGTATGGTGTTTCTTCTGCTCAGTATTTCTAGGGGTGCAATTCATACCTTCACAAAGAAACTCCCTATCATCCCCAAAAACTGACTAACCTGGAAATTGAACGGTCAGAATTGGGTTTAGTGCAACAGAGAGCTGTAGTGTTCATCTTAGGTTTGCTTTAATCTAACTTGAACTGAATAGATTTTTTTCATACATGTTTTCCAGAACCTAAAGAAAGGTGAGTTATTAAAATTATTGAAAGATTATTTTTTTATAAAGGCTATTTATATAATAGGAACTATTATTAATATATATTCTTTATTTACATGATTTGTCCAATATTCACTCTTTTAATTTTGCAGCCCAGTTCTATCTGTCCAAGACTCCCATTTCCATTAATGTCACTGCAGGTGACCAGATATATTCCTAGGACCAAATTCAACCCTGGTGAAAGAGGACACAAATACCACTGAAGTAGTGGGAGATAGACCCACTAATGCCAGAGGTGAACTTGGCCTAAGTCTCTTCAAAAATTTTTGGGCATCAGTCTTCACATTTCTGAAGTGATATGCTGGCTGTTCAAGGAACGTTCATTTAAACCCTCAATCTTTGGGTCCACCATTTCTCC
The DNA here is from genome assembly GCA_020745705.1 of Hemiprocne comata. Lineage (NCBI taxonomy): Eukaryota > Metazoa > Chordata > Aves > Apodiformes > Apodidae > Hemiprocne > Hemiprocne comata. The sequence continues at coordinate 19,731,147 of CM036594.1, read as the reverse complement.
TCTTTCTTCCTTCTTTGGAAGTGGTTGTTTAATCCAGTAACAGATGAATCAGGAATAGCAGTTTAGATTTCCAATATGATCAGTAATAAGCAGTTCAACATACAGCAGATATGCTGACTAGCTCAAAGCATGCAGAGTTACCAAACATTTTATAGCTTTGTCTGTTTTGTGTGTGCGTGCGTGTAATATATATTTGTAAATCTAGTTGTCCTCTAACACAATTACAATGTGTGCAATCAATTAAATTGGCACCACTTTTTGAAACTGTTCAGAGTACCGAGGATTTCAGATTGCCCTTATGCACAACTTCAGGTAGGACTGTTTTTCTAATTATTAAACAGGTTTTTGAATTAGTGAAGCCTGTGATTCTGAGGGTCGTGTTCACCCTAACATTTTAAACTTGCTAGATTGGCAGCACTTGGAGTGAATTCCAAAGGTCTGGGGCTTTTGGGGGTTCAGCTCATTCACTTGCAAACACATGCTGAGGTGCCACTGAGAAAGTGCAATACCACATGTAATATAAAATATGCTGACAGCTGGTTTTAGATTAGAATATAAGTATATAAATAAACTGTACTTTGTGCAGGCTGTACTGATGAGGTAATGAGTGGTTGGCTTCATTTAGCAAATTGTAATATACTAAAAATGTGCAATCAATTACAGTATGAAAGACTTGGGGGATTGTAAAGCCAAGACTTGGTTTTTCAGGACACTTTCATAGTCAAGATCCTGCAGTTGATCACTGCACACGTGGATACTTGATGTTGTGGGAGGAAACCTGTTTTTATGAAAACTACAGAAGTTCCAAGAATAGTATGGGGGGAATGTGAAGTTTTATTTTGTTCTACTAAATATTTTGGAGTAGTCCAATAGACTTCTCATTACTCTTTTTTGACTGTTACATGTTCCTTTCTGTTCATATGAATATTTGGACTCTTGCTAACCTTGGTCATACTTTCTAGAGCAAAATTACCCTTTATATATATGACTTTGCAGTCAACACACTAATGGTTTAGCTCTTTTACACATGGCTTAGTTTCAGTTTAAATTTGGTTCACGAGTCTGAAACCCTGTTGGCTGTAACTCTTAACTGAGTAAAACCTGTACAAATGCCACATTAGGTGCTATATTATCCTTATTTGTCTGGTATTGAAACAATGCTTTACCTCGTTTATCTAAGAGATGGGAGAAGCTCATGGGCTTTAGCAGTTGTTCTTACCATAACCAGGATGGGCATTTGAAAAACATTCTGCCAGTGTTTCAGGAAAAAAAAAGTAATCCTTTTTTAAGCTTGGAAGTGTTCAACCCTAATTACCTTATCGTATTATGCCAGTTTTGTGCTGATGTGACTTCACTGAAGATAGTGGAGGTTCTGTTTACTTATGTTGGTGTAAATGAGAGGATGCCATCCGTTCTTGGTGTCAGAAAGATCGTCTGCTTACAGACTGAAAGCTCCTGTCACTGAGCTCTAGATTTTTACAGCGATTGCTTGGAATTTGGATTTTCATTTTTTAACTATTTCCACTTCATGCAGATTTGAAAATGTTCCCTTTATTCTGAGAATCAGCTGCATAGAACACTAAGTTGCTTATTTTGAGCTTGAACTGTATCTGAACACCTTGCTCCTGCAGAACTTGGTAGCAGGACTGCCAGAGCAAGGAGCCCAGGATTGGGCCATATGTTTTACTACAGAGCATTAGGAAATGGTGATTTAATGAAATGCAAATTTAAAAACTAGTAACTTTTTCAACTGTGAAGCTATGTTTGATTTAATGACAGAACAGGCTGCTGCTGATTTAGCTTGTCTTAAAAATATATTCTTTGCTTTCCTAAAGATAGCATAAAAAGCACCTGTACTGACCTATAAATGCACACTTTTCTGTCCTGAAGGGGTGGATCAGTAGTTTTTCATAGGTGAAATGGACTTTCAGTATAATTTTTAAAATAATAAAAAGAAAGCATTTAAAACCAAAATTGTTAGTGGTTTGGCATCTTGTGAAGGAGATACAAGCCTGCCTATTAAGGGCAATATAAAAATTCCCAAGCTTGTAGAGAATTTGGTATGGGAGGACTCTGCTGTTGGTGGTTTAGAGGGTTGGTTATGGTTTTTTCCAACTTCACTTTTTATGTAAAAAACTAAATGCCCTTTAGTGGTCAGTAGCCCATGTTTCTGACAATTTGAAGGTATTTTCTTTGCTTTGTCATTTTATAACTGGCATGTTCCAATGTCTGTTCTTAGTAATAAGTGTGAATTCCTCCTGTTTTGCATGTCTGTACAGGTTGCAGATCTGGGCTGGACCCATTCAAAAAAGAATTATCGAAAAAAAAGCCACCTGAAATTACTATTTTGTTGATGCTTTTGACATCTCTAAAATGCTTCAAGTTAATGAAAATGGTGTGGTATTACAGAAAGATTTGTAACTTGCTGCTTCTAAGATTATTTTGTTTAAAAACTTCCATTGTTCTTTCTCTTGTTTTAGTTTTACTTGAATGGAAGAAGAACCACACTTACTTGGTTTTGTTTTTTTATTTTCAATACTATATGGCTGTGGATGTTGCTGCAGATCGTTGAATCCCGACTTCATTTTGCAATACACGTTTCATACAAATAATGAATTTGTATCTTTTTCTCTTTTTTTTTTTTGTGCTGAAAGCTGTCCCAGTTTAGGTAAGGCTCTATCTTTCCAAAATGATGTGTAGGTCACCACCCCTGCAGTTGGTGTGGGTCTTCTGGGTGTGTTTTGATTTTTACATCTTTGTTAATGAAGGGAAGCCAACTGGAAACTGGCTATAGAAGTTCTCTATCTGCATATGCCAACCAAATCTGTAGGTGCTCTGGTCTTTGGGAAATTCTGATTCCACTTCATGCTGATGTAACACTGACTTCATCAGAATCACTCTGGGTTCACAACAGCAGATGAAATCAAAATTAGATTCTATTAATATTAAAGTCACAGATTACTTATTCATATGGCTTGGTATGAAAAGTGCTCTCTAAATGAGAGGCACGTTTACTAGCAGCCCAAGTAAACACTTCACAATTTTACTTTGAAACAGTCTTTATTAACTAGCCTTTTCAGCTCTCCAATTCACAACTACTGTAATCTTGTCTATAGTTACTTTCATTCTTGAGACTTCCAAGATTTTTATTGCATGCTAGCTTAAATGTTTCCTCTTCCTGCTCTTTTATAGTATAATGACATGTTGAACCTGCACTCAGGAAAATTTGTTTTTCTTCATGTGCAGTTGAGTGTTCTTGACTTGAGAACTGTATGGGGTAGACTTTCAAAAGTATGAGGTCTTACTCTGTTAGCACTCCTGACTCAAAGCCAGAAGTGGATCCCTCTGTCCCTGTCTTTTTCAGTTTCCTCTCCAACACCCCTCTTCCCCAAAAAGGGACGTGTCCGTGGCATAAGAACAGCAGCATAAAATACTTGTAAGAGAAGATCAGTTGAAGCCATGCTCTGCCTGTACTTTGAAGCTAGCCTTCCCATTGGTTTGTATCAATGTGTCTTTAAGTGTCCTTACTGTCAGCTGCAATATTCCTGAGTCATAAAGAAGGCCAAAAATACAGTATTCTATCTTGACTCTTCTGGTGCCAGTTCCCTAGTAGCTATAAACTGGTTTAGGAACCCATTTAGTTCAGTGTAACTGCATCAGTTCTGCTAGGAACCTATTAGAGTAATAAAATTAACCACACTTAAACTTGACTTAATTTACTCTTGAAATAGCCTAATTCAAGCAGAAGCTCTTTCTTCTAAGAATCTTATGTCTGCTGTAACTTAGTTAACCCTTAAGAGCCATACCACAGATATTTATAGGTGCAATCTCATCCTGCTTTATTTCTTTGGTTTAAATACTCTTAATCTATTTCCAGGCTTTGTTAAGTGTTCTGTATCCTGAATTGTCAACTGTAATCCAAAGTTGTCTTACTGTTTTCATTTGGGGCAGGGGAAAGAAAAGGAAGGGAGGAACAGATCAGTCTTTCTCTTGTCTTCCAGCTGCTGTCATCCAAATTCTTCTTTTGTGAATATAAATGTAGAATTGATCATCTGGGAGTATCATCCTTTCCCCTGCCTGCTTGCACCTCTGCAAGCTTTAACTGTGAATATCCATATATACTATTGAATTCTACTTCCCTGGTGTAGAAGAGGATTTAGTGTATATAAATGGCTGCAGTCTGATGTCCTGGGTTCTTAGGCTTGAAATTTTGGACATATTGTTGTCACTGCAACTGGCGCCACGATTGCAAGAACTTTCCCAGAATCGCTCAAAAAGGCTGAAGCTCTCCAAGACCTCTGGAGATCATCTAGCCCAGCCACCCTGTTCAAAGCAGGGTCAGCTAGAACAGGTTGCCCAGAATATTGTCTAAATGAGCTTAGAGCCTACCCAAGAAAAGAGTCCACAGTAAAAGGTTTTTTTTCTTACTGTTTATATGGAAGTTCTTCTGGTTCATTGCCTGAGGTCCTTTCATGGGGCAGCACTGAGAGAAGCCTTGCCCTTCATCTTTATTCCTCTCCATCCAGTATTAATATACATGGACAAGATACTCCCTGAGCTTTCTCATGTCCCTGTCTGGCTCATACTGCAGAGCCCAGCACTCAGGTGTGTCCCCACCAGTGCTGAGCCAAGGGGCAGGATGAGGGTTTCTCTCCATCCACCTGCCCACCGTGCTCTGCCGAAGGCAGCTCAGGATCCCGGTGGCATTTTTGGATACGTAGAGCCCAGGAGGGTGTGATCTCTTGATGTTTATATGTTACTTTGTGGAAGCTAGGAGCAGTTACATGTCTGCAACGAAAGGAGAGTTGGAGCACCCAGCAGTGCTTGAAATAGCTTTTTAAAATGAGACAATTATCTTTGAAATAACCACTACTGGGGGGCGGGGGGATGTTGCTGTGTGTATGTCATTCTGTAATAAAGGTCCTGTGGTAAAGTAGTTAGAAAGCAAGACATTTTTAGTAATAATGGGCCAAAAATACTATTTAAGATGCAGCAAGATGCATGTGTTGTCATACTGAGAATAGTCTTGCAGTACTCTTTTTTTATATTAAAAAAAAATCAACCCATAACCCTTTTTCCCCCTTCTGCTGTGCTACTCAAGCAACACAAGTTTGGCCTGTGATACTATTGTAGTTCATGTTCATGGGAAACTGTAAAAAGTCTGCTTTTTATTTATCTTTGCTGTCTGTATCATATGCTGTTTATTAAAAAAAAACTACTTTTGTTTGGTTTTTATCCCACTTTCGAGTGTTCATGTATATACTAACAACTAAATTAAAATAATATGGTTGGTATGCTTGTGAATTCTGAAGTGAGAATTTAAGGAATCTTCAGTCTTGGAGGGGTCACTTGGTGTTGCAGCTCTGCTTTTGAAAAAGGCAAAGGGAAAGGAGAGAAATTATGGGGTGGGGGGAGACAGAAATAGAATTTGCCTTATTTATGAATGGGAAGCCCTAGATGCACGTGGCATTCATTCTTGTACTTGTTGGTCCTCAAAAGAAGTAACTAATTTTAAATGTGGGCTATAAAAGTTGTGATAAGAGCAGATGATATTGAAGTGTTTCAGCTGGGTGATTTTTAAGCCCCTGCCAAATCAGTTGCTTTGTTTTATGAAAATATCCTTTATATTTTTATTACCAAAACTGTATTTTAAAAAAATTAAACTAGGTTGTATTTTTGTATCCAATACAAATTTCAAAAGTGTAAGAAACACAGTTGGGAAATTACTGGCAAGTACAAGAGCATGGGACTGCAACGGAGTCGCTTCTGTGGATGTGTTGGTCTACTTTGGACTTCAATTGCTAACAAACTTACAGGAGTTTGAGTTCTGTTGCTGAGAATTTCACTTTCTTGGAGACGTGAGGGAAGTGTTAGGGTTTTTAATCAGGTCACTTCTACACATCTTTGTCCCCAGTAAGTTTTAAACGTTGTACACTGGTCAGTTCTGTTTCAGATAACCACTGCCTGGCTTTGGAAAGGGCTGTGTTCCAGCAAGTGCTCAGTCTGCGTGGGATTTCAACTCCATAATAAAAGGTGGACATCATTATCCTTATTTATTTTGAAGCTCAAGCTGAGCTCTGATCTGGAGAGAGGAAATGAAACTAAGGCTAGTGTTTTTTAAGGAGGTTAGTTCAGTTACCTGAACTAACAGTTTAAACTTCTGCTTATTACAGTGTAAGGTGAGTTTTACCATTTTCTACTAACAATGAAATGGTTATGAGTGGTTACTACCTTGTTTGAAATGCACAGGGTAGTTCAGAGAGAGGCAATCATCAGTTCTTGTTCAAATACAAATTTTAGACTCTACTGCCATTACCATGGTGTGATGTTTGTGGTAGTTGTAGGTCTCGATCCCTAAAGCATCAAAAAATTATGGAAAACTTGCAAAATCATGCTGGTGGAACAAGAATGTTTTGCAATGTGGGCAGTTTGCTTTAGCATAGAATCTTGGTGAGCCCTCCTGAGCTTATGCTCAGAAATCTGCCTGGTTTTCAGCCCTCATCAGAAAGACTTGATCCAAAATCTGGGTCCACATAACAAAAGAGCAAGAAAACTGATGCTAGACAAGGTATCTCAGATAACCTCCTACATGTCCTTTTAAACACATCTACCTTCAGCAAAGGTTATTGCCATAAGCTACACTTACTGCTTTCACTGAAGAAAGAGTTCACCCTGCTCTTACTTTGGTAAGGATACATCCCTACTAATGGAGATGAGCATTGTCTGTGTTGCTCATTTAAAGCACTGGGTGAATCTCACATGGGCTTTTCTGTTTCCAGTTGGAATGGATTCTGAGTGATTAAAACCTGACCCAGAGCTGCCTGAACATCCCAAGCATGTGATGGTTTAGAAAGTGAGACTCATTTAGACTTTCCTGTATAAAGCATTGATGATGCTGTTTGATGCCTGTGACTTTGAACTGCACCTGCAGAGGGGATCCTCCTCAGGTGTTTTTCTTTCACTTAGTCTTGTCTTTTTATCTGGCACAGGTGGTGTTGGGCTGCGCTGCTTTGTGTGGAGAAGAAAGCAGTCAAAAAGTACAGAAGTTGTGTTGTGCTTTCTGTGGAAGTGACTTGGTCATCCTTGTTCTGTCTTGCCTAGTGGGACTGAATTCAAAGGAAAGGGCTTGAGGTTGGGTGGTGTGGTTTTTTTTCCTTTTTCCTTTGGCAAATAATGGACTGTATGTTGCCGTTACTGCCCTCCACTGGGAACTGGATAAAGTACTTCTTTTTTTCTTTTTGCAATATTTGCATGGACTACTTTTTGGTGAATAGAAGGAGAAATATGTGGGCATCTATCTGTTTGGTTGGCTACATCATTTCATGAGAACTTCAACACAAGCTGTCGTGGACAAATCTCAGCTCCTTAGTTGGAATAAACAGCAGAGAACAAACTGCACTGGGATGCCAGGGTCTTTTTGATTGGCAGATAACAGATACCCACACGTAATTCTGAGGGCTCAACAGTGTGTCTTGATGAGGATACCTTTGCTTATAGTGATGCTGCTTTCCACCAAAACTTGCTTCTTTTCACGTCTGCAACCTTTATTTCACACGGCTTCCCTCTACACCAGCACTGAAGGTGTATTTTCGCCCCTCGTTCCGTGGCCCCGGGCGGGGAGCAGCAGAAGCGGGCCCCCCCTCAGCGGTGCGGCCGCCAGAGGGCGCCATGGCGGCGGCCGCCGTGCGCGCCAGCGCCCCCCCCCACACCCGCTCCGCCCCTTCCCCCGCGGGGAGCGGCTCCTCCAGAGGCGGCCGCGGCCCGTGGCCCGGAGCGGAAGGTGAGTCCCGGCAGCGACACGGGCGAGGAGCGGCCGCCCACGGCCCCGGGGAGCCCCGTGGCTCCGCCAGCGCCCGCCTCCCTCCCCTCCAGCCTTTCACCCCGCCGGGCGCGGCCGGCGCGCCGCTGACCGCCGCCCCGCGCCCGCCCCCATCTTAGCCTTGGCCCCGGCGCCATTTGAAGGGCGACCCCGCACCCGCCCCTCCCGGACGGTAGCGAGCCCCGACTCACGGCTCCGCAGCGCGCTCGAGACCGTGTGTCTCCCCTCCCGCGTTGAGGCGGGGCCGGGCCTGCGGCGCTCCCCGGTGGCGGCTGCCGGCAAAGGCCATTTCGCCGCCGCCGGAGCGTGGCCGCGGCCTCGCCCCTGCCCCCGGCTCCGCTCCTTGCCGCTGCCTCCGGGGCGGAGCGGCGTTTTTGCCGCGGTCCCGCCCGCGGTTCCCCGCTGCGGCGCAGGCCGCGGCTGGCTCGGCGAGGCTGTGGTAGGGAGCCGGGGGTCTCCGGTCTTAGGGCCTTTATGAGTCTCTCCCATCAGCGCGCCGAGCAGCTGGGAGTTGCACCGGGGAAAGCCGCTGAAAAAGAGTAACAGGACTTAACATCCCATGGGCCGATCCGTGGGGAAAAGGTTGAGCCTGATTGACTGGGATACAACTTATCTCAGTACAGCGTAGGGGCTTCCCTCACAATCAGAAAAAGCGATGAGGTTATTTGATGCTTCTAGACCGTGTTATAATGTCAGCAGTCTTGGGTTTTCCATGTTATTCTCCTCTTAAAATAAAATTTTAATCCAGACAAATCTATCTCATGAGAACAGCATTTACTTTATGAGGGGCCTTTTTTTCCTGCTTTCCCCTGGGGTAGATTGGCATTGGCTTTAGAAGATCTAGTGTTATGTCATGTTTCACGTTTGCAGCCCATTCTTCTTCAAAACTGGGCCAGTATATAGCACGACTGTGTTTGGTGCTGTCTCCAAATATTTTTCTGTTGTTGAGAGCTGCCATGTGCAGTGAAAGCAAACTAACCTGGGAAAAAAGGAAAATAAACACTCTAATAATGCATACTTTGTTAATTTTTATACTAGAAACCAAAATTAAACGTTTAATGTTGTTTTCTAGCTTCAGTTTCCATAGCTTCATTCTTTATAACACTCGTGTATCTGATTTTGGTTGTTTGTTTTTTTTTTTTAAATTTTGTGCTCAAGTTTTAAAGTGTTTTAAAATGCTATCACTCCATAGATGAAAATCCTCTCAAGCTGATGTATTCACTACGTTTGGAAGCTGTACAGCCATCAGCTTCTTAGCTGCTCTGCTTGCTGATACTGAAGAGTACTTTAGGTAAGAGAGCATGACTTTTGGTAGTATTTTCAACATTAAAACTTTTTCTGAGGGACTCTGCCTCTGGTCTCTGACAAAAGGCAACAGAGTGCTGGAGAACTGCTGTGTAGTTTGCATAGAGTGCCTGGAGTCCAGACCTGTCTGTCTTTATGGTGACCCTTTTTTTGTTCCAAGGCAGGAATATGAAACTGGACTTCAGCAGTTCTGTGCATTTACTGTGTTTGTAACTGTAACAAAATGGACTGGGGAGGAGGAGAGGGAGAAGGAGAAAACCTCTTGTGTTTAATGTGCGGGTTTTCAGAATGTTTGCATTGTCTCATAAAGTGATGAAAGATAAACTACATACAAACAAGTCTGTCTAATACATGAAGGTTTGCACTTTACTGTTAATTTAGACTGTTCAAAATGAATGAACATCCTAAAAAGAGGAAAAGGAAGACACTACACCCTTCTCGATATTCTGGTAAGTCTAGAGCTTGAGTTATGTCCACTTTAGGAAGTTTATTGATTCTCAGAATAATTACTTTGTTATGAGAATGGACCACATGTCCCTTGTAGTAGCTCGTCCATGCTAGTACATGGAAAATTGATAACATAAAGGGTGGGATAAGAAGCCTTAGTCCAACCATATTGAGTGCCTGCTCTGCGTGCTCTGTTGTGAAACCACTTTCAGTCAGTGCATCTGAATGGTTTTGTTCTGTACTTCCTGCAAATTGGGAAACTTGCTCAAGCTACTAAATGAAGATGATGCTGCTAACACACAAAGGGAGGAATTTTGTAAAAGCTGGGATGGGAGTGTTCAGCACTGAAGGACCTGTGCTCCTCTGGTGGGAGCACACTGTGATAGTGATGGTATCTGATACAACGTTACCAGGACAGCACAGAATTCCCTAAACACAAGAAGTAAAAATGTGGCTGGTGAAGGGGATTTTTGGTGAACGTTAAATACATATGTAGCTACATCAATGTGTAGGTATTAAAGCTTTTCCTTTTTTGTTGTTGTTTTAGATTCTTCAGGTGCAAGCAAATACATAGACAACAGTGGAATTTTTTCTGACCACTGCTATAGCGTCTGCTCTATGAAACAGCCAGATACGAGGTTTTCTGAAAATAGAGGTAAGGCTACATTTTGGGTCTCCTTCTGCAGTTCTCTACTAAGTGTGTCATACTCCTGTTCACAGAAATAAATAAAATACAAAATGTGTAGTGGGTGACTTCTGAGCATCATTGTGATCTAATATGCTGTAGACTGGGGGAAGGTTGTTTAATTTGTTATAATTGAAATACAGTTTTCGAAGTAAAAAATGATGATGACAAAAAGATCCTTCAATTTTACAGCGTTTGTAATTATTCTTAGCAGATATTTAGATGAAGTCATGTAGCTGATGGAAATAGTCTGAGGGTTCAGATGGAATTTGCCAGCAACTGTTGAACTGTACTTGTACTTACAGAAAGCAAAATGCCTCTATACTGCATCCACTACAGGATGTAAAGTTTAGCAGAGCAGATGTGGGAATGTTTTCTTGTTATATTTATTTTTCTTTTCACTCTAATCAATTAACCAGCAAGTCCCCAGAAGACTTGCAAAGTATTATATCCTAAAATGCAATGTCCATAAATGTTTAAGAATTTTTGTTTTAATTGTGTATTTCAAATAAAAAGTTTCATTTAAGGGTTTTAGGTTTTTTCCAGTATAATCAACAGACTATTTTTTGTTGAAATGTTGAAGACAGAGTTGCCACCTTTTGAATTATTTTGCTGTCTTTTGTATGTATGGAAATATTTTATAAAGTATTTATTGTTACTTTCTTTAATGTAGGTAGTAATTTGATTAGTATATAAATGTTAATTTATGCAGCTAGAATAAATAAATAGCAAACAAGAAATGTGGTTAAAGAATCAAGATGATGCTAGAATAGACAAACAATGACAAGAAAATCCTTCTTTTCTCCTTGCAGGTAGATTCCACAGTCCTGTGCAGAGCTTAGACACAGATGATGATGGGAGTCCAGTGCATGCTGGGACTTCTCACTGGAGTGGGTCCCACTCAAATGTTGTGGGGTTGCACTACACAGACCCTAAAAAGAAGGATAGAGGTAAAGGTCAATGTGTGTTTGCAGCCGAGGTGCTGAGAAGCTGGAGAGCACAGCTGCTGGCTTTTAATGTAACTTTTGCTTTGATGAAGGATTTGTAGTTTGTTTATTTGTTAGTTAAATATAAAACATAGTCCGGCTAGGTAAAAATAACTGTTTTTTTTTTGCGTTTGCAAGCTGCTACAATTCACTGATAAGTTGTTTTTTTGTGTTTTGCAGGGTTTTTTTAACCTTTTGCTTTTATTACTTGTTTTCTCCTGCAGATAAAGGTACTAATAATGGAATGTGTAGAGACTTATGTGATTCACCCATATTCAGTGACAGCCCTACAGAAGAAGAGAAACCTCTAGATATTCAAACTGTAGAAATTTCTACAACAGAAGTGAATGCTGTAGAAGTTCACGACATAGAAACACAAACGGTGTCACCTGAGAAGCTAGAAGCTGAGGACCTGGAGGAAATCCCTCTGGAAACCTGTAAAATTTTTGAAAAGAATCAGGCTTTGAATATCACAGCTCAACAAAAGTGGCCTTTGCTGAGAGCCAACAGCAGTGGCTTATACAAGTGTGAGCTCTGTGACTTTAATAGCAAGTACTTCTCTGATTTAAAGCAGCACATGATTCTGAAGCATAAGACATGTGCAGACACTCACATCTGTAAAGTTTGTAAAGAAAGCTTCTCCAGCAAAGTGCAGCTCATTGAACATGTAAAACTGCATGAGGAGGATCCATACATCTGTAAATACTGCGATTACAAAACGGTGATATTTGAGAATCTGAGTCAGCACATAGCAGACACTCACTTCAACGACCACCTGTACTGGTGTGAGCAGTGTGACATGCAGTTCTCCTCCAGCAGCGAGTTGTACCTGCACTTCCAGGAGCACAGCTGTGACGAGCAGTATTTGTGTCAGTTCTGTGAGCATGAAACAAATGACCCAGAAGACCTGCATAGCCACGTGGTGAACGAACATGCCTGTCGCCTGATAGAGTTGAGCGACAGCTACAATAACAAGGAGCGTGGACAGTACAGTCTCATCAACAAAATCAGTTTTGACAAATGCAAAAACTTCTTTGTCTGCCAAGTGTGTGGCTTCAGGAGCAGGCTGCATACCAATGTCAACAGGCACGTAGCTATCGAACACACCAAAATATTCCCTCATGTTTGTGATGACTGTGGGAAGGGCTTTTCAGGTATGTTGGAATATTGCAAGCATTTAAGCTCTCATTTATCTGAAGGGATTTATTTGTGTCAATACTGTGAATATTCGACAGGACAGATTGAAGACCTTAAAACTCATTTGGATTTCAGGCATTCAGCTGATTTGCCTCATAAATGCACTGATTGTTTAATGAGGTTTGGAAATGAAAAAGATCTTTTAAGTCATCTTCAGATACATGAGACTGTGTGATTGCTTTCTTTCCTTGTAACCAATTTATTAGAATTTGAATTCAATTCCAGTTGCTGAATTGTGATATGGAATACAATTTTACCAGCAATTATACAATACTAATGTTTTCATCTTCATCATCAAAGCATGTGTAACAATTCGGTGGTGTGAATTTTGTTACCTGGGGGTTTCAGTAGGAGTAATCCCATTTACAGTGGGATGGATCAGTTTTTGGGGGAGGGACAGTGGGAATAGTTGCATGTTATGAGAACAATTCTGCTAGTCATCCCACACTTCCACATCTAATGTAGGAGACACAGCCTCTTCAGTTTAGAAAGGGACAAAGAGAAAGCTATCATGTTTGCATGCTGATCTCAACTGTGTACCCAGCTCATGTTACCCTCTGTGGCAGGAGGTCCCTGTGCTGATGTTTGGCAAATTGAGCCAGCCTGCCAAAGATAAGGGTGTTCCAAAAACTCCCAGGCATGGACATCTCCAAATTCACATACCAGCCTGCATTTCCCACCTCATGCTTCTGATAAGCTTTTAAACTTACAGGTTTTTTTTCTCTTGGGGCACCTATCAGACCTCGTAATTAATTTTCTTTGTTCAGTATTTAATTTCAACTCCAGTCTGTGGGATTATCCGACAACCCTTTCTTCCACACATTTACTGTAGACCTTCCACATAATTTTTGTCTCCTTTATTCACCTTCAGTTCCTATCTTCCAATGCAGCAAGGAGACACACATTGCTTGCATGTAGACTGGGTCATGTTTCAAGGAGTAATTGGAAGGGAATTTGTGAAGTGATCCAGCTGGAAATGTACACAGTGGGATTTTCATATCTAAAACCCTAACTTAGCTCTCACTGAAGCAATGTATGTCACCAACTTCATTTAAAGCAAGCCTCTATTAGTTTATAATTATTATAATTCTGTATATTTATAATTAGTTTTCCACTGCTAGTAATTTAGGACAGTTACTTTAATGCTGTAAATTTTAAACTTCTCCTGTATACTGGCTTAAAACACTGGTACAGTGCAAAAATTTTAATAACTTTAACTTTCAAATTATTTCACACGTGTTCAGATTAGATAGTGCCATCCTGCCATTATCACCTTTAGAAGTGAATTTTTACAATTCATTCTGTAGCTGTGTTTCTTTCCGAGTTGCTACTTGGACAGATAAAAATAAGGGTGAGGTCATTTAGATTGTGCTAGTTGTTAAGGGTGAAATTACCCATAAATTAGTGGTGGAGTTTACATTTCTTTGTGCATCGATTGTAAATTTGTAATGTAAGATTGTCTAATGCAAGCTTTGTGTAGATAAAATTAATGGATAAACATTTCTTGATCAGTGAGATTTGGTGTTATCAGCTTCAAGGTGTGCAAGGGTCTTTGCAATAGGTTTTTGAAGCAAAACTTAAATGGAACTTCTGATTCTAGAGAAGTATTTCTAGAAAGTCTGCTATGAACCAGTTTGTCTATATTTCTTTGTAGGAGGCAAGACCATTTTTGTCATTTTGGAATGCTGATATACTACTTAATCTTCTGTGTACTCATTGAAAAGGGCAACCTGATGGTGTCTTGACTATTTTATTAGTCCATTGTATAGAAAATGACAATGTCTGTGGTAGAATTGCTGATTTCCTATTTTGAACACGTTAATCATGACTGGCTTACAATGGTAGCAATAATAGAGTTAACAAAGCACTAATAAGCATTATTTTATATATGGAAAGTTCATTTTTTTCATATGGGTATAACTGAGAAGGGGGAACACTGGTTCTCTTAAACTCTGCTTTTGGTGATGACACACAGGTGGAATGGCACAGGTGAGCTCTGTAGAGAAAGCTGCTCTAGGGGACAGTGACAAGAATTGGAAAAGAGACATTTTTAAAAGAACACAAAAAATAAGTAGGCTTAAGAGCTGTGTGTGCTTGTGTACACCAGCATCATGTCCTGTACAGGAGAGGTGGTCTCTTGTAAAAGGAGAGTCCTGTGATACAGAAAACTTGCTTGTTGATTCCTGAGTAACTTAATGTCTAACTTTTGAGTCATGTTATTTGTAATCTCTAAACTGGGAATGAAAAGAACAGACCATGAGAATGTTGCGAAGCCAAGTAATTCCTAACTAAAACACACCACACACTGTCTAATTAGGAAATACATTCAAGTTTGTCTTAGGTTGGATTTTATAAATAAGTGACTAATGTTAGTATTTTTTTTTTTAATATCTATCAACATAAATAGAAATGTACAGGAGTAGCTGGTCTCATTTTACATTAGCAGGAACACAAGTAGGATATCAGCTTCCACATGATCAGCATGCTAAAACAAGAAAGATATTAAGTAGAAAAAAAAACCAAAAAGGTAATGAGTGGAGTCTGTCTAGAAGTTGGAAGGCTGAAAGGAATGACTGCATATGCCAAGGATAGTATGTTGCTCCCATGGAAGGGAAGACAAGGGTTTGGTTTATTTGTGTGAAGTTTGTAAGTGGAAGATCAGTGCTCTGACCTTGCTGCACGAAGGTGAACGGAGCACGGGAATGCTGCTGGTCTGATCCTGCCAGAGGCTTCACTCGGCTTTAACCCCATGGCTTGGGCAGTTCATCTCTGTCTCCAAGGGGAGAAATTAACTGTAGTAATCACAAGTGTGCCAATATTAATGTTCTCTGAGGTACTGCGTAAGTGATTCAAATTTGGTTGTTCATTACACTGATAACCTGCAAGGTTAATCCACGTAAGGAACAGCATTCTGAGCAGAAGCTATAGAAAAATCATGAGGTTTGTTTGGGAAGTATTTTGTCTTTGGGAGTAACTTGTATTTGATTCTTTGTTGTTTCAGATATTTGGGCCTTTAGGTTAGGTGTGTGTTGTGTATTTCAGCTTCCCAGATGTTTGTTCCTGAACAAATGAACTTTTTAATATGAAAGATTCTGTCGACTTAAAACAAAATTGGAATCCCACTAATTATTGCAAAAAACTTAAAATACAGCAAATAAGTAATTCTCCATGTGTACTCCCTAATGCTTATTACATGTACTTGATTTTTCATTGTTTGTGGTTGTTCTCATTTTCTTATGCTCTGGTATACAATGTATACATTATCACCCACTCTCGCAAGAGTACTTCAGTGTTTGTCATTTTAGCGGACTTTGATTAAACCATGGTGCTGACAGAAGGAATCCCACCTCATGCTTCATTGTCTTTATTTTAGCTCCCCCTGAAAACGCTGAAGTTAATCATTTCAGGTGTACAGGGGCAGCTGCTGCTCGGACGCTTTCACCTCAGGGGGCTCCCGCCGCCCTCCCCAGCGCGCTGCGTGCCCCCACACCCAGCCAGGAGCCGTTCCGAGCAGTCCCTGGCTCACTGGCGCGGGGCCGGGGGCAGCGGGCCGGGACGCGGGGTTATTTCCCGGCTCCATTTCACGAGCGGCCCCGCCGCTCTCCCCGTCTGCCCTCGCTGAAGATGGCGGCCGGCCTCGTCCCATCACCGCGGGCCCTCACTAAAAATGGCGGCTCCCGCCACCACCTGCGGCGGATCCGGGCGCAGGCGAGGCGGAATCGGAAGTGACGTCCGCTCCCGTCCCGGCGGCGGGCCAGGAGGAGGCGGCGGGAAGGCCCCGCCAGCGGCGCTGCGGTGTCCGCGTAACGGTGGAGCGAGCCGGGGCGCTGTGAGTGACCGGGGACGGGCAGGGCCACGGGCCGCCCGCTGCCCCTGCGGCCTGACCACTCTGGCCGTGCTTGGAGGCGCCGCGCTGACCTCGGGTCCTCGCTGTCCCCTCAGCGGCTGGCGGCCGCCGCGGCACCTCCCCTGGGTGGCCGCGGGGGCAGGGCCTGCCGGGGCGGCCGAGGGGAGCCTGTCCTCGCTGGGCCGAGGGGACAGCTCTGACCTCCAAGTGGTGGGGAGGTTGTGAGCCGCCTTTTGTGGGGAGAAGGTCTGGTATTTGGCGAACAGACAGCACCGAAACAGTTTAAACCTGTCCCCGAGCTTGGTGAGCTGCTGTCGGCGCGTGTGGCGAGTTTGTCAGGGTGACAGAAGCAGTGTGAGCTACGCTTACTGGCATTCATTGTGAGTTGAGGTTTGGGTTTTTTGAAATGACTGGGTGAGAAGTGTGAGACTTTTCATGTACATGTGTCTGTTGAGTGCTTTGGTCACTTTTATATAACTTTTGTTGCAGTTGCATAATGGCAGAAGCTACCGTCTCTCCACTGAAGCACTTTGTGCTGGCTAAAAAGACAATCACGGCCATCTTCGACCGGCTGCTGGACTATGTCAGTGAGGGAGCAACTTTTGTGGAAGGTTAGCTTTCATCTTGAACACAAGGCCTTGCCTGTTGCAGCACAGGATGGTTGCGTGTATGAAAAGCTGGTTGCATCACTTGGGCTGGTCTCCTAACCTCCTTTCCATGAGGGTGAAAGCTTAACCACTCCAGCGTTTGTAGTCCTGATGTCCTTTCGTACAGCAGAAGGGACAAGCAGGTTCTCCCATTGTTGAGTAGGAAAGTAGATCAACACGATGTAATGCAAAGAGCCACTGGTTGCACCCTCAGAAGTTTTAGCAACGTGGAAGCACGTGTCACCACGTGGAGTTGGTCGTGCATCACATCTCTCTGCATGGAGAAGACAGCCCAGCCTGGCTGGTGTATCCATGAAAGGGCCTGTCTTTCCTTTCTGAAGGAAGCAGGTGTCTCAAAGAGCAGGGCAGATCAGCACAGCAGGCTGTGTTCACAGGGTTATTGGAGCTGACAGTTAGATTGTTGATTAATCTGAAGTCATTTATGCCATGATATCACAAGTGCTTGTGGTGAAGCTGCTAAATGACACAGGCTAACATCAGTGTCTTTAGTGGGGTTTTGTTTGTTTTGGTTTTTTACCACTGTATAGTTAAAATTTACACAGATCTTTGTTGGTATGTGAAGATAATCTGTGTCTTGTATTCCGGAGCACCTACTCTGTACGTGATTGCTTTTATGGTGTTCTTTTTCTATGCCTAGCAACATACAGGAACCCAGAGCTTGAACACGTGGCAACAGAAGATGAACTAGCAAAAATACAGGCATATAAAAAGAAGTTAGCAGTCATTGGGGAGGTGCTTTCACGGAGACACATGAAAGTGGCATTTTTTGGCAGGTAATGAACGGAATTACCAGTACTTAATTTGGTTTCTTTTCTTCTCTTGCAGGCCTTAGTGTCTGTATTTCTAATTTAAATGCCCTGGAATTAGTGCTTCATCGTAGAATTACTGTTTGAAATACAATACACCAAACCATGTTCACTCTTACCTGATTGATGCTGAATATTTCTTTAATGCCGTTTTCCTTCATGACTGTAAATTAATTATGTATGTTTTGTTAGGTGTTTTTCATTGATAAACTTCATAAAATAATTATCCTGTATAGAGCCATTCTTTGACTTAGGGGAGTCTGAGTTGTCATCTTCTCAAGAACAGCTTTTCTTTTTTAATATGGTGGTTTTGGTTGCCTGGTGTTTTTGTTTTGCTGGACTAGTACTGTTGAGAACTACTTTTGTGTTTGATCTCAAGTGCTTGAAAAACTAAACTGTGAGCTGCTTATGTTTCCATATATAAGCAGCTGAAGGAAAATAGACATTTAGAGAGGGTTGCCTTGTTGGTTGTATCATTAGTCTGGTAGATCTGTGTGATGATTATAAGGGACAACAGTAACAATGTAGTGTATGGCTTACAAATCAGTCGGACTGAAGCTACAACCTTTCGCTTTCCTGAGTCACTAATTGGGAAAGGTTCTAGTTCACAGTCCCTGGTGGTACTATTACAGGCCAAATGTCAAAGATTCTGCATACTTAAATAGCATTTTCAAAGTTATGGGTGATTTAAATTCACTTCTGTTCTAAAAAAAAAAAGTATTTTCAGTGTTAGAAAAATGTTTAACTTTGGTCAGTTGGGCTTATCTCAGCTATTTTTTTTAAATTATTTTTGCAGCAGGAAAGAAGGGAGTTAAAAAGAAAGGTATTTGTTGCACCAGGAATGTGTTACTACATAAGAGGTATTCTGAAGAGATGCTGTCAGGTGTACAGACCCAAAGCACTGAGGTTTTATAGGTCTCTGCTTGCATGGATTGTGTTTGGGATTTCAGTCCCATCTTCATGGAAGAGTCTGTAGTTTTCAGTGATAAATTTTGAATGGGTCTTAACACTTCCAATAAATGTCTGTTCTCCAAACACTGTGCTCTTCTGTTCCCATAAAATTTGGAGAGTGTAGAGAGATTATGAAAATCTGCCTTACTGAATGTGAAGTCAAATATAAAACAGAGAAGTCCTTCTAAAAGACTGTGGTTCCAGTGCTTTCAAATGCTTTTATGTGCCTGGTTAGTTTGGGATCTGTTAGTCCTCTTTGCTTCAGGAAGACTGATTTTTCTGTACTTAAATTTAAGCAAGTGGTAACGTATTTTGTCTGGTGTATAAATTTTTAGTTCTAAAAATTCCGTAGTAGTATTGGAAAAAAGGTGTACAGTAGCTGTCTTCATTTCCTAAAAATAGTTAACTATTTAAAGAAAAACAATTAAAGGATCTGGGGTATAGACATTTGTTATATTTCGGCCTTGATATTTCACAAAGTTAAAAGTTGAACACATATGCAAAGTGTAATATGTGATAAAGTTGCTTTTCAAAGGGCAGAAGTTCAGAGCAGGAAAAGAGAATTTAACTCTCCTGATGACATTTTGAATGAATTTGTATAAACTGTTGTACTAACTGTGAGCACTAAACTTTTTTTTTCTAGAAGTAGCAGCTCAAAAATGAGTTATAGTCTGTGTAACTTCATACTGTTGTGTAATAGTTAAACCTCAAATATTCATGGGTGAGGGGTAGAGGGTTAGTGCAAAGTAGGACATTGCTGAGAGCTTCAGGTTCTTGCTGAATCTTGAGTTGGTGACCAGTTCTTTTTAATCAACAGGGTTTTTGTTAATTTAGCTACCTTTGCCTTCTGATAAAAGGACAAGACTAAGATCCATTATTAAAGACAGTTTTTGCGTTATAAGGATTCTGCACGAGTAGTAAAAATGAGGGGGTTTTTGCACATTATTTCACATCTTACTCTAGGAATCTTCATTCAGTTGAGGTTATCATGCAATAAATTGTTCTGAGTTGTCATTGCTGGCTGTGGTGAGAATTCCCAGACAGCAATGCTTTGAAACACGTCTGAAGGCAGTAGCACAGCAATGCTCCTTTGGCACAGGCATTCCTTTCTGACTGGTGATCAGATGTTTCTCTAAAGACAGGTCGAGTAGCTGAGGAGGTAGTTTCTCAATTGTCACCAGAGAGGGTAGTCCTCCCCAATCGTGCAGCTTTCTCCTTATGTTCTCCTCCAGCATCCCTGGAATTCCTATGTTCCTGTGAGCAGGAATGTGGAGTGGTTGTCAGAACATAATTCTGCCCAGAATGTTACATGTATTTTCAGTTGGTTCTTTTCTCCAGGAATGTCAGGGCTGGCACAGAGAGGAGGGCAGGCTGCACCCCCATGTGGGACAGCGTGCTGTCATTTAGCGATTGCTTTCAGTTGATCTAAGGGATCTTTTTATGCCCAGTGCTTTTTCTGGTGTAGCAAAGTTGAGCCAACGTGTCTTACAAATTCCTTAGGCAGGTTGAGGTATAGGGAATAAAGTGTTCCTCCCAGTACAGGTTGGGCTTGCCTGAGCCAGGATGTGTGTTGCAAATGAAAATTGTTTTTCTTGGTTGGAAAGGTAATGTTGATAGCAAGAAAGATGCTTAGGAGCTGCAATTCAGATTAACTTTTCCTGCACTTCCTATTCTTTTCTGGCAAGCTACACTGTGCTGGCTTGAAGCCCCATCACCCAAAACAGCTTGTAATATGTGGGTCTGATGCAATTAAATGGGGGTGCATTCAGTTCAAGACAAAGGTATGTTTAAGGCTGCTGTACTGTGCTCAAAGTGCTTTTATTTTCTGTCCCTCTAGAACAAGCAGTGGGAAAAGTTCAGTCATTAATGCAATGCTGTGGGATAAGGTACTTCCTAGTGGGATTGGCCATACAACTAACTGCTTTCTCAGTGTGGAAGGGACAGATGGAGATAAGGCTTATCTTATGACAGAAGGATCAGATGAAAAGAAGAGTGTCAAGGTATGGTTTTTGAATACTACTAATAGTTTTTGCAGTAACTGTTTCTCAAAAGATCTGTCCTTTAACAATGATTTAAAGTTCATTCTGCATTTTTAAGTTATTATTTAGGAGCAACTTAACTAACAAACTGAATTGTCTGCTTGGCACCTTTTCTTTGATGTTTCAGAGGAACAGTTAATGTGTGTTACATTATAGCTTTGCATATGCCAAGTGATTTATTTGTATAGGACTGAGAATGAGTTTTGTTGGTTGTTAAGGATTTGGAATGTGCCTCTCATTTGGCCTACGTGCACTGTAGCCCTGTGAGGAGTACTGCTTGTGGCTCCAGAGAAACTCTTGTCTGAGTTTCAAGGCACAACCAATTCATTAGATGCTATGAGTTTAAGAAGCTAAAAAAAAAAAATTAGAGAACAAAAAATCACAAGTATTCACCAGAAGGAAATGTGGACTCTATTGTTCTGTTCAAGATAGATCCTGTCCAGGTTTGCTTGAGTACCAAATTAGACTGGGATACAGGCTCGTTTGTGGTGTATATTGATGTTTGTGTTCTCTTTATGCTCTTTATAGACAGTCAATCAGCTTGCTCATGCACTTCACATGGATAAAGATTTGAAAGCTGGCTGTCTTGTCCATGTCTTTTGGCCTAAGTCAAAGTGTGCCCTGCTGAGAGATGATTTGGTCTTAGTGGACAGGTATGTTTTCTGGTTTAGTAAATATTTTCTTAAATAAATTAGCTCTTACAATGTTTAGTAAAGAGTCTGGTTTACTGATTGATGGTGTTCTGGTTGTTAGGTTGCCAAATTATTGAGAAGCTTTTTTTCCCCCCCCCTTTTTTTTTTTTTTTTGAGAGAGTAGAGAGTTTGTTCTTTTGAGTATACTGCTGCTTGTCATCAGCCCACTGATTTTGGCCTTGTAACAGCTGGAACAAGTAAGTGTCTCGTGATTGAGTTGAATAAGGCACTAGCTTTTGGATGAGGATGCTTCCTCCCTTTAAACAGTATGGAAGTGTGAATAGGGTTATTGCAGAACAACCTTTTTGCCCATCTCCTGTCTTTAAATGCTTCAGACTAATTGTGTAAAATGTAAGCAATCTGGACTTCTTAAATTTAAGAAGCTTCTGTTAAGAGTTGCAGTGCCTACATGTGAAAGTAATGGGTCACCTCAAAAATGTAATTGTGACTTGCCTGTGTGTGCCCATGTGTTCTGAAAGCTGAGGGGATTTTTTTTGCCTATGTCAAAACACCTGTATTCCTGGCCACTTAAAGGTGTGACCTGGAAGTAGTTTTTCAAACTGTCAGGTGATCTATACCTGATGAGTAAATCAATATAGATTGAATTTGTGAGCAGTTCACTCAAGTATGAGTGAATTTGCAAGCAATATTTCTTAATATCTAGCAAAATAACATCCAGAGTATATTCTGATGAATTGTAGTGCTTTTTGTTGCACCTTTAACCTTACAGCTTTGAAATCTCTGGGAGTTTGGCATTATTTTCTTGGGTGCAAGCTCAGGTCCTATTAGCCACAGGAAAAAACAGCCCAGGTAGCACAGGGATCTAGTTGATTTGATGCACTGTTGGACTTCTAAGTTTGTGCAGTTGTGCCCTCTCCTTGGGAACATCTGCATAGCACAAGTGTGCTGGAAGCCCAGAAGGGATCCTTGCATAGATATGATATAAGGCATGATTTGATCTGCTCAGTCTCAGTTGCCAAAGGTGAAATATAAAGGGGAAAGAAAACAGCCTGGAATCTGAGAGAACAATGGGTACTTGTAAGGAGAAAATCATCTTTTTACTGTTAAATGGAGCAAAATAGAATCAGCAATAATTGAGGTGTTGCAGACATGACCAAATGCATATGTTCTGCTTATTTTTTAAAAAACTGACAGCACTGTAGTTTTAGCTTAGTTTTAATTTGTTATTAAAACCATGCACAGTTTGTATAGCATATCATTTTAAAGAAGGCCTTGATTAATGTAAAAAATACTTCTTGAACAACTGTTCTTTTTCGTTAAAAGCCAAAATTTGGAATATAGGGAGGGGGACCATTCTGTGAGACTGCTTGGATTTCCAGCAGACTGCCTGTCACTTTTCTTGGCTATGATGTCCTGCATGTTTATTCATTAGAAATGGCATTTTGGAATGAGTAGATGGTCCAGTGAGTGACAGACTGATAAATGCTAACTGGTAATTGGCTTTTGCTCTGTTTGCCTTAAGCTTAGCAATCAGTCTAAAGATACAAAGCTTTGTATCTTCTTACAACGCCCTTAGGCAGTCCTGCTCTATTTTTATCAGTTTCTAAAACTCGGATATTCCTTTGCTGGGTAAATACAAGTTTGTGGGTTTTTTTTCTTCTCAACAGCCCTGGCACAGATGTCACTACTGAACTGGACAGCTGGATTGACAAATTCTGCTTAGATGCTGATGTTTTTGTCTTGGTTGCCAATTCTGAATCAACTCTCATGAACACGGTATGATGTGCGGTGATTTTACATCTTCATTTAAATACTCAGCAGTTCTGTAACTGAAATGGCTTCCTTACACCTTCACTGAAGCTCCTGTGACTCATTGCACTTAGAGCTTGTGAACAGGATTTGGAGGTGGGAGGCAGGAAACAGTGTATATCCTTCATGAAAGGAAGGAGAACCAGGTTTTTTCACCTGCTTTGCTTACTCTGACTTGAGCATCACATTTGACCTATCTCAGTTTCTTTTTTGATATGTGGATGAGGTAGTGCTTGTCTTGCTTTACAGTTGCAAGTTATTTGATATCTGTCTGCTGAAGACACTTTATTGTCAAGGGAACAAATTGTGGAGTATTTCAAATCCGTAAGTTCAGTAAAATACACAAAGTAGATGAAGGAACTTGAATTTCTGTCTTGTTCCTCATGTGTTCTTGTCTCAGAACAGAGTGAATTCCCTTGATACACCTTGTGTTGAGGACAAGTGCTGCAGGTTGTCCTCGTTGGACTGTGTTTGTTCTTCTAAAAATGCTAGCAACAAGCGTTCGTGTCGCACGGTTCTGTGCAATGTGGGGAGCTGAAGATGTTTTAACAACTTTGCTCTCTCTTTATTTCAAGAGAGAGAGAAGATTTCTGTATCCCTTGCAGCCTAAATATCATGTGACTCATAGAAGGAGAGCATCCAGGATGGCCAAAGGAGCTGTTGTGACACTCAAAACAAAAACCCAGAGATTTGCTTTAATTTTCTAGTGGTCTCCAGTTTTACTAAACTACATATTGTGAATGTAGACAGTTTCAATATAAGGTTTCTAAGTTACTGGAAGTGGGACTGCCAGAATGTAGTATAATGCTGCTGAGAAATCTCTTTTATTAAGCCTACTGTAGACAAATAAAATGCTCTGATTGTTCTGAGCATAGTTCTGACATGCAGTGCCCAAACTTGAGGCGATTTTTAATACAATAAAGAACTCAGTGTACTCCAGCAGTATTTCCTTGCTTTCCAGTAAATTAGATTAGTTTGGTAGAAATCTGAGAAGAACATAGAATGAGTTCAAAAACATTAGATTCCATCTTCTGAGCCAAATCCACAAAGACTCGGATACAAAAGAGATGTGATTTAAAAGGCAAAGATAGAAGATTTTGTCAGCATCCAAGGCCAAGAGAGCATTTGGCACACCTGTGGCTTTATCTTCTCCACTATCTCACATGAGGGACACTCTTTAGCTTTTATTGTCGAGGGAGTCTGGAAGTGGTTTGTTTTATGTGCATACCATCGTTGGTTGGTTTGTTTAATTAAAAAAAAAAAAAAAGAAGAAAAAAAGACTGGGGGAGTGAGTGAGTAGCTGTGTGGTGCTTATGTGTTGGCTGGGTTTAAACCACCACGAGTGAACACGTCATTCCTATATAGAAACAACAGGGACCTGCCAGGTTTCAGTTTGGTGTGATGAAGTAACAGAGAAAAGGCCAAATTTTATGTGGTTCTCTCATTTGCTCAGAAGAAACGAACCCTTAAAAACAGTCTGACTGAGACAGTAAATATGCAGGAAAGACACAAGCTGTACATCTACTGGAAGATTCTGTTAACTTGGTAGTTGTCTGATCCTTAGCAGGGAGTGCTGCTCTGCTTTTTCATGGGAATTTTTGCCAATCCTCATTCCTTGTTGGGCATGGCTGAAAGCTGCTAAACAGGAATAGGTTAGTCTTGCCATTTGTTGGGAGCATTAAAGTCTTGCTGAATTTTTTTGGTTGCCACGCCTACAAATCCTTACTTAACACTGAGCACCTTGTAGTTCTTAGAATCTGGAAGTAACCTGTGTCCAGGGTGTGTGTTGGAGGGAAAGGAAATAGATGTTATGTGTGATTGAGGCTTTGGCTCAGTAAACAGCTCTCTTACTCTTTCTCCTTTTTAATTCTTTCAGTGTGGAAGTCACAAATGAAGTTGTCTTTAACAATTACGTAACTACTCTAAATAATTTGTATTTTGTTTTGCATTGTGGCAAAATTATAATTTCTTTCTTCATCTACACAAGTTTATCCTTCAGGTAAAGCGTATGATGACTATCTTCTCATCCTCCATAGGCATTATTTTTACCTCTTACCATAACAGGCTTCAGAATATTTGGTAGCTGCTACACAACCTCACATTTCTGCATAAATGTGATTTTTCTAATATTTCCTCATAAATTCTCTTCAGACAAAGTTGTTATTTCTGCAGCAGTAATCTTGTTTAGACAGGCTTACTCCTGGCCGATGGAGACTAATGTGTCTCCAGTGTTGTGTCCAGAATATGTGGTGGTGTCCTGCTGGGGATTCAAAAAGCTTATGGCAGCACAGAGATCTCTTGTGTTTGAGCTGTGCCCGTGGGGATTGACTCCATCACGACATACCCCTTGTGACTGTGAAAACAGCAGTTATGGGTGGTGGGTGTGGGCAAGGGGCCTAAGTACAATTTCAGGTACAGGCGTGTCTCACTTTGAAAATTGAAACCTTCAGCAATGGCTTTTTTTCTTGTAGCTCAGGCCATACATCCTCATACAGGAAAGGTGACTTGTCTGTAGTTGGAGCTGATGTTGCCTGGTTGGAGAACACAGCCAGAGGGTGTTTTTCTGGATATAGAAACCAGATTTGGCAGGGTGAACAGAAGCATCTTGGTAGTTTAAATAAGGAAGACTTCACAGTTTAGCCAGATGTCTTATTTAAAAAACAAAATGAGCAGATGCAATCATGTTTTGTGTGACCTTTTTCCCTTCCTCTCTCTTCCCACACAGTATTTTGAGTGTCACATCGTTGCAAACAAAATAAATAGAGGGCTAGAAGTATCAAAGGAGGTGAAGTTATGTGATAGTAGGAGTGAAAGAAGGAGACAAAAAACCCCACTGTGAACGACGTGATAGTTTTTATAGAAAAACAGACTTTCTTTTCCAGTGTTTTCTTCGCTATTTGTTTTGGAAATTTTCTTATTTTGTATTTGTACCTATTTTTAGAGAAGGTTGCAGTATCTTTGACTTTTAGCATTGGCATCAGTTTTAAGATATTTGACTTTTAAACTATCGTAAGCCTTTTTTTTTTTGTGTTGGATATCTGTGGGGTTTAATGCTAATGAGTTCTTTTTAATGAACTTTTAAAAAGCTGGATTAACTTCAGAATCTGTTGCAGAAGAATGCATGCCTCTGGTCTGGATGTCTGGGGAATTTGCTGTTTGTGCTTTATTTCTTAGGAAAAACATTTTTTCCATAAAGTGAACGAACGCCTTTCCAAGCCAAACATCTTCATCTTGAATAATAGATGGGATGCCTCAGCATCAGAACCAGAATATATGGAAGATGTGAGTGACTTATTTGGCTCTTAATGGGTTGATTTAAAACAACATATGTATTTATATAAAGAAAAGACCTCCACAAGCATAAAAGCATGCTAAGTTGCCTAGGTAATATGAAAACACCAGCTTTGTTTTAGTAGTAAGAAGATTGTCCTTGTTCAGAGCAAAAAGCAACCTGCAATTCAGGCTACAGTATGTGCAGGAAGGTAGTACAATGGGAGGCTTGTTTAGAACCTTTTTTCCTCCATGGTTAAACTTGTTTTAAATCTTCTTTGTATTACCTTGTATTTCTGTAATGGTAGCACAGCCTGAGGGTGCAGATTATACATGTATCTACATGCAGAGGAGCTGGCACAGGGCAGTGCTAGATGGTAACAGTGCAGTGTGTTCTTCAGGGCCTTGCAAAGGCAGCTAGCTTACTGAAACAGAGACAGTTGCAGGAGAAATTGTTGCTTCCAGAGCTGTTTAAATGTCTAAAGGCAGCTGCTGCATCAGTAGGATTAGAGGGCATCTGCTATCTAAGGGGTCGTCCAGCAGCTGTGTCTGACTCTGATGTTCTGATTTGATGCTGGCTCATTTTCTGCATGTTTCTCACGAGGTTTTTACCTTTCCCTCAGGTGCGTAGGCAGCACATGGAGCGCTGCCTGACTTTCCTAGTTGATGAGCTCAAAGTTATTGATCCTGTAGAAGCGAGGAATCGCATCTTTTTTGTTTCAGCAAAAGAAGTTCTGAGTGCCAGGAGACAGAAGGCCCAAGGAATGCCAGAGGGTGGTGTGTAGGAACTCTTGTTTTTCCTCAAATGCAGAAAAATACCGTAAAATCTGATAAAAAAATTTTAAATAGTCAGTGCTGTGAGGTACTGCTCTCTCTCTTATGGTCTGTTGTGTTTCACAGGTGGAGCACTTGCTGAAGGATTTCAAACAAGATTACAGGAATTTCAACATTTTGAGCAGATATTTGAGGTATTTATGATGGGCTTTTTAGACTGCCTGTTTTTTAATGCAAAGGTAGCTTTTACTTACACTTGGCTTGATTTTACTCAACATAACCTGTGTTAACAAGTGGAGGAGTGTAAGGTATTCAAACCATGTAACAGCTTTGCTTTCTCTGTGAGCTATGTTCATCTGTTCTCACCTTGAATAGCAGGTATTCATTAGAAACAAGTATTGTTCAGCAAGGGAAGGGACCAAAAATCTTAGCTCATGTTTTGAGATCTCAATATCAATATAGTCTATATAAAAAGAGACAGTGCTCTTAAAAACAAGTATAACATTTATAACCATGAGCTGGTGAAATATTCGCCACATAGTAAGCCTTATTTTGCTCTGAAGTTGTAGCTTTGGAATGAATCACTGTCATTCAGGACACAAATAGTAAGAAATTCAGTTTCACCAATGTTAATCTAAATATTTCCATGCATTTTTCAAGCCAGAGTTTTGAAGTTATCACCATTACCTACCACTCAGCTCTGATACTCAGAACACTAACACTATTTTTCTGTCCTTGTTGCTGTACAGAATCCATCCATCACCCTCAGTTTACCTATATTCATAGTTGGAGTTTACAGCTTCTTCTGAAATCGGGCTGGGTAGACAGTCTAGTGATTTCTTTGTTAGAAGATCCATTTGTCTTGCTGAATTTGATAACTAATTATTTAAAGCCATCCTTGGCATGTGTGGCATGTATTGGCATATCTCGTGCAACATGAGCCCAGAGGGTGTGACTGTAGTTTGTACACAGCAAATGAAGGCTGCTCTTGCATCTTTCAACCAGGAATTCCTTCTTCAGTGTATTTTTAAAACAAATCATACTACCTGTGTGGAAAGTATTTCTTCTCTCGTTGCAACAAACCCATTTGACCTTAGCAGAACCAAGTTATGTAATGATATGTGTGTATCAAAAGGTGTTAAAATAACAGCTTGATTCAGTCTTGCAAAAGCAAGAAAATGTCAGACTAAAGTTTAAATTTAATCCATGTCCACACTCTTACGACTGATGAGTGAGTTGTTGAAATGATTGGTTCAGAATACTTGCAGGGCCTGAGTCCATGAGGCATGGAATTTCTTGCTTGAGTCACAAGCTGTAGCCAAACGTGTTTTTGTTTGTAATTCTTGTCCCTAGAATTATAATGGGAAACTTCAAACCAATAGGAAAAAAGTGGAAATTATGTTTCTAAATCAGTTATTGTTCTTTAACCTATTTTGCCATGTGCTGTACCCAAAGCTTTTTTTGACAGTCAGTACTCAATGCTTAGGATAATTCAAGATTAAGATGGATGTATGTCTTACTAAATGATGTGATGCTACAAGTGCTCAGCACATCTGTAAATCAGGTGTCACATCTTGAGGTGGCCACAAAATGAGAAGCATCCATCACAAGGTCACAACCATGAAAAGCTTCTTTGGCAGGGGCAGGGACAAAAAAAAATTCTGTAACCACACTGAATGTCCTTAAAAAAACAACTCTTCTTTCACATTCTCTGTTTTGTTTGTTGTGCACCTTCTAACTCCCAACAGTGAGAGTGGATTCTGTGATCTTTTTCCCTGCTCAGCCATGTTTCATCCTGAAAGCAAAATGAATGGCTTTGAAAAGGAGTGTGATCACATCACTTAGAGAGCGTGACAACATGTGCTAAATTAAGGTTGCCAAAGCAATTTGAATTTTGAGTGTCTGACATTGCAGCCTTTTTCACATTCAGGTTCCGTGGGCAATTTCCTAAGTTATAGTGGCATTTTATTTGCTTTTAAAGCAAGGCTGATACTTAAATGGTTCACCAGGTCTGAAATCCTCAAACCTGATACTCAAATTACTGTCACTTGAGCTGATAAAGTGAGGATGAGGGTAGTATGCTGGCCTCAGATATGTTTACCAGCACTAGGCTATACCAGCTCATTTATTAACGAAGAACCATACATCAGGTAGAATTTTCTGTGTTCTGTCTGGGAATGAAATCCTATTTGGCACCACGTTTTATGCACTGCTGGACCAAATTCAGATGCTGTTTAGCCATGGGTACAGCCTCAGCTCAGCACTTCTGAACCCCAGGGAAGTGGTGGAGGCACCATCCCTGGATGTGTTCAAGGAAAGGCTGCATGTGGCACTTAGTGCTATGGTCTAGCTGATATGGTGGTGTTGGTCATAGGCTGGACTTGATGATCTTCAAGGTCTTTTCCAGCCTTGGTGATTCTGTGATTCTGGCTAAAGAGCTTTCCATTGACTGTGTCCTGACAGAGGAGCTGCAAGCCCCGATGCTCTTGGATTACACTCCAGGCTGTGACAGGAAAGGGACGAGAGCACAGATGGTTCTGTCTGTCCTTGTCAAACACTGACCCCTTTCTCTGCCTCTGTCTGTCTTGCCTTTAGGTCCTTGTCCATGTTCAAGTGCCATACTCAGGGTTTCCAAGTGCCTCTTGTGCTCTTTCGTCCAGTTCACATCTCTAAGTTACCTCATCCCCTCATTTATAAACCCACATATTCCATGTTCCCACTGGCAATATCTGCTGGGTTGCTCCTCGTGGATTCTCTCACCCTGTTTCTGTCTTCACTAAAATTGGACTACTTCTTCCTCTTTCCACAAAGGCTGAGAGGAGGAACTGTTACTTCTCTAGTACTTCCACATTCCTGATTTTAGTATCAGTTCTGTGATGGAAAAGCCTCTTCATCCCAGGACAGGTATGAGCTCAGTATAGCTAGAATCATAAAAACAATCTAGAAACAAACCGTTTGATATTGGAAAAAAATTGGACCATTTTTGAAAGGTTTGTAACTGCTTTTATGTAGACTTTTGTGTGAGGGCAAAAGGCATTCCAAAAAGAAATATAACATGTTCTTCTCCAAAGCGCAGGGTGGTTAAAGTTGCCAAAAAAATCCAAACTGGTCCAGGCTTCCTAGAAACACTTGTAAGCAGTGGTGAAATTAAGATTTCCTAGATTAATGTGGTAGTTTTAAAAAGTGATATTACTATGTGTGTCAGCTGTGGAAAAAACAATGCAGTCGTCAAGGAAAGGGTTGGATTAGGGGGTCAATCAAAAATTTTTATATTGTGGAATAACAAAATAGTCTGTGTATATTTGGTCTGAAATTTTACAATGAGATACACAAAAATGCCTTATCAAAAGAGCAAAGAAGTGCATGCTCAGTGCACTGGGTGCAGTAGTCCTTAGAGGATATTTGACCTGAAACCAAACCCCACTGTGCTTCCAGTTGTAGTGTTTCCCAAGTTTGTTAAAAAAAAAAATAGTGTGGGGAGGAGTGGAGGAGGGAGGCAGGGCAGAACAGAACAGTAACTGTGGCTGTAAATGGGAGTGAATAACACAGCCTGAAGTAGTGTGCAGCTGCAGAGTCCTGCCCCAGCACTGCACAGCAATGCCATGAGCTGAGTGCTTGAAGACTCTCTTGCTGTACTGGGAGTGGGCTGGAAGGTAACTGGTTTTGGTTATGCTGTTTTGATACTTTTTTACAGACTAACAGCAAAGCTGCTGCTGTCCCCTTCTGATCTTTCCCAGTCATTTAACTAACCTTTGTGTTTTTCCTAGTGCTCTAACTTGGATTTTCTGATTGTGTTGTGAGTGACTGTCATCCTTTAATCTACCACGGACTGATGTTGGGGAGACTCTTTCCTCCGTGTCCAGTCTAGCTCTTACAATGTGCTGATATTTATGAAGCTCTGGCCTTTCATTGCTGATTTCTAGATCTGCTTCATCGAGGAGCAGGGAATGTGTTTTACCCATCTTGTTTATTTTGTTTTGATCTATTTTTTTTAGATAGCTGAAAATTTGTCACCACAGCCCATGATAAAGTCACAGGCAAGTCTTCTGGAGGCAAACTAGACTTGTGCTGTGAAAGGTGCATCCATCAATTGAGAACAATTAAAAAAACCAACCACGTAGATTTGGAATAAAGAAACTAGCTGCTTGCTTTCATCCTCTCAAACACAGAGGATGTTGCTACTTCGTGGTAACTTAGTGCAGGTTGAATTCCATCAGCATTTAATTGGCTACATGAATCAGGATGTGCAATTGCTTGAAAAAAAGTCCAAGTCTTCATTTATGGTTTATCACAATTGATTTGCATTTGCCCGAGTTGAACATCTGTGTCTCTCTCTGACCAGCGTCCCGTAATTTGTGAATCACTTGTACAATATTCAAGATTGCAGATTGGTTAGAAATTGTATCTTTAGAGCATTCTGTAGTCATTCATTTAACACCTCAGGAATCTGCCAGTAAGATAATATTTTAAGGACTACTTAATAACTTTTTTTTTTTTAATCCTGTGAGATAATCCTTGTTTTTTATTCCTGGTTGTATATTTTGTTCCTGGATGGTCAGTATTGGCATGAGTATGTCAAATTTGATTGAGAAAACTGCTTCTTGAAACTAAGAATAATTACACCAAAGAAAACTCAGGCCAGGCCATATTGCCAGCATTCATGCTAGACATTTGTAACTCCAAAGAGATAGTTTGGAAAATGTTCTGCAGAGTCAGATTTATCTTATGTATTCATCTGAGTTTTCTTTTTTCTTTACACCGTTTGTTTATTTTAAAAGAGTAAGAACCTGTGCACATTACTGTGAATGAACATGAAGGTACAGACATGCTGCTGTAGACTCATTTCAGATTTGAGTTCTGTTGTCTGTTGCTTTCTGTATATTTTCTCCCTTTTTATTTCCCATTGGTTTAAGTTCATGGTAGAAGTAGCAGCATGTGCTTTCTGACAGTGAAATTCCTGGGTGTGTTGGCATGGAATTGCAGTAATGTGTTGTGGCTTGGGCCCCTCGCAGGAGTGTATCTCGCAGTCAGCCGTGAAAACCAAGTTTGAGCAGCACACTATCAGAGCTAAACAGATCATAGACACTGTGAAAAACATTATGGACACCATAAACGTAGCAGCAGCAGAGAAAAGGTAGGTGTGTTGGAGGGCTGGCTGGCTTTGCTTTATCCAGATCCTCTGAGGAGCCATTCCTATGCTGCTGGTTTTCTTGGGCCATTGTGGACTTCAGAATTCACTTTTCTCACTTGGTAAGAAATAGAGAATTTCTCTGGTGTGTCAGTCTTACTGCTGTTCACTTGCACCTCTCAGACTTCTGCACAGGGATCTTGGTTTAATTTCTTATTCTTTTTTACTGACTTAGTTACAAAGGCAGCTTGGGGGTTTTCAGAAGTTTTGTCAATACAATGTATCCTTTTTTTTGCTTTTTCAAATCTTTTATCAAAAAGATTTGAAGCTTTAAGTTTTCTAGCTGTGTCCAGCATTTCAGGAGTGATGTTTGGCCTGCTTTACCTCAGTATTTTTGTTAACAGTAACACCAAGAAAACAAACGTGAGGATATAGACACTTTGATTTGCAAATGGTTAGAGTACTGTAAGGGATGAGAAGAGCCCAAGCTAACAGAAGCTTGGCTTCTGGCCCTTTCCAAATTGTATCCTTAAGTATCTTTATTCTCTCTTTGCTCATGTAATCCTTTTCATGCTAATGATAGCAGCTCATCAGCTCTGTCTGACAGTTTTGCATGTTCTTTGAGGTTTGCATCCAAATGTTTTTTTCCCTTCGCTTTTGTTGCTCCCTCTTGTCTCCCTTGCAGACAGTGAACTTGCTGTCCTGTTTAATTCTTTCCACCCATCTTCTTTCTGTGTTAATAGTGTCTTTATGTTTCAACAGACTCCACAGTGCCCATCACACACACTCATCTTCCTGAATATAATAATATATAATCAGCTTTTACAGACTACGTGTTTTCACACTCACTTGTCTCACATTGTCAGATTTGATGTGAAATGTCAGATCATGCTGTGAAATGTCTGAAAATATTCTGATCCTCTGCTTCTTTCTGTCAGTCGACCTGCCAGAACCTGTGTAGTGACCCCTCTTAATCTGAATTGCTGTTTGATGTTTCTTCTTGCCCTTCAAGATATAACTGCTTTAGACTTTAAGCAACTTTTACTTAAATGACAGATGGAGGACTTCTGAAGGGAGTTGTGACAAGATTAGTTTCTTGAACCTCCCTTTTGCTTTGCAGGGTCATCAGACCCATGTTGCTACTAAGGAATAGCCCAGAGGTGCTGGTGAGCAGCAGTAGGACAGTTTGATCAGATTTATCCTTTTTTTTTTTTAATTGTATTTTATTTTTAAATCGGGGTAGACTTAAGTATTAAAGGCCCCTGATTCCCCTCACCTTTTCAGTTGTAATTATGTACAGTGATAACAATCCCAACTTCAAATGCTGTTTTTGGAAATGTATCAGTAATTTGAGTTATGTTTGATCAGTGCAGCCTTTAAATGCACCTGTGGATTTAATATCTCTGTTGCAGTTACTCTGAAGCAGTGCCTCTGCTTTGTTCAGCCAGAGTCACTTTGGTTTCTCTTTGGCTGCTCAGTAAACTATTGGCTAGGTGACCCATGCCTGGTTGTGGGGCTTGTTTGGTTACTGGGAGAATACCTGCTGGTGGTGGTGATGTCCTTTCTGCTATGCTAGGGTCCATTCCATGGAAGAGCGGGAAGATCAGAAGGATAGATTGGACTTTGTTCGAAATCAGCTGAACATTTTGACAGAAGATACAAAGGAAAAAATCAAACGTGTTACTGAAGAAGTAGAAAATAAAGTAAGTGAAGGCAG
The DNA here is from genome assembly GCA_020745705.1 of Hemiprocne comata. Taxonomy (NCBI): domain Eukaryota; kingdom Metazoa; phylum Chordata; class Aves; order Apodiformes; family Apodidae; genus Hemiprocne; species Hemiprocne comata. Next base: position 19,697,046 of record CM036594.1, on the reverse strand, counting down.
CCTGAGAAAACCTCCCAGGCTCACGTGCTGTCTGTTCTGTGAGGGAGCTCCTCCAGGTGCCCACCCACCTTATGAAGTACATTTGAAATGTCTATTATGTTCCTTTTCCAATATTAAAAAAAAAATCAAACAAGAACAACACCCTCAAAATGGCAATCCTTCCTGACCATCAGGTCATGGGATCATTCAGTGTAACACTTAATACCGTGGTGTGTTTTCACTCTGGCTGGAAGAAGTAGGAGAAACATGTTATGTCTTTACCATGTTCCTTCAGGTCTCCTCTGCCATGACCGATGAGATTTGCCGACTTTCCATTTTAGTGGATGAATTTTATTCAGATTTTCACCCTTCTCCTCAAGTATTGAAGCTCTATAAGACAGTAAGTTTTCTTGCATGGTTTGAAGCCAGGCTCTTTGTCCTTTATTTTCTACTTCTATATTTTCATAATTTGCGTAGCATTTTGTGACACTTTGTTTAAGCATTGGAGGATTTTTACTTTCTGACACATACAAATCTCTGTTTAACAAAAATTGGAAAATATTTCCTGCTTTGTTTTTGGAAGGAAATTAATGTTTGTTTCAAATGCCTTTTTACTAGAGTGGTTACTGAAACTAATACACTGACATTTTGATTTCTAGTCTTTGCTTCTAGTAAATAAAGACCTTACATTAACAAGTTTCATTACTCCTAAAATGAAATAGATCTAAAAATAAAAATACTGCTTTGAAATACCCAACACTTTATGGTTTTTAAAAACTTTTTGTTAAGGAAAAAAAGGTAGTTTTTATTAAACTTCTACAAATACCTCCTCAAACTTAGTATTTTAAAGGAGCATACACCTGCAAGTGTTTGCCTCCTACCCTCAGGTGTTGCTAATGAGTGAGTTCTGTAACTCCCAGCAGTTTCAGCCTTGTTGATCAGCTGGGAGGCTGCAGTTTCAGGATGGTCTGTGCTGTCCTGGCTCTGCAAAATGTCCAGAGCAGCCCTCTGTGGGAGCTGCTGGGATCCATTTATCTTTCTACACAGCAATGAAATCGACTCCCATCAAACGAGGACAGTAAAGGCTTTGCAGGGTGGTCTGGCAGTGGTATGCTTTTCACTGTCACAGTTTATGGAAAATACAGAATTTTCCATATGCCTTTTAATGATCACAGTCATGGAGCAATCTTTCCTGTGTCACTTTAATTAGCTTTTCAGTCACAGTGTGCAATTTAAAAGCATGGTATTTCCATGGTAACGTTCTTGTCTTCCCACCGTAAAGAAGAATGCTTAGTGTTTAACATATCTCTGCACTGTAGAATGAAATCGATGAGCTAAATATAAATTGGTGAGCATATATTCTTCATAAAATTTTAGGAACTGAACAAACATATAGAAGATGGTTTGGGAAAGAACCTGGCTGATCGTTGCTCCAATGAAGTCAATCAGTCAATGTATCAGTCGCAGCAGGAGATGATTGGTAAGATGAGGAAGGAGGAATGTTAAGACTTTCTGTTTAGAGGAATGCAATTTAAGAAACCTTGCTTTTAAAAGAATTTCCTTTCTTATTGTGATTTAACATGAATATGATAAAAGAGAAGCCATCCTAGATCAAGACTGTTCAGCTCAGTAGCCTGTCTCTGATATCAACTGGTAACATGCCTGGGGAGAAGCATAATGAGCCTTGATAAATAGTGATCCATCCCCAATTTAGGGACTTCTGAGCCAAAATACTGCATCTGGATTAATGGCTTAAGCAAGTAGTAATGGACCTGTCCTCTGGGAATTTGTCTAATCCTTTTATAAACCCATTTAAACTTTTGGCTTCCACAACAGATATATGAAATACACTAGTGGTTAGATAATGTTTCTGCAGTATAATCCCCTCCCTAGATCCTTCCAGATTCTGAGTGCAAAGTTATTGCTGCACTCAATTTTTTAAAAATTCTTTTTTAAAAATAATTAGTCACTTTATTGCATATCCGTGGCTCTCTTCTGATCTGTTTCTATTAATAAAAGATTCAGAATAAGATCATGGAATTACATGAAGCTTTCAGTCATCTTAGGCAATATTGTTACCTTTTCTGAATGGCACCACAACTGCTGGATAAACCAGCTTTTTCTTAGGCCATCCTTATCTTTTGACCACTGATAGAGGGGGTTTTTTTCAGTTAATTTGACCATTTTGTCCAGTGGTGCTTCCTCTATGAGTTGATTTTGTGTGACTGTTTTCTTTTACCAGAGCAATATATTGCCTGTTCTGCTATGATCAGGACTTCTGAAATGCCCACCAACTTTACAAATAAATACAAAGATTGGTCAGTTTATATTCTTGTAGTTCACGGAGTTGCTCAGAAGTGCTACTTGTGTATATAGTGTAAAACTTTTAATGTTAACTCATCTTCACTGTTCTGTTTTATTTCTAGAAAATCTGAAACCGTTGTTGCCTTCTAGTGCTCAGAATCAGCTCCACTTGCTAGTTCCATGCAGGAGGTTTGACCTTAGCTATGATCTAAACTGTCATAGTCTGTGTGCAGACTTTCAAGAGGATATCATGTTCCACTTTTCCTTGGGTTGGACTTCACTTGTAAACCGTTTCTTGGGTCCTAAGCAAGCTCAGAAAGTGCTATTGGGACTAGCAGATCCAAACTTACAAGTGAGTGCTTCAGAGGTGAAGCTGACATCGTGCCTTGTCGCCTTGTCTTAACCTGATGAGAATATCCTGATTTTTAGTGTATTTGCCTCTGCTATTTACACATTAGCTGCTACTTGTCCTTAGTCCCCTCATGTGAAAGATTTTTGGTGAGGCTTGTTTTTATTGGATTATATTCAGGGTTAGATTGGAACAAAAAACCTTTCCTAAACTTTCTGCGGCCTTTACCTGAGTTTTGTTTTCCTTGGGGTCGAACCCTTTTCATTTCTAACTTCGGGATCCCTACGGCAGTGCCAGTCCCAGGTAGAACCCTTACTCTAACCTAGTTCCCCCCTGGGCAAGGAGCTGTCAATATTTCCACTGCGTATCAGGAGCAGTGTTCAGACTTCTGTGCTGAAGAGTTTCCTTTAAATAAATCAGACCCTGAATATATGAAAATAAAACCAGTCTGCTGGGTAGCTCCTTAATGCTTTTTACTCAGGCTGCCATGTTCCACTCTTCTAGATCCCTCATCCTTTAGCTACCACCCCGTCTGCTGCCAGCCTTCCTGCCCTAACTCCAGAGAACGTGTCGCACGATGATTTTATGGTGCCCTTGGTCATGAGTTTAGCTTCACTGACATCACGGACCTCTATGAGCATCATCGTTGTTGGCGGAGTGGCAAGTAGCACTAGCAGTAGTCACTGGACTGGAAGCGAGGGCAAAGATTACACTGGTCTGTCCTCTTTGGGGTGCAGTGGGAATGGTCTTAATAACTGGGCTGGATGAGCACGTGTAGCACACTGGATACTCACAGTTTGTAGTGAGAAAATCAGTCTAACGGAGCGTAGTTGGACAAATTATCCATGTGTTCACTTTTGGAATTAAAGGATGATCTGATGGTACCTCATTCAGTTTGGGTTAAGTGGGAGCTCTGCTTTCTCCTTCCTACTTCATGAGGAAGTAGGGAGGCTGCTGTAACCTCCATGTTCTCCATGCCACTGGGGTACCAGCTTATTTGAATACAGCTGTATTGCTCTGTAATAATCATACGGAAATAACATCTTTCTTGAACTAATCTGGTGAAAGAGCCACGAAGATGATTAAAAAAAAAATGGGTGGAGTTAGATTTCATGCTGTAGGGTGATTTGCTTCAGCTAATGAAGAATCCTCTTTTTCAGATTTGGAGAACAATAGGCTGGAAACTCATCTCTATTTCTTTAAGTATGTATGGGTTGTTATATCTTTATGAGAGACTAACTTGGACCACTAAAGCAAAAGAGAGAGCCTTCAAACAGCAGTTTGTCAACTACGCTACTGAAAAGCTGCAGATGATCGTCAGTCTTACAAGTGCTAACTGCAGCCATCAGGTGCAACAGTAAGTATCACACTGGTGTTTCCTCTCACTAGGGACAGCAAATCCATATCCCTGCAGTCCTGTGGTGTTCTGGGAGCGGGGACTGGCTGTACATGATGTGGGAAGGCAGCTTTATTGTCCCTGGGCATTTATGATGAGGGAGTTTTAAAAGAGTTTGAAATTACCCCCTGAAAAGGTCAATACGTGCGTCTGTGTGTGCCCTGCGAGAGTCGGTGTCACTGTGCAGGCTGTCCCTGCCCAGCACCTCCCTCTGCAGATGCAGGAGCTGGGTTCTAGTGGGGGCTGACTTGGGCTGGTTTAGGTGAGCACTGGAGCAGCCCGAGGCACTTTACTGGGGAGCATTTGTTCTGCCTCAGGGGCTGGCTTGGGTGAGTTCTAAGCAGCCAGGCCTGGCTCTTCTGCACTGCAGAACAGGAACTTAAAAGCTCTTCTGAACTGTTCCATTTTTTGTGTGTCTCACTTTCCCAAATGCTTGTCCACCTCTCTCTGCAAAGTAACATCTGGGTGATCGTCTCCCTCAGCCCCTCCTGTTTAAATTGTTTTGATTAAATTATTATTGCAGAAAATTAGCCCTGCTAAATGAGACCTCTAACCACCAGGGTGCAGAACACCTCTCCTCTCTCCTGTGTAGCCCGGGGAATACTTTACTAATACAAAGTTCAGCTTCAGCAGAGGAAAGAGAATCATCCCCATGTCCAGCAGCTGTGTGTCTCTGTGAGGACACGGAAGAGCTGGACTCAAGCCAGTGCTCCAGTGAGGTGAAGTAGAGAGGAAAGGAGATGTCTCCTCTCCATGGGAGAGCCTGGTGCTGGCCCGGGGTGGTAACTGGGTTTTTTTTTCCATTGTGTAAGGAGTCTTGGAACTCAGGTTGGGAGCAGGTGGCTGAGGACAGCAGGATCAGGTGCCTCAGCAAGTCTGGGACACTCTTCCTCCTGCAGGGGGCTCATGTGCCTGTGAGCAGGGCCCTGAGCGTGGCACCAGGGAGCACGCAGCTGCTCCAGCACAGAACTGCCTCAGCCCTCACCTCACACTTGTACCTGTTGATGCTCAGTGAAAAATTGACATAGACGTGATGTGGGCATAGAGCAAGGTGCATTTTTTGCGTTAAAGGCTTATTTTTAAATTTAAAGTATAATAATTCTCCTGTTTTCTGCTATTCTGTAATCCCTTAACAGTTGGGAGACTTTGATGGCTGTGTTCCACTGCACACTGCAATGCCATGTGATTGGGGGTTTTTAATTAATGTGTTTCTTTTTTTGTTTTTTTTTGGTAACAGAGTCTTCTGTAAATCATGATTACAAACTTCTTTTCCCCTTAGGGAAATGGCCACTACCTTTGCTCGGCTCTGTCAGCAGGTGGATATTACCCAGAAAAACCTGGAAAATGAAATTGCCAGGCTTTCAAAAGAAATAGATCAGCTGGAGAACATACAGAGCAGCTCCAAGCAGCTGAGGTAAGTCTGGGTGTGACTGCCCATGAGCAAGGTCAGTGGGATTGGTGCTTGCTGTTAATGCCAAGGTGAAGTGTGGCAGGCACAGGAGCAGAATGGTATGCAGCAATAAATAGTTGTTTTATTTACTTGTAACTGCACAGCTCTGGTTGAGTTAAATAAATACATGCTTCTACCTAAGTGAAGGAGCAAAGCTCCAAAACTGCTCTTTCCTTAGATGGTCTTTGCCCTTGGCTCTCTTCACTGAATGGCAGAGGTGGCTTTCTCCAGAATATTAATCTTCTGTAGGTAAAGATCAGGGTGGCACCTTCCCAGAGAACCCTCCCCGTGGAACAACGCTGTGCCGAGTCGTGTATTGCGATACTTTCTTCTCCTACCACTAGTAGGCGTTTCCTGAACAGAAACTTGCAGCAATTGGTGGTTCAGGGACTTAGGAGCAGCCTCAACCTTAGGTTTGTGTTCTTCTCCCCCTGCTGTAAGCCTGCCCTGGCTGTGGCTGCCTCTTGCCTTGGGCACTCAAGACCACGGTCGGAGGAACATCTTGCCCCCAGTGTGCAACTCTCCCGTTACACACTGAAAGGGAATGGCCAGAACTGGGGAAGTCCCAGATGAACATGGCACAGCCCCTGGGGAAAAGGAAACAAGAGGCAGAGCTGGTGGCCTTCTGCTGCCTGGTCAGAGCTCTGAGCAGAGCACGTGTTTAGGTTTTCTTAGTGCTGTGGGTTTCAGGAATAGAGGAATAGAAATTAAACACTGATGTTGATTCTGTCTTCTTTGTGGTGTGACTGCACTGAAGTAAACCCATTGCTTTTGTTTGTTTTACAGAAATAAAGCCCTTCACCTTGAGAATGAACTAGATGGCTTTACAAAACATTTTCTTCAAAAGACTAAATAAAACATCATACTAACTTCCCGGTGATCCTCTGTAGGACAAAGTAGAAATTTTACAGATGACACTTCTCCTCTGTGGAGTCACATGAAATGATTTATATTTTAAATGTTACTTTCATTACACTTGTTAATTATTGTAAAACTTGGTTTGCAGTCTGATGGGGAACCAAACTGAAGAGCTGTGGTAGTCTGAGTGCTGTTTGTTTTACAGATTTTGAGTTAAAAGTTACCTTTAAACACTAAATTTCATTGGGCACTTGACAATAAAATCCCAAATCCTTATTGGTTTTCATTAGTATTTAGCAGTGGCAAGTCTCACTTCCTGGCATCCAGGAGTTTATGCAGGGAAGAGAGCTTATCACAGTTAGCACTGTCTCCTGTTTTCAGTCCCTTAGGAATTAGCCAGGGATGGATGATGCTGCTTTCTCGTGTGTGTATCTTGTTTCATGAAAGGAATTACAAACTGTGGCATGGGGAAAGGACTCTGGACTGTTTTGAGAGCAAGTGAAATTGTGCTGGGCAGCAGTTCCTCTTCCTCAGAGGAAGGAGGATAGTAAACTGCAGTGCATTCACTAAGGAAATGCAGTTGGCTCTGCTTTCCCCTCTGGCTACCACAATTAGACAAGAGGGCAGTGATGGACAAGCTTGTCAGAGTTCTCCCAGTTGGTCAAGTGGTGAAAATGGTCATTTGCCCATGGGAAGAGGGCAGGGACCCATGTTCAAGGGAGCTGCAGGGGGGGTGTCACTGCCACTAAGCAAAGGCAAACTGGCCAAACAGGTGGGCTTGGCTGGAATTCTGCCTGTCAGAGAGGCTGCACTGGACAGGTTTTACTCATGGGATATCCTGAGCAGTCCCTTGGCTCTGCTGTAGGCCAGGTCTCTTCTAGATGAGACTCAAAGCAGGTGTGTTGGAGTTTTACCTTTGCTCACCTCTAGCAATGCAAAGCCTCTTTTAAAAAAGAAAAAAAGTACAACACAAAAAAAACCCCAAGTTTATGCTGTTGCCATCTGCAATCCTTTAACACCTACTTTTTTTTTTTTCTAACTATACTTTTTAAAAAAATAACTTATTTTAAAAGAGAGCCTTTTCAGAATATTTATATATTTTTATGAAACTGTTAACATGACTAAATGAAATACTCAACTTTAAGATGTGGGGATTTGCTATTTTCCAGCAAATAAGGGCTATCATAAAGAAAATAAATGCAAAGTCTAATGCTAGAGGCAGTTAATTATTTGAAGCCAAAGCACTGTTGTGACCACAATGTCTTTTGGTGTTTGTGCCTGCTGGCACAAGCCCTGCTCTCCTGGACCTTTCAGTAGGACTTTGCAGGGTTTTGAGGGAACCTGTGAAATACCAAAATGAGGAACAGCCCAGCCTTCTTGTGTGTGAGGTAACAGATGTGTATTAATGCTCTTTTTCTGGAGCATTTTTATGGACATTGTATGAAGATAAAACTTGACATGCATGTGTTCTACAGTTATTTATTAAAAAAAACCACTTACTACCCCTTTGCTTTAGTAAGTTATTTGGCAGCTGTACCAAAGGTGCAAACCTACACCATAGGTCTCTTACTTGTACTGCAGATCCAGTACAGGTAGGGGTGCTGGAGGGGTCAGTTAAAAAAAAACCCACCTTCTGCAGCAGCAGACAAGCAAGCAGAGCCCTCCATCCAGCTGCTCCATGGTTTGGGTTTGGAGACAATAATGAATGCTGCAGACTTGACTTAAAAAAGGAAGGACATGAAGGTATCTGCCCCATAAGGGAGCGTGCTATGGTGTAACAGGAATTCTGATACCAAGACTGAATGAGTGTTCCAAAAACCTGTCTTTTTGCCAGCCAGGGCAGGTGGCTCCCTTCCAGCTCCCTGCACTGTGGTAGCAACACACTGCCTCCTTCCTCAGGCTGAAACCAGGACATTCTGCTTTGGGGGGAAAAAAAAAAGTCACCTTAATTATCTGTTCATAAGGACAGTTCCCATGTCTATTTTACTTATTTAGCTGTGTGACAAGCACACTCAGCTTTTCAGTTTCCCATAACAAGAATTCCCGTAACAGAAGCAAGAATTACCTGTAGGTATGGCTGGTCCCTCCCCATTCCTCACCTTTCTTAGGACAGGGGTTGCTCTTTAATGCAGCTCTCATAAAACATCCACAAGTGACACAGTCTGGTTAAAAGCACTTGTTTATTGGTTACAATATCAACTCATGGCAACATCTTTCACTGAGCCACTGTACAAATACAAAGAAAAAGATCCATCGTGGAAAAAAAAAAAGCTATAAACAGAGTTCATAGCAAGTGATTTTTTTTTCACAGGGAAGTCTTTTTACAACAGCACTGTTAAAGAACAAATGGCACAAGTCCCTGGTTGTTTTTTTTTAATAGCTTAAATAAAAGCTTTAAGACTGTTTCTGAATACATACACAATCCAAAGGCAGTGCAGAATCACTTCATAATTGGTAACATTACTGAAGTTTTCCAAAGTAGTCAGCAACAAGTTAAAATAAAAAAAAAGGAACCTAGCTGATGAGAAGTGCTGGAAACTAAAGGCAAATTAAAATCAAGCATGTTTAGAAGCATTTTGTTTTGGACTCCTTTGGATGTAATATGTACGACGAGTGTTCAGATGCTTTTATTTTAAAAAAGGAGAAAAAAAAAAAAACACAAATCGAGCACCATTGTGTAAGTAAAACAAAAGGCTTGAAATATCTAAGACTATTCCACTGAAGTCCATATTAGTTAAAACCTAAACATACTGTGTGGTATAAGAATGTCAGGCACATGTAATCTGTTATCAGTTATATCAATTAGTAACACTGTTCACACATTTACCATAACAACACTGCATTAACATTCTGCATGTATTTTACATAACCAGCAATTGGATAAAAAGGCTTGTGGTGCCTCTGAAGTGTAGGAAGTAGTTTTACCAGCATGCACCCAGATTACTGTATACAAAGTGCACCATCAACCCATGCTTAATTACTTTTACAGGAAATGCTATCTCAAAAATCAGTCATTCTGCTACACAACCATTTATACCAACTAGTTGAATTAGCCAATACTCTCACCAACATCTTAAAGCACAGCACTAAACCTAGTGGAGGTGACAGTGTCCTCAAGGAGGAAAGACTAAGCACTCTTGGAATGTTTTCACAATGTTTTCATTCCACCTTAAAGAAATGTGAACTTCATCGTGGGACAAGCGGTTACACTAACTGAATTAATTAAAGAGTTAACTATTTCCAACCCATGCATTACAGTAAGCACACTAGGACCAGCTGTTACAGCAATTCAGCTTTGCCAAGTCAAGGTCAGGCCCTCGCCTTAGGCAGGGGGAAAAGCCTATTTAATCCATGTTCCATTTCAAAAGGTGTATGACAGTGTTGTCAATACATTGAACTAGCTGTTCTGCCAGATTCTGCGACGAAGCTGCAATTTGGCAAGGCAGAGGATAGTGATGTTTGGAAGAAAAAAGGTCTGCAGACTGATGGAAACAGGCCCACGTTAGCAGGGGAAGCGAGTGTACATCGGCAAGGTGCCACGTAGAAGCTTTTTGTGGTTTCCAGAATCACAACCCATCTCTCTACCAATCAACAGATGTCTGCGTCCACATGGGAACAAGCCCAACGTGGGCACTCACCCTGTTAGTATCCTCTACTGCAAAATTAAATCAAAATCAGAAAATGCTGACAAAAGCCTGTACCTGACAAAACTAATCTTGTTACATAAAGCATAGAGCTGCACCTTCCAAGCCATTATCAATTGACTTCTGTACAAGAGGCTGGGAAAGCGTTACCTTGCCAGCCTTTTGGCACAATGAGTTTCTCCCATTTCTGTAATTACACAAGTTATTTGAAATTCAGATAAAGGTGTCATTTGGCAACAAACTTTTAAAGACAGGTTAAAATGTACCCACTAGTGCTGCACAATCTGCTGTCCAGTGAGTGAGGGAGTGTCATGCAGCTGTCGTGCTGCACTGTTAGAAATCACACAGGCTGCTTACTTGAGCTTGCACTGAACTACAGGCACACACCATTTTCTTTGAGACTCAAAGCTGGGAATAAAACCACCTAAGTGAAACCTATGAAGGGTCAATTTAGTACCTCCCTCATATAAGAAAGTTTGAGTGTTTACCATTAATTTTAGTAAGGCAATCAATCTTGAAATACCACTGATGGCTGTTTAAGAAAGGAAAAACCTCAGCCTGTGTAAGGGCATTATTTGGCCTTGTATAATAACAACGTGTTACATTAAATCTGTAGGCTTTAAAAACAAAAGAAAAAGCTAAACTATATTCAGAACACTTATTAAACAGCAAACATCACCTTGGCAGCAGCTATCACAAGCTTTCTAGAAGTTCCCAAGAAGTATCAGATATTGTTTCCTCAGTCGTGCTCGGGCTTCTCCCAGGTTTCCTCACGCCCCGACACAAAAGGACCTGCAGCACTACAAACACTGGTTAACCCCGTGGCAAAAGCCACCAGATATTCTGGAAACCTCATGAACAAGCAGCTGGCATTCCTTATTATTGATTTTAAAAGCAGCTGAATCCAACAGACAATCACCCATCAAATGATGACAGTGACATTATTTGCAGTAACGCCTGCAGGAGAAGCCGCTACCATTTACCATCTACCTGAACTTTTAAGAAAAGTTATATACATTTGTAAAATTGTTTCTGGAGTCTCACATGTAGAAACGAGTTTTAACACCAGAACGTAAAAATGGCACCTGTCTTCGCAACGGTGTTGGCTAGGAAACTGGTTCAAAACACACTTCTGTGGAAAAAAATTGTTTAGAAAAAGAATATTTTCTTAAAATTCCTTAGTAACAAATCTCCAGAATGATTCACTCAAGGCAGCTGTGAGTTAAAAAACAATAATCAAGTGCACCACTAAAAAAATAAACCAAGTCTGCAAGATCCCAAGAGCTGCTCACTTAAGAGAGTAACAAGAATTCCACAATAGTTCTTTAATGCAGACAGACCATAAAGCAAAATGCTGAGGAATTCCTGTGACAAACAATAGAGTGTGATTTTGGTCCTACACCAGTCTGCTGTTAGTCAATGTATACTTCTCCAGCACAAGATGCGCATTTCTCTTTATTTAAAAGTGAATTTACTGTGATTGACTGGTACATTTATTGGCACCTTCACCATTATAGACATGGCAAGTTTACAGGCACAGTATGGAAGTACTGAAATTTAGGATTACAAATGTCAAGACACTTGACAAATAGTCTTCTCAGCCACAAATCTGTTTTGGTATAATACAAGATACCGGGCACTTATATTTACTACCTGACCCAGAGATACCCAGACTCCCCATAACTTCAGATGAGGGCAGATGAACATTATCTTCAACCTGATTTAAAATTCACGTTATCTTTAAAATAAGTCACTTAAGAGAAGCCAATAGACTTCATTCTCCCTTCCAAAAACACCACAGATGTTCAGATTCCCAAGGGAACATCCACTGCAAGCACAGGCATGCTGCCAGGCACCAAAAAGTTAAGCAGTCTTCCCAGTTAGTTTCAAACAGGCATCAGCCACTGGAGTTCCCTGTATCTGCACCCAACTGTACTTGATCAGAACCTATCATTCATAAGCAACTGATATCAAAATCAGGAACAGGAGAAGAACTGGCTATTTACAGTGTCAGAGCTGCAGAACAATTAGCATCTAAGAAGCCACTATGGCACAGACCTCTGTGACCACAGGAGAAGCAGCAAGTCGCTAAGTTTGTAGTACAAAGTTTTGAAGGTCCAGAAGGGGATTTGGTTGATTGTAAAGTTACACAATTCCTTTTGTAATTCACACTGCACCTAACTGACACAAAGAGTTTTGGGTTGTGGTAAGCCCCTGGTCTGGAGGGGGACTGCAGGCAATTAACTGCACACTTAAACCTTCTTTAAGAACTTAAGGGAAGTCCTGAATTTCTCAGCGGAGGGTGGGAAGGGAGCTCTGCAGGCTCACTGCTTCAGTGTGCCTCAGGCCAAATGGGTTGGTTAGTGCCAACCAGCTAGAGCTTGTGATGAGCCAAATCCACCCCATTTAGCTAGAGCTGAATTGTCAAAAGGAAAAGCACTTGGCCACTTCATGACAGCAAGGCAGGTCACTTGGCTGCCATAGCCAAGGACTGCCTGGAATAGCTGATGCCAAAAGCTGCAGTAATACTAAGCTGCTAATACTTCTGGAACTGGATTTTTTTATTTTTTTCATTATTGTTGCTGTTGTTGCAAGTCTGCCTGGCGTTAACTCCTTGGTGTTTGGAGGCCATGACTGCCAATGGATGAACCAGGAACCACTGGCTTGAAGGAAAGCCCCCCATGATTAAAAATAGGCAAGCAGGTCAAGTGTGTGAATAAGGCGGTAGGTATTAACTGGGAGTCTCCAGGGCCTTTAAAAAAATTCAAATGCCTTCCATTATAAAAACACATACATACTATTGGCTTCACTTTATCTACAGTAAATTCACAAAAACATTTAAAACAGCAATCTAGTTCATCCACTACAAAACTCAGAAGTGACATCTCAGGTTAAAAGCAAAGCTATAAATGTAGTTCCTTAAAAAATGCCAACATTTTTTTTTTTTTTTTTTTACATACAGACAAATGTTACATGATTGGCTGCTATAATGTGTATATTCTGTTATGTACAAAAAAAAGTACAGGATTAGCAGACTGAGCACAAGCAAAAACCCTTCAAGGACAATCTAACCAAACCACCAAAAACAAAAAGACTGGCTCTTAGTTTGTCGGTCACCATGATTATGTGTGCTGGCCCCTTTTAAAAAGTCAGTGATTTCTTCCCCCCTCCCCTATTTCTTCACTTGATTTTTTTTCTAGTTTACAGAAAGCCTTTTTGTGTAATAATCAGTGAATAGAAAAACTTCACCTGCAAATACAAGGTAGAAATGTTATTTCACAGCTATAGGCTGCAGCATTGATCTCTCCAGATCTCAAATGGAGAATGTACATGTTTGGCTCCCAGTTAATTCCAGATTCTGAGAAAACTGTCCCAAGACCCTGTAGCTACAGCCATGCCGTCATCAGTAACACCTAAACAGCTGACACGGTTGTCATGGCCAGCAAGGACACCTGGAAAAGAAGAAGCAATGAAAGTTAATATTCCCAGGATGCCAAGGACTTCAGCTGTTACTCAGCTCTCCCAGAGACTCTTCACAATTGCTAAAAAAAGATGGAATGCAAGATATAATCATTCCCTTTGTCTTTACCCTGAAGAACAACATACAACTGCCACGTGAAGAAACTCAAAAAGGTTTAAAAAAAACCAAAACAAACAACATTGCCTCAGTTTTTTCTCTCTGTCCTCATGACTTCTCCTTCTTCCTACCCCAAAGACCACCTCATATCCAATCAGGCTCTCTCATGTTTCCCCCTGTTTTCAGCAATGCTGTCCACTATTTCAGTATGTCAAGTACTTCCAAAACCAAACGTGCTGTTTTCTGACAATGCCTTGGATACAGGAAGTACCTTGAGTTTCCCATGTTTTGCAAACCCTACAGATTAAAAATCCCCCATGTATTGTGCCAGGCTATTAGAAAAGCAGCACTGCACCCTGCCTCCTCCTGCTCTGCTTTTGCTTTCCTTCTACCCATTCTTGCACTTGTCAGCCCTCCCAAGGTTCCACATCCAGGCCTACTGAAACCCAGCCCATCCATGTCCCTTAAGGAAAAGGACAGATTTTCAGCCTGAGCAGAAGAATCAAGGTTCAGAACCGAACCAGGCCCCACCATTTAAATGAAGGGGGAAAGCTGTAGCTCTGCTATAAGCTGCCTAACTCAAGGACTAAAAGTATCCACTTCCTCTCCCTCCCAACAGCAGGAAATTATGGTCCCCAAAGCAGCAAGATCACTGGAACTTACTATTATCTGAATTGCTTCCTCTGATGGGGGCAAAAGCCAATGCAAATGTCTGATTTTGTATTACTTAATTCATACAATTCAGTGAAATAAAATTTTCTGCAGACATGAGATAATTTTGGAGGCTGACCCTTAGACTCAAGCGCTGGTATCTTGCAGCACACAGGTAAATAATGGCCAACACCCAACAACCAGAGGATTTCACTGCCTGGAGCAGTTACTCCACACATCACATAGATGGCAACTGCAATGCAGTCAACAAGTGGAAGATAGAACCAAATGCAATAGAACGGTGCCACTCCAAAAGAAGACAGTGTTACAAGGAAGCAAGCAGGTTCAGTAGCATCAGCACTGGCAATGAGCTGGCTCTGCATTTGGCACAGATTTTGAATATCCATCTTCTGCTAAGGAAATGGAAAACTTCAGCTCCTCGCAGTTCCACGTACTCACCTGCTCTCTCCCCTTTCAGAGTGTCCCACACGTTGCAGTTGAAGTCATCATAACCTGCTAGCAAGAGGCGGCCACTTTTGGAGAAGGCTACAGAAGTGATCCCACAGATGATATTGTCATGGGAATACATCATCAATTCCTGATCTGCACGGAGGTCAAAGAGTCGGCAAGTGGCATCATCAGACCCAGTGGCAAATGCATGTCCATTAGGGAAAAACTGAAAGGTTTAATTAAGAGACAGGAGTTTGAGACCAGAAAAATACATTATTCGTGCAAAGACTTCAAAGGATTGTTTTGACAGGATGACCAGATAGTGGCAGAATGTTTTTTTTAAAAAAAAAATTAAATCTGCATGTTGGAAAAAAGTGCATACACAGAGCTATGTAATGAAACACTTCCAGATCAGTATTGGTAACATCTGAATGACTGGAATTGTACCCAGACAGCTCCTGCATGCAGCAGAACTGGAGTCAAAGGGGATGCAACTAACTCCTACAAAATGGAGCAAAACACAGTTGTGTGTGTCCCGGCCGTGGGCCAGGAAGACCTGGGTGAAGTGGTACACTGTGTTCCATCCTGGGCTGGTCAGCCAGGTTGGCTCAGCCAAGACAGAAGATTGCAAGCAAGCAATTCAATTTCCAAAAAAAAAAATAAATCTACTCCAAACCAGAGTCATTCTTACAACAGCCAAATTGATTGAAATGGGAATGAAAAGAGCTCAACACATCTCAGGATTCAGGTCTAAGTATAGGGACTGCATTTTTCTACTGGTCATGCTTCTGGTATTTTCTCAGCCTTAGTAATTTTTCATGTTTACCAAAACCAGATGCAGCTTAGACTTATATTTCATTCCCTATTTATCAGACCTTGTATCTTGTAGATCAGAACATAGTGTTACTATGACAGAGAGGAAATATAATCCAGTTTATAAATATTACAAAATTATTCCAGGGATGAATATTCAATGTAAGTCCTGATGTTAACTTTGCCTTTGCTCTTTTCAACAGATAGTATCAAATACACTTCCATTCAACAAAAAATTCCAAGATGAGGATGCTTGGTTACTTTGCTCTCTCTCAGCATATCGCATTTCTCTACAATTTTCAGTTTCTAACACATTGCCACACTGCAAAAAGTTCCCCCCCTCCATTCCTTGCTTCTTAAAAAAACTAAGGTCTCAGTTACTGAACCAAAGCATAGCGAAAACTATTCCAAGGACACCTCAATGCATCATAGATAACAGCAATAAAAATTCAGTTATAAACTAGTTCCTAAGTTATTAGACAACCCTCTTTGTTACATAAAATGTAACAGTGTCTGCCCTAACCAAGTAAATTATTTTAAATCAAGGTAACCCAGTAGACTATAAGTTGAATTCGTGCAACTGCAGCTTTTATCCTCCCCCTTTCTTCCCAGGTGGAAATACAAATGATCACTCACACAAACTGCATTAATATCTGACACGTGCCCGGTGAACGACTGCCTGCACATTCCATCTCGAATATCCCAAAGCTTTGAGGAGGCATCACAGGCACCAGAAACAAAAGTCCTCATGTCTGGACTCAGAGAGAGACTCATCACATCGCCAGTATGCCCAGTGAATGTGGTGGTCTGTTGACCAGTTTCAATATCCCACAAAGCACTGCAGATAAAGTGACAACATCAACAAAATGTATGTGGTTATTTGAGAGTTTAAAATACAAATTAAGGCACTGGAAAGGGAAAAAAAAAAAAGAAAAAAGGGGAAAATAAAGGCCAACAGAGGACAACAACTCACCAAGTGGTGTCTCCTGAGCTAGTGACAATTTGGTTGTCATCTAGAAAGCGACAACAGGATAAGTATCCTAAAAAAAAAACAAAACAAACCAGTCCTATTAGTTTCAGACCCAGGAGTGATAACTGAAGTTTAAATGCAAGAGCTGTGATTAAAGATCACAGCTAGTTTGGAAACCAAAAAAACCTGTTTCACAGTTTACAAAACCCCCTAAAGCGAGATGGTTTCATTCGGTGCAATAAAAACCAAAGCTCAAGCAAGAACATGGCTGACCTGTATGTCCTGGCAACTCCCGGCTCACCCTCACGTTGCCCTCTCTGGTTTTTAAGTTGTATATGGAGCAGATGTTGTCCAACCCACCACAGGCAACATAGTTTCCAGAGGGTGCGTATGCACAAGTCATCACCCAGGAGGATCTCAAAGGAATGGCGTGCATCTTGAGAAAGACAGAGCTCATCAATCACTTTCATTTTTCACTGAGGTCCTTCATATAACTTCATGAATTATAGTAGATCAAACACACTGAGTAGATTGTGGGATTTTGATTTTAGAACATATTATAACCCACATTCATATTTATGTATACATTACTAGGATGAAAAATACCAGCAGTCTCCAGGGTAGATATACGTAACTTCAGCAGAACATTAATAGCACAGTTATTCTAAACTTCAATATTTATAACATTTGTTTACTGTACTTAATTTCTTTGTCCACTTCTACATCTCTGAACTATAGGTTGTAAAATGGGATGGGTGTACCCATGGAGACTGGACAGTTCACAGCAGCAGATCACCACTCCACACTCTACCTAAGCTGCTCTCATTGAACAGCTTTTTTTAAAAAAACAAAACAAAACAACCCCAAGCTTTCTCTGCCCTCAAAAGCAAAGCATTCTTCTAAATTCTGAGGTTATTTATTTCTACAATTTGAAACCAAATTAGTTTCAGAAGCGACACCACACAAGAGAGTAACAGCTACAAGCTACTGCACTAGCAAACCAGAGCTAAATGCTGCTTTTCATTTTTGCCTTGCAAACATAGAAAAAAAGACACAAACCCCCTCAAACACAAATGATGCATGAATTGTTGACAGAGATTATAAGTAACTCTACCTTGTTTGTTGTATAACTATCCCAAATAATTAATTTTCCATCTTGAGAAGCACTGACTAGTAGCCTAAATATAAATACAAAATATGTTAATATAAAACAAAGAAACAAACAAAATCTCAAAATAAACACACAACATGGCCAAGTGATTCAGAATTTCATAATTTCATTATTACCCTCTTTTTTCTTTTTTTTTTTTTTTTTGGAGGGGCAATATTTGTTGGAAAAAACCTGCAAAGAGCTATATATTACCTGACCAAAGATTCCCCGTGTCCAGACAGACATGATTAACAATAGACAGAACTAAACAACTTCCTGAAAACACATTTTATGAACCCTCTTCACAGTTGCTTTTATTTCTTATACACTAACATTTTAACTATACAGCTACACAATATAAACAGGAAATAAAGGGGGAAATAAATCTTATTCTGAGAGCAGATTCTAGATCCTTTCTGGACTACAGGAAAGGGGACAGACCATGAGGCTCTAACAACATATGACCACCAGTTGCTCTAAAGGCAGCATAATAAAATTCCCTCCTAAAAGCTTCAGAACTTTTCTCACTATGTACAAAGTTGTATTTTTTTCAATGAAACAGAATTTGTTCTTAAAGTTGTTATATCCCTGTTATCACAGAAGTTACATAATTATTCAACGCCTTGGAAAATACAATATCCATCATTCCAAAAATATGGCTGATCACATACCCTCCCTCTGGTTAGACAGACTCAAAGAACTTACTTAAAACTAAAAGAAGGAAAAGGCAAAATGCCTGTGGCAGGAACAAGCAAAGTACCTCTCCTTTCAATCAAGGCTTTAGGTTCACTGTGAGGGTGGTGAGACACTGGCACAAGTTGCCCAGGGAGGCTGTGGATGCCCCCTTCCTGGAGGTGCTCAAGGCCAGGTTGGATGATATTCTAGGTCCCTTCCAACCCAAACCATTCTATGATTCTATGAAGGCTTCTCTCTTACCACTGTGCAATCCTCACTGGTTTTAAAAAGGCAAACCAACAACTAAAGACAAAAAACCCACCACAGCTGTGGTCTGTGCACCAAGACCACACCACATGACTCCCAATACCTGCTACTAATTCTGAAATCAACAATTCCACCCCTTCAACTGCAGGTTAAAGGATTGCTTTACAAACCTTGAGTCAGATCCCCAGTGCATAGCATAGATTTTGGCTAAGTGACCTCTGAGCGTACGCCTTGTTCGCATTTGGATTCGACCCACTGAGTCCAGACTTGTTGTGATCTAAAAATAAATAAAACAAGCCCCTGAGATACTGAGGACTATTTTTAATATACAAGATAACTAAACACATTTGAACTTTGATAGAAAATAATCTATCTTGGCATGCAACATGAAAAAAAAAAAGGATACTGGTGTACAACCCAGAATTAGGCTGCATGCAGCACTGAGGAAAACAGGTTTTACAGAAGACACACAAACACACTTCACAATGGCTTTACCTGGAAGCTTCAGAAAGGTTTTTAAAATAATACAATGTAATACTGAGGCTATTTCATATTATCCAATCTGAAAGTTTCCAAATAAAACCAATGGTAGGACTGTTACTGCACTGTTACCTTTTAAAGCATGACACAACTTTAAATGCAAAACACTTTTGTTTCCAAAGTAAAGCTAAAGGACATTTATTTAAGTCTTTCTAAATATATACTAAAAAAAATAAACAGCCTATTTAAAAGGTAAACTGGAGGCAGGACCCATTATGATGGTGGGGGGTTTTTTTGACTGGTTGGATTTTTTTGCTGGTTTGTTTGGGTTTTTTTGTGGTGGTGTTTTGTTTTGTTTTATATTACTGTATAAATACACAGTCCATTTCCAAAGGCTTCTTTCACTTTATTCTTCCAGTTACTAAGCAGAAACATGCTACAGTAATAAATTGTAGGGAATTTTTTTTTTTTGATATATCAAGTAACAGCCTACACACAGAATCAAGAACATACCTGAGCAAGAGTTGTGTCACTACATGCTTTCCTTGCATCCTGAAACAAAAGAGTGGAAGAATTTGAATCTAAAAGGCAACAGTGAGTTTAACTGAGAGAAAATGTCTAAAGGACAAAATAACTCTTAAGCTAGATTTCACCACACTCAAAAAGCCACAAGCCAAAAACAACTTACATGCCAATATGCCTTCTGTCACCTAGTATGTTTTATTGTCCTAGGGATCTAAAGCACTGGCACACAAGCTAGGTGGTAGTGGAGGAAGAAGGACTTAAGAGGATCATGCCCCAGCAACCTTTGAATCTCCCTTTCTACAGAATATGTGATTCAAAGGCATTTGGTGGCATCCTGAAGTCCCAGTGCCTACCCTCTTCCCTGTACTCCTTCCCTGCTGTGGATATGCTCGCTCAGGGTGTGCTGAGCACCAAGAGAAGAGGAAGAACTGATCCACCTGAAAAAGCAACCACATATTATACATGATTAGCAAGCTTTGTGGTAGATGAGGCGTTAACTCTCCTCGCCATCCATCGCAGGTGTGATGGTTCAAGCTATGAGAGGCAGGATGAAAATGAACAGGCAGGACCTGGAGGGCAGGACAGCCAGCAGGCTCACAGAGGTTTTCACAGAATGGATGGTGCTCAGGTCTCCTCACAGATACTCCTGTCTTTTTTTATTTATGACTCCATGGTCGTATGACTTACTTTCTGTGTATTACTCAGCCCTAACCAGGAAACAGACTTTACTTTCATTTGTATAACCAGAGTAACAGGCTGGACGCCCGACACGCAGGCGAGCACCTCTGAGCCCCACTTTGCAACACTCCGATTTTGCAAAACCTGGTTTCAGTTGCAATGGAGATTGCACTGAGCTCCTGCAACTCAGACTCCCCTCTTCAGAGCACAAAAATAGGCACATGGTCAGCTCCCTCTTCTGAGAAGCATGGTCTAAAATAATTGGCTTAAAATTAGACAGGGACTCTATAGCCCAAGCTGGAGATAAAACTATCGAAAGCAGCATTGAAGGATTGGCCACAAGACCCTCTCTGACTCCCTGTAACTTCTCCAAATACCTTCCAACTTCAGTAAGCAGTGAAGCAGGCAACCCACAAATGACAGATGGCCTTCACCACTAATTTGTGTCTCCCCCGTCCTCAGGAAAGTGTTCAATCTGTTTACTAATAGTAATGTCCTCTTTGAGAGGAGGAAAGGAAACATTTACTCACACATTTTGGAACTGCATCAACACATTCAGACTAGGATCTTAAATTTTTTCAAGCTCTTGCTTGAGAGTTACTTGACGTTGCAACATTAAGGTTTTTTTATTGCATGTTTATTTTGACCACCCTTTATAGCTTTCCGCCCAGAAAGCAAGCCTGAGAGTGGATTAAGTCATCCCAACTTATTTTTAAAATGTCTGAACTGTAGAAATATTTATAAAATGTTGACGTCTGGAATCAGGAGGGGTTTAAAATACCAGAGCAGCAAATCCCCTAGCACTCAGGACTTCCTTCATCCACAGGAAGAAACGCACTGGATTTTAACCAACTTTAATTGTTTAATTTAGCTGAAACACTTAAAGATATTGAACATAAATTCTGAATGCAATCTGAATGAAACAAAGCAATTTTTCTTAAAGAGAGTGCTATTAGCAACACCTATACTTGAGGCTAATAGTTGCCATATAATTGGCAAAGTTGCAGGAAAAGCAAAGTTTCAGCAAGCTATTTTAATTCTCACATTTTAACTATCATTTCTACATATGCATCATCCTAACAGAATCATTAGTGGCATAACACAAAAAAGTTTCTTTACATAATTGTACATTTTTCTCAGTTCATACAGTAAACAATGCAGAATTTGTGAGAAAAATTTACCAATGTACACTCCCCACCATTTTCTAGCATACACATTTAAGTTTTTTTATGCAAAACTTGCCTTATTTGTTCAGAACATCACTCAGTTTCAAAGGACACTGTGCCAAGTATGCAACACTTCCAAAAATCATATCCTAAATTTCAATTCTCAAAGTGAGGACATGCAGCACATGGGAAGTTTATTCTAGACAGAGCTAAGAATCAACTTTAACCACAAAGCCACCCTGCTATCTAATAGTTCATCAGTCACTGACATTTCAAACTTCTAGCACTAAGAATTCATGCAGTCTTACATCTGGTAAAACCAAGGAGTTGTAAACAACTAAAATACCAAACTGCTGCTACATATAAAACATCAAATGCTGTTAGTGATCTCACCTCTTCTCAGGAGTGCATCAAAAGGAATTCCTGCAAATTACCAGGCTGCTAGATATTCTAGACACTTAAAACTGTTTTTTAGATATTATATCTTTTTATCTATCCCAAGCAAGACACCTACTTAGAAAGAAAACTGTGCCATGATTTAATAAACAGATAAATAGCCACCTATACAAATCTGAAACTGAATTTTTTGCTCAGAAAGTTTCTTGAATATTAAGTCATCAGGAGCATTTTTTTAATTGCATAGTAACACGAAGTTAAAATTACAAATTAGGTAACCAACCCTGCACTCACACTAATGGCCAATGCTGAGCCAAAAGACTCCAAGGGCAACAGCCCTGGTTACACATGGTTAGTCCAGCTACATCTGTATAGATCCAGTGACAAGTTTGTGTGTAAGAGTTACAAGGCAGATGTTCAATCAAGGTAAAGCCACAAAATGGAGCTCTTATACAAAGGGCCAATCAGACACTTATGCTCCAAAATTTAAAAAAGAAAGCATTCCTGCAACACAATCTAGCTCTCTTACTTGCCTGGTATCACTTTCTTCACACAAACAAACTTTGCATAAAACCAGACTGGTTGATTACCAAGACTGAAATAAAACTAAGTGGCTCACCCCAACATAATGTAATGAGAAAATCTTTACACTTCAGGCAGAGAAAAAAATGAAACACTATGTATACTTTTCATTTGTTCAATGCTGTAATAAAGCTTACATTTAAGAACAAGTATTTTATTGGCATTCCTCTACAGAGCTGCTAGAAGGGATACCCAGTGCCACAACACTGACTGAGCCCCAACTTGTCTTTCATGAGTGTATTAAGTGAAAACGACAGCAGACAGCTCTTCTTGGACAATACCTGAGGAGCAACCATGAAAGCAACATTTGCCCCCAACACATGAAGTGTGTTTATCACATGGCTGATACTAACAAGCAGCTGAACATGCACAAGCAAGCTGCAGACCATCACAAAACAACTGCTGCCAGCAGATGCCATGCTAAAAAAGTCAGTGCACATGCAACATGTTCTAAGAAACCCATATAGTGTTAGCTGATATGAATGTTTGCAAATAAGGCATTCCAGTATAAATCAGATTAACGAATGCTTCATGTTTAGGAAAAGGAAATGTTTATGAAGAATAAACAGACTTTGAAGATCCTTATTATACTTTGTTCTTTCCTCTCTACTGAAGAGTCCGTTGCTGAAACATACAGGCACGTTGCAACAGATTCCTGGTAAACTGACTTTGGGCACAAGATCTTCAATGAGCAATTTCAACAAAAAATTA
The DNA here is from genome assembly GCA_020745705.1 of Hemiprocne comata. NCBI lineage: Eukaryota > Metazoa > Chordata > Aves > Apodiformes > Apodidae > Hemiprocne > Hemiprocne comata. Next base: position 19,673,975 of record CM036594.1, on the reverse strand, counting down.
GCACATATGGGAGGATCCGCATTTTCAAAAAATAAATTCAACAGGAAGCAAAGAAATGGGGCCTGCAGAAATGACACCCACCCCTTGAAGGTCTTCTCTCACACTCCATGCTTTGACCTGCACACTTATCAAGAGTGGCAGTGCAGTGCTCACTTTTAGCACAGAAACAAGCTTTTCTAATACCCTTAACCCTGCTTTGTCATGCCTAGGTTCTAGAAGTTCGCTGCTCACTTTGTCTTAAAAATTCAAAATAAAAGATGTGCAGAGACTCACACCTCTCTAGTAACAAAACATTGCAAATTTCAATAGCAAATACGACATTTTGTTCCAGAAACATTATGAATGGATTTCATTGTACCATTGACTTACATTTCTGATTTTTTTAACAAATACTCTGAAAATATTTTCAGCTTTGCACAGCTTACAACAGGAACAAGTAATAGATGCAAGCTTTACTCCTTTAAAGGAGGAACTTTATAATGAATAATAGGCAATTAGCAATTCTTACTCTGATTTGATTTCGCAGCTGCTCGGCCTCCTGCCGTAACTGTTCCAGCTCACTCATCTTCAGTCTCTATTTCTCACACTCCACTGGTGAAGAAAACCTGCCAATAAGAGGGAAGAAAAAAAGTTTCAGTATCATTTTCTCCTCTTTAAAAAACAAAAGACAAAACCTTGCAAACCTATACATATATATTCTGCCTTTAGAAAGATTTCCAAATAGATATTCCCTTTAGTACCGTCTAATAAATTTTGCAAAACCTAAGTTGTTTCAATTCCTGAGCCGCCAAGAAAAGCAGGATTAAATTTAGTATATTTTTTATGTAGAAGCAACTGTCAACAGAACCACCCGCTGCACTTTAAGAACACTGTTACTGAACGCATTTGTAGCGCCAGTCTTCACACCGACCCTGAAACCTCCAAGACCGTCAGTCTCCACCCCAAGATGGCAACAGAGAGCAAAGACTGCAGCGGTGGCCTTAAACATTTACCTTGGAGCTCACCAGAGCTATGATACAAGCACCTTTGTACATGACATCCAAGGAGGGTTTTGTTTTACTCAGAGAGGAAAATTTTCAATCCCAAACTAAAGCCGGAATAGGAGGTTTTCAATTTTTTTTTTCCTGTTTCTTTAGGCAATGTTCAATGATGTTTTAATTTCAAAAGCATCCACACAGTGAGAAGCAACAGTAAAACTGACCCATCCCTAAAAGCATCCTCATGCTGGTACAGCCCACAGAGCCCAAAGCAGTTCTCATCTCAACAAGGACTCAAAGCAATCTTAATAAAAAGATCTCTACAGAGTAAGACCACATATAAGCACACGTTCAGGTTAGTAATTTTTTTAATCAGGTTTTACATCTGATTTTTTAATCAGATTTTACATTTGATTTTTTTCAGTGTGTAGAACAGTTTGCTCAGATCAATTTTCTTCTTAATCCTCAGTACAGCAGTGCAGCCAAACACCATTACAGAGAACTCTTAAGACTATTTATGTGTAGACTTCAACATCCTTGTAATGAAAGTAAAATAAGCTATTAGCTTATCAGTAATAAACCAGGCACTTGTCTGTATTTTTTTCATGATGGAAAAAGCACACCAGAAAGGTGGTGGTCCCACTACATTACCTGAAAAATCCTAAACACTTCTAGCTTACAGAAAGAGGGAAGTCACACTATTACTCACAAAACAAAAATTGAGGGAGGAAAGAAGTGGGGATAAGAACCTAATCAAAACATCATTCTAAGCATTTCATTTAAGCATGAGAGACAATACAGTAGTGTCCTCCCAACTTAGTCCCCTGAAAAATGGCCGAAAAACAGGGGAAGGAAGGTCACAGTGTATCTGGTTAAGTTGTAGACCTCTAGGGAAGCCTCTTTATTTGGTCTACCTACTGGCTCTCTGTAGTTCAGTAGTGATGAGCTCTGTAAGACAGATTCTGGGAGGCTTTTTTCCATCTATAAAACACCACACTTCATACCTGTAAAGAGTGCAGGGTTTTGTTTCAAAGGAACTTACTAATAATCACCCCTGGACTAACAGCTTACACAAGAGTTCCAGAGCAACAAAAACCTATCTCTACTCAACAAGGAAAGTGTATCTTCATTAATTAACCAGCTACTCTTTTTATTTCTCTCTCTCTCTCTCTCTTTCAATCTGAACATCCATGCTTTCCACAGTTATCACTGCAAAGTCCATTTCAGAATAAAGCCACAAACATACACAAACTGGATCACCTCCAAATGAAAATACATCCTCATTGGTAAGACCACAGTGGTGACTTACAAGGTCTAACTAGTATTATTTTCAGCTACACATAAAGAAACTATCAAGTTCACACCTTTCCCTTCTTAAACCTATGTTCTGTTCAACTATCAAGACATTATAAACCATATGTGAATATTGTAGAGACTACTTTATATACAGTCATCTTTCTATTTCAGCAGCTCAGACTGTTTAACATTGCTTAATGCACAGCAGGCATAAAACAGAAGTCACCAACACTAACGCCCGATTTCAAAAATTGGGCATTAAGAACTGTAATCACTTTATCATGCACGCTAACCACAGGCCTTTATAGTCTTTGAAGTTTCATCACAATTATAATACATTTGCTTATAATACCATACCCCTATGAAATCCAGCCCCACTTTCAGTTCCAACAGGCTCAGATTATCATTTTTTTAAACATTTTCCCTTTTTTGTTCTAGAACCTACACAAGGTAACACAGACAAAACAAGGACTAAAGCAAGCCAGCCATGGCGCCTGCCAATGTTTCAGCTTCTTGCATGCTATTTTTAACAGAAGATAAAGACTCCTAGGAGAGAGGTTGATGTATCTCTAATTTTCTGAGAAAGGAAGTCAGCTTCTGCCCTGTGATATGCCACACACTTCAGTGCTCTGCAAACAGTAATTTCAATGGAGAGAATGATCATAAAGAAAGTGACATTACCATTCAGAATTGGAAGCATGCATGGCTGGTCACAAGTAGCTGAAGTCAAGACAATTTTTTCTTGATAGGTAAAACTGTGAGCATATTAGCAAATTAACTGCAGCATTGCACTAGCACTCAAAGACCATCAGTGACCACACTGCAAGTCAACCATAAAGTCAGTGCTAATGACTTTAATATCATTCATATCAGTACTGTTCATTATTAATGCCATTTCTGTACCAAGCTGCACCAGCAGCTAAGCAGCTGCTATGCTGAACAGCTTTAAATCATGTTATACCTGTACAAGTTCCTACATGGATAAAACCCAGGTTCAGAAGCCTTCCCACTCACCTGTCTTTAGCTTAAAATTCAATTCCTTGGCAAATTAAAGGACAATGACCTTTCATACTTTTTATAGAAAGAAGTAATTTTTTGTAGTTGAAACGTCCTAGCAATATCAGTATGCTCTAAATTTGCAAGGTCCTTATGAGTTACTGCTCATCAGAAACATATCAGTAGTTCAAGGTCAAGCTATACATCAATGAATACAATAGTCTCCAAACCAGTACACATTTCTACAAAATCTAGTCATTTCAGAACTGGATTATTCTAGCTTTAAGCACTCAAGTTCCTTTCCAGCATGCAGCAGCTGAACAGCAAACAGATATTCTTAAGTTATATATAAACACTGGGATTCTACAGTAAACAAACTAAGTGCACAGTTTAACTATTACATTGAAGTGTATCCAATGCTCTCTGCTGTACTGGCTGGCAGCAGCTCCCAACACAACTGCTCATGTGTTCAGATGATAATCCACCTTAAAGTACTCTGCAGAACCATGAGCAAGATGCTTCCACTTGAGATTTTTGATTTTGTAAGCACTGAGGTGCCCACAGGAAATTACAGAAATGGAGTGGGTAGGGAGGAAGGTCTCATGGATGCCTTTCCAGATTCACACTAACTCTGCAAGCAGCACCTCGGAACTCCTGACAAACTACTGTGTGAACACCTTATTGATGCCATACTCAAGCCAGCAATGCAGGAAGATAAGCATGTGCTTGGAACTTGTGGACACACCTAAGTCATCTTAATGCTTCTAATGCTACAGTGATGTGGTTAAAGAGAGGAAAAGAGAGGGAGGCCATAGTCAAGATGCAGTTATGTGCCAAGACCATTATCCAGACTACATTTACTTGCTGCAATATTGGTTTTGAGTGTACCCATGAGGCGACCAGTGAAGCACAGCAAGATGACAGATGGCTGGCAGCAATGGCAAAGCAGAGGCTGCATCCTATAAACCTGTCCTCAGCACAGAGAAGCAGGTCACTGCCACAACCTTGAAGCACACTGTTTCCCAACGCTACCAGCCACCAGATAAAAACAACTTGTTTTTTATCTGATTAAATGCTGGGACTGCTTTCACAGGGCTTACAGGGGTTGCAAAGAACAGAGGCGATCTCCCTATTACAAATTTTTCCTCATACAACAACTCACTCAAAACTTCAGTGGATTCAACTCCAACTTGTTCTAGGTTACAAAGGACACATGCCTGTTCATTCTGCCCTCCAGGAAGGTCAAAATACTACAGCCAGGAAGGAGTACTGCTCCACAGCCTGGAAAATTCTTTATTCCAAGCATTAACTTGCCCAGGAGCCCAGCTGTACTGTATGCACCCGTGCATGCAGCAAAGCCATCAGCTCTTGCACCTCTATGGGCAGAGGGTCAGGATTCCTCCTGCCATCTCAGGAGACTGGGGGGTAACACACTGTCTATCTCTCTGACTTAAAATTATTTTTTAATAAATGTTTAGTCAGAGAAAAAATACTTTGAGTTACCTTAGATGCAGAATACCAGTGGTATTCTTTTCAACACTCATAAGGTAGAAACCTTGATGAAGAAGCCAGATGCTTCTCTTCAAATGCAATTTATGATGTGCTATGAATAACATAATCTGCTATGGCAAAGAGGCCTTGAGGGGATGAGCAACAGGAAGGGGAACTTTTTAATACCACTGGTAGCCAGTAGGTGTACCACTGTAGGACACCCAAGTGATTAGGAAACAGGGTCAAGGAGACAAGATGCTTCCCCCATCAGAAGCAATGATACAGGGAGCTCGTGAGCAACAACTACCCTGTAGCCACGGCAGCATGTCTTTGCCCTCATAAAAGCAATGTCATTTGTAGGCTGAACTCTTCCTCCGTGCAATTTTTTTCTCTGCAGACTTGTACAAGTGAATTTACTGATACCAAAATAAAGTACCTCCTGAGGCAAAATAATTAACCAAGTCAGATTCCACAGCGTATCTAGTGACAAGAATGCCACTGGTGGGCTCAAGTGCTCCACAGATAAATTACCCCTTACATTACTCCTGATTCAGGAGCAGCATCATTTGCTAAGAGTTTAATTCTTCATTATATGGGGCAGGCAGTGACAAATTACCAGAGGTTCTTGTACTGAAAGTACTTTATCTGAAACATATGGACTCAAACATTGTGGCTAGAAAAAAAAACCCTTTTCTCTGCAAAAACTCACACCAAATGCACTTGAGCCTAGGACCTCTGTGACACCCTGTCAGGTAGCAGGGCAGGACACAATGCCTACACAAGCCAGGATGCAGGGAGTTCATCAGACAGGGACCTGTTGACCCTGTCGCATGGAGCAGGAGGCTGGAGCAGAGGCCAAGAGGTGACGCAGCTCTGGAAAGCCAGGAACTGGGCTGATATTTGCAGATTACTTGAAGCAGAATAGTTAGGCAGGTAGTGATAGGAAGCGTTAGTTCTGTAAAGTGGAGCTACTTCTGTCTCAGAGAAGATTACAGTTTAGAAACTAAGTGCTAAGTAATTCAGTTTCTTAAAAAAAAGGTCTTTTTCACTTGCCTCAGCAAGCTTAGCTTATTCCCATGTAAGACCACCATATAGACAAGAGGAAAAAAAATTACTAGAGAATTGTAAATATGTCACACCCCATAACAAAGCATTGCTATTTTTGTGCCAAATAAATGGAGATTAAAGGGACTGCAAAAGAACAGTCTGTCTGACCGGATTCTTAAGAACTATCAACCACAGAATTATGTAAGCAAGAATTTAATTTTGTATCAAATAAATCAGTCCTTTAGAATTAAGTGCTTACCTATTCTTTAACCTCAGTTTTTCAACTCATATGCAGCAAGACCTCACAAGTGATCAACACACAGCAGCAAAAAGAGGAGCTTTCACACAGCTTTCATCACACAGGTGGTTAAACATAAGGAACGCTAACTATAGCACTTTACTAATTATAGGAAAAAACCACCAAGAAACACTCCAGATCTCTCTCAAAGGAGTTACACTGGTAACACACACGTTCAGGCTTCAGCCCACAAAACCTTTATACGCTGAAGGTGCTTACGTGAAGTGATCTGCTTGTCTTCTCTACCTGCTGACAGCACACGCAGGCTCTGCTGCCTCAACAGTGGTGGACAACAGGGTTCTGGCTCTGAAGCTGAGCTCTGGCAGCATACACAGACTAATAGTTATATATTCAGGATGTGCCAAAGAAGATTTTGGTAAAACATTTCCTAGTTAGTGACACTAATCAAGACTTCGGCAGCTTTGCCCACTCTTCTATGTCTCCCCAAAATCATGAACAGAGAAGAAAAACATACAGAGCTTTTACTTCTTATAGTCTGAAGGAAATGGATTTGACATATGCTTTGACACAGTGGACAAAGCCTTACATAAAGTGAAATCTCTGCCAGCACAAGAGCCATTTAAAATAAAATCATTAATGTTATACTGTAGTTACATACCTTAATAAATAAAAAGTATTTTAGCTGGAATTTTGTATCATATATTTACTATGGTAGAGTGGTTTGAGGACCACACATGCTCAGCAATCCACTGAGGAAAATTATGTTTTTAATGCCTTTTTTTCTTACTGTATCTTGGCCCTATGTTGTCTCTCCTCCATTTTTCAAAGACCTTAGCAGCTATTCAGTTTCCCAATAATTCTTTGTTCTGTTTTGCAGCTCTACTGCATCAATAACAAAGACAACAAAGCAAGGAGCTTTTATATTGATCAAATAATACTTAAAACCAAGTAGAGAGAGGCGTAAGTTGAAGTAACAGTATACAAGGGGTGCCATTGTGTACCTTGCTCTCTCTCTCCTCTCAAACCTCTTCAGTGCATTTCCTCCCCTCCTGTATCTTTAATGTTTACTTCTGTGGGATGCATTAGTTACAGAACATCTTAGACATTTCAGTAAAAAGAGAATAATAGTTAATTTTTTTTAAATGCTATCATTTAGAAAATAAGCTTGGAAATTCTAACGAAATCTTTTCCTTAAGATTTTTCAATTTTCATTTTGTAAGATGGAATTAATTGCCACTGATTTCTGAGCTCCCAGGCACACATAAAGGAGAGTCCTCCCATATTCAGGGCCTCCGGTCTCCCCAAGCAGAAAACAGGAAGCAGCCTGGGTGTGACCTCGCTCGCTGAGGTCAGCGCTATTGTTGCACTTCTGCACATTTTGGAAGTGTTTTAAAGTGATATGTCTCCATTATAGCTTTGGTACAAAAACAGGAAATAATCAACCAACGCCTCTCGAGAGGAAGGGTATTAGCAGAACTTAAAGACCCATTTCTCGAGTAGATACCATCCCCAGTTTTAAGGAACCGCTGAATGTATGTGCTCAAAATCGCATGAACAGCTGGAAAGGAGAGGTAGCAAAAGAGACCCACGAGCAAAACAACAAATCAGTGGGATATGAAAGTAATCTTGCCTCTGGGTGTGCCAACATGCCCCAATGCAGTTACATCATGAACACAACCCCACCCACGAGCTGTGTGGCAGAAGCAGTTTCAAGCCAACAATATTGCTCCTTCCTTCCTCCACCAAAACATCTCGTACCCCTAGACATCAAAAAGAACTGAAGTATGTGCCACTTTATACACACAGAGTTACTTAGCTTGTAATTTAAGTAGAATTTTGAAATACAGCCTGCCACACAAATATGTTTGTATTTACCGCAATAACGACCTGGAGGTGTTAACAGAAGTAATTTGAGTCAGAGAAATACAAAAATTCGTGTTCACCTTCAGACTTCAGTACTCTAAGTATCAACTCTAGGTGTTTTTCACTAGCAAAGGAAGCAGCAGTGGGAAGGCACCCTGCAGTAGTGCTGCTGGGTCAGAAATCAATGCCATGTCACCAGCGCTGCCTGCGCTGCGCACGCTCAGCTTGCACACCGGAGAGCAAACCCGCCGAGAGCGGCCTGAGCACTTCACAACACGTCTCTGCACTCCACCACTGCTCTGATTATGGTTTCCATGGAAGACAAACAGACCAGCAAATACTGACCTTGTTAACAGCAGTCACAAAATAGACAAAGGAAATCACAGCTTAGAATTCAGAGTGAAGTAACTCTTCTTCAGTTTACTAGCAAAAAATGAGCAGTGCCTTTAGACTTTTACCCTTTTTCATACAATATAAGTTGACAGTTCACTAGACTGGTGGCTTAAGCTCAGAGATATGAGAATTTATTTCCAAAACCAAATTTAAAGTCTAAGCCAAGTACATTCATAAAACACTCACAGAAAGTCCCTACTCTTTTTTGCCCACACACACTAGATTCCAGAAAAAAAAAAAATAAAGAAATTCAGTGTTAAGCACAAGTCTGAAAAAAGCACAGGAAGGAAGGAATTTTTAAAAGTCATTAACATTTCATAGTCCAAAAGAGTGATTTTTTCCAAAAGTAGCATTCTTGCCTCTTATGTTCAGTTCCAGGTCTAAGTGTTTTGGTAGGTAAGCACAGATTTATTTTTATCACACTCCTTGCAAACAGAACTTCATGTGAAATTCAAATTACATTGTCTTTAGTGACTACAATAATGATTCTCCAGTGAAAATCTGGTTCACTGACCACAGGACACTCCATCACTAAACAAATTATTATTATTGGTTTTGCAATTCAAAATGTGTAAGAAGTGTCAAGAAAGATCTTAATGAAGCAAAGAGATATAACCCAAGTAACAACGCAGACAGAGACAGTTCCACTCCAATTTCTTCCTTGGGGACAGACAGGTGGACACACACACGGTGAGCTGATACGCTGTATTATTTGCCTCTTCAAACATCCAGCCATACCCAGAAGCTATTCTAACAAGTTTTGGTATGAAAAGTGTACTGGAGAGTGACAATTCAATGTCATTTTGAAAGACCACTTACATTTAAATCTATCTTTAAGCGAAAGCTTGATTTTGGATTTTCTTAAGGGGCTAGCACATTGGTTTCTACTGAAGGGGCACAAGACCTTTGCATTTTGTAGAGGCAAGCAGTGTTATGCATGTAAAATCTGGTCGGGCACCTACAGGCACAAAGGATTGCTTAAGCAGCCTCCTGTTTTCTGAGAGCACAGACTGCATGGTATGCATAGAAGGCACCAAATACACCCAAAAATTTCAGTCAGTGGAGAAGATACACGTTGAGAGAAACTAAGAACTTCTACAGGAAAAGTGCATTGATTCAACTAAGATGACTGTTCACTTGACTGGAATTGATTTCTTGCTGCAAGTTCTTGAAAGCAGGGTATTCTTACACACTTCAGAAGCAGAAACCCAGCAGTACCAGTTACACATACACATTGCATCTTTTCAAACGTCTCACCAGCTTGCAGGAAAAAAAAAAAATACATTTGATCTATACATAGTCTTCAGCACCCTTCCCTCCTCCTCACCATTCAGCACCACGCACACACTGCCTTGGTACCAAAGTTACAGGGAGGCATTATGCAGTTCACATAATTACGCAGCTGTAACATTTAGCATACAGCTGTACTCTTTCATAAGAAAACAAGGGGATATAAACATTTGCTTCTTTTATACTGATTATCCAAAGATCAGATAAAACTACTGCCCTCAGGTTTAATTTTAATTTTGATTCACAACACTTTTCTGGTCAATTATGTGTGATTGTAAGCCACAAAAATTCTCTTCCAGACTAGAGTTCAGGCTACTTTAGTAGTTTTTTCTATTTTTGTTTTTAGATGCACAGTATCATAGGCCTTTAAAAATCTATCAGAAACCTCACTTGACAGAGAGCCACAGAATTATTAGATGAAACCCCATACTAGAATGTGAAGACCCAGAGTATTGTTTCTCACCCCTCCTAATACAAGTATGAGATTGAGAGTACATAGGCTGTGTAACTTCAGGGATCACTTGTGATGAGATGGATATAACTGTTCTATACTCTTTTGATGTTTCTCATGCAGTATTGCCTCTCTTCAAATGGTCATTTATTAAAAAATAAACTACACCAAACACTTAAGGAAGATGTTATGTTAAAGCAACATGTATCACTGTGCTTCTATCTTCACACTTGCAAAATAAAGACTGTTTTTATAGTAGGAGTATCTTTAACATACTGATTATATCTAGTAGAAAACTTTTAGGCAGGATAAAACCCTGTCATTAAAAAACCTATCTAGATACAGGTGACATTATGTTAAAAGGATGTTGTAAATTAAACTTGTGATACATTATTTTTCTGTCCTTGCAATGCACTAAAATGCATATATATTTGCACAGTTCATAGCCCAAAAAGGAAAAAAAAAAATTAAATTCTATTCAGGTCACATAAATGTACAGAGTAGTGGTGAAGTCAGAAATTACCTACATGGCTATTGGAAGGAAAATAACCCTATATGAAGTTTACAACAGAAGAGGATGGAAGAGAAACAAAACACTGAAGAAAAGATGCTTCTAGTGGGAATATTGGACAGTCTCCCAAAGTGTCACTTTTTTTTTAATATACAACTTTTCTATGAAAACATGACACATGCTAGGTTATAAATAGCAGAATTCCCCTGTGGAGACCAAGCTTACAGTTAAAGACAGGAAAGTATCTGCCAGGCACTGTGGCCACAAGAGTGCCCATGGGTCCACAACCTGCCTTGCTGGAGGTTATTTTTCTAATCCACTGAAACTTCTGTTCTTACAAATACTTCCTACCTATCTCAGGCCAAACAAACTGGGTCAACAGCAGCCTAGCTAAGTACATCATCTCTGCTTCTAGCCTTCATCAAAAAGCAGACACTGTCCTTTTAAGTCTTCTGTTTTTTAATGTTTGGAACATGCATGCTACTTGCTACAATCCTGGAGTTTTTCTCAGCAATTGTGACTGAAAGATTAGTAAAAATGGCTAAATATTCTTAGCTTCTGGCAGCAGGAATTTAAGTGCACAGCAAAACAATATCTGACTCAATGAAAAGGCAAACATTAGCCCTGCCAGTGAAACTCCAAAGCAATTTAACCGTTTGCTTAGGATGTTGGCTTTTCAAGCAGTCATCTTGTCAAAGTTACTACAAATGTCTGCAATTCAGGGCCACTAGATTTCCGTAGAGATTGAGAACAGAACATTGCTCAAGCTTCTGAGGTAACATCACTAGTAAAAGTAAATTTTTTTCATTCCACCCCTTTTCAAAGTTTGTGCTTGGCTTTTGATGCCCACCTATTTGTATTTGTAACAAACTGTAGTGGAGAGGGGAAAACTGCCTTTATGACTTCCTGTCTCCAACTACCTGACCTTCCCAATTAGCTGCTTTTCCTAAAGTCTTGGGAACAGCAACGAAGCACTGACATCATTAGGTACTAGTACATTTATAGCCCTTTTACTTTGGACTTCTATGACATTTTTATCCTGCTGGTATAAAAAAAATAATAATCCAGCTCTCTCTTTTGGGCTGTTTCTAAGACAAAAGAGGAGCTTCCCCTTTCCTGTGGCATATCCTGGAGATTACATTGTGTTTGGCTTCTTCTTGGCCATCTCATTCTCCACAGTTTGGACTGGTTTTTTATTTAGATACCTTTACTGTGTGTTACATCAGATTTTCATAGAAGCACAGAACAGTGTGGGTTGGAAGGGACCTTAAAGATCATCTAGTTCCAGTCCCCCCTTTAACAAGTATAACATCTATATACGCAATCTGAATATTTCTTTCAGCTTAATAACTTAGCTCAATTTAAATAAAGAACCTGAAGGAAAGTATCTTCCTTTTCCAAACTAGGAATAAAATTGATTTACGTGAAAAACCACTTGAAGCAATCAGTCATGACAGAAAGGGTCACCAAAAAAGTAGCCAGATCAAATATTTATTTTCATCAGATACATTTTAAATACCATGTGTGTTTTAACAAAATATCTCGAATAAGCATCTTATATTTTAATGCAAGACTTTAAATGTGTACAAATACCACATAAATTGCATTTCAATAGACAAACAGAAAATGACGATTTATTTTATAAATTAATTACTACAGTAAAAAAAATACAGGGCAGCAAAAATGTATACAAAAATTAACCCAACAAGAATCAAATCATCAAGTTATCCTGAAACTGCCTGGGTGCTCTATGCAAGACTACATAGTGACCACCTGAACTAGTAACTGCACTATGAAAACCAACCAAGCAGGTCCAAGAGTTGCCACTACTAATTGTGAGGAGGTTATTTGTTCTTGTCAAGGACATCAAGCCAATCATCCAGAGTAGCTCGAAGATATTCAATCTCATTTGAGCAATACATTCAATCCTGGGACTGATTTGATTATTTTACTTTGTTCCCCTCCCCCCGCCACTTGAAAATTTCTTATAAATTATTTTAATCTTAACATTACTCAGCTCTTTTAATGTTTCAAAACAGTAGGATTCACAGTGACTCAAACACTTGGCTTGTGTTGAAAATCCATATGATTAATATTTATCTGAGATCTAATATAGGGAAGATAAAACTACAATTTCTGCAAACTGGCAAACCGATTTTGCCTCCAAACAACTAATTTTATGCAATCAGTGGAACTTCAAAGTGCCATTTGCTCTACATTACACTCACGGTTCTATCTTTGCCCTCCTTTTCAGTTTAAGTCCTTTCAGAAAGCAAGAGGCTGCAAGAGTTATAGTAACTGAATCTGAATTTGTTCTACTGTATGTCTGCATTTCACATACTTTTGGAAGCTGACTTAAAGGAAATGAAACTGCCTCCACTGAATAGCATAACTATTTGCTAGTCAAGGTCCATCTATGTTTATTTTAATTCTGTTTTTTATAAACCTTCAGGTTAAGTTCTCATTATGGTATTTCCCCACATTAACTATAGGAATTCACAACAATCAGAACATCAAGTATCACTGATGGCATCTAAGTTGACATCCATTCAAAACATTAGGAAGTTCGCCTCTTGGTCTTTTGTTTCAGATGGACTGTTTCATGGTTCACACACTGCTGAACACATTAACACAAGCCTAAACAGTACTTTTTTTTTTTTTAATTAAAGCTGCAGCTTCATATAACACTGTCACGTGCTATCTAGAAAGCTCCATGAAGCACTCTGCTCTAGTATCAGATACCAAACCACAACCTGAAGAGAAGAGCCCATGTTTGTCGTGACCATTTGCTGTAGTTCTGTTCAGCATCTTTCACATAAATCCTATTACAAAACACTGGGTTGCAAAACACAGAAGTTTCATACAAGAAAGAAACAGTAACAACTAAATTCAATTACACATTTCAGAAGATGAAATAAGTGACATCCAATCAAAGGAGAAAAAAATTTTGGTGGAACTTAAAAAATATTTTCTTGATTAGCAATACTGCGCATACTTTCTAAACAGCAAGTTCCAGGCACTTGGGAATTGCATTAATCTGAGCATTTATATTCTCAGACAGTATTAAGTACAAAACACAATCACTGCATTATCGTTGTTCCTAAGTATTTACATTCCATGAGCAAGCACTGCACATCAAGCTCAGAGATCCTGAATTTCTTACTGGTTTGATGAGACTTTTTAAAGGGACTCCTGAGAGAAAAAAACACTAAATCAGATGATCTTGTCTTCAGTAACACAACAGTTATAATTTATGACTCTGGCCGAGGAGACAGTAACTGAGGAAGATTTATAATGCACTGCGTATTGTGGTCTTTTTTTTCTTACTTCACCTCCAGAATCTTATATTCATAAATTTTGTGGCATTTTTACAAGTTGCATAATGTTCTAGGAGAGAACTATGCCCAGTTCTGTACTCAAAAATATTTTTGCAAGTTTTTCTAATGAGGTTTTTGAGTCCCAGGTTTTTCTTTAGTGGTTGGAAAACTAAAATCCTTGGACAAATTAATCATTAGATATATTACTACTCTAAGCAACAAGAAATAGTTGAAATTTTCATTATCCAACATAAATATAACAGATGACAGTAATAGCCAGCAATCTTCTACTTAAGATTTAGAAGACCTGAGCAATCTATCGAGACCAACTTTTCAAGCACTCAAGAGAGGGCCAAGCACTAGCTAAATGCTGCATCACTTTAACAATACAGAAAAATACATCCCTGTAACCTGAAACTCAAATTTCTCATGATTAAGAAATGAAATATATTATATTATTACTATAGCCTTCATTCTCAACATAGTAGATCTGTATAACTCATCTACATTATCCACTGTAAGTACTGCTAATTGTAAAGAAATAATACTTAATTCAATATGACACAGGAGACATATCCATATATTTATGAGCTCCCTGTTTTTCCTACCCCCCTTCTTCCACGATAAAATCAGTCTGTTCTTTAGAAACACAAATTAAGTTCACCACAGCTATTGTGCTTAAGAATCACAAACAAACACTGCAAAAGCCCACTGAAGATTCTCATCCCATTAAAAGACTTTCAGGATTGTAAGGGTTTATCATGTGGTTTGTTTCATTTTAATTTGCTATTATCCCTACTAACATTAATTCAGACTTTCCTAGCTTTAACCAATGATTACATCTACTGGATGTGTCACTTTATTGTCAGATTAGTGACCATCTTTTACATCACTTCCATCTTTTCTAGCAGATGTCAGAGCAGCTTTGTTTTCTTCTGCACATTCAAATGACTTTACTGGCTCACGTCCCCCAACATTCCCACTACTCCCCAGGAGAACTACCAAAAATCTCACGATCCTCTATTTATACTCAGGGAATTATATGAAATTCTGGAAAGCACACTGAATGCTCTAGTGGTTAGCTCTGTAGGTGAGGCACAGCAACACCTAGGAAACCAGAAACGATCCTGTGCTGCCAACTGGCCAAAGCGGAAAAGCAGCAGCTACCACAGGGAACCGCTTCTCTCCCGGCAATCGTTTTAATCTCTCCAGTCAGATTCTCAGTAGAAAAGACAAAACATTTTTCAAAGAAGAGATCAAATTAGAACATGGAACTCCACTGAATACATCTAACCCACCAGACTCGGAAGACTAGAGTTTTCATCTCTCACAACGTTTTTATACTGCGTTTTAGAGGTTGGTTACCTGTCTCTTCTCTCTAGACACTTTTGCCTTTCTTTTCTCTTCCTTTCTCAATACTGTACCTGGCAAAGAGCAGCTACTGTTCTCTTGTTTCAGAAATGTATTATTTATAATCATATTCAACACTAAGATATTTTTTCCTCAACTGAGACCTACCTGAGGCTTACCACACTCCTACTTCAGAACTGAAAACCAGCCTGGAAAATCATGCATTTTCCAAGCTACAATAAACAGTCTTGTAAAAGACAACATGTCTACTTCCAAACTATGTAACTAACAGGAAGGAACAGATCAGAGGCTTATTTTGCATTAGTTCAGATGGCATTACAGCATAAACTACACTTGCTGTCTACCAGACACAGGCAATTCAGATGTTTTTCCACAGTTTCTAACAGAGACAAAACTAAAATTTAAAGAAGCTGGTAACCTCAGCAATAAGTGCAAATTTTAAAAAAAAGGCATATGTTGAAAAAGAAAAATCTGGATGTGGAAACTAGCCGTACCTATGAAGTATGACACAAAAGGCATCTAATGACTTTGCATTTTTCCTAAGGACGGGAAGAACCTTCAGATTTACCCTTGTCACAACACGCACAGAATGCATGTAAATCACAGTCCCTTGCCCCAAGACTAATGTAAGGAATGCCGAAACCCAAAAAAGTTTTACATAAGTATAGAAGTAAAAAAATAAAGGAGTTCTCCTACATATTCCATAAACCTCGCAACTGCCTGTTGCCGCCAGCTCTACGGACTTTTAAATCCGAAGTGCTGGGCTATCTGACACTGTTGGGATGGCAGGAGCATTCTGAACACCCCAGTGCACAGGTCAGCGTGCCACCCGCATCGTTAATCCTAATATTTTCAGCGCCAGGTCTGTCCCTGACGACCCCCGGCAACAAGGAGGTGCTTCCCAGGGAAGAAGGGGCACCTTGGCTCAGGACGATCCCTCTCCGCCCTGCACCTTCGGCCGCCCTCGCAACCTGCCCTGCAGCTCCCGCGGGTCCCCTCCGGCGGAGCCGTGCGTGAGCTGGCAGCAAGGGGGCCCGCTGCCGCCGACACCCCACCGGCAGCTGTAGCCGCCCACCCGGCTTCTCGCCCCTCAGCCTGAGGAAATACCGGTGGGACGAGTCCCTCCCTCCCTTCCTTCCGCCCACCCCCGGCACCACCTCCGGGAGCCCTCCTGAGGCCGCGGAGGCCCAGCCCTGTGGCCCGGCACCTCCCTTCCCCGCGGAGGCTGGGCGCGGCGCCGCGGCATGCCCGCGGTCCCGGACGGCCGGGGAGAAAACGGGACGGGACGAAGACGGCAATGCTGCCCACCCCCACCCGGCCCGACCGCTCCCGACGGACCCCGGCGCTCGCAACACCGAGGCGGGACCGCGCCCCTCACCCGCCCGCCGCCCCAAGGCGGCGTTCCAGCAGGGCCCCTCCGTCCGCGGCCGCAGCCTGCTCCCTGGCGGGAAGCGCAGTCCCGACGGCGGGGCTTTACCTGCTCGCGGGGTCGCAGCGGCGCTGCCGGCCGGGCTAGGGCCGCTGCTGGCGGCGACGCCCGCCTCAGCTCTCACCCCCGCTGCGGCTGGGCTGTCCCCGCCGAGCACCGCCCCCTACCCCCGGCGCTGCGGCGCGGTGGTACCGCCCATCCTCTCCCCCCCTCCCCTCCTGCGAGATGGGGCCGCCCGTGAGGCCCGTGGGGCGGGCGCTGGCGGGCGCGGGGCGGCTGCGGCGCTCCCGGACGGCTCCGGCGGGCTCTGCTGGGGCACAGCGGAGGGTGAAGGCTAAGCGGGCGCAGGTGCGGCCCAACCCCTGCGCGGGGAACTCCGCGCCCGCCTGGCCCACGCTGGGGGGGCGGCGGGGCCGAGCTCGCTCCTAGCCTCCGCGGTCCGAGCAGCGCCGCCCTAGGCGGGAAGCCCGGTGGAGCCTTCCGGCCGGCTCCGAGCGGCGGCCGCCGCCCGCAGCCTTTCTCCTCGCCCCGCGTGCGGCCGACGCAGCTGGCGCTGCCGCCGGACCAGGAAGTGCGGCCCGCGGCCCCCCCACCCAGCCCAGCCACGCCGCCACGCCCCGCCTGACCGAGTTTCCCCAGCGCCGGGCCGGGGACGGGGTGCCGCTGGCCGCCCCGCCGGACCAGCCGCCGCCCTCGAGCGGCCCCACCGAGCCCCGGGGGATGGGCAAAGATGCCCGCCAGCCAGGCTTCCCTCCTCGCCGGCGGGAGCTGAGCTCAGCTCCGCGGGCCTCCTTCACCCTGCTGCTGCCCAGGGGGGAAATACCTTCCGGCTGGCCGCCGCCGGGTAACGGTACGAGCGGGTGTCACCGAGCCGCCGCCTCCATGGCGCTCGGTCGCGGCGGGAGGAGCTCCTCCCCCTCCCGCATGGACCCAGCCAACGTGACGGGCCGTTGCCATGGCTGCGCAGCGCTGACGTCAGAGCGCTTAAAGCGACAGCGCCCCGAGGTGCAGCCGAGCTTGTCCTGGCCTGAGGCGGCGGGGCGGGGCGGGGCCGGGCCGTGCCCCTCAGCCGCAGCAGGGCGGCCACGTTAGGTATGGGGCGGCCACAGCGCCCGCCGAAGCCTCCTGTGAGGGCCCCAGAGCCTGGCGGCACCCAGGGGAGAAGCCGTCCCCGCGCGGCGGCGGCCCTGCAGCCCCAGCACCGAGGCGGGCCGGGCGGCAGCAGCGGCTGAGGGATGGAAGCGCAGGCAGGTTATACGCCCTGCACCCGGCGATGGCTCTCGCCTCCTGGCAGCGCGCCCGGCGGAGGCTGCGAGCCTGTGTGGGGTAGCAGGGGGTGCTGCGGCGCACAAGGCGTCCCCTGGGATGGTGGGTCAGCGCCCGCTCCCACGGCACACAAATGTCCACTGAATCGTTAGTGCAGCGGCCAACGGTTAACCCAGCACTGCCAAGTCCCCCACTAAACCATGTCCCCAAGCTCCACATCTACACGTCTTTTAAATACCTCCAGGGATGGTGACTCCACCGCTTCCCTCGGCAGCCTGTTCCAGGGCCTGACAACCCTTTCAGGGAAGAATTTTTTCCTAATATGCAATCAAAACCTCCCCTGGCACAACTTGAGGCCATTTCCTCTTGTCCTATCACTTGTTTCTCTTTGATTAGCAGCAGCGAGTAACTCCACTGAGCTTTGTAGATCAGTAACGAGGTAGAAATTGTGTGTGTGAATGGATACTCAAATCTTGTGCATTTCTCACAAAGCTGCAATCCTACATCCCTTAATGGTGCACCCATCCTTGGCCCCACATGTGGAAAGCAGGAAGACCATCAGAGACTGACTGCCAAGGGTGTGTCAGTCTCAGAGCTGCCTGCCCTTCCATGTGCAATGCTCAAATTACAATTAAATTGCCGAACTACAACCACAGCCAGCAGGAGGCCTGAGAACAGAAGGAATACCGTAATTTGTAGGATGTTCCAGCCACACCTGTCCTGACTCCTGCCTACTCCACTGACCTTGGTGCCACAGGGCCACCTCTATACAGTTCATTGCCTCAGCACAGCCAACATAAAGCAGCCCTGGTCAGGGCTCCTACACTAAAGATGGGGTACTTGCATCGTCCATCTTCTCAGCATGGGTCTGCCACACCATCAGCACTACAAAGTCTCAAGATTTTTGAAAAATATTTTACATGAGTATCATAACTACTGTGGGTAAAGCAATCTCTGAGCTAATAGTGTATTACTGATAAATGGCTTGGTGTTAATGGCAGCACACACTGGAAGATACAGTATGTACTGTAATGAAACAGCTCATTGCTTACCTTAAATCAGTCTTAAAAAAACATTCATGCACTTTCCTTAACTGACTCAAACCTATTATTTTTATAGCTTTGTCCTGGTTGCAAAGTCTACGTCGTGCTTTCCTGCACTGCAATACATCTGTCCTCCATTTATCCAAAGGACAGATGTCATTCAGCAGTTTGTTTACTTTGCACTTTGTGAGTGATCACATAGCAAAAATAGACAAGGTGTGGGTTAGGTTTTGTTGGACCATACATGAAGAGGAAAAAAGCTTTTCTCAGAATCTCTGTATCAGTGTGTAAGTTGCTTAACTTTTTATAAAAGGGAGAAATAGGCACTAGGATAGTTATCCCTTAAACTATGCTCGCTCCCTTACATTTTTCTTCATTAAATCTTCAGATCTCTGAGTAGAGATTTCTGACAAGATATGGTCCCAGAATGAGCACATCACTTCTCATCTTCTGTTTTGAAACAGCTCTGGAAAATCACAGGTAGTAAACAAAGCCTGAGAAAAGCTCAAATAGTTTTTAGGTAGTTACATATTATGAAATTACCAATCTTTGTCCTTCCAGTAGAGGAAATTAAAACTAAATTAAAATTAAAAATGACAAAATGTGCATATTTTATCTTCATTACTCATTTGGGAGACAGGGAAGATTCTTCAGTTGCAGACTGGGAAAATGAAGCACACAGGACATGGTTCTCAGCAGGGGTGGCATTGCTGCAGCTGTGGTGGTCCAAGGCTAACAGCAAAGCAAAGTTTGCAAAGAGGGGTATCTTTTCACAGACCAACCAAAACAAATGAAAGAAATTGCTTCTTCTTATAAAACTTATCTCACCTACTTTCTAGTCTGTTTCATCATTTAATATACTAATAAGTTATGAATTCTTAATTAAATGGAAATCCCCAGTCCTTCTACTGGCAATATTTTACAGCCTGTTTTTACCCAGTTCTGCTTCTGAACACTGGTTTCATATGCCTACTCTGCAAGATCAGAGCTACCCCTCACAGAGCTATTCTTATGCCAGTTCAGCAATACACTTCATATTATTAGAATTTATATAAGGAATCGATTTATTCTGCATTGAAAGAGAAATGTTGAGATACAGTGCCAGATGACTTTTAAAATCAGAATCTAGATCAGTTTTTCTAACATGTTCTCCTTGAATTATGAGTTACTACAGCCAACACAGCGACTCGGTTTCTCAAACATCAAGCGCTACCGGAGGCCCTCAGTGCTTGGATTCCTGCCCAATGAGTCTGAAACATCTCCGAAGGGAGAGATCTCCAGAGGAAGGGAACCTGTTTGGAGACTGTGCCAATTCAGCTGTAACTGCAAACCTCAGCCAAGATAGCTCCTGAAGCACCCTCAACACCCTTCTGATGGAAATTTTTTGAAACATTGTGTGTTAGGACAGTGAAAGGGTACTAGGAAGCAACAAGACATTTTCTAAAAAAGTCCCCAGTGTTGACAGGGTCTGAGACCAAAAGACATAAAGATGGACAGACACACATATGATCTAAATGGCTAAAAACACCAGTAAAATCTATGCATGTTTTTTCTTGGTTCCGGAGAAATGCAGAGTTCATTGTGAGCCTGGTACTTTCCATGTTTCAGAAAGCCCCCACATTTCATCAGCCCATTATCGAATTCCTTCCCAAATCACTTCAGGATATACATGAATTAATCATGTTTGTTCAGGAGAAAAGTTAAAAGGAAAAAAAAAAAACAACCAAAAAACAAAACACCCAAACCAACCCAGATAACTAAGAGACAAGGATCCATAGGGAATCCCCTCCACTGGACTGACTGAATCACACCACCCTTTGACTTCAGGAAAACAAAAGAAAAATAAATTGTTCATTCAGACGTCAGCATTTATTTATCAGTATAGCAATCCACTTTCTTGACACCTCTACAACGGCAACACTGGTTTCCTTTCATCATTGCTTTTTTCATTGGTTAAACCAGGCTGCTCCTGCAGTATTGAACATTTTCCTTTGTTTATGTCTGACAGCGTTTCTGCTACTGCAATCCTCACAGCTATTCAGGTGAGATATGCTAATCTACATCTTTTCCCCCTTACATTTCCATCTTTCTCTTGTGATCTAGGAATTAAAATGGTGATTAGCCCCTTACTAATAAATGAGCAATCTCACATTATTCTTTGTTCAAGCCTTATGAAGAGCCAGAGACTTAAAACTTCACTCAATTTACTGATATAATTTAATTACTCTGTAAAGCAGGATAACATATATTATCTTTATATTCTATATACGTGAAGGGAAAACATGCCCCCCTTCAGATATCCCTTCCTCAATTTATTCCTAAACACCAAAGCAAATGTTTTACTGCTTCACCTTCAATCCTCTGTTTTTATCCTTACTGAAGTCTGACATTCATTCATTTCAAGAACCCTCCTCTGGCTCAGCCACAGAACTGAAGCACGACAGATCATCTTTTGTCAGTGTGTCAGTGGCTCTGCTGACATATGGGTGACCTTTCACAGCACCAAGGAGCACCGATCTCTCTGCACACCAGCTGATGCTCTGCAGAAAATGCATCTAAGGTGGCAGATGAATTCCCATTGTGTACTTGTCTCTCTAGAAGTCCAAGAAAGAGTGTGCATGGCAACTGCACTAACTGCTCACCACCAGCTCTGGTCTTTGGACCCCTGTTTCATTGGGCAGGTGGAGGGGAGTACCCCTGCTGTGTTTTACTAGTGCCCTTTTGTGACCAAGGAACTGTGAACTTCAGTTTCTAGGGCTGCCTATCCCTCATAATTCAGTTCCTTTTATATCCATATGCTTATTCTCCAATATTTAATTCAAATTTAAAAAATCAAGGAAAAAGAGTGTAAGGAAAAACAATAATAATATTTTTCTTGTTATTTAGGACACTGAAGAAGCAGTGGATGTCAGAGAGTGCATTCTCTTTTTGAGGTCCAGTAAAAGACCTATCAAGCTACACAGTTGGACTGTTGTGCAGCTACAGTTTCAAGTCTAGATTCCTGACTCCAGAGTGAGCCAGGTGACTCATCCTTTAAAGAGAACTGAACAATCACTGAACACTATTTAAATAGAAGAAAGGGGAGTGGATATATATATGCATAGATGCTTTACATATGTTTATGCATGGATTTAAGAAAAATATTAATCTCACATGCTTACTGCAATTTGCAAGGTATTTCACCAATGATTAAGATCACTAAGTGAGGCAAAAGACAATGCTCATATTAATTACTGTGCTTCTGCACATTCTCTGATACCACAGTCCAACCCACTTGTAATAATGGCATGTGAGGCCTGAGAAAACCCTACAGCATGTTTTGGAAATTCTTTTTATTTCTTCTGGAGAGGAAGAGGATTTAGCAAGCAGAGGAAGGGGAATCTGTATTTAAAACCTACATAGAAAAATTTAAGAGTCTGCCTACAAGTTCCAGACTCAGGGGATGAAGCCTCACATCAGCTGTAAGTCTCTGGCAGCAACTTTGCTGGAAATGGCCAGGGAGAAGGGTCCTTTCTACCAAGAGTGTGGGTGTGGAATTGTAATAGACGCTTCCATAAACTGCTGTCTGCTCAAATGTCATGATGTTGGCTTTCTGCCCCATTTTCAGCTGCAGAGAACAGCGATGGGAGGGGCAGAAACAATGAAGATCCCTTTTTAACTCTCAGTTTGAAAAATCTCCCAACTCTTTTCAACCAGACAGCTCTTCCCCTAACACGTACGAATGGCATTTTGTAGATCCTGCTTTGGAAATGACAATTACTTTACTGCATACCTAACCTAATCCTAAACCCCCAATTTTTTTTCAGTGAGCAAACAGGGACTAGTTAGCCACACATAGAACAGCAAGTGATCATTTTTGGTGAGTTTTCTATTACTTCTTCAGCAAATGAACAGTGTAATGTACATTAACGTTGTGTTCCAGGTATAAAGTGGAATGAGTGGAGAGAAAATGTGAATAGTCATGAAAGGAGCTTAACAAAGCATTCAGTAACTGACATGGGCAGTAAAAGAGTGTGGAATTAGGAAGAAAGAAGTATTAAAGAAGCATTATTTTGTTCGGTCTATTCAGAGATTGTTTGGCCCTTTTACGGAAGAAGACGGGAAGCCAACTGAAGAAGCACGATCAAGTCCATTAACTAGCTTTAGAGATTCTTACAAATATAAGCTAGCTTCCAATCACAACAAAATCAAACTACTTTTCACAGATTCTTGCATTCCACTGCTACCCAGCATTTTAGAAAACAATGGGTGTAATAATTTTTAGTGTAAGTATTCACACACTGCCACCAAGGAATGAACACATCTACACAGCCAAACCTCATTGCCCATAACCACAAAACTGTCCCGTTGAACACTGTTCAACATTGCTAAGTGCAGACTGCAGAAGACCAAGTCATCAGGTGTCACACCAGCAAATGTTCTGGTGAAGATCAGTAAAGAAACTAAGGATTTACCTCGGGCAGTTGCTGTTGCATTACAGGAGTAAATAGCAAAGGCTATTTATTTTTCAGTAGTGGAATCTAAGCTAACCTCCAGGTGTAGTGCAGCAAGAAATTTTCAATAGCATCAAGTGTTGCATATTAGAGTCATTAAAGATATATTTCACCTTCCTCTGAACTTTGAGTCTGAGCTCACTCTGAGTTGTCAGGAGTATTACTCAAGCTCGCAATTTTAAAGTTTTGCCATTTAACTTACAGAATTTTTGGTACCTGAAGAATTTTATGGTTATGAATAAGGAAATCTGATACAAGAGGCTAGGTTTCCAGTTCTACAGGGAGACAGTGACCATTTTTAGTAAGCTTTTCAGCATCCTGCTGCTGCTGGCACTTAACCTGCTTCTGCATCAACATTGTAGCTCTGACCCCAGCCATTCCTGAGGGAAAAGGGATAGTGAATTAACAATACTGGAAATGACACCGTGGCCCAGGCAGAGAAACAACACTATTTCTAATTGTTATCTGCAACAGTTTGATAAGACTGTAAGTAATATAAAATTATACAGCAACTGTGCCCTTAACAAACTATTGTACCATGTTGGTGGACGCTTTATCCAAATCAAATGGATCAAGAGGGAATATAGAGAAGGTTGAAGTTTAAGGAGAAAGCAATACATACTCTCTGCAATGCCACCTCAGATCTGTACTATAACTGTGTTTCACAAGTTACTGGGATTTGCTACTTGCATATCACATCTGTTAAATGGGCTGAAGAATCTAGAACATTTTGGAGATTTTACAGTTTGAAGGCTAACATGCCTGTAGTGGTTTGGATGTGTACATCAATGATGACTCAACATTTAGACCTAATTCCGGAAAGGAAGATAAAGAACAGAGACTTACAGGGCTTATTCAACTCATACACTTTAAGGAGCACATGGAATAAAATACTTCGTTTCATTGTGTTTCCCTTCAGTAAAAAGCACCAGTGGATGCACAGTTCCTTTTTGTCAAAGATATTAAACTGTTCTTCAACTATGAGTCTCTTTCTGTGGGAAAGTAAGGCACAGAGTGGCGTAAACAGCTTGCCAAGCAACCAGCAGCAGAGCCAAAATCAGAATTCAGAATTCAGATTGCCTGCCCACCTGCCTTCCTTCTACCCTCGCTGACGAGCAAGTTACCCAACATGAGAGCTTTTCGGATGGAAGAACAAATGAGAAAACAAAGTAGTGACATTAAAGATAAGCAAAGTGAAAATGACCAGTACAAGAGTCCAAAGAAGCAAAATGCAAAAAAGCAGCAGTAACATAAAATGAAACTAGAGATTACAATAAAGAAGTAATTTCCATTTTAACACATGACTGCTAATGGCATGTTAATGATTTTCCTCATATACACAGGGCTTTTGTCCAAAACTCTGAATGAAACCACTCATGCCCTCCCATGTATCTTTCACCAGAAGATATCAGTGCTCCTCAGCCAAGGTGCTCCTTCTTTCTGTTCATTTTTCTTGCCTGTTTTCGCTGCGTGTCATTTCCATGTTGGTGAAAGCAGCAGCTTGACAGCTTCACAGGCTCATGTTCTCTCTTTGCAGAGAAGGGAAGGATGTGTGGCAGCGGAGGAAGCTTTCTACCCCAGCCTTCAGCTGCATGCCTCAGCTCAGCTCTGCCCCAAGTGAACCTGCTGGCACAGCCCCGTCCCCCTCCTCTCGTTAGAGAGTCAGTTAGGGACAGCGGCAGTACTGGTTTCTGTGATGCTTTTTCTGCTAGAAACTGGACTCGGGCACAGTTCACATCATCCATCAGACTGTGTTAACATGGTAACAGTTTCTAGTCACTAATGACCTGGGTTGGATTTGACTGGGCAACAGGCCATAAACAAGAAAGCCTCCCTAAACCATTACCAGCTCCTCTGAGCCATTCAAACCTCTGTTATGCTGGAAAAAAAAAGAAGAGGCACTTTTTAAAATAAAGCTTCTCACAAATGACAGAGAAGCAGTCGCCCCCACACACACCTTATTCACTCACTGTATTGAACTGGCACTCCTTCAAGAGCTGGGAAGGACCCAGAGCTGCTGATTCAAAGACATTTGGAATAAGAACTCAAAAATTGAAGGGTTTTGTTCCTTTCTGGCTTCTTGCTTCTTTCCTTGGCCAGCTCTGCCTGCCCATGCTGAATGTCAATCAGCAGAGCAGTAGCACCTTTGCAATGAAGTCCCAAGTACCTTGGCAAATACAT
This sequence comes from Hemiprocne comata, assembly GCA_020745705.1. Lineage (NCBI taxonomy): Eukaryota > Metazoa > Chordata > Aves > Apodiformes > Apodidae > Hemiprocne > Hemiprocne comata. Next base: position 19,648,301 of record CM036594.1, on the reverse strand, counting down.
TAACAGGCGTGTGAAAAAAACCCAAGGTTTCCACTACTCTGAAGAAGAAAAGGCTGGTTTAGAGTGGTGGAGGCTGAGTGACAGACAGGGATAAAGGGTCAGGAATCAGTAAATTTATACAAGCTGTATAAACTGTAGCAGACACAGAGGTGTCTTTTTCAGAAAAGACTTCTAAATGATCCTGTAGTGCATACACAGCTTATTTTCAGAGACATTTGCTTACATCAAATACCCCTGGAAAAATTCCCATAAGGAAATTGCCAGAATCAGTTGCTTTCTGCACTTGCAAAGAATTGCATCTTATGTCAAAGTGATTGTAATCAACTCAAAAGCATTTCTCAAAAAAGGCAGGTGCATTTTTACTCAAGTCTCTGCCACCTTATAATTGACAGCTATTTGATGTTTAGTGCCATCTTGGAATGAGTAAGCTCAAAAGTTTATTATGAATTTCTTATGAACCTGTGGTTAGGACCAGCCTAAGTGAGCAAACAGAAATAAATTATTTGAATTCAACAAATTCAAGTCTCCCTCTTTAATAGGCTGATGAAACTGGATGATCTGGATCTTTTAGAACTACTGAATAACTGGGAATCTGTTTCTTTTGGAACCTGTCAGTTTGACAGCTACATTTTAATAAGGAGCTGTTTTTCTGATGGTTACCATATGAAGCTCTTAAGTGACTGAGCATTTTGTCTTCCCATTTTAGCAAGCAAATATTGTATTTATTATGTTTAATAACATTTCTAAGGTCAATATAAGTGGATCTTCCCTACAATTGTTTACATTCATTTGACATTTTGAATCTTAAAAACAAACTCAATGGTTTTAAGATGGTTGTTCAAATTCTGCAGTTACATTGATTAAAATCCTAAACAATTCTGTTGACTTCATGAAATTCACTGCAGTTTCAAACACCTGTAACAGGGCAGAGAATTTGCCTTTTTTTTTTCTTTTTTGCATTGCTAAAACAGAAAGAGAAAACAAGAGAGCTCCATAGTGCTAATATGAACCCTAATATTGTCTCCACTCAAATGAGGCATACTGTAATAAAAATATTTCATATTTTAAGGCTAAATCATGTTCAACTATGCCTGTTACACAGGCAGGGTAGGCCTCTCAGAGCAAATATGAGAAGAGGTTTGGCTGTTCTTTGGATTTCTTCAAGTTTCCTGGTAGATCCCACAGCAACAGGAAACTGAGGAGTTGAGCAATAGACCCAGCACACTAACCTCATTGATCTCCCAATTATTTCTGCTAAAAAAAAAAAAAGAAAAATAAAGATAGCAGAAGGAATTGGAGAAGTCAGGGTATGCTGGCTTGTGTGTGCATTGTAGAAATGATTAGCTAAGGTAGAGGGAAAGAACATCAGATGGGATAATGTCCCTGCATGATTATCTTCAGACTACTCTGATTAGTGACAAATAGTAGAGAGCTAGAGATCTATACAAATGTCATTAGACCGAGGGCTGTAATGTGATTTAGTGACGTGGCTACAGTGACAGCTGGTTCCCTTGACAAAGCAAAACAAATGGTGCTTTAGCATTGTTGCTTCATGACTGTGCTTTTTTAGCAAGCATCCAGCATATATGTCTGTCTGTATGAGCAGACAAGCAAAGGGCTGATGCTTATTTGCATCACTCTGTATTAAACTGATGACTTAAATTGGCTCAAGGAAAGTCAGGTCCTAAGACAAAATGTACTTCAAAGCACTGCAACAGTGCAATGCGGTTTGATCTTTCCAGCACACAATACAAAGGTTAACTCCTTTTCCCACTGTTCCCCTTCCTGTTTTTCTTTCATTCCCATTCACCTTGCTTCATCTTCGACTCTCCCAGGCCAGGCTGCCACTGGCTTCTCTAGGTGGCACCTGCTGGGGGATGCTTTCTGCAGTGGGCAGAAGCTTCTGCTGCACAGCATCGTTTCAGGGCATCACCAGTCACGGTCATGCCGGCTGGGCTCCAGCTGGACATGCTAGTTCTCAGATTGCTCTTTCTGGCCATCTATTGGGCAGTCCTCATTCCAAAAATGGGCAATTTTTAACTCTTCTCTATAAGGAAGTAGTGAGGAATAAACTTTCTTTGGGACAATGAGAAATAATGCTGCTTGCAACCCCATAAGGCTTTTGGGGTTGTTTCTGTAATCTTAATCACATCCTGGTGAATTTAACCCAGTGGTCTCTGGGATATAGCAGTGCCTCATCTCCTTCAGGGCATCATACCAGGAGAGCCAGAAAAAAAGTCTGTAGGAAATTGCCCCAGTCCTTTTCTGCTATTCAGCCAATTAAGAATGACAGAGACCCTCCTCTTTGATGGCTAGAGGACACGAGTCTGGGTACGTTCAGTTCAGCAACCCAAACGCATTCATAAGCAAATGAGTTTTTGGTATTAAATGATACAGTTTTCTGAATAACTGAATCTTAATATAATTATTTCCAACAACTTCCATCCATCAACAAAATCAACACAAAAAGACATTTTTAGTGAGTTTATAGGACAAAATGAAGCTAACTGTTTCAAATCTTGGTTAGCAGATTCATATTGGTGATTCGTTTCTTTACAGACTAATTGCAGCTGATGTCTTTTTCAGCATTTTATGGTATGTCTATCATCATCAATCTACAAAGCATATGAATATAATTTTCTGGTTTACAACCTTGATTTAATTTCATTTGCAAGCACTAGGAAACAAATCTAGCAGTGTCGTGCAACTGACGAGCAAGGCCCTGAAACACATATTCCCTCTAACTTCTATCCATCTTTTGGAGGACATAATGCAGTTACTGTTTGCCTTCTTTCATGGTCATATTGTTCATACCAGTAGGAGGATGCTCCCTCATGACATATGACTGGCAAAACATCAGTGTGCATTGAAAACAGATACTCTGCAAGTCTTCAGACACTCGGCAGCCAAGCAGAGATGAATGGAATGAAAATATTCTCAGCCTAAGATAGGAAAGGGAGGAGATGGCTCATAGGCTTCAGCACTTCCTTGAAGGCCTTCACGACATAAAAAGTAAATTATGCAACTGATACACTTGAAGTCATTGACAAAGCAAGGAATGGAGTCCTCAGCAATGTATTTGAGTGATCGTTTAACAAAACACTATTTCTGTGATCATTTTGTTCTTCTACAAGATTTGTAAATTCACAAGGGAAGAAGAGAGCTTATGCACAGAAGACAGTTCTGTGCTTTCTGTTTATTCTGGACAAAAAATAATACCCAGAGCTTCCTCTAAAAGCCTGCTGAGAACACAGACTAAAAGAAAGCCTCCAAGAGGAAGTACTGAGAAGTAAATAGGCAGGGCAGGCAACACTGCTGAGACTCACTACAGAAAGTCAGTCAGTATGTCAAAGTTTTGGTTAGTACCCTGAACATAAGCCTAGGAGTCAGAAACTGCCATATAATTCTTTCTGCAACATATAATTACATTCTTAACCTCTTAGTCTTTTTTTCCTTTTTGATAAAGAGGATATAATTCATTTCCAGGAATATAAGTGGCTTTAATTCACTTGGATCAAGCCTCTTTTTTTTTTTTTTCCTTTTTTCTGATTCAGTGCCTGACTCAGAACCATCATTCTTATTGCTTCTGTCAGACTATTCCACATTTCCCAGTGGTTTTCACTACTGCAGTTTGGAAGCACTCTTTGTTCTTGTAGTCCCAGTGCCTACTAAGCCTTTTCTTTTCATGTTCTTCAACATTTATTCCCTAGGAGCCGGATCCTTGTGTCCTTACATGTGAGCCAAATCTCCCAATGAATCTGCAAACGTGCAGAATCAGCAACTTAAAAAGTTTATTTGTTCTTCAGGGTTCTGTGTTCACAGGAAAAAGGACGCCTATAGGCAAACACTGCATCGTTAGGTTTCATCTTCAAAAAAAGGAAGCTTAGAGAGGAAGGAAGGCACAAGAGTGCGAAGCTAACGATTAAAAAAAAAAAACAACAACCTTCTAAAGTTTTTTCCTGAGAGGCTGATGGATACGGATGTAGTTACAGGACACTGAACTTACATGTTTCTTGAAATACATCAAAAGACTCCTTTGCTGGGTTGGTGCAGTATCAGCAGTAATAGCTGATTCCAGTGTGTTGTCAGAAAAATATATATCTTTGGATATATTTGCATGACATCTTTCAAATTGGATATCTATACCACATTTACATTTGGGCACCTGAAATTTCTAATGGCCTGAAACCTCAGGCTGGAAAACACTGAGTGCTCCCATTTACTTAAGCTTTGGTATTTGCGTCAGAGAACGCTGGCCTGGAGTGTTAGAAAATGTAATGTATTCAATTTATGTCCTACATAAAAGTTGAGATCAGCATCAACGACTAGATCCAATCTGCACTTTAATTCAAAGAAACATGCTGCTGACAACACTATTTCTGTGGATAAGGACTCTGTGTCACAAACTTACGTATTAGACAGTCTTCAGATTTCACTTTCATGTGTGTGTTCCTCTTCTGATGTCAGAAATTTTAGGGAAAGTAGTCTCGGTGATGACCTGAGATTTGACACAATCTAACTATCTAATGGTGTGAAAATTCATGGCAAGACAGTGCCATTAATATCTACTTATGCATCAGAATGAAAACCTTTTCTTGTTCTCTTTCTGCTGGGCACATATAGGACAGAGCTATTGCCATAGACTCATATATTTTCCTATCACAGAGATTATTCTCATCTTTTAGTCTGACGTTTTACAGCAACAGTCAAATCTATTCCCTAAGTAGTTCCTGCATCAGATCCTTTAACTTGTTGATGTTAGGTAAATCAGATCACACGTGTAGCCTTAATGCAGACAAACCCTCAATTTACTGTGCATGTGAAATATCCCATGTTCCTTGTCTAGAGATGCTAATGTGTAGTGACCCATGCTATGACACACATGTGCCTCATTTCCAGTCTGAATCTATCTGGATTCAGCTTCCTGCTATTGGATCTAAATATATTCTAGGCATGTATGTTGTTGAACTGTCCTTCATTTCAGTGTGTTCTAGCTTGGGATATGTCAAACCGATAAATATGTACTTCCCCAGGTGTTTTACAAAGACTTTTACGCTAATTTCATTTATGCTAATTTCATTTACACTAATTTTATGCTAATTAGGTCTCTCATCCTTAGATTTTCTACAAAAATCAGGTAGATCCATTCATGATCATTCACACAGTTCAGTTTTCTATTTGAACTGAGATCATTTCCATATGCAGCAGGTCCATTTGCACACAAAAAGCATGGCACAAAGGTGTGAATACTCATCTAAAGTCAGACCTAAGGTTCAGGTAGTTCTGCCTCTTGAGAGAGTATTTATACCCTTCTTTGTTTAACTTTGAAAACAGAACATGCAAAATGGTGCCATCAGCTATAGCTGACACAGTAAGCATATGCCACATCAACACCACTTGGCCAGCATTCCACCAGGAAATTATATTTTTTTAGAGAATATTTCATTCTGTTGGCATTATAATCAGTGTCAAGGCCATCGCTGAAAGCGTTAAGCCAACAAAAAGTCTGCCAGAAGACCTAAGTTGTTTGTGCTGCTTCATGTACCTTTATCCCTGACTGTATCCCCCAAACGAAGAGAGAATAACCTTTTTATGAATAAATTACACTAATTTCAGATAAATGTAAGCTAGAGCAGTGAGATGCTCTGGAATACTGAAACAGCTTGTGAATGGAAAAATCATTCACTAGTACAAAGTAAGGGCGTTGCTGCATTGTCTGCAGGAGACAGCAACGTTCAGCCTTCTGGGGGATACAGCAAAGGAAATGTAATGCAACAGGAAATCTTTCTAAACAAGAAGTTGAACACCCGCTAAAAATTGTATGCATTTAATGTTTTTAAAACTTCCCTGTATTTCTATTTCTTACTGTCATTCTCTTTCAGATGCTACTCCTTCAGGCAATTTTAAGGAGCTACGTAAAAATAGTCCTCTTCCTAAGAAAAATAATGAAAAAATCTCACAAACCCATGCAAAGATATTCTTCAATAACTATTTATTATTATATTTTGCCTCTCTGGCCACCAACACTGAAAATATAATTTCTTCCTTTTTTTTTGCAGACTGAAGAAAACAACTGTAAATCGATTTGCATTCTAAACGCCACACTTGCAACTAAAAGGACAGGATATTATACCATTAAAATAAGATTAAAGTATAATGTTAAAATTGTAGTTACTGACAGGAGCATCTTTGAGTCATAAATTCTCATTTTTAAAGGACAAAAGGGACTATCACAATCACTGTCTGAATTCCTACATAACAGAGACAATGTAATTTTACATAATAATTCCTACCTTAGTCCCTGCCTTCTGATCTGTAATAGCAAGAGAATCTTCTATTTTACATGTCACACCCCACAAGCTGAAGAATCCCTGATTCTTCAGCTTTATCCATGACAATCAGATTTTCAAAAAACATTATCACCAACAAGGCAGAATCAAATCCTGGCTCTAAACAATGTTGAACATAGATGAATCAGCACAAGCAAATAATGATAGGATGGCGGTATCTTTTAGAGACATCATCTTTTACAGGATGAACACAGGGTAAAATCAAACTATTTCATACTTCACAAAGTTCCTGTAATTGGATCTTGCAAAACAGATAAATACTGTAATGGCTCTGTTGCTTCATTAGAATGCACTCTGATAACCTGCAGTACAACATCCATCAAGCTCCACACTCCCTCTGGGGAAGGCTGCTGTAAGTGGTTGACAGAGACGTGAGTCAGGCTCTGTAGGATCAGCAGACTTGTGTTTTTAGCTTGTGTCCTGCCTGCAAACAGGAGACCAGGCAGTTGGGGGCCAGGGTGCAAAAGTTGGATGGAGAACAGGTTGCTCTCCCTGATAAGGGGACTAGTGCTAGTTACAAGTGATTTCTGATGGGCTTGAATCACACAAAGCTGTTGTAGGTGACTCCAAACGGATGAGATTATACTTTGGCTGTGGGAGCTGCGGGCCCATGGGTCAGCAGTTGTAACTTGGAATGAGAATTTGTGGTGTTTGTCTGGAAGAATCACAGCTTCATATTTCTACCTCTGCTTGCCTTTAGACAGTAATTTCAGTTTGGAAAAGACTGATATAAGTAGCTCAGGTTAGAAAATCTTATAACAGCACCAACATACCTAGTTGAACATCTCTGTCCATGGCCTAATTAGTACAAAAAAACCACAGTGAGATTTTCAAAGGTTGTGAGACACCCAGTCTTATGTTCATCTTAACCTTCATGTTATATTTATATATATTTATATGTTTTCTTCATTAGATCAGCTGTAATTTGGAGCAGCTTAATATCTGAAACACCTTGCTAGTACCACAGAAACATTAAACAGAAGTCTACATAACAAAACTGAAATTAAGTTAAAGCCTGAAAACATATCCTCTGTCATGACGAGTGTCTTAGCTCATAGATCTGTAATCAAGGCCTGAAGGTTCTTAACTGGTGTCAAAAAAACTTGTATCAAATAGGCCCAAACACGTGCTGAGCAGGATACTTTCCTGAACTTGGAGACTCCATTTACACCTTTATTTCTTAACCTCTGGATGCTTCATTTTACAATATGAACATTGCTTTGTGTTTTATTTTTTAATAGAACAGTGATTATACTGGCAGTAACACATCATTCTCGTGCTGTGAATCCCATAGCTACACTTACATTAAGAACTGCAAAACACAGATTACTCAGATCAGATAAGCTAACCGGTGGGAAATAAACACAAAAAGCTCACTTACCATGGCAGTTCTGGAATTGCACCAGGGATTAACCTGTCTCTGTGGGCTCTCCCAGCTCACAGGTCCTAAAGCATCATCTGCAACATTTGCCAGGACATCAGTCCAACGTTGTAGCCCTTGCATTTAAACAAAAAGCCCCTCAGATGAGCTGTATCTCTTTACCTTCCCATTCACCAGAGCTTTAAACAGAGATTTGATTTTTCTATTCTGTGTTTGCCTGTAACTATTTTTAGCAGCTAATAACTGACACCCTAGGGAGCATGATGTCACCACACTTCACGCTTAGGGAGCTCTCGAAAGTCAAAACCAAACAGCAGCAGCTGTCATCATGGTGAGCTGGCTCATTAGGCAAGGGTAAGGGAGGGACACCACCAGAACCAAGTTCAATAGACCAAACAGGAGGAAGTTCAATACAATCTCCAATAAACAATCGTTCTTTCTTTTGCAAGCAATCCACAGCCAAGATTTGAAAAATGGTGTGCATTTTTTAAGGCTGCTGAATATTTTTTACAGTACTAATAAAAATATAGTCTTACTGGCAATGCTCTTGTCAGTGTCACACACAAAGGGTTTGTGGACTTTTGGAATTAACCCTGGTCAACTACGCACATCACAAAAAAAAAAACCCTGCTGAACAGCAGCAACTGGAGGCTTTGTTAGCAATCTCAGCAGAGAGGCAAAGGACTAAGTGGTCGTGGACAATGAACCTATCCATTTATCAATATTTGCTCCCAGTATATTTAATGATTAATCACCCCAGAAACCTCCATATGGTTGGACATACGAGGCATTTCTAATTTCCCTTCAAAAGATGGAGCTTCATTCCCTTGCTCATCCTGTAGCTCTTCTTTGCACCTCTCACAGTCTGAAAAAAGCTAAACACGACTGTAGAAATACTCAAAAGGAGTTAACACTCCTTGTAAAATAGTACCAACATTTCCTTCTCTTTGTTAAAAAACTCTCACCTTCCACATTGCATTAACTTTTCTACAATAATTATATTCCACTGTCTAGTCATATTCATCCTTTCACTGACAAATACACTCCAATTTGTTTCCACCTCTATTACTTCCAGTTCATAAAACCCAGGTTATAGATGAAGATGTTCTTGAACCCAAAATGTATGGCTTTGTACAGTCCACTACTTACTCATATGACATTACCAGCAAACTAGTAAAAAAATTAGTCTAATTCTTTTTGAATAAAAAACCCAGTCTTCCTCGGGGTTGGCAGTACCTCCCAACTTTGTCTTACCTAGGAATTTCACCCCAACACACTGGTGAATATATTAAATACAACAGGTCCCAAGACTAACCCCAGAGAAACACCAGTAGTAATATTTCTCTAGCCTTGTCACTTTCTTTTGGATAATACCTTCTGTCAGCACTTTAGCCAGCTCACAATTCTTGTGTTCACCACCATCATTTTGAAATTCAAGAACAATTTTCCATGGGATATCAGTTATTGGAATCTAAGTGGATAAAGCTCACTTCTATTACTCCTAAAAAATCAATTATCATATTGAAATATACTGAGCATTATGATCTACCTTTGATAAAACCATGTTGTAATTTATTCCAAAATAGGTCCACACTTGCTATTTTCCACTCGTGGGGAAAAAAACCCCACACAACAAACAACCAAAAAACCAACATCACAAAGAACTCCAACAAAACAAAAGACCAGACTCACAACAAACCCACATTACTTTAGTTTCTTCAGCATTCTGGAAATTATCTGCATCACCTACATTTGCCTTTCGAGTAAGCTTTGCTTCCATGCCAGCAGCTGTAATTTCTAGTTCATCATCATAATTTGCATGATAGAATTATCACAGCTCTCATCAACTATACTGATAACTGAGGCTAAACATTCATTTGCTATGTGGGTCACTGTTAATTTGTATCCTAGCCTTTGTATGAGGCGTTCCACTTCCTTCTTATTTGACACTGAATATAAATTGTCTGTGCAGTACAATGCACTTGGTTCCATATGTGCACACATGATGTAACAGTTGCTTATGGAAATGACAAGTATGGATACAGTGACCTAAAGTATCAATTACAGAAGAAAGAAAAGTTTCTGCGTACAGAAAAACGCCCTTGACCCCTTGAGCACCTGGAATCTCATGCACATGGCTGAAATTCCTCTGAAACATTTTTTTTCCTCAATGAACAAACAAACACTTCGAATTTACCTTGGATTTTGTTCATTCTTAACTATCAGACAGTAATCTCCTGAGGCAAAAATCTAAACAAGGATGTTCTAAATCTCCTTAGCATGTTGGGCACACAGTTTCTCAAAGCCCTAGATGAAAAGGTCCCTTTCAAGTATCAAAGATGATGTCCCCTGGAGAATCATGCTGTGCCTCTCTTGCCCATTCATTTGAAAGGCTGTATCAGGAAGCCTCCTGTTATCAGTCACATGAAAAATACCAACTAGTCCCCAAAGCTGAGCTGACGTCAAAGAGGGACATTTAAAGGGTCTGTCTAAACACAGCTGAAAGGCTTGTTCTAAGCCACAGTGTAGGAGCACCCACATCAGACAAGTATAGAGGAATTGCTGGCACCAGAAATAACAGGATGACACAATAGCAGGCCAAGGGATGTGGAAACATGCTGCTCACCAAGAGTTTTGCCTAGAGAAGAACATGTTTGTAACTATGACTGCTTATTCTCTCCTCAAAGTCAAAAAGTACAGGAAAAAAAAAAAAAAGACTCGAAAAGAATCTTAAATCTCAACAATGGTGCAATGAGTAGATTTATATGTGTGTGTGTTTCCTTTAGCACTAGTAGAGGTCAGCCCCAACACAGATGAAGGTCACCTGCATTTTAAAGGCTTGGATTAACTCCTTGTTTATAAATATGTACCAGGAAAATAGAAATTTTTTCTCCACAAAACATCCATCCTTGAACAGTGTTAGTGTATTTTTCCATTGAATTCACGACATTTCTCAACCACAGGATTGAGGATATTTTGTGTCTCTATGTATAACTTTCCAAAGTCATTTATTACAGTAGTTATATTTAGAAGTTAAAGTCTACTTGCTAGAATGTTAAAATGCATTTCCCTTTAGTTGTCTTTGCTACCACTTTGCTTAGTTTTTACAAATGTTCGAGTGGTTCTCTGAACAAGTCTTGTTTTATATATTTAAACTATTTCTTTGCTTGTCCTTGTGCTCTTTCCCTTGAGGATTTCTTTTAGAACTTTTTTTTTTACACATATTTACCCTCATTTATGGATGCAAGAAAATAATACTCAAATTCCTAAATAAAAAATTGACTTAGTTCTTTTGTCATCTCCGAGACTAAACTACTATACTGCATAAACATCTGTTTCCTTGCTGAAGTCTTAATTTTTCAGTTTTGGGGAAATTTATCCACTATGACTTTGCTATTCCATGCTAAGTACAAGGGATTTGATTTCATTTCCTAATTTTCTGGCAGAGGGCATCTCTGCTCAGTGTTTCTAATTTTTATTTTAACTGAAATTATTTCTTTCTCCTCTGTTTTAAGGATTACTGTAGGAACACAGATGGTCTGACTAATTAACTGACCTTATGACCAAAACTGTCAACAAAAAAGGACCTGCTCACACAAGATCTAAACATCAAATTAAACAAATAAAATTACAGAGAAGGATTAATATATTCCCATTTCATCCTTCAGCTAATGTGGAATTGTTCCTTAACATATATTATGTAATATTTTCTGTTCAGGCATATAAATCCAGTAACTGGCCTTTCATTATGCCATTTTAGAGAGCTGATGTAGCAACAGGGTTTCAGGATGGTTTTGTGGCATGCAGCACACAAAATTCCTTCTCAGATTCCCTCCCATACCTCCCAAATCTAACACTGATCGTACAGTGATAATAACTCTAACCCATGAGTCTGTTCTTAATTCTGTCACAGAACCAACCTGAAATTCATTACATTTCTGAGGCAAACTGCCATTTTTTTTCCTTCTGTAGCAGTATTTACATTGTCAACCTGATTTTAAGTATTGCACATACTTCCTGATGACCTTATCAGCTAAATTTGATCTTGTCTGTAAAAAAGGCCACTTAATAGGAAGAGGAAGTTTCTTCTTATCACTCTATTTAGGTTTGGTGAATGCTTATTCAAGAACTGGTGATTAATGTCAGCCAAAAGGAAGAAATTCTTTCTTGTGCCTTGAAACATATTAATGTCATTGTCCCCCTGCTTCATTTAGGTTAAAATATTTTCTTACTAATATTCCATTAAATCAGAACAGGCTTTTTACTGGTGACATACACTGGGGGGGGGGGGGGGGGAAAGCTGGTGCTTATGTTTTTAAGTTCCTGTTGCAGCAGCAAGTAAAACACACAGTGAGTATCAGGATCAAGTCGTAGCATCTGTCTGTAAGGATATGTTGGTATAGAGCTGTCACCACATGGTTTCTTTTCTTGTATTAAATAAGACAAGTGCAACAGAGAAACATGAAAAGTGTTAATAGTGCTGCATGTCAGATGCAAGGGACAGAGAATTCAATAGATCTTCTGAAGCCAGGCCATGGATGCAAAATTTTCAGTAACAACGTTTGAAAAAAAGTTACTTTTAACCATAAATTAAAAAAATGTAATCCTTTTGGAGTTAAAAAAAAAATCATCTGTTTTAATGAAAAGCCAGATTTTACTTATATTCCTTTTCAAGTAAATAACTGCTTTCTTATTAAATCACATCCACAAAAACTATTGCTCTTCTTTTAATTACGAACTTTTCTCTGTTTTTCACAGATCTTATTGAACTAAACAGCACAATATATGATTTCGCCAGGGACTTTAACAAAAGCCAATCGTGGCTAGAGAAATAATCTCCCATCACTGGGAAGGCACACAGAAGAGGAAAGTCCTTGAGCCTGTTTGACTTTAGATTCAGTTACAAATGCAACGCACAGACCTAAGGTACTCACTCCCGCTGACTTTCTTTGTCTTTCAGACACACTATTCAGCCTCTGCACAGCAGATCTGAATGTCATCTAGAGAACAGAAAGAGAAGTCCAAGGGGAAAATGGAAATTTCCCAAGGTGATGGCATACAAGGAAAGAACATTATCAATATTAGGTTTTTAGTCCTACATACAAAGTTGCCTTTGCAATGACCCTACATGGACTGGGTTTTTACCACTGCTTCAGTTTAATACCGAACTCGGGAGCTTAAGGTGCACAGTTTATCTAAGTCTGCTACATCATCAGTGAAGAGTGTCTGGCTCCCTTCAGAGCAGAAGCTGTACTCGTGGACTCTAATTACTTTCTGAAAGAACGTCCTCTGCATTTAATCTCTCAGTAGCCCAGGAAAAACTGTCTTCCTCCTCTAGGCACTTATGTTAGGAATGTAAGGACAGGCAATTGGAACTGCCTTACACATCTCTTTCCCCGTGTTTCTGCACTCCATTTCTACTACTTTCACAAATTTTGCTGAAGCTAGAAGTAGCAGATTTTATCAGTGCACTAACTGGTTCAACCACACTCTTTCCTGCTCTGATACATCTGGTTGTTTGCATGTCTAAATAGCATCTCAGTCTTTGATCCACTTCAGGGTGCGTGCACTCTTAAATCTGACTATTTTTAGTACCTCATCTGTGACCATCTTCTCCAAGATGAAAGAAGAAACATTTCTTCACCAAAAGGGTTGTCAGGCACTGGAACAGGCTGCCCGGGAAAATGGTTGACACACCACCCCTGGAGGTATTTAAAAGACATGTAGATGTGGCACTCAGGGACATGGTTTAGTGGTGGACTTGGCAGTGTTAGGTTTATGGTTGGACTCGATCTCAAAGGTCTTTTCCAACCAAAATGATTCTACGATTCTATGTCCCTAACTATATAACATGGTTTTATAACAAGGTTTGTGAACTGCTTATGTGCTGATGTGTGAAAATCCATATGCATTCACAGCATATTGTACTTTTATAATTAATCAAATGCACAGTATGGATGTTGCAGTCTCCTGTATTTCACCCAAATATCAATTTATTTACTTCTCGTAATTTGTCACACTTCGATAAAATCAATTTCCCATTTCTGAGAAGACAGCATCCTGATTAATAAAAACACCAGTTCTCCCTCCTGTGATTTGTGGGCATGGAAAACACAGATACATTTCCTTTGCTGAGCAAAAAAATTCTGTAACGACAGGCGACATGGAAGAGAAGGCTTAAATTTTTGAAGCAAAAAATTAGCAAAAAATCCTTATGGAAGAGGCAGTATATTAAGCACGTGATTCCCTGACAATGGAAACAGTCTGTACAGACTGTATGGATGGACAGCAAGGAGTGTAATCACTCTTTTGGCACCAGCCAGATACAAGTCAAGAGGCTCCAGCAGCTTGGTTCCATCTCTCTCAGAGACCCAACTGGACACATTTGGTCTGGATCCAGCCTGCAGGTTATATGGTATGGGCCACCAGCGAGTGCCTGAAAACTGACCCAGCCATAATCGCTGGTAACTACCCAGAGGAGGAAAGGCATAAAAGAGAGGGAAACCAGGCTCACTTTGTTACAGAGCAGATGTGAGTATCTCCCAGGAATGCCACAGGAATGTAAATGGATGCAGAAAATATTCCCAGCTCCACAGCAGTCACTTTACAAGGGAAAATATGGAATCTGTCATGTCATTTATAAAAGGGTAACTACACACAATGTACAGCAGAGTACCATCTAATCAGGAATATCCATATCTCAGTCCCTCTGGAGACAAAGTGATGAATTTGCAGGGTACTGAGCAGGTCTTAGGGGGCTGCTCATGAAACCCTGGGGGCATTCTATCCAGCCATCCTCATATGTAGGAATTCCTGTTATTCTTAGCAGAGTAGTACCTGAATGCCTGTTTGGATTACTCCTGCTTCTGGGACACAAATCTAGCTGGACATTTAGGCAGGAATTTGTATGAAAACACTAGGTAGGAAAATCTGAATTTAGGCACTTGCTTCCTTTTTCTGTGCTTACATTTCTGTAAAATAAGGCCATGATATTGACCTTTACTAAAAAAACACTCTGAGATGTGCAGATGAAAAGTACTAAAGAAGTACTTTTCATTATTATTATCATTAGGTTGGATCCAGAACCAAAAGTCATCAGTTTTCTAGTTCAGCCTTACTTGTGACTATAATTACAATCTCATGAGATTTTTTGCCCAAAATGGCAGAAATCTCTTAAGGATAATTCTGAGTGCTGTTCCCTGAGAAACCCTAGCTTTACTTAAAACTCAAGGCTCAAAGTCTAGCCTTACCTAAGCCTCATCATCTGTGTGGCACCATAACTCTTCATAGCTGCATTTTGCTATTTAAGAGTTAGAATGCCTGAAAATAGAACTATTATTTGCTCTCAAAACAGTTGTTTTCCTCTCTACCACAAACTAAATTAAAACAAAGCAGATACAAATGGAAAGGTATAATTTTGAGCTGATTGGACTTTATAAAGCCATTCAGAAAACTATTTGAAGTAGATTCTGTAAGACCAAGAATATTACCCATGATTCGATAAGGTTTCAGATTTTTCTTGACAACCCCACTGCTCCTTTTGGATGGTTTTTAGTCTTTTTTTAAACCTCGTAAATGGGCAAACTGAATCCCACCTCCTGACAGCATCCCAACATACCTAAAACAAGAAAGTGTATGTGCTTAATGTTTCTTTTGCTACAAGCTTCATATCAAGCCTTTGATGAGAAAAAACACATTATCTTTCTAAAGCTGAAACACTTCAACAGATATTGGTGCAATATATCTCCTTTATTAGAATGAAAATCCTCTTTAAGAAAGGGCTCTGAATTCAAATTCCCAATCCAAACTGTGCGTCACAGTCTGAATTTCCTAGTCTGATAGCACTACTGAAATGCCTCTGAGAGACTAAATTCATCCTTAATTCAGGTTTGTCTGGCCAGCAGAGAATGAAGGAAAACTTAAGGCTCAAACAGCTTCTGTGCTAACTCCCATATTCCCTCCAGATATAAAGTAGCTGGGCAAAGGAATATTCCTCAAAAACAAAATGTTTAAGAGGAAAATGAAAGAATCCTCATCCAAAATGGGCAATTCAGGAGTAGTCTAGCTCTAGACAATACTTCTTTTTAACCTCTACTGAACATTAACGATCATAACTCTAAATTTCTAACTTGTTTTATGATGTTCTTACCACATTACATCATGCTGCCCTGTGTATAAAAACAATGGAATGAAAGCCTCTAATTTAAGCTGTCATAAGTTAAAGAATAAATGCCAGCAGAAGCTTTCTCTTATAATTGCAGGATTTCAGGCAGCTACAGAAAAAGTTACCTTCTCCATATGTGAATAAATGCTCCATCATTTAAGCAAAATTTCAGAACTTGTAAGAAGTTGCATGTGCTTAAGAGTTAATGAAGGTGTCACTATGCTCAGAAATAGAGACGACTCTTCCATGTGACATTCAGCTTATTAATAACCCCATTATTTCTGTCGCAATGGCACATATCTCTCTTTGCTTTTTGTTATTGTTATGCAACTAGAATAGCTTTCAGAATCACTTTTGGCTGAGCTTGAACAGGTAAACTATAAAATTCAGCTAGAATCGAGTTTTATGCTGAAATGCTATTCAAATGCAACAGATGAATGTTGAGTGACAGAGTATGCAATTATGCAAGAAGACTTTGCTACAAGCCATCTTGGAAGTACTTCCATTTGTGAGAGGATTTTTTTATATTCTGCATCTGAATACATTAAAAAAGCCTGTAATCAGTTAATAGAGTCAAATCTGCAATTCTTAATTTTGAATATCTTCTGTAACAAGATGAGCTTCTCAATTCTTGTGATTAGCTTACAAACAAAGCCAAGTACAAGAAGCTAGTTCAGAAAAATCAATGCAGGGAATCATTGCCAGTTTTCTCATAAATATTTCTCCCTCAGAAACCACTAAAATTTACACTCTCTTTATCACATGCTGTATAGGGTTATATGCAATTACAGCACTTCTTACATAAAATAATACAGATCTGTGTAAGATCTTGAATAAAGGGATATAAAAGTTATATGCAACCTTCTGACAAGTTGCTGAAGTGGCCCTTATGCTGACAAAATAGTACATCAATCTAATCTCTCTCTGTGTACAAGTGTATGACAATATTGCTGCAAAGCTGCTTTGTTTAGCTGTGAATTTTCATGACCTTGAAGCTCAGGATAATGTATTTTTTATCCTATTCAGTATCTTCACACAAGGATATCTACAATCATTATAAAAAATCTCCAGTTGGAGGAGTGGAGAAAAAAAAAGGGACTTCAACTGCTCAGTTTCTAAATTAAGCTACATCTGAAGTTAAAAATAGCCCTTCTGCCTGAAGATGCTATGCTGCCTGAATTTAAATAGCCTGTTTCTTTCCCTGACAGATAGCATTTATTGTGCTCTCTGCTAAAAAAAAAAAAGCCTTCTATAAGGAGGCTACCTTTTTTTTTTTTAAAAAAAAAAGGTCCAATTTCACTACACCTAAACCAACAGAATTAAATATAGTGACTGCTCTAGCCAGGATGTGTATCAGTTTTCCCATAGATACATTTCTCAAATTTTACTAAACAGACCTAAAAATATGCATGTGTATATATGTGACTTTTCCTAGCTCTCTCTGCAGATTTTTCTGGGAAGATTTATAGTAAGAATATATTGCCTGAAATGCAATCAGAGTTCTACAATACATGTCTGGATGTAACACAGAGCCAGCATAAGGATTTCCATCCTATCCATATTCCTATTGTGATCAGAGGCTGAGAGGTGAGAATTAAGTTATGCAAGGCCTGCTTGTGCTACCCATGTAGAGTAACTTAGGTGCTGGCTTTACACTGCATGCAGATTAGAAAGGTAAAAAAACCATCCAGCCCCTTCTTGCTAAAGCACATTCGTTCTTTTTGTTAAAGTTTCTAATGCTCCATCCAGAGTAGTTTTAAAGTTTCCAGCACTGTATCCATGCTCGCCCCTGGGAAACTTAATTTTCCTCAAAATTCATTCTAACTTTACTGTGCCTTGATTTCATCATTTTATGAGAATTAAAATTAATCAGATTCACTTCTACATTTTGGACACGAAAGTAAGAAAGGCATGCTTCTAATGTGCAAAAACGAAAGTTGAATCTTGCTACATTGAGACAACCCTGCTTTTTCCCCTCATTGTTAAATTGTGTATTTTATATGAGCACTCCCAAAGGAATAGCACAAAAAGACTCAGGAATAAGTAAATGAAAAATGAGATCGATATAAGTACTCCTCTTACCCCAGAGGAAGACTTTCATATTGCAGTCAATTTGTGGACTAAAAGCCTGAAAGATCCCTGAAAGCTTTATAAGCATCAATAATATTTGCAGTGATGTAAGCCAAAGGCAATGATCTAAATTCTGCAGTCCCTAATAGAATAAAACTTCTATTGAAGTCAACAGGAATTGCATTCAATTAAGCTGTACAGCATTTCAGGTCTATGGCATTGATACAATGTTACTACACAACACCAATCAGTAGTTTTATTTGTATAGCACAATGTTTGCAAGATGCAAGCCCCTGTGAAATCAGACAGGACTGGAACACCCATATCTAGCTCAGTTGTGTAGTTTCAGATGAACCAAACTGCAGTCATCGATCAACACCACGTGAGGGTAGGGGGCCTGTTCACTCATTGCAGGGAAGCTCTAAAGCTGCTTTGAATTGTGGGCCTGAAACAGCAAGGTCACTCCTGTTACAGGGAGACTGAACTTGATTCAAATTTTAGATAAAATGGGAAATAGAGCTCAGTCCTTGTGAATTTTTATGTACATTTTCACAGCCCAACATACTCATTGTCAGAGTAACATAATTTCTCTAAACACATTAACCCAAGCTATAGTCTCAGCTGTTAAACACAAATAAACAGGTGCGTGTGTGTGGTGCAGACCTCTCATGTTACCAGAGAAATTATACAAGATAAATGTGTGTTGGGACTTACAAGGCTCTGGGACTCCAGCACTTGTTGGGAGTCCTTAGCTGTTACACCCCTTACTCAGCTTGATTACCAAAACAATTACCAAGCACGTGAAATGAGAGCCACATGTGTTGCCCCTGAGGAGCCAGGGGGGAATGAGAGTCAGTCTGTAGCACTGGCACTGTAGGTGGTTTGGTATCACTTCTGCTTCTGGGGAAGACAGGATAATGGCTGCCAGAATCCATTTGCAATGTGCTGTAACAGAGAGCTTCACAAAAGCATGTAATAATGCATGTAATGAGCCTCCAGAATCACGTTTGTGAGGCCTGGAGAATGTTTCTCTTTCCAAATGTGAACTACTGAGTCATCCTGTTCATGTGAGACAGACTGTATTCTCTTCCCAGAGAGCTCCTTTGAATCACTATTACCACCAGATAACAGATGTTGCTCTCCAGGAAAGTTTTTCATACAAGCTCTTATAATCATATGGATTATTTCATCTTGACCTTGTAAGTACAGTAGAAAAACAAGATGAACTGGGGGATCTCAGAGCGTTGTGTGTTTTAGTACTTTGCATATCTAGGTAACTAGTAGCTGAACAAGAAGACTACTCAAAACACTACACAAAGTTTAACAGATAACATCCATAATCTTATGAGGTAAATACTAATTATTCCCATCTCACATGTGAGAAAAAGCAAGTCCTAAAGTCTTTAATGGACTTGTCCAGCATCATACAGTAAATACATAATTGAGGAGTAAGTGATCCAATGTTCAAAAGCATTTATCACTTTGAAACTTAGAGCCTACAGAGGTGAAATGAAACTCAAGCTAAATCATTTGAAAATAGGACTAAAAGTAGAAATGGGAAGCTTTTAGTAAAGTGCTGTAAAATGCCCATCTTCTGGCAACCACTTCTGTTTTAAACCACAAGGCACTTTCTCTCTAATTACTTGTTCAAAGTGAACCTTAACATGCACTTTAAAAGAGACATTGAAAAGTACTGTAATACATACTAAATTTCAGTCTTCCTAGCTACGCATACTTCTGGTCAAGTAACACTAACTTTCCTTTTGCATGCCTTTATTGTGTTCCTGGACTGCAGCCTTGGATGATAAAGCCCATTTTCAGGCCTCTTTTTCAAAAATGCCAGTAACTGGCAATTTTAAATCAGACGTTTATATCGTAACTATTCCTGTGCCTTCTGATGGCATTTTAACTAAGTTCATGCAATTGAATTCTTACTCTAATGTCTTGAATACAGGCATTTCATGATTTCACATCAGAGCTTTGGAGTTAAGTCACCAGATCCCAGAAGAAACAGAGCTATGCATACTCGTAGCAGTGGACAGTCAGACCCAGGTAATGCGGTAACAGCTTGGATTCCAAGCAACAGCAATAAAAGACAGAACTGTAGGGCCTTGGTTAGATAAAAATGAATTAGTAAATATTTCATCAGATGGTCTCATTAATCACTACAGTCACGAATTAAAACTCACAGTAGCCCTTTAAGAGATACACTGTTCATTAAAAAAACCAAACCAACAACAGAAAAAACAAGTATGAAAGAGGTAATGCCAGATCATGGATAGATTATGCCTATCAGATAAAAGAATCTATCAGGTCTCAAGAGAATTAACCCCTAACAACAAAGGTCACAGTTTAGGCTGAGCTGTCCAGTGCAGGGATAGTACAAATACTGTTAATGATAATAATTTACTTTGTCATACAGTATGTTTAGAAACTACTGTTCACTCAATGACCATTTATTTTTTGCTTTCTGTTTCTCAAGGGATGAGGAGTTTGGGCTACTGAATGTTTTTATATACTCTTGCACTTATCCAGCATGTCTCAGTCTTTCTAGGATAAGCACTGCTTGTTTTTTTGTCATCCTCACTCGTCTTCCCATTCCTGAGTATCTCCTTGTTTTCAGACTGTGTCATACTTTTCCATCCTTGCCTGAAGTCTGACTTCAGTGGATCAACTTGTGCTGTTAATTCTTTGTATTCTTTTCTTTGTATTCAAAAGTAGAACATAAACAACTGGAATTCACCATTCCACAGTTTCCTACAATAGACATGACACTAAAAGGGTCAAATTGCTCAACAGCCCTTACACTGTATCATGGGTAAATGCTGTATCCCTGATTTCAGTGTTTGTCTCTATCCAACCTATCCTCCCCAGCTCACCACCCCAAATCCTGCATACCAGCTTCATCAAGATGTTCCAGGAATTTTCCCAGCCTGCTTCCTGGAGCTCCCTACTACTCGGTTAGTTTACTGCACCCCCAGTACGAGCACTGCTAAAGCCACTTGGTTCCACCTAACCTCACAGCTTTCCTGCATCACTCACAGTCTGTCTCCTGACTGCTCAGCCTTGTTGCTGCAGAATTGCCCATCTCCTGCATCACTCCCCCGAGCCACAAATACTTTGCCCTAATTGTTGACAGACATTATACTGTGAACAACCCACAATGCAGACTTCAGTCCCCTCCCCTCCTTCCAGCTTCTATTTCTCTGTCCCACTGTCTGAAAGTAAATGCTCTTCTCTGCATAATACAGTCACGGGGCATTTTCAAGTTGGAAAGAGAGGAGAAGCAGATAGACAGGAAAAGGGTGAACAGAAAGACAAAGACTGAGGCTTGTTACACACCATCTTCTCCAGAAAGCTTTACCTCTGAATCTCTCATTTGAAAACCTACTTTACCAATTAACATGTCTTATCTAGTAGTCATCATATTATTTTTCTGTCATAAGGCAACACTTAAAATAATATAAAATTATCTTTTTGTGGTTTTGTTTCCCAGATTACTAAAAATGGTGGAATCATATGGAATGCTGATTAACTAAAAAACACTAGATAATGATAATTTTTCTTTGAGCTTAGTGTTCTTATTCCTCCAGTGTAACTATTATGCATAACTTAAACTGCTTAAAAGTATTCAGAACAGAGATGTCAAAAACAGTAACACCTTTTAGAAAGAGGAAAGAAGTCTACTTTCTGAATAAACATATTTTCTCGACAGCATTATGAAAAGATCATTTTCACCTCAGACTCAAATTGTCACTCTCCATTTTCCCCTCTCTCATATACACACATCCAGACTCACTGCTGTGCTCCAGTTGTTTTGCTAATGCAAAGCTATCAAAACCACATCTCAATACATAGTAACATCTAAAATATACCAGCTGGAATTCACCGCACTAAATTAAATGCCTTAAATGCATATTTCCACTGGGGAAACACGTGAGTCAAACTCACACTCTGTATGTATTTGCAATAACCAGAAAATGTAGTTAAGTAAATATATGTGCTTTATTCTGGGTAATACATGTTGTGCCCATCATGACATGTAAGATTGCCAGGATGTGAAGCACACAGAAGCTATGCATAGATGCAAATATAGAAAGCAGCAATCAGTAATTTTTATGAGAAAGTTACTAATCTGAACTTTGATATCTTAGCAATTCTACAAAAAAACAATGCAACAACCTCTTCAATTGTCCCTTTCACACAGGAAGCCGACACACAAACAGGGGACTGTACCAACAAACGTGCTTTTGACTCAGAATCATTCCAGTGTAGTCCACTTCAAACAACAACAACAAAAAACTACCCCAAATCAACCACTTGAGTCATATCTGCTGTAAATCACATTACAGATAAATACTTCATACAAACTTCTGAGGTCATTACAAACTTCTGAATTGATTTTTTTTTGCCTCCTTTCCTATGTATTATTTATGTGCCCTCACATGCCAAAGAACAAAATTTGAGCCCATTGTGCAAGGCAGTTCTCATCACCAGCTTCCACTGATAGCATCAGCTCCAGAAATATTTCTGCAATCTGGAGGCTCTATTTTCTTATTGCCCAAGGTGAGCAAAGAGTTAGCCTGCAAGTTGTTAGTGTCTGTTTAATTGACAAAATTTAAATACAACAGGAGTTCAACATCTTCAACATCTTATAGGATAGAGCTCCACTCTGCATTTTCATTTTTCCAGTTGATGTGGCCTGTTATACACATCCAGTACAATGGAGACTATTCAGAGCTTCCTATTTGCCTTACAGACAACCACAGTCAATGCTCTGTAATCTGCATTACAACACATTGTGGGGGGGGGTTGTTTTTAATTAATTATTCTGAAAATATTTTTGGGATGAGTGGATATATATGGTGAATGTAGTGGCAAGATAAGCTGTGAGATTCATTATTACAAGAACAAAATCCTGACCTGCTGCATATGCAGCACTACTAAGATTTCATTGTTCAAATCAGGCAAAACCTCTCTGTTGTTACTAACTTCAGGGTCAGCTACACATAAAGCAAAAAAAAAAATTGTAATGATGCTCAATGGTTTGAATAAATCCAGACAGAGCTGTAAATAGAATAGAGAATGAAAATCCTCACTTACCTCAATAGTTGTAAGCTGTTATTTCATACTCTGTAAACTTTCACTCCCTACTAACTAAACAAAAGTTCTGCAATCTTGATGCTAGAATAGCTCTCAAATACATACTGCAGAATACCAAAAAAGAGAAAGCCTATGTTGTCCTTACTAGCAGGCATCTCTCCAGGGATGATTGGTCATTACCCTGGCAACCCTCACAAATGGCAAATGACGTAAAGAGAGTGGGAAAAAAAGCCACTGAGAGCAGAAAGCACTATATGCATTATAGATAGTTCTGAGAATCCATGCTCATATATGCATTAAATGGCTTCAGAGGAGCACAAGGGACCTTACATTTTGCAGAGATGCCTGCCAAGGTGAATAAGAAACTTCCTATTTTTTTTACTTAATCAAAGCATTGGGAGCATCTTTAAGTCTTTAATTGAAGCAAATTGGTTTCTGATTGTTTTAATAATTCAGACACTGTTTTTATTATCTTTTTCCCAATTCTGTTAAAATTTCCCAATTAAAATAGCTCAGTGGTATTCAGACAAGAGTGGATGCATTTCTCATGTTTCCTTTTCACTCTATTTATTGTTACATAAAGTTACCTATTACATTTATTCACATTAGCTCTCATACCCTCATTTTTCCTTAAAAATGCATTTGTACAAATTGTAAAAGAGTTCTTGTGTTTATGCCCTTAGATAGAAACACATTAGCAGTTGTATTTAGCGTTACTGATAACTATACTCTGCCCAGGGACATGATTCTAGCCCATCATCAGAGAACAAATGAAAAAGCATTTTGTCATTTCTGCACAGCATGATCACAGTGAATTGGACCACACTACAATGTGTACATTGCAGAGCCAGAGAGCTTTGGGTGTGGTTAATTCTTCTGCAGAAGTTTCTATGAAGTATTTATCTGTAGTCACAAGATAAAAAGGAAATCTGCTTTGAGATTCTTTAGCATCTGCACCACTCTTCTTTACACCATTAAGTAAAACTGAAGGAATTCTGGGTACAAAATCCAAGGAAAGCATTTTCCACCACTGCTTGCTTATATCACCAATTACAATTCAGGATCAGGCATCCTTTTGCTTGCTCTTCTTTGGACTTCTGGATTCCTAAAAGCACACAAGCCAGCTTTCAAAGAGGATACTGGAAAGCATTAGCACACAGATAATTTTTTAACCTAAAAAAAGGGCACAATTGTCAGAGATTAAATAAGAAGAGCTGAGGAAGTAGGTGAACTGAGGTAGGTGCTCTAACCACTTAGCTATTATGTAAAAGTTGGCTCTACCATGACAACTGAGTTTTTTGCTAAACTCCTGATGAAAACACATTAGATGTATTTGAACTCTGCCCCACTTCAAACCTGAAATAAAACAGAAGTAACCAGCAGCTGCAACTAGAATATTTCTGTACCTAGCTGCCTAAAGTAAATTAGTTAAAGCTCTATGGAGTAAAATTTAGCACTCATTGAAATTTAGATAGATTCAAATTTAGGTGCCCTTGAAGAAGAGGATAGACAGGCTTTAGAAGCCCAGCTTGTTCATACAAGAACAAAGACAAGAAACTTTGCCAACACTCAAGTTAAAAAATTACATCCAGGTCCTTCAAGAGCAAACTACAAAGGCAGGAAGAATCAGCATATTAGGCACAGTGTGCAATTTCTACCAAAGAAATTCTGCTAAAAATATGATTTCCTAAGTGTAACAGAAGGAAGACTCTAAATGGGTAATTGTAGAGAGAAGTATACGCACTTCTTCACCAAATACCAAAGTTGATGTAAAACAAAAATCTTTCCCAGAACAGTTGGCCTGGAATAGTGAGATTTCCTTATGGATGTAGCAACCCCTAGAGCCCTCAGTTCCGGGGTGTGGCAAAGACACAACATTGCAGCTCTGTCGCTCTGCACCTTGAAAGAGCCCATGGACACAATGCATGAATTAGCCTCACCCTCTGCATGCTGTTGGTTGGACTGGAGATTTGACTGAGTCTTGTCCAGCCCCACAATTTGAAACAGAGTAACATGAGGGAAGACAAGTATCTTTACTTGTTCTTTTTCCACTTGTTTCCAGTCAGAGTGTTAGATCTATACAGAATCACCCTGTCCCTGAGGGAAAAACTCACTGCCCTAGTACACTTGAACCAATTTTCCAAAAAGGCTGAATGAGCCTTGCAAGTGACTGAACTTTATGACAAAACAAGTAATGACAGAAAGGATATTCAAAAGATAATGCTCCATTAGGTTTACTTTATTCATTTGCTGAAGTCAATGCATTTTTAATTATTTAAACTCTGGAAACATCATACTAGCAAATGTTCTGCTGGTTTATAATTGACAGAAATACCTCGATCTGAGTGAAGTGAAACCTCAGCATAGCATCACCTCTGATATTATATTTTTCCTGAGAGGAGGACAGCATGAAACCACAGAAGGCAAAATTCACCAATACGTAGATTGTCAATGCATGCTCTATGCTTCCCATAAATCTTCTCTTTGATGGTCCAAATCTAAGCTTCTCATTTTTTCACAATTTCTCTTTGCAGAAACGTATATCCAACTATACACTTTCCACCTACCTTTCACTCATTACCACAACTGAACAAAAATCTTATCATCAGTGTTCCCAAACCTGCTTCTTTAAGAACAAATGTGGTCTGTCACAGCATGTTTTCTATGAAAAGTTATTAGATATAAGACCCAAAAGTATTTTTAAATATACAAAAACTTTGTGTTTTTGCAAATAAATGGTGTTAACAAAAAACTTAACCTTTTTTAATCATACCCAACCCTACCACTTTGCTTTTGTCTCAGCACATGAGATTGACTCATGTGAATATACTGGGCAGCTCAACTGGTAGAAATCCAGTCAATGACTGGGGAGAAGGGGAAGACACTGGCATAGAGCTGCAGTCATGGAACAAGGCTTCTAATAGAGCCTCAGGAAGAGGCACAAGGACAGAATTTTACACCCATTTTGTGATGTAGTGTCAGCCATGTTGCTGAGTCTAACATAAGTAGTGGCTGATGGAAAATGGGGTTGGCGACACTTAAAGAATCCTATCCATACACTGATAAAATTAGCCAATACATTAGAAAATTAAATTTAAAAATGGTCAGTATATTAAAAAAAATATTTGAGACAGGAATCATTTGATAAGTAAGCTATTGCTGATTTTATTCTAACTAATTCGAACTGGTTTCCTCAAGTTGTATTTCAGGTTTGGACTCCTTTGTGTGTCTCAAATAGCAAAAAATTCTGACCAAAGCTCTTGCTAGGACAAAGATATTCATGCAGTCTGCATTCCAGATGGATTATTTGTTGTCAACTAATATAATATAGCTTATGCTGCAACCTTATAATCTATGAAAGAAATCAAAAAAGTAGCATAAGCCCAGTTTCCTAAAAGCACTGGTTTAAAAATACCAGACTTGCCCAGATTAGGTCTCCCCTACCAGAAGCATCCCACAGTGCAGGACAGTTTTCTGTCTCTATTTTTCTTGATTGTTCAAAAAAAGCAAGTATCTGATAACTTGGAAACAGGTATATGACTGGTAATAAAACTCTCCTCCTAAAATCTTTCTATAGTTGAAAGGTTCAACAAATTAATACATAATACCAAGACTGTCATGCAGAGGTGCTCTTCTATGCTGTTTATCTCCTGTGAGGAATAACATCCCTGAGCACCCTCCTAGCCAGTGCTCCCTATGCCACAGGTAATTGTCATATAAAGGAGTAAATAATGAAGACTACCCACACATGTAAGCTGACATATCAGGACTCAAGGAAAGCTCATCATCTGCAGATCTTGTCAAGTCCTGCATGGTACCACATATTTTCCTGACAACACTTGGAAACACTGATCCCTGTCAATTTAACTTGCAAGAAAGATGTCTTGGGCTTGATGCACCTTTTGGCTACAGTTCTGCTGCACTGAAATAAAAGACACTGTGCCAGCATTAAAGTGGTGACAGAGAAGAATAAGACTCCAAGATAACCACATAAGTAGAAGAAAAAGGGATTATAAATTTGCATATAAACCCCAGAATTCTTATAATAATTATTAAAAATACCATGCACTTATCTGTTACAACAATTTCGATGATGCTCAAATAATGCAAAGATCTTCTGTACTGCTTCAATGACTTTTTAAAATGGAGCTTATTGATACAGATGCGTGCAGAAGCTGTAATGTAGTAGCTGATACTTTTGAACAATAGTAGCATGAGTGCCCTAGAATACAGACTTTCTGTGAATAAGTGCTCAGATAAAGCACTGCAATCCTAAGCTTCCCTGTTTAAATCAGTGTCTCCTGAATAAAAGCACACCACCCTTTTCTGCATCAGACTTCTTGCTGCAGTGCAATTGCATTGCTCTACATACTCATTTTTGGATGATAAAGTACATACTTGTCATAACAGTGACCTGAATGAATTCAGGAAAAAAGTAACAATCTCTTTGCAAACATGCCCATCCGGATAATACGCTATTATTTTTCCTCTCTGACCTACCACTTAATAATTAAGTTTATAACAATCTATTTTTTTGGCGATATAATAATACATACATCTAGAAAGCCAAGCCAATACTTTATTTTTTTGAAACCCAGTAGAAATAATGCTACTGTAGCTTGTATTTCAAAACCTGCT
Source organism: Hemiprocne comata (assembly GCA_020745705.1). Lineage (NCBI taxonomy): Eukaryota > Metazoa > Chordata > Aves > Apodiformes > Apodidae > Hemiprocne > Hemiprocne comata. The sequence continues at coordinate 19,620,595 of CM036594.1, read as the reverse complement.
ATATTGCCAAAGTCTCTGCCCCTGCTTTGCCTATGCCCTCTTCTGGTAGCAGAACAAACGTTGCACAGAATAGACACCAAAGCCTCCCCCTTCACAAGAAACATTCCCAGATGTCAAGTGAAAACAGCTTTATATAGTAAAACAGGCCAAGACTCCAAGCCTAACAGCGTACCAAAAAGCTAACACAAAGTGTCACAATTCCTGTAAGAATCACTTATTAGCACATCCTTACAGCCCTACTCCAAAGACTGCCTTATTTCACCCAATAACTAATAGATATGCAGAAATAGGGACTTGGGGCTCTTCTGTCTCAGAGGAGCAGATGAATCTCCAGGATTCAGCAGGAATATGCAGACTCTCCTTTAGGAATCCTTACCTCTGGCTGCACATAGCCATGTCTCTTAGCTGCATGGTATCACAGCTCAAAACTACTAGTGAGGTAACACAGCACCCTCCTGGAAGCTGGGAACAGGAATTCAAACGTTGTGAGGCTGAAGACAAAGCATCTGACCAAGAAACAGGAGAGCTGTACAACATGCTACCTGCTCAGCTGTTAAGCCAAATTTCCATGCTAGCATTGGGAAGCGCAGGAGATCAAAATGCCTCATAAAATAGTAAGGCTCAGCTAACACAAAGATCTTCTGTTTATCAGGCTAAGCTGGCTTCCCAGCTGTAAGTAGCTTTGTTTCTACAGATGAGAAGTACTGAGCTAGGTCAGGTTTGGCCTAGCTGCCAAACTAATAAGCCCTACAAGAATCTAAAGTGACTACAGACCAAGCACTAAGCCTGAAACAGTAAGTGCTGCCAGATCTGAGCCAAATGAGACATAGGTACACAGGGGACTCATTTGAGAAGGGCAATACAGGTACATTTAGGTTTTGGGCAGGGCAGGCTTGTTTCAAGCAAATATTGCTGTACCACCTTCACACCTAATCTGGTTCTGTGCTTGACCTAAACAAGGAAAGTGGTCCAGAGTCCTCCAGTTTGGTTTCACAGGAACCACTTATGGTTCAGAACAATAAAGCATCAAGAATATTATGTGTTTTTTCCCTCCGTTCTCCAGTGTATCCTAGCTGCTATTATTCCAGCCAGAGGCAGCTGGAATCTCAGCATGCATCCTCTTTTATTTTTTTCCCTTGTTGGAAAACAGGCCATCTATTGGTGATGGAAAATTGACTGAATGTTAATGGTAAGCACCATCACCTCTTCCTTCAATCATGTTATAAAAAAGAGTGAGTCATAGGGGGTTTTACGAAAGGACAAATTAAATACACTAATTCCAAAGAGAAGATTCTGGGACATACATCCCCATGATTGCTTTGCTGGAGTCACAGATTTCAGACATATCTCCTCCCCCCCAGCATTTTCTACTGCTAAGCCCAAACATCCCATACAGTGGTTACGCTGTCACAAATCCAGTTCTTTCTATTCTATTATTTCTATTTTTATTTTATAATCCTTCCTTCTGAGGAAACTAAGCAAAAACACTCAAAAATATTCGTATGCTATGGACAGTGGCTGCAAAACTCTAGATTTCACCTGTAATTTCAAACATAGGATAATGTGCAGGAATTCACTGAAATAATCCTAGATTTGCATCTCTTTAAGCAAAGTTGGACTCTGCTGAAAAAAGATGCCTGAAGTCTATTTCTCTTTGTGCACTGAACTTTGTAGAGTTTATCCTCACTGCTGCGAAGCAAAGTCACTATAAAATGTAATCAAGCCAGTGATGATGTTCCACACACTGATGTAAATGTCTAGAAAAGCGTGGGGCAGATAAAAGTAAGACCTAGATAGTTGTCTGTCTAAATTTCCCTTCCCTATATCCTCCAGGCTTCTTAAGGATTACACAGATTTGGCTTTATTTCCTTAAGCTTGTCAAATCCCGAGGTTTCTAGATATCAAGACGCTTTCCAGCGCACATTACCTTGCCGTCGGTCCCCATCAGGCACCGGAGCAGCCAAGCTGAGTCAAGCACAGGCACGCCCTCTCCCTGCGCCTCACGCAGCCACAAGCCTCTTTTGCCCCAGCACACCTTTTCTGATGGCATCATTAGGGACTCTTCTCTGTTGAAGAAATACTGGAGAAAAACAAAGCAGAATGCTGTGTTTGTTTCTGGCTTGCAGTTCAATCATAAGCAGCAGCTCTTGTGCAGAGAACAGAATCTGGCTTGAAGTGTCAATTATGATATGAATACAGTGAACCATTACTGCAAAATAAAGTACAAGTAGGAGCTAAATGAAGCTCCTCTAGCATTGAATTTCCAAATTCTCTGAACTGCTTTTCCCATATGCAAATAATTCCTCCTCCTCAAACAACTCTACCTTGGGTATTAGTGCCACATACTGGAAATCATGGTAACACATTAAAAGATCCCATAATAAAAGATCCAGGTGCAATGGCTTTATGAGGTATAGTTAGTGAAACAGAAGTATTTATATTTCTCTTCCTAATGCTAGCATCTGTACTTTGCAGTTGCATTGTCACTTATGTAAAAACTTGTATTTCTTAATTGTATGATACAATTATGAAATTTCCTCATTAAAGAAACAAAAAATCAAACGGTGTCAAATTCAATTCCTTATCCTGGAGAGTTAATAAGTCTAACCACTTCCTGCTATTCTCATAATTGTGCTTAAAAAAAACCCTCACCCAACTGGTTGTCCCTTACTGCTGTTTTATACTATTTTTCATATGTTTTCATTCAGAATGAGGCTTAAAGGGGTCTGCTAGTCACAAGCCTAATGTTAACTGCAGCATCTTGGGAGCTGTAGTCCAAACACACACATTTAAACTGCTTTTCTGCTTCACTAGCATAAAGTTTGCTGGGATCTGTAATAATCTGTTCTATTCTCAATAGCTTTACAAAAGTCCTGAATAAAACTACTGGGTACATAAAATGTAAACTTTATCTCTCTTCTTACTTCACTGATTAAATTAAGTGTAAATAAGGAGACACACTTGAAACTTGAAAACTTAAGTTACAACCTAGAGAAAAGCTTTGTAGGAACTCCCTATCAAAATAAGACAACACAAGACTCATAGCACTAATTTTTGTCTTACGGTGAAAATACAATAAACACTTCTTTATTATTTGCAGTCCAGTAATTATTTGCTATTAAGATTGCTCACTATGCTATGTAACACTTTATAGATAAATGCAAAGGTAATAAATGTCATTCTATTATGTTGACTACATAAAAACACTTGGGGATCTTTACTACAGTATGACAGAGATAAGCTATACATCTTCTGTGAACTTGAGAAGAACACTCATTATTATAGCAGGACATACACAAAAACTGCCTATCAAACCAGCTCCCACCCCTCTAAAAAAAAAAAACCCACCATGTAATATAGGAATTCAAAAAGGTGCACACCAGGCATGCTTTGCACTTTAAGCCAATTCCTCAGTTCTCCAATTAGAATTTTACTCTTCTGTAATGCTAACCTCTGATTATGCCTGGGGTCTGTTTCTTCTTGTTCCTTTTATTCCCACAGCTTTATAGTTTCCTTTTTTCCAGATTGTTCTGGCGGAATGTAAAGTTTAACTGAGAACTCTGATGCCAAACAAAGCCATCTGAAATCCTAATTAAAAGATCAACTACAGAAGAGGCAGCGGAGCTGGCTAATCAGAACTGTCCAAAAATCCAGCTTCAGGGATGGAGGTCTCAGGTGCAAAGGAATGCCTCACGTGAGAAGGGACAACACAAGGTTGGGATATGAAAACAGACTTTAGACAGACTTTATTCTCAGCGAAAAAGCCCAAAGGAGCAGCGGCTGTAGCAAGGGAAGGACTCGGGGAGGGCCCAGCTGCAGGAACTGTCGCTCCTTTCCACAGCCAGCCCCTTTCCTCAGAGACCCTCCACTCGTGTCTCTCCTCAGTATCCCCTCATGTGACAGCATGCCACCTCACGAGCCCTCAGGATTCCAGAGCTACTTTTCCCCAGTCCGCCGAACCCAGCAACCTTCCTCAACGCTCCCCACCTCACCTGCCCGCCCGGAACCCCGCACACCAGCCCGCTCCTCACACCTCCCTGCCTCGCCACTCTCTTCACACCGCCGCTCCCGCACACCGCACCCACGCCTGCTAGCCTGCTTGCCCTCCCTCCACTTCCTGCCTTAGTATTGGCTGCCCATCGCATAGCCCCGCCTCCCGGCGGTCTCGATTGGCCCCTGAGGTCGAGCGGCGGTTCGGCAGGCGCCGCACGGTGGGCGGGCGAGCGGCAGGGGTGTCCCTATTGGCGGGAAGGCAGCGGCCTGTAGGTTAGGCTGAGCCGCCGGCGGTGAAGAGAAGCGGAGGCACTATTGTTGCCGGATCGTTGAGGCAAGGAGCCGGAGGACACCGGGGCTGGGCAGCGCGGCGCGGGCCCAGCGGCAGCCATGAGCGGCGGCGTGTATGGGGGAGGTGAGTCCGGCACCGCCTCCCTTGCCCGTCCTCCCCTCCCCCGCCCCGCGAGCGTTGATCTCGGCGCCGTCCCGTGAGGCGGCGCGTGCGAGCCCCCCCTTGGCCGCTTCCCGCCTCCCCGCCGCTCCCTCAGGCCGAGAGCGCGCGCGGCCCGGCTCTCCTTCAGCTCCGCGGCGGAGCCGAAGCCTTCCTGGTCCCTGCCTTTCTTAGAAGCGAGGTGGTAGCATGTGTGAGGAAGAGGAGGCGGCTGGAGGCCTTGTTTATGTCCCTCCTGGCGGCGTTTCGTGGAGAGGCTTCTCCCGGAGTCCGGTCAAGCTTTGGGCTGAATTAGCGCTGCACGGGTGGCCCGAGAAGACCACGCGCTTTGGAAGCTGGAGTGTAGTTTCCTCCCAGAGCACTTCTGCACACCCTTCCCTGAGGACTAAAGTCCGGGTGTTTTGTGTCAGTCTTTGGTGTTCTTCAGGGTGCGCCAAGCACCTCGCCAAGGATCGGGGCACTTCGCAGTGTGGAAGCCTTCATTTAGAGTTGGTGTTTTCAGGCTCGGCCTTCTAATTCTGAACACCCACCAAGAAGTCTGGGCTCACCTGGGTTTACGTGACTGTTAAATTAGCACTTTTGGAAAGCTTTGTCTTGTCTGCTTAGATGCCACTGTTTTGTCCCTCTTCTGTTAAAATTCCCCGTTTACTTATGCCAAAGGAAGGGTATTGCAGTGTCCAAGTTAAACCCGATCTGCAGTTTTCTAATAGCTCTCCAGTGATTGGAGTTCTGAATAGAGAAGTTTCTCCTTGCCTCACAAAATATTCCTTGGCTTGCTTTTCTTCTATTGCAAGCAAAACAGACGGGGCAGGGGTAGGTCAGGATTGTAATAGAGTGCAATAACCATTCACTACCTCTTTATTAACAATCTTTTCAGATGAAGTTGGGGCTCTTGTTTTTGACATTGGCTCATATACGGTGAGAGCAGGCTATGCTGGCGAGGACTGTCCAAAGGTGAGGATCTGTGTCACTCAGAGGAAAAACAACATGATTTTATGCCTTAGGTCTTGTTTGTTAGTTAAAAGTTTTCAGTATACACTGTATTGTGTAAAGAAAGCTCTGAATTTATGAGGGAAACCCCCCCACCCAAAATCTTAATAATAATTCTCATATACTGCTTACCTTTTGCCTTACAGGTTGATTTTCCAACAGCCATTGGTGTGGTGTTAGAAAGGGACAATGGCAGCACTCTGATGGAGATAGACGGTGACAAAGGCAAACAAGGGGGCCCAACTTACTACATAGACACCAATGCCCTGAGAGTTCCAAGGGAAAATATGGAGGCCATTTCACCTTTAAAAAATGGAATGAGTATGGTGCTCTGTTTTTTTCTACGTGTTTTAAAAATAGCATTGCTAGGCTGCAAAAAGTCATAGCTTTCATGTAAGCAGATGATGTGTATGGCAACAGAACATAAGAACAGTGTTGGTGGACTTCTGGCATAATTCTTGAAATGTTCTGATCAGGATGCTTACAGAGGAACAGAATTCTGCAAAGCTAATAAAGGAGGTGTATGTCTGCTGAGCATAACTTTTGGCTAAAGAGCTCTACGCAAAAAAAAAAAAAGCAGTGGAGAACCTTTATGTGTTTATGAAATGGAACAAAACTTAGAAGGAACTAATCTGCTCACTTCAATGTTGTTACAGTTGAAGACTGGGATAGTTTCCAGGCAATTTTGGATCACACGTACAAGATGCATATTAAATCTGAAGCAAGTTTGCATCCTGTCCTTATGTCCGAAGCACCTGTGAGTAAAAGCAGCCTTGTGTTTTGAAAAGGCTTAACTGTATCTTCTTGCTGACTCTAAAAACATTAGTTTTGCACAAGTTTGATGATGGTTTATAGGTTATGAGTGTTAAAACTTTAACTACAGAAATAACAATTTTTAAATTCTTTGCCAGATTTTGGAAAGTAATCTGTTTAAGAAAAATGTCTAAAAAATAAAAAAATTGAAATAGTTTGCGTGAGTTGTATTAGAAAGTATTTACGATGTGCTATTATTCAGTTATTGAAAGTAAGTCAAAATAAAAATAGTAAATCTCACTTTACTGCCTAGAATAAAAGCAAAAAGGTGTTTGGATGTCATATTAAGTGTCACTTAGTCCGTAATAAAATGCCATTGAAAACTTGTTGCTTCATTCAACCTTACAATTTATAAATATTATTCTCTGTCATGTTACATAATGGAGACGTTTTAATTTTTCTGTCTTCATTTCTGTAAATTGCCTTGTGAGGTAAGTCAGGTGGATGAACACAAATACCTGGGAAAAAAAATGCGGACAAGGCTTCTGTCTTTTAACAATGCTCAGCATTGAAGGGCAAATCCTAAGACCAGTTCTTTCTGTAATAAAATCTTACGAAAAGGATTTTATTTTTCATTATTCCCTTGTGTTGAATTGTAGCTTGTGGAGTATGGATGGATTTGCAATGTTTATTTCATGTTTGATGGCTCAGTGGGTATCCGAATAGACGTTCCCACTAACCTTCCCCTTTACAGAACTAATATTAGTTTCATGTATTGGCTTGGAAAAAAACTTTTTGTTTTCAGTAATGTGTAGAATATTTGATATATATATATATATATATATCCTGGCTTAATCACAAGTACAGTAGAGCTGTAGGAAGATACCTTAGAAACAGGAAGTTCTGGATTTAGTTTGTTTTCAACTGGACAAGGTATTTCATGTGTATTTCCCCCTGTAAAATGGGCGTGTTAATTGTTTTAGAGAGTTCTTTGAGAGGCTGGTACTGGAAGAGCTGTAGAACTATAAAGACATGGCTATTGTAACAGTAGTAATGTAGAATTCTATGTGATAGATAACCATCACTGTATTGTTGTAGAATTGGGATACAAGAGGTTCTAAAGACATAAATTACTAGAAATCTGTCTTTATAGAATTCCAATATGTTTTGAAACTGTGGCTGTAATAACTCATTACTTCTTTATTATGTTAGCATTCTTCTAGTGTGCTCTAATGATCCTCTAGATAAACGTATCTTTATTTTGGTCACCTACTTGTAGTTTGGTCTATTTTTTCTAGTGGAATACTAGAGCAAAGCGTGAAAAACTGACTGAATTGATGTTTGAACACTACAACATCCCTGCTTTTTTCTTGTGTAAAACCGCTGTTCTAACAGCGTATCCTTTGGAATGCTTCAATGCTTTTTTTTTTCCCCCCCTCAGGAAATTGTGGGAAACTTACTTTAGGCAATTCCTACTATTACAGCATGTCTAACTTCTTTCAAATTAATTTTTCCATAAAAACCTAAGGAGGAAGTAACGAAATTCAGTTTCTGAACTTTAAAGCTTTAAAGCTCAGTTTTTAAGTTCTCCCAATCTATTTTCCTCCCATCATATATCATGGGTAAGATTACTACAAACCTGTGGTGTTGTCCAGACTATTAAATACAATAATTAGAGCTTGAAGTTCCAGTAGCCTTAGGATAAATATTTGTGATTACTTTAACAGCATTGTTTCAGCTTCAGAGTCTGGACGGGCTGGATGTACTTAGAGCTTGCTGCGTACCATTGATGTGAAGTCTCACCTTTGTGTGTCCACAGCTAGAAGTTAAAGGCCATTCTCTCTATGAGGCTGTGCACTTCCTAGTAAGAAGATACATGCTGGAAAATGGCACATCCTTTTGTAGAGCCAAGGAATAAGTCACCAGGGTCCTTGTTCCTAGTTACGCTCTAATCGTATGGCAACATTTTCTTCTAAAGTGAAAATTACAATGTTTTCCTTAATCATTTTGACTAGTTTTGCTAATGGGAGATCTACAGGTCTCATTTTGGATAGTGGGGCAACACACACCACTGCTATTCCAGTGCACGATGGATATGTACTTCAGCAAGGTAAAAATTTTCATGCATAACAGCATTGCAGTATCAGGGTTGAGTTGTCTTGCTTTCTGCTTTCACACAGATTTAAAAACAACTGAACTGTATCCCTTTAAATATGGGGAAAAAAAACAACTAATGGTGTTCACTGACAAATAGTTTGTTGGGAGAGTTTGTTATTTGACTGCTTTCCAGATGGTTGGTGGTGGGGTGTTTCTTCTGTTTCTCTTTTGTTTTTTTGTGTTGGTTTTTTTTTTTTGTCTTTTAGGTATTGTAAAATCACCCCTTGCAGGAGACTTTATTACTATGCAGTGTCGCGAATTGTTTCAGGAAATGAACATAGAGATAATTCCTCCGTATATGATTGCTTCAAAGGTGGGAAAGTAACTTTACTTAGTGTTTGCTTGGGGAGAGGCGTAAATGGTTAACTGATGATCATTTCCTGTCAGGAGGCAGTTCGAGAGGGGTCACCAGCAAATTGGAAGAGAAAAGAGAAGTTGCCCCAGGTCACCAGGTCCTGGCACAACTACATGTGTAATGTAAGTAGGTGATTTCTCCCACTCTCAAACTCCCCTAGGTGTCCTATAAAGACATTTTGTTTATATGCCACAGTTTGGCTTCGGGCTGGCAGTCAAACCAATAACAATAATGCTCTCAGTCCCACCCTCTTCCCCCAAGGTAGGGAAAGAGGGAGAAAAAATGCAAAAGAGAGGCTTTCTGGGTTGAAAAGTGAAACATTGATTTTAATTATTAGTGATAAGGGAATATATATATTTGTAAAGGCATGTGCAACACCTGATCCCCTCCCTCCTCCCCCAGCAACTCTTACAGCAACTCTTCTCCCTGGTGCCTCCCAGCTGAAGGGGGGAGTCTCCAGGTGCAGGGATGGGGTCCTGGGGTGTGGGCTGGGAAGAAAAACATGGAAAAAAAGAGAGAGCCAAAGAGAGGGCGATAGAAGTGACAGTAAACAGAAAAGTGAGAGGAAAAGGAAACAAAAGGCTTGACTTCTGTGATGTCTTAACCTATAGTGAAAGCCAAATAGAGAAAATATTAAGAGAAGAGAATATTCTGATTTGCTGATCCTGCCTTTGGTCTAATCTGCTCCCCCATAGGGGGGGAGCCTGTAGACACTCAGAAGTGACCTTGGTTATTATCAGTCCATTGGTCCTGCTAAAAAAGTTCACTGAAAGAAAAATATCAGCAAAGAGAAAGTTGGCTTCACCCTGGCTCAAACCCGGACAGTATATCAGGTTTTCTTGATTAACCAAAAATATCTTTTAAAAAGTCTGTATCAATTCCATAAATTCTATCAAATTGAAGACTGAAAAGCTTATAACCATATTATTCTTAACTCCACAGTGTGTCATTCAGGACTTCCAAGCTTCCGTCCTCCAAGTATCGGATTCAACCTATGATGAACAGTACGTCACTGTTTTTCTTCTTGTAAAATTAATTATGAGTTATGCATAGCCTGTTCATTACTGTTGGCTGGTTTAATTACAGAAGAAGTGTTTAGATAAAATCTGTGTATTTCTGAAAGTAGAAATGGAGTGTGCATCCAGGTATCAGTTTTTTATTTCATATTCCAAGATGCATGGTATCATAATAAATGTTATCAAAAGCATAAGTCATGTCAATTACAATATTCCCACTGAAACCTTGGTTTATAATGCTGCTTAGATAACTTAACAACCTGTTTATGTTGCACTTTAATGTGACTTTCTGACTGGATGCTCCAGGGTAGCAGCGCAGATGCCAACGGTTCATTACGAGTTCCCCAATGGCTATAACTGTGACTTTGGTGCTGAGCGTCTAAAAATTCCTGAGGGATTGTTTGACCCTTCTAATGTAAAGGTAAAACAACTGTGATGTGTAGTAATTGGAAGGCTTTACATTCCTAGGTTATCACATGACTTCCTTTTGTGTTATCCTCTTAATTTGTATGTGTGGATTTACACTGTGTGGTTCTCTTGGGGGAACAATTTCGTTTACCCCTGTTGTTTTAGTGTTGGGCTAGTGAAGGGTGAAATGGAGTTCAAAATGGGTGGTGATGAGCAGAATGGGAAAATGGGATTGTGTTTTTTTCCTTCCCTAAAAATGCTTATTTCCCCCTCTAGTAATATTTGTAGATTCAACACACTGGGGACTTCCATATGCCTTGCTCTTTTCAAGTGATGATGTGTAAATTACTAATTGCAATTCTAGGGTTTATCTGGTAACACGATGCTGGGTGTGAGCCACGTTGTCACAACAAGCGTTGGAATGTGTGATATAGACATCAGGCCGGTAAGTGTTAGTCAGACATAGTGTTTTAAGGCATAGATATTTTTGTGCTGTTGTAATTTTTTAGGACTAGAACACTGTTGATGAAGAAATGTGGACTTCCTTGGATAATGATAAACATATTAGAATAATTCTCTACATATTGGGAATATGTAGAATTACTGTTTTGTCTTAAAAGATACTAAATCAGGATTTTTTACTTTTACTCGGTGTTTCTACCCATATCTAAATAGCTAATGTCTAGATTTTGTGGCTGACACTGCACAATGTGCATTGAATTATCCTCAGATGAGTAGTGTATGCTCTGAACTTTGAGTGTCATCTTCAGATTTTTGGGCATGACAGAATATACTTTCTAAGCATAACCAATCAGGTGGAACTTCTGTAGAGCAGAAGGTAGAAAAGAGGCTTTAAAGGAAAGCTTTCTTTTTAAAACTCCATTCCAGCTTTCTTAGTTGTAAATTTGAAAATACTCAGGTTTGATACAGACTGCATGGTGGTTGTTTCAAAAATTTTTGCTCTTAACTTGTATGTCAGGCTGGCTGAGTAGGCCAGGCCCTGATTTGTGTTCACCAACTGCAGCTTTATGGAGACTGAAAAGTGTTGCAGTGCTGTGGGATTTTCCTTTGTGGTTGAAACATCCAGCTAAAAGGAAACCAACAGTTTGGATAGAGGAGTTTATCTGTAGTTGTAGGGTTCTCTGTAGTAGAAAATACTCTGTGAAATAATTTAGAAATGTTAATCACATAGCTTCTGTCTTCCTTCTAGAGTTTAATATTAAGCTGTCTTGAAATATTTTTCAAGTGATTAAAAAAATTGAATTTGATTGGGAGAGGTTGTTGGCATCAAGTGATGTGTTATTGCTGTTGACTATATATTCTTGTGTGCCATTACTCTCTTACTCTGTGAAACAGTTGTTTTCAGAATGATTTCAGTGTTCATAGTGTAGGTTGCTTATTCTCTTTTTAGGGCCTTTACGGCAGCGTGATTGTAGCAGGAGGAAACACTCTCATACAGAGTTTCACAGACAGATTGAACAGAGAACTGTCTCAGAAAACTCCACCGGTAAAACAACTGTTTAAATTACAGCATTGAGTTATTTATAATTTTGCTTTTCTGCTGCATAAATACACAAGCGTGTATTGTAGCTGGGACTTTGTTAGGAGCCCAACAGCTGAAGAGATTTCTGTGGGGTAAGAAATCTCTAAAGAAAAGAAAGAAGTCTTAAAGCTGTTATTACATGAAATGAATTCCTGCAGATACTGTAACTGCTTTCTGAATGTTTTACTTCTCCATTCCTGCTTTCAGATTGTGATTCTAAGTTCTGTAATTGTCCCTAAGCAACAGTCACTATTTCCCTTGATGGCTTCTCTTCTGAAGTGTTGCTGACTAACTTGAAGCACATTCAGTCAGTCTGTCTGAGGTTTTGTCACTTTGTCATGGGAATTGTCCTTCCTGGATTCTGCAGACAACTCCACCTACTCATAGATAAAACCTGGTGATTTAACATACTTGTATTTTTTTTAAAATCACTTAATGTCAAAGAAAGTATTAACACCTTACACTTGTGTTCTTGAGAGCACATAAAGCTTATGGTATTTCTTGAGTATTCATATTCAAGAAAAAATGTTCTACTTGTAGCAACTCTGAAATCATGAATGTTTTGAGAAACTGAGAAAGGTACTTTACTTGCTGCTTCTTATAATAGCTGAGGAGGAATCCATTGAAATTCAAAGATTATATTGCTATGAGGTATTTTGAAAGCAAAAGCAGTGAATGGGCCCAACAAGGACTAGATGAATCAAGTTGAGCAGTTCATTTTAGTCCCAGTGCCTGTTTTAAGTAGCCCAGTGTTAGAGATGACAATTAAATACCGTGAGTATTACTGCTCTGTACCTGCCAGGTTTCTAGCATTGCACTATGTCCTGCTGCTCCTCCCTGTTGGGAGACAAGATGAAAGCCACACACCCTCTGTCCTGCTATGGCTGTTCTTGAATTCCAAGTACAGGGGAGATGAGCATTATTGCAAGTTTAATAAAATTTACCTTTTTCACCTGCATGTTAGCATATACACCAAGTTCCTTGTGCTGTCCTTCTCCTGTCCCTAAAGGTCACCAGCCTACAATTAGCCTGATGGCTCTTTCACTTTACCTCCTTTTCCATTCAGAGCATGCGCCTGAAGCTGATCGCCAACAACACAACAGTGGAGCGGAGGTTCAGCTCATGGATTGGTGGTTCCATTTTGGCTTCTTTGGTTAGTAAACCTGTGTTAATATGTTGCTCTGCTAAGCAACACTGTCACCCAAGAAGCTATGTGTCTAAATGTGCATTGCAGAGTTTGTGCTACTGTAACATAGCCTGTCTATCCTTGTGGTAAGGTGAAGGGAATGTATTTCAAGAACAAAACAAGGGCATTGCCAGTGAAAAAATAACTTGCCACATTCTTCCATTTTTAATGGCAAGTAGTGCAAGCTTGAAAGATGTCTAGAAATTACATGTATGTAGTACACCAGGAAAGTAGGAAAGGTGTTTCTGCATCATATTCCTGGGCTTAATTCTTTTAGTTACTGAGTACTGATGTGGTTTGTTGGGATGAATTTAGCCGTATGGGAAAGGGATACTGAAATCACCTATTGGAACTGTAGCTTCCTGTCCTCAGTTTAGTCACTAGCAATATAAAACTCAGAGGTCAAGTCCTCTTACCCCATTTTAATGTAAAGATTTGTTTGTTTTTCCTAATAGGAAAAGCTAATCATGTTTCATTTAACCTTAATTTGTTTTTCTTAATTGTGTTTTGTTGTTTTGTTGTTGGTTGGTTTTTTTTGTAGGGTACTTTTCAACAGATGTGGATTTCTAAACAAGAATATGAAGAAGGAGGGAAACAGTGTGTAGAAAGAAAATGTCCTTAAACCTCTTAACTGTGAAAAATGCTGCCTGCTCAGTGCTCCTTCTGTTTTATAGCTTTAGCATACTCAGGTATGGGATGGACTCTTTTTTGTAGAAAGTTTATATTGGATTTTTTGCATAATTCCAGTTCCATTTTAACAAACCTTAGAAATCTTGAGATGTAATTGGTACTATCTTAGAAAAAGGATGTTTACATCCCTTGTAAAGCAATAATTCCTGTAACAAGCATTTTATAATTTTGTATAAATGTCTATTTTCTCTAGCATCTTTTCCTGGGAACAGCTTTACAGGTTAGCTAGTAGATAGAGGCATAACTTCGCTAAATCCCATGCAAATTTATTAAAAATACCTTGTGTACTTTTACATATTAGTCTCCCTTGCTGGTCCTTTGGCCTTAAATTGTTCTTACTTCTCTCTTAAAAAAATAAAATTTGGTCTTTTATATTTGAGCAACTTTCTGGGTACTTGCAGAGAAAGTTACTGTTCTCTTTTAAAAATGGAAAGTTTGTATTTAGTGATCTGTTATAGGTGACTCAGTTCAGTGCAAACTTTTGCTTAGTGAAAGGGTTACATTCCATGTAGTGAATGTTGTAATAAGCACTGATCTGCTAACTTTCTATTATGGGGCAGTTTCATTTCAGTTAACAATCAGTGCTTTCCACCTGATTCCAAGAATGTATATAATGCCCTTGTGATGTAGGTGAGAAGCAAAACTTGTTTGAGCCAGAGAAGCTAAGGGAAGGAATTGTCTCTCCAGGATGAGAATAGTCGCAGAAGACCTCATGATGTGACATTTTACAGGGAGCTGTAACTCAAGGGGCAGTCACTACTGGTTTATTCCTGGATTAGCTCCCTCAGCTGTCTCACAGCAGGGTGTATAAGTGCCTGCATTTTGCATGGGGAGTGTGCACTCAGGGTCAGAGGAAGTAGGATGATTTTTTTTCAGTAGGAACTGGCTGTCAAGGGGCAGCTCTGTGTTGCTGTTATGCTTCCTTTAATTTACAACTGTGTGATGTTCTGTATTGGGACACAATTAAGTTTTGCTCCTTATTTTAAAAGCTCTAGAAAACCAAATACCTTTCAACTGATTTAAAAACAACGAATTGTAAACAGTACTGCTACATTTTTGGTATCCTAAAAGATCTTGTGGGTAAATAATGATAAGCCTCAGCCTCTAATTGAGAACAGTTTTACATTACCTCCAAACAATAAAGTAATTTATCACAACAGCCTGCTTTTGTCTTATCATGATAACCATTAGTTTGCTCCTGAGACAAAATTGCTTGCTGCAGATTGTCAAAGCTATTGACAAACCACATTTCTGACACAAAATGAGGCAAACTTGAGCCAGATACAATTGGTGATGTAAGCCACCACTTGTTGTTTTCATACTGGAAGAAGAGTGTCTAGTTCCCACACTGGTGGAAACAATGCCCACTGAACTTGTATCCTAGCACACTGCAATGGGTAATGTTATAAAGTTACTGTGGCAGCAGTGAAGTACAAAGAGTGTATCTTTACCTCTAGCTACAAGCTGTCCAAAGCAGGTTTTTTTGTTTCTCTTCATGAATTGACCGTGTATTTTAAACTTTCCTTCTGTGTTGCCTAATAAACTTTTATCTTCTGTGTATCTTCTTAAAATAATTTAAGTGGTAATATCTGTGAATGTTCTAGCACTATATGGAGAGCAAAACACTCTGGGGTTTTCTCACCACTGTAGAGTTTCTGTTTAAGAAGTGGGTATTTTGTGTGATGCATGGGAGTAACTGAAGGTCAAGATGCTGGAGATAGACATCTCCTACAGCTTTGGCTCCCTTGGAGTTTCCCCTGGTTTATCAGATAATATTGCATAGTACATTTGCTTCCTAAAAGAGTAGTTTTTATGACTTCACTAAATTTCTACACAACCTCATCTGAAGGTTAAAAGCCTTTGTGAAGTGTTTACCATCAGCTGAGAGCAGCAGCAGCACCTTTCTGCTTCAGTTTCACAGAAGACCGTCACCATCTTCCTACAAACATTGTGCACGCTGCAATAAAAAAGCACTGCACAAATGTTTGAATTTGTCATAGGTATTTAGAAATCTAGGTATAAAGACTGCATTGTTACAACTTCACATGCTAAATATTTATTTCTAGCAAGGTGACTTAAGGCAGAGAAAAAGTTCCTCCTAGCAGACTGAAGAGCATATGTTTCCCATGCTTTTATGGAGAAGTGCATCACCTGAGTTACACGTGCTCAGTAACTCAGATGATCGGGAACAAAGGGTAGTTTGTGAGTACTTCAGAGGCTCTCCTGTTTCTGTCTGGTTTTAATGCATATTTGTTAAACCAGGTGAATATCCCTACTCTTCTTACTTTCATCTGGCAGTCAGTTGCTGCTTGTCATGTGAGTGATGTATGTCTGACTTCTGTAATAGCTGGTTAATATGTCATTTTTCCACTGTTTCTAGAAACAATTGTTAGGATTAACCCTGAGTTATGCACCAAAGCCGCTTTCTAATTCCAGATCTTAAGTTTAATTTAGGTCAAATGTGGGATTAAAAAAAGTCATTTGCTGCTTTCAGAACTTCATGTTCCAGTCAAAGATGCATGACCAGTTGTTTGCAGTTCTCTTCCAGCATGTCACTGGCTCTGAGATTTTACAGCAAGGTGAGGGAACTTCCTTTCCAAGACCTTCTGCCTTGTCCTCTCTAGGTTTTGCCTTCTTGTCCTTATACGTAATTTTTTTTCAAGTCTGAGCCTGAAATAAAGAAGTCAGTGTGGTTAATTTCTAGGTAGCTTGTAACATCCTTCATGAGCTCAGCCCCCTAATCAAATAGAAGCTGCCAGTTATTAACAACTTAAGTAGTCATTTGTTTTCAATAAGCAAAAATGCCTGCAACAAAAAACTACTTTTTTTCCTTCTGCTTTTGAATTCTACAGAAATTCAACCTCTGGGAGGTCTTTAGGTGCCCTGCATGTAAAATTACTTTTACAGTGCGACTTCCTAGATAACCAGGTCTCTTAACTAAGATGGGAACAGCAAGAAGAAACAGAACAAGCTGTAATTTTAAAAAGCCTTATTTTCAGTCTGCTAGCTTAAAAAATAAACAAAAAACCCCACAAAATAAAACACCAAACAACAAAATAAGTGAGGGCAGAGGAACGGATCAGAAAATAACATTCAATGTCAAAAAAATCTTGTTACCTGATGAAATGATCTACATAAGGTAAGTAATAGAATTTCCTCTTCTTGTACTTCTTGTTCAAGTGCCATGGTATTGGCCATTCCTTGTAAGTGTACCTGTTAGAGAAAAGTGATTATAGAAAGTCTTCATGCTCAGATTCTATCAGTTGTTCACCTGGTTACAGTACAGGGCTAAAGTGGTCTGACTGGTAGATCACAGAGTCTCTGTGTATTTATTTTCAGCTCTCTTACTGGCTTGGTTTGTAACTGCATCTCGTACATAGCTCAGCATCTTTGTAGAAAATGATCCTACTGTAAAACCTGTAGATGTTTCAAGAAAGGGCCCAGTATACGTAGTGATTCCTTGCATTTATATTTTAAAGTTACTCCTTCATAGGAAAAGTGTCAAAAGCTGATGTGAACAAACTGTGTGAGACTTCTGTTTCTACTACCATTTTCTTTTAAATGTCAGTGTTTGAGTGTCATGTCAAGTGCAAATCCGCCTGAACATAAGTTTTTCCCTATGAATAGAGACTGTTACTTCTGTTTGGGGTTTCTCTTGCATATGGGCTGCACAGATGGCTTGTGAAGACTTACCTACAGACTCCAGTGGATCCAGATTGTGTCAGACCTACTATTCTGTGTGTTGCAGTTTCTGTATGTACTTACAGACTATTTCATGTCATCTGCCCCTTTTCCCCTGCTTTTAACTGGGGGACTGGGCTTCCAAATAGGCAAACCCTTCTTTGTAGACACTGTTTCCATGCAGAAAGAGGAGTAGAGGAGCCTTAGCCCTAGAGATGTAAATCCAGTGGTTAGTGCATTTAGTACTCTGCTGGTTTATATTTAATGGGAACACAAATGGGTAATGACTGAAAATTCAACAGTATTATAACATGTGGACTTCTGTTATCTGCACTGTTACTGCAGAGCTGTGTACTGTGATTAGAGCTTCAAATGCCAGCATGATGAGTTAAAATAATGGTTGATGGAATAGCAGGTCCTGCCAGAGATTCCAGCATCACCACCTCAAAATTACAGCTTATTGAAAGTGTCTGGACAACAAACAATTCTAAAGGTAGAAGCTTCTCACTGAGTTAAATACCTGCCAAAACTAAGGTAATTCCACTGGATGTTTGTGTGGTCTCATGCAATACTTTGGGTGGTTGTCCCCCAGTATGTGCGGCCCAGACAGTTCAACTGGAACAGTACTCCCTAATTTATTCATGTGTTAGAGAATAGCTATTGTAAGACATCCTCCTAGTACAGAAATCACATTGGTTACATGGAACTTATTATAATTAATGGTAGAGTTTGCCATTAAATTATTTAGCAACAATTTATAACCACATTAGAAAACAAAACTCAAGAAGCACCTGAATGCTGCTGCCCAGAAAAAAATGTTTCTTTCTATACAGCATATGCATCCTTTCTTGATTAGATAAAAGATTTTCTGGTAAAGAGACATACCACAAGAGAAATTCATGCATATGAAATGAAAATTCTCTTCCATACCAGTAGGTGCGTCCTAAGAAGTCATGTCTCCACTCGCCGGGTGCTGGTTTTTCATGGCCAGTTTGTAGAAGCCTCAAAGCAATCTCTCTTTCTCTGACAACCAAGTCTATATTTTTCATAGATTTTTCTACCTGGAAATAGGAAATAATGTCAGAATGAGCCAAAAAACCACAATGCTGATAATTTAAATGATCTCAAATTCATATCTAAGACAAAAATTGCAAGAAAAAGCAAAGGCAAAACATGCTAGAGGTTCCATCATGAGTAATCTCTCAGTTGTGGACTGAGTGAAAGAGCTGAACTGACCCTGTGGATTATTTAACTGGCCAGTGAAGGAGTAGACAAAAGCATAGGGACGGCAGTCGATTAGTAAGTAAATGGAATTTTCAGTGGTAAAGATACTGAGGAAAGAATTTAATAAATTAGTGGCAGAATCAAAATAATACAAAAAGAGGGGATAACAAAAGTGAGGACAGCAAAGAACCAACGAACACAAGCTTTGGAGAAGACAATGCCACAGGCAAGAAGTTGACGCCAGTTAAGTAGCTAAAAAGTTTGACGGTAAAACTTCAACATTATCTAAATTCTTACCCAGGAGGTTTCCAGGCATGAAAATGGCACATTACAGAACAGGTGAAGAGGCCTTTCCCACAGCGTTGCTTGAGCACAGTGTTTGTGCTTATACTAAAACCAGGGCAATAGTTTTCAAAACAGCCCTTCAGTTTACAAACACTTCACCTTCCACTCAGCAATTTTAGAGTTACATTTTTAGCTAGTATGAACACGTTACCTTTTCTAATCGTTCTGGACTTGGCATAGGCCTGAGTTGTCGTTTTGATTCTTGCTCTAAGGTTAAAAGCATGTTTTTTTCCTTCAGGAGGACGTACCTAGATCAGAAAATACATCACTTCAAAAATAATTTCTGGATGCATTGGCAGTTATTCACTCACTACCCTGCTGGAGAGAGCACAGTTTTCCAACCTATAATCCCACATCCTGTACCTGCTAGCTTCATATAAAGAAGCAAAAGAGATAGTGACCAACTGGAGACAGCCCAGCAGAGGTGGGCAGGGGAGGGCTGATGTACAGGACATGCAAGGGAAGGCTGAGGGAGACAGGGTTACTTAATCTGGAATACAGAAGGCTAAGGAAGGAAGAGGTCACCGCTGTATCCACTACCTGGCAAAGATGGAGCCAGACTCTTCTTACAGGTGCACAGCAAAAGGACAAGATAAAGCAAGGAAAAAACTATTTAAAGTAATAATTAAGTACTAGTTCAGCCCTGCCACAGGTCACTGAGAATAGTGATGCAATCTCCAGCCTTACAGACCTTCAAAACCTGAATGGATGCAGACCTGAGCAACCTGATCTAATTCAGCTGTTAGCTCCACCAGAGCTCATTTCCTGCAGTCTGAACAAGCCCCAAAGGGCTCAAAGTCCCATCTCTTCACACCAAACCTGAACCCTTTGCACTGGGCATAACTATCACAGCCTCCTGCAGCACAGCTTTTGGATTCCACACAGCACCAGAACTCAGGCTACTCCAAGCCCAAAGCAGGATTAAGTACACAGAGCTGTATGGCAGACTGACTTCGCTGGCTAATAAGTTCACTAGACAAATTTTAATAAATCCTGAAGAGCTGCTTTGAAAGAAAAGATGCCACTTCACTGAAACTTACTTACCAGAGTTTGTGCAAGTCTTCACTGCTCTTGCCCCTTAGCTGCTTTATTTTCCATGCATCGCCTGTAAAAAAACCAATAAAATCAATTTAATAAAGTTCTCTTATTCTGAAAAAAAAGCACTTCTATTAGCAGGCTCAACTAACTCAAAAGGAACAAGGATCACTTTAAAAAACCACCTCTGGGAAAGTTATCCTTGTGGATATTCAGCTTGGCTTTCAACATACAGACGCATTATAAAGGCAATGACACGTACTGTTTATTTGTGTCTGTAAAAGGCTGGGAACGGGGAAAGCTATAAAATTAATCTTTACATTGAAATATTCTTCCATGGTACTGTATATTTCGTCAAAGAACATCTCTTCTATGCTAAAGTCTCACTTAAGAGTAAGACAGAGGATTTACAGCACAATATTTTGCTACATAACAGCTATTTGCTTTAATAAACACAACACACAGAAAAAAATAAAATCAGGCATAAAATGCACAACACAAAGAAGCTTTTATGTAGCTACGAATACTTCCTATAATGCAAAAATAATAGGTCAGATTTCAGCTGAGCACAAGTGGCCCAAAGATCACTACCAGAAATGCTAAATATAACTCACCAGACTTGACAGTTTTTTCTCCCCAGTTTCCTGGATCATCAAAAAACTCCTCCAGACCTTTCCGACACAAAGTAGTGTGCAGAAACTTCAGCTGATGGAGGGGCTCAACTTTTGCCAGGTCCTTGTGTAATAGATTCTGCATTAATCTGTGTAAAAAATTAGAAGCAGAAATACAAATTATAGGAAAAACAATATTCAGCTAAATGAGAATGTTTCTTTCATTCATAAAAGCACAGGTCCTACAGAAAGATGAATATCACAGCCTGAGAAGGAATGATATGAGTTCAGCTCCTCATAAAATCACCTCAGTGTTCGTTTTCTTTTCTATCCTTGTCTTATCTAACTATCATTATACTCAGAAATAAGTAACAATTTGAAAATTAAAAGAAGGAATAAGTTGGAGCTACACTGCAGAAGAATACATCCTTCTACACTGACCAACGACGCGGCAAAAGCAGTATACATACGGTATTGCACAAAATAAAAACCCCATGCTGGAAGCATAACGACGGCAGAACTGTCATGCGCGCGGGGAAACACTTCCTACTGCGCTTAAACGATGCCTTATAACATAAACTAACCTGCAACCCTCAGCCAAGGGTCCAGAAGCCCGGACACCTGCACTGCACGCCAAGGAGAGCACGAAGGCCGCTGAGAGCGGCTCTCCTGGGAACCACGCTATGGCCTATCCCCACCCTAATCGCTTCCCGAGCCTCGTCCTCCCTCGCCCCGCTGCCTACCCGGGGAGGCTGGCAGCCGCCGAGCCCAGCCGGGGTCCTGACAGCCGCAGCGTGCCCGTGAAGCGTCGGCACAGGGCGGCCATCGCCACGGCGGCCGCCATGACCCCACCGCCCCTCCCACAATGCCTGGCGCCGCCGGAAGGACAGTGAAGGTTCCGCCCTTTGCTAAGATGGCGGCTTTTAGCGTCACCCCGCTGTGGAGAGACGTGCTGCCGGCCCCGCCCCCGTGCCAGTTCCAGCCATGGCGGCCATGAGCCTGCTGCTCCGGGCAGCGGCTGCCTGCGGAGCTCGGCGGGCGGCTAACGGCGCCGTGGGCAGTGCTCGCCTTCCCGGGCTCGCCGGGGCCGTCCGCTTTCCCGGCACCGTCGGTAGGGCCACGGCGGCTGGACTCAGGGGGGCGGGTGTGCCAGCGGCGAGGTGACCTTGCGGTGCGGGGAGGTGACCCCCTGAGGAGAGGGGCGCGGGAGGCCGCGGGGTCGCCGCCTCAGGGAGGTTCGCCAGTGCGAGGCGGGGACCGTCTCTCGGCGGCACAGCGGGCCCGGGGCTGGGGCCTCCGTGTCGGCTCCCTGGCTGAGGGCGGTCGCTGGGCTCGGGCTCTTCCCCGCTGCTCTGGGGCTGGGTCAGGAGCGTGGGGCTGGGCAGCGGTAACGTTACAGGCTGCTGCGGCACTTTCTTGGCTGAGCGGGTGTAGGAAAACCCTTCAAGGTGCAGGGAAATCCCTCGAGCAGGTGCAACGTGTATCTCCATTCCCCCGAAGATTTACATTGCTTGGGTACAACATGGAGAGAAACTGGCGGCAGGCCAAAGTGCCCAGCATACTCCTCTGTGTATTTACTGTGTAGCAACGTTCAATAATTTATTTGTTGGAACTTCCATGTAGAAATAGATCTATGTCTAAAGTTAGGGGGTAAAAAGGTTGATTCTACCAGAGTACCTAGTTAGTTCAGGCAGGCTTTTAGGAACATTGATACCCTCCCGAAAACCAGCCCGTAACTACTCAGTTGCTGCTGTATGCTGCTTTTTTTTTCCCCCCCACATGCATTGTTGACCTTATCCTGGCACAATCAGCAAAGGGAAAAAAACTGTAATACTGTGGTTCAATTTTCAGCTCCTGTAAGACACAGCAGCGGCCATGGAAAGAGAATGTTTATTATCAAGGCAACAAGTTTTTATGATGCTCGGTTTCTTAGCTTGCTGGTGAGTTAAAAAGAAGTTGATTCCATTTAGTGTAACACATCCCTTGCAAAAGATGTGAGAGTGTCTAAAATACAATTTTCTCTATTGTTTGTGTGAGAGCATCTAAAGTGTGGTTGTCACTATTCACATAAATAAGAATTTCCAGCCCTCCTAAAGAACTTTTTGTCACATGTTGTAAAATCAGGGCCAGATGAAATAAGATCAATAAGAATTGTTTGCTGTTATATCATTTTCAGACTAAACTCATTTTGTCAGGCTTCTTCCTGAGTTTCCCATGCTGTTTCTTTTTATCCCCTATACAGAGATTTTATATATTTCTGACAGGAATACCAGTGGCACTATTCATAACATATGTCAACATCTTCATTGGTGAGTGTTCTGTCATGACTAAACTAAGTGCTCAGTCAAAATTATTAAATAGAAACTAAGCATGCTGGATAGGGGAAAAGAAAAAGATCTTTTAAGGGTAGTTCTTTGGAAGAGCATGAAAGAGGCCTATGGTAATATTGTTTAAGGACATAGAAGATGTTCCCAGTATTTTTATTTTTCTGTAGTTGTTGTTTTTTTTAAAAAAAGGTTCCCATATTTTTAAAAATGGAAAAAGCCCATCCTTTTACTGTCTTTCAAACGTGAGTGAGATTTATTGATCGGTTTGTGCTCAGATGAGTCGTCTGTGTGGCCTTGTTTTATGTACTGCTGCAAGAAGGCTGCATACACAGCAGCTCTCACTTTTTGTCTGGCAAAAAAGTCAAAATTCTGCTTGGTGATAGGCAACTATTATTATTTTGTAATAATATAGAATTACTATTACTGTATTAATTTAATAGAGGAATTAGGGAAAATCAATGGTTTCAGCTCGTATAATTTAAAAGGCATTTCTGAGGACTTGTTCTTATTTCTTCTGGATAACTGCTATTTTCACCCTCTTGTTGCATGGCTTGAAGTCTGTGAGCTGGGTACATGCAGTGTGAAGTGTCTGGAAACATTACAAGCCCTATTTTTCTGAATAGAGCTCAGATTGAGGGACTAAGTACTCACCATGTGAAATAATGATCTTTTCCTAATGTGAAAGGCAGAATATAAGATACTTTAAAAAATTACTTGGATTAAATGTTCTTCCCCTCCTTTCCTTGTCAGGTGAAGCTGAACTTGCAGAGATTCCTGAAGGTTATATTCCAGAGTACTGGGAATACTACAAGGTGAGTGTGACATATAAAAGGGTGGCATGCTATGGACAGCTTTCCTCTTGATGATACTTCTGGGATTAAAATGTGTGGAGTATGATAGTGAGGATGGTCATATCCCTGCCATTGGGTATCAGTGTAGTAGAACTCGAATTATGCAATTACAATTTTGGTACACTTGCCTTTTTTTCAGCTTTATAGAACATACGTGTTGCTTCAGGAAATCTGTTTATTGATCCAAGTAGATGGCACATAACATAAGTGACTGTAACTTTATGCACATGAACTGCTGAAGTTATATGCCAATAATTCTTTTTATAATATTCCTAAATATTAAGAGCAGTCTTCTGTTCTATTATCAGCATGCAGTTTTTCTCTTTGTTTCTTGCTCTAGAACTGCTACATCTTAAGACACTGGAGTTTAAAGTGACATTACTTTCTTTTGTATTGTTTGCTAGTGTTGTTTCAAAGTCCAACATCACACATGCTTTTATATCTAGAATTGGTGATTTTTATAGTGAGAAACTCAAGGTCAAACTTTTCTCATTACACAGTATTTTCTTAAAATTAGTCCCTGGCTTCTTGCTTCAAGCACTTTTTTGTTTATGATAAGAAGTAGTTGAATTCAGCAATACTATTATGACTGCTTCAACTCATTTAGACTTTTGTTCCTAGTCAAATTACCTCTAAGTGGAAGTAAAACTTTAAAATGTTCCTGATTACAGAAAGGGTTTGGAGTCCATTTCTGTGATTACAGTGGCAGTTCAAGGAACTTTCCTTCAACAGAAATAAAATGAAATGCATGTCTTCTGTTAATTTTTAATTTTGCTACAAAACAGTCATCTGCAGGTTATTTTGGCACTAAAAATGGCAAAAGAAATACAGCTTTTTAGGTTTCTGATCTTACAATTAGTTGAGCATGTTTTTAACTTTACTAATACAGTTTGAATGGCAGCACCCATAGTCTTGAGGACATATTTTCAGGATTGGGAACATGCATTATTATTTGGTTATGATGACATTTCTACTTGGAAATTGCATGAATAATCTTTTAAATTCTCTAGCACCCTATAAGTCGCTGGATAGCTCGTTACCTCCTTGACTCCCCTGAAAAGAACTATGAGAAAGAGATGGCTATGCTTGATGTTGAAGCCAAGAAAGCTGAAATGAGGTATGCTAGATAGTTGAAGCGTTTTAAAATGCTGATACATACTGAAGGTGACTCTCTTATTTTGGTTAACATAGTGAGTTGGATTCTGACATAATGTGCTTATTTGTGTATCACTTGACCTGAGTGCTTCTGTACTGGCTGGTGCTGGAGTGGAAGTTAATGGCGTCTCTAGTCCCGGCCTTCGCAGTGTTAAGGCTACCAGGACTGGAATGGTCCAAGGGCAGACTTGGAAAACATGAGTATCTTTTCAAAACAGTTCATATCTATAAAGGTATAGCTGTGTCTTCATGAGTCAGGAAATGGACAGTTCTTTTTTGCCTCTGCTGATGTTCATAGCTTAATTGCACCTGGGACGCGGTAACCCTGGATATACAGACAGTCTGGGGAGTGAGAGGCTGGAGAGCAGCCCTGCAGAGAGGGACCTGGGGGTTCTGGTAGACAGCAAGTTGCACATGAGCCAGCAGTGTGCCCTGGCAGCCAGGAGGGCCACCCGAGTCCTGGGGTGCATCAAGCACAGCACAGCCAGCCGGTCGAGGGAGGTGATTGTCCCACTTTACTCTGCACTGGGGCGGCCCCATCTTGAGTCCTGTGTGCAGTTCTGGGTGCCATAGTACAAAAAGGATACAAAGCTGCTGGAGAGTGTCCAGAGGAGGGCCACAAGGTTGGTGAAGGGCTTGGAGGGGATGCTGTATGAGGAGTGGCTGAAAGCACTTTGTCTGTTCAGCCTGGAGAAGAGGAGACTGAGGGGAGACCTCATTGCAGTTACTGCTTCCTCACTAGGGAAGGCAGAGGAGCAGGCGCTGACCTCTTCTCTCTGGTGACCAGCGATAGGACCCGAGGGAATGGTAGGAAGATGTGCAGGGGGAGGTTTAGGTTGGACATTAGGAAGGGATTCTTCACCCAGAGGGTGGTGGAGCACTGGAATAGGCTCTCCAGGGAAGCAGTAATGGCACCAACCCTGACAATATTCAAGAAACATTTGGACAATGCCCTCAGGGACATGGGATGAACCTTGGGGTTGTCCTGTTCTGGGGTGGGAATTGGACTTGGGGATCCAGGCTGTACGAGGAGGTGTTTGAGCCACCATCCCTGGATACATCTAAAAAGACATATGTGGTGCCAGGGGACAGGGTTTGGTGGTGAACGTAGCAGAGCTGGGGTGGTGGTTGGACTTGATGATCTTGAAGGTCTTTTCCAACCAGAAAGATGATACTATGAGTAGTTAAATGACAGTTTACAGGACTGGTCATGTTCCTTGTCACTGTTGAAAATGTTGTGGGCAGCAACAGCGTTGTTGTACTGAGTTTATTCTACACTTACTCAGAGTAAATTGTGGTGGTAGTAGAACATCTGAGTTCCACAAACTCTTACAACGGGGACCAAGACAATATAGCTCCTTCTACCATAACATTTACTTCTGATTTTCTTGCTCCTATTTATTTTTAGTTGAAAGCTGCACAAAAACTGTCTACCCCGTGCTAACCAAGAACTTGTGACAGAACTCCCTGCAAGTATTTTTATTACTCTCTTGTGAGATGACTTGCTGAAAAAAAATTACATAGAAGGATATAATAACTCATATTTTCGTTGAACCCTTCACGTTTTGGTCTTATTTCAGTATAAACCATAGATGCTAAACTCATTGCTGTTGTCATTAATACCCGATGTTAAACATTTATATATGTATGATCAAACTAATAAACTTCATGTTGAGTGTCTTGCTCTTTTTTGTTTTAGGCTGATGGAGTTGGAGGCTCGCAGACTCATGAGACACAGGGGAGATGGACCTTGGTATCATTATGAAACACCTGATAAAAATCTTGTTGACAATTCTATGAAATCCACACCTGACAATTAAACAATTTCAAGATAATATGCATTGTCTTAAATGCATACCAACAAATGGTGAATGAGCTATGTAATATATACATCCTGCTGTGTACTGATGGAAATGAATAAAAATAAACAATGTTTGTGTTGATTCTGGTAATTGGAAAGAAACTGTGTGACAGTTAATCTCATAAAGCTGTTAAAGTTGTTAATCAGAGAAAATGCCTTATGTCAGTTGCAACAATTGCTTCTTTTCTTTTGAACATCAAAGTAGAATGGGCTTTGTGACCTAATACCTGTGAAACCAGTTAGTAATATTAGTCTTCTTAATTTGATTTCTAGTATTTAAAGTTTTAAATGTACAGTACAGGAAACTGTAAGGCTTTTTTCTTTCACAATGCCTTGTGTCAGATAATTTGTGGAAGATGGACTAAGTAAGAAAAATACCTTCAGATTTTTGGAATATTATGATTATATCTACCACTGTAGACAAATACTTGCTTTCTCATTACTTGTGGCCAAACTCATCTTTCACTATTTTTCCCAGCTTGCATATTGTTCAACATCTGCTATAATTTTCTCTGCATTATCTCAAAAGGCTCTCTCTTTAGATATCCCTTAATGCCCTTCATCCCTAATAGTGTCAGCCTTGCTGCTTCTTCATTAGTTTTGTCACAAGTTTTAAAATCTTGCCTCTTACGTACGTATATTTTGTGCTCGTCTGATGTTTTATTTTCTCCAGTGTCACCTCATACACAGTCTGTGTCTGGAAGAGTTTTCTTAAACAGACTCTTAAAAAGACACACAAACAAAAAAAACAACCCAAAGATGACTGACAGAATTCTGTGCATCTTTCAGAACTGGACACTTTTCTGTGTAGATCATCCCAAAAACGGTCTTTTTAGAACATCTTTTGAGTTTATATATAAACTCAAGTGAAAATGGTGCCATCCAACTGTTATTAGCCAAGAATAAATTAAGAAATGCATAAGGCAGATAAGGCAAGTTGCAACTGAGGTCATACATATACCTGCCATGCGTTTTCAGAACCGTGCAGCTATTTTTCTACACCACTTTTGAGAGAAGTAACGTCACCAGTACTCTCTGTTTCTGGCAGACTTTTGCCACTAGAGGGATGTGTTTCCTCAGGTTTTACCGGCCACGGTACTCCTCTTGTTTTAATTCCCTCGAGACAGTGATGGCAAGTGCCTCTTGGCAGTTTGTGACCCTAAACTATCTGTCCATATTAAAAATCCCCACTTTTTAAAGGAAATAAGCCCCAGTCCTTTAGTAACTCCTGATCATCTTGTGGTTTCTGTGAAACACAAATTTATTTCTTCACATTAAGCAAAATTGCACAGGCTGTTTTAAGCAAAGACTGCCTTTTTTACTGTTTCCTAGCAGTGCCAAACATTTGAAAGACTGATGGATTTCACATCAATGCTTTGACTTGTCCTTTTTGTTTGACACAATGTTTCAAGTTAGACACTTTGTATGCCATCTTACAACTCTCATTGTTTATAAATGCTGAGTTAATAACAATAAAAGCCATTAGAAAAGCATGAAGCCTTCTCAGGCAAAACATCTGTCTAGTGACCCTATATTAACTTGTGTGTTTTATCCAGCATTCAGCGGTGCTCAAGTCTTGCATGTAATGTCTGTTCTTGAGTAAGACCAAGATCGACATAATATTCTGCTCTCAGTATTTCACATTGTTCCCAACGCTCATTTTTTGCTAGAAAAATCCCTGAGAACACCCTGCACTCATCTGCTTGCTCTCACTGCCTGTTTCTTCACAGCAGGGTATAAACTTATTTTTCAATTCTGTTGTTAATTGAGATTTTACTAGAACCACGTTTTGAAACGTTAATTTTTGAGGCAAAAGGTGGTTCTAGCACACCTGCTTGGAAGTGATTGATGAGTCCTTGGATGTAGTGTGGACTGCATGTAGGCTATTATACGTCTTCATTTGAAATGGATCGGCTATTTCTTTAACCCTGTTGCTGTCAGGCGGATGCCATAATTATTAGCTATTGCTTGAAAAAAGCCCATTATTTCCATGTCGTTTTTTTTTCCTAGGAAGTTTCCTTCACTCTCTTCCTCCTTCCCCGCGTAGCGGCCGCGGGGGGGAAGTGGGGCGGCCGCGCGGCGCCGGCTGCCATCTAATGGCCGTCCGTGGCACGCGCGCGAGGCGGGAATCGCCTCAGGAGTGCGGCCCCGCCGCACCCCCGCGGGCACCTCTGAGCCCAAACCGCCGAGGGACGGGGCGGAGGCCGCGGGGGGCCGCCAGGCAGGGCCCGCCCCCGCCGCCCTGCCCCTCCCTCCCGCCCTCTCCGGGACCCCCCGAGTGCAGCCGCCGCAGCTGGTGCTGCTCCCGCTGCCATTGGATTAAAAATAGCATCTTCCCTCCCCCTCCTCTCCCACGGGCCTGGCTCCCGCCGCCGCTGCCGCCGCGCCCTGCCCCGGGCCCGGCTGCCCTCCGCATCCATCGCTCTCGCACTGCCCGCTCGCCGTCGGCCGGCCAGAGGGGAGGGAACATGCAGCGGGCCGCGCTCTTCAGTGGCGGCGATGCGCAGATGGCCGCCGGGGACCTGGGGGAGCTGCTGGTCCCCTACATGCCCACGATCCGGGTGCCCAAGTCAGGGGACCGGGTCTACAAGACGGAGTGTGCCTTCTCCTACGACTCGCCTGTGAGTGCAGCGAAGCCGCCCCCGGCTGCCTCCGCTTCCCCTCCCCACCGCCCTGCGGAAAACGCGCCCCTCCTGCGGCCCCTTCCCCGCTCCCCGCTGCACCCCCCGCTCTCAGGGCAGCCTCTCGCTCTCTCACCGGGTCGCTGCCTCTCCCTCAGGCTTCAAAATCGTCCCCCATCCCTTCCTTTGCCAGCCCGCCTGCCTCCACCTGCTGTGGCCTCATCGGCAGCCAGGTTTGCCCTCGTCCTCCCCGCCCGGGCTGCAGGGCCTCTCCACTTCCACGCCTGGGGGTCACGGCGGGCTGGGGGCCCTTGCCCGCGGCCGGTGCGCGGTATACTGCGGCCGGGGCTCCTCATGGCAAGTGTCTGCCGGCTCTTACGCAGGAGAGGTGTTCGTTCGTTAATTGGTTTTTCTCCTTAAGGCGGTCTGAAGTGGTGGCTTAGACACGGGGATTTTGCATTTTTGGGAAAACTTTTCTGAAATGGGGTCTGGCTGGCTGAGGTCTGCTCGCTCCCCTCGGGAGCCCTTGTTTTTACTTTCACACTGAGGTAGTAAAAAGGGGCGGTAGCTGACATTCTCATTTGTGTATTTTGGCTAGCAGATGCAATCGTTTTGCTTTCCTGCTGTCTCGGTGCTCATTCACCTTTTTAAAACGTCAAGAGAAAGCTTCCAAAATAAAAGCTCAACCTGAAAACCAGTGCAAAAATCTTCCTGAAACACTTTCTTTTCCAGGGTTTCAGTTACACAGCTGGACTTCAACGAGCTTGTATTTTCTCACTAGCTTGTTTAGTTTACTGTTAAATGAATGTTTCATGTATACTAAACTTTCTGTGGTGTTACAGCTGTCTTGCAAAACATTTGCAGGTTCCAGGGATTGCGTGTGTTCAGTGGCAGATTTGGGCCCTAACATTTTTAACTTTGCTGATAATATTGGAAGACTTCATAAATAGTAATCGTCAGTGCAATGAAAGAAACAGGTGCTTAGAAGTTACACTTTTTAAATGGAGCTGAAATTTTATTGCAAGTTGCTTCTCTACATGAAGCTGTTTCCCAGAGACTGAGCACTATGTGTTAAACTCAATGACAGCAATCAAAAGGAGGCTGGGAGTTTACATTACAGAATATTCAATGAAATATGTGTTTCAGACAGATATTTTTTAATCCTTTTTCCCTCTTCTCTGACAATTCCTTCTAATACAGAAAATCAAAGTTGGTTTTAAAGGTGACTCAGCTGTATGGTGTTCATCATGTCTAGTTGAACAGAGGTTATTTTTACATGCACTCTTCACATCTCAAGTGTCACCCAGCAGCACTGACTGTACTGGGGGCTGGTCTGATTGTGGAGGTGCTAATTGCCTTATATACTTAACGAGGTTTTGGGGGGAAAATCCAATGTATCACAATCTTTCCTTTCTGCTTGTGTGAACATGTGCTTTATGTTTTTAGTAATACTTTCAGGCTTCTTTGATACGTTTTATAAAATGTTTCTGTTAAACAGGAGGAAGGGATATTAAATACTGCTACAAACTAAAAAACAACCAATCACCCTCCTGCAACTCCCCCCGCCAACAAGCCTCAAGTAAACACAGCAAAAGTTGTGTTTAGCAAAACAATGTTTAAAGAAAACATAAAGCATTTGAGCAAAACTTTTGAGAAACTGTGTAGAAAAGTAGCAAAAGGAGTTGGAATCGCCATGTGTGATTTTTTTTTTATTTTTTTTTTATTCCTCCACCCCTAAAAACAAAACAAAACAAAAAGATTTAATCCTTTTGACTTGATTGGGAAGGGATTTCAGATTTTGGAAAATCTTGGCCTCTGTTGTTAAAACGTTTTGTTCAAATTACATTATGGTCATTCAGTGGGCAAAAGGCTTGATTGAGCCGATGCGGTCCCAGTAGAATTAAAACTAGTCTGTTTCTGTTGTTATCCACAGGCAAGAGACTTGTCTCAGATTTTCTTTTTTATTCCCATATAATCTAGCAGATACTTGGATATTGTTTCCAAGATAAACATTCTAAAGGACAAATGTATGCTTTCTTGGATAAAACACTGTCATTTACAAATTAAAAACAGCAATGCCATGTTTTTAGTCTCATACAGGAGGAAAGTGGAAGGATACAGTCAGGTTCTTGCCTTGGCTAAAGGGAGATGTTTATCTCTGTGTGCTTTGTGTTAGATTGTTTTAGTGACTTATTTTCTGAGATTAGCTATGTCTACCCTAAGTGAGCCTCTTTCTATTGAGCTGTTTGCTTTGTTTATTATAATACTGCAAATTATCAGTGTTAAAAAACATGCTCTTTGTTTTATTATCCATGGTGAAATTCCAGATTACATTTTTGATGGGCAGGTGTTTTCTCTTGTAAGCTATTTCCTCAGTATTTCCTCATTTTGCAATTGTAAATGCATTCCTTGTTACAGCTCTAACTTCAGCATGTCTCTCAATCAATTCAATGCAAGATGTTTTGTCCTGTCACTTTCCTTCAACACTAGATCTTATTTCAGTAGTTTCTTCCATTAATGCTATAAGACTATCACTCAAACTTTAGTCTCCTTTTTTTTTTTCCCTTTTCTGAAGAAGTGAATTTCCTGAGTATTAATCTGTATCTTTTCAAGTGACATAGCAGCTCTATGTGCAAGTTTCTTTAGGTATACTAATAGTATCTTCTTAGTGTCCCTGTAAGGAAGTGTTGTGATCTTTAAAATACACTAAACCCCATCAGACCTGTGAGCATTAGGGTACAAAGTGTTATTATTACAGGGGAATGATTCCACAGCCATTTGGAAAAGGACCAAGAAAGGTGGAGGTGGGATGGTTGAGAACAGAGCTATTCATGTCAGGAAGTGCCCAAGAAAAAATGCTGAGTAGGAGCGGCTCCATCTTTCACTGCCAGTTGTGCAAAAATTAATGTGACCTGGCTTTTGCAGAACTGTTTGACACTCTGTCAGTGGTGTCCTCTTGTCCAGATTTGAGTGGTGTAATGTCACTGTAGATCCATGTTCTAGTGGTCACAGGCAGCTTCACTGATTGTGCTGAAAATTGACTCACCCTTCCCTTTCCACGAGTTTTAAATCTTGCTTCCTTAGGTGAAGATCTGAGAAAAACAGCAGCATTGTGCTGCAGAGAGTAATTAGATGGGATATTTCAGATGTGTGAGTGTAGGAGAGATTCAAGTGGATATTAGGTGTATTTTTTCCATGTGGGTTAGATGTAGCGTGATGATCGTGTCAGAAAGGTGGTATTGTTAGAAAGACCACTAAACAGATGAGAAATTAATGTCCTTGGATTTGGCCTATTTCCAACAGAACATACTAGGGTTAGTTTCCAGGAAATTCCGCAGAAGCAGGAGGCAGATTTCTGTGCACTTAAAAGCCCAAGTGACACTTTTTAGTTTGTCTTATAAGATTATTTTTATGGCTTAGTTTTTAGGGGTTTTTTGGTGGCTTCTAGAGAAACTGTTTCCTGGCTGAAGGCTCCTACTCCAGTTAGGCACTGATTCTTTTTATGGGAATGGAGAAGGGAAGGAAGGCTGCCTACAAAACATGAATGTGGCCTCGTGTTGAAGATCACTGCCTCTAGTGACTGGCCCAGCTGCTATGGTAGCCCACCACTTCCCCACAATTTGACTAACCAAGTCTGTACCTCTCCTTTTTCAGATCTGACGCACAGTCCCTCCTGGTGACTCTTTCCATACCTGTGGTGTAGGTTTCTTCTCTCCAGTTTTGTCCACCGTGACTTCTCTTCCTCTTTTGGCAAATGAGCTTGACTTTGTGTTCGGTAGAATGAAGGAGAGAAAAAGGTTGCATTTATATAATCTTCTGTCCTCTTATTATTTCTATGGAAGTATAATATTCAGCTGGAAGTTCCACCTTTTAGTGGGATCCTTGAATCAAAGACTTCTGTTCAGTTTAGATGAGGTGCATCCGAGGGAGAGTCAACTCCTAGAAAAGGGATACAAACTGGAAGATAAGAAAGGCTTATGTGCAGGCTATGCATATTGTGGATGGATGTGCTCTGAAGCCTTTCCTGCAAAGGCCGTTGGTTACAACTGCAGCACAGGTCATGGGTCCAACACAGTGACAGGACCAAGCAGTCTGGTTCTGTAGATTGCAGGACAGTGTTTGTTTAAGCAGCCTAAAGCTTGGCATCACTCTGCTGGAAAACCTTGCTGCTGACAACAGCTTCCTTTGTGAATCTTGCTGACTTCCTTTTTGTGGCTCGAGGACTCTGTAATGGTTATGTTAGGACAATTCTCAAAGGCTAAACTGTGCTGATGCTCTGCTGTTTATTTGGCAGTACAGTTGAGACTGAAATCCTTGAGAGTTTGCAGTGTGTAATGAATACAAGTGACCACACTGCAGGAAACCCTCTAGAAATAAGTACCTCCTATCTTGGCTGTTCCTTTGGTCAGTATTCCTTGAAGAAAATTAGAAAGTCATTAGGGCCACTGTCTGGGAGGAGTAGGCTGGTATCTTGTTTCTGTTGATGGGGTGGTAGCAGCAGAGAGGAAACAAAGAGCACTGAATACACCAAGAGTAATTGAATACTCCAGACAATAGATTTTTGGCCTACCTGCGAAATGACTTCCAAGTTACTGAGGCAGTGAATTGCTTGGTGGTGGGTGATCATATGGAAAATCAGTAGTGTTGTACTGTTTCATCACGGGGAGATACCAAAGCTGTCCCATGGGTGAGTGTTGAGTGTTTTGCTGTCTGGGAGTGCCCCAGGACACTCAGGTTACCTAAATGGTCTTTGCAAGTTAGAGAATGGTAAAACCAGTGAGGATTGTGCCTGCAGTGGTTCACAAATGAGAAATAACTCTGCAGCTTTGGAGAACAGCCTGTGTGTTCTCCATGTGTGTATGTGCACTGTGGATTTCTGAGTTTGATCTCAACTTGGATATTACTAGCATTTTCTTGTATATCCATGACTGTCCAAACTGGAGTTAATCTGTTACCCAGGTGGGCTGGAGTATTTTGGGTAGCAGACTTTGATTGTAAGGTACCTGGAGTACTAGAGGGTAAATATGGAGATGCAGATGAACTGACAACCTTGGAGCTCTGCTGGATTGCTATGGAACCATTAGGTTTCCTGTTGACTCTTCTCCCCAGTTTTGCTGTTCTGGAAGCACAGTACTGAATTGGTGACCAACAGAATTGCCCAGCTAGTGCTCTGCACAAAGCAAAAATCATCAGGCTCTCTGTAAATCTAAGCCACTATGGAAGTGGTACAGGTGGCACTGCTTGAGCTGCAGTACTGGGCTTGAGCTAGGAAGGAAGCTGTGATAGATCTGAGACATCTCTATCAGTGGCCCACACAATCTTCACCTGGGTAATCTGACCCCAAACTGTTGATGGATGGAAGTTCTGTATTCCTGATTGCAGGTACTCATGACCTAATGTTAGTTTTGCCATTGTATTTGCCTGTTTACCATGAAGCCTTGATCCTGCCTTTGAATGTGACCTGTACAAGATAGTGCTTTAGAATTATGGATGCCCTGCTCTGGAGCACGCCCATGATTTATGCACATGAGTGAGCAGTCGATCCACCTCTTCGAATGGTGGTTTGTTTTTGTTTTAGTAATTGATTGGCTCATGTGTCTCTATTCTTCCCAGGGAATGTTTTAAGTGCTGTACTGAATTGGCCTTGTCCATGTGCCTGCCCATCTAGAAGCTACAGCAGAGATACTGGACATCTTTGTTAAGCAATTGTGAAATACTCTGTTTGTAGGGAAACATCCAGTGCCATCCTTAGCGGTTGGCATTTAGACCAGAACACGGAGGATTTTGAAACTTTCAAAACTGTAATATATTTGCTGTTACAACTTAACTGGTTGTCCACATAACACCAGAACCCCAGAGTCCTGATACTTTTTTATTTCAGCAATGTGTAGTTTCTGCAAGCTGTTCTGTATTTTGCATGTTGCTATCACAAAGTGTCATAAAATAGTAAATGAGAACTTCGATTTTTTTTCATTTTTCTTTTTTTTTTTTAAGGGAGGATGGGCGTAGGATTTATTTTGCACTTGAAGCTAACAGTCCAGTTATTAGAAGCCCTGTTCTTTATTTTCTACTGCCAGATCATTTGTTTTCTGCCTCTGCTCAACCCAGCTCTTCTTTTCCCATCTCTCTTGTCTTTTACCAGTTTCAGTAGTACATGGCTCCTCTTCACTGCTTGTATGTATTTCCACATCAATGCCTGTGTATGTCTGTCATTCCATTCCTTTTTTGGATTCTGTTGGTTTTTCTTCTCCCCTTTTTACCAGATGCCAAATTTTACCCCCTTATTCTTTGCTTTTCTTTTGTCACCATGTGTGGAAACAGCTAAAATTCTTGTTTTTTTCTCTCAGGACAAGGTATATTTTTCTGATGTAAGATAGTGTCTTCAGTACTGTAGATATGTTGCCTTCCTCCAGCCTAAATTTTCACACATCTCTAAAATGAATGTTAATTACAAAGATTTGTGTGCCACAGCCTATGTAAAATATCGTTCCTTCAAGGAATTTTGTGTGCTCAGGAAGGTTAAATTCACCAGCACAAAGCCTGTCTTGGATCATAGGTGAGTGTTCTTTTAGCACTGAGCAGGGACCTAATCCTTTATACAGCCTTCTGCAAAGGTGACTTTTTTTTTCATGTGACCTTTTAGGCTTTTAAATGGTTTGTCCAGTTTTTTCCAAACTGTGTGAGGGAATAGCCTGTGTTCTCCGGGAGAAAGAACTGTTTTGCTAGTAACCACAACCAACTTACTCAGATGCTAGATTTAGCTCATAGACTCAAAGTGTCAGATTGTTGTCATAGGCTGCTTATCAGAAATGGTTCAGTGGTCTCTTGGATTTCCTCCAGAAAAAGAGAGAATATTTTGAATACCAGATGTGGTGTTTTAACCGCTATATTACTTTTGACCATAATTGTAGATATCAATCCTGTTGTCAAGGCTGTGAACATGTCACATTCAAAGGAGCTCTGGATTTTTTTGGTAAATAAAATCTCAGGAGTTATGTGGATCAGAAACGAGATGGCTAAACAGTTTACTATTTACCTTGCAGAGAAACAGTCATTGTGATATCTAGATGCCAAAAGAATGACTGCACGATGTATATTAAGTGTGAATGGCAGATAGTCTAAATCCTGACTTCATATTTTGCATTTGAATCCTGGAATGCTTGATGCAATTTTTTTGTCCTTTTGAGGTGGGCAAAGCAGCAGCTGTATAGATCATTACATGTTCAACTTGCAGCTAAATCTGAAAAGCTGAAGTTTATGTGTGTTGGTTCACATTAAAAAAAGCAGAAGAGATGGATATTTTCTACAGTCTTGGTTTAAAACATCATTCTCTGGTCTCTTGTTCTGTTCCTCACCTCCATGGCTCTGCTGGCCTCTGTGCAAGTACATGAATAGAGAGAAGCCCTGATAGATACTGAAGAATGTTCACAAGATGCTTGCCAGTTTTCTTGTTAGCCAGTTCTAAGAGCTGCAAGATCCACTTGAGATTTGTTTTTCTTGGACAAGATTGTGATCAAAAGTACAAGTTCTGGCTGAATCCCTGGACCATCAGCTCTACCACACATCTGATTTGAAGTGTTCTTGCAGTCAAATGTCCAAAAAGAGTTGTTCTATTTCAAACATCTGTGCTTCTTTATTTCTATGCTTTAAAATTTCTGCAGCTACAAGCCTCCATGGATTGGGTGCTGAAGTGGAATTTTTCAAGACTAATTTCTAGACCTCCTATTGGGACACTCACTAATCTGTAGTTGTAAAGTACACAATTTCAATGAGTTTCTATAGATTGTGATATGATGTGGAAGTTTCTTAGAGGACTGATAATGTGAACACTACAATGTGTTATGAAAGCCACATTTTAAGTGCTTGCTTGATAACAGAAAGGGTCTATGATTATCTGGTTTTTTTCCTGCTTGCTGGGTCCTTTCTGTCCTGTTCAGTTCCTTCTCTGCTGTAACTATTTCTGTCATTCCTTTTAGGATTCAGAAGGAGGTCTCTATGTGTGTATGAACACGTTTCTGGGATTTGGAAGGGAACACATCGAAAGGCATTACCGGAAAACAGGACAGTGTGTATATTTGCATCTGAAACGACATGTGATAGAGGTGAGACTTTTGGCTTTGCAAATAGCTACCCTGACAGTTCTTGGTCTCTTGTGCCCATTTAGGTAATGCATTTCAGACATAAACCAAATCTTGAATGACAGAAATGAACATATTAGGATTTGGGGCTGGGTATCAAATTCAGGTGCTTGGATTCCAACCAATCCTATCACTTCAGTTCTGAGATTAATCAAAAGCCCTAAAGAGTCTTAAAGGCAGCTTATTGCCTGACTTCCACTGAACTTTACTACACACTTCTATGTATCACATACATATTGTCTGCATATTATGTGCATACTGTAAGTAACTAAATACTATTCTGAAACCTGCCTTTGAAGTGTAGAATTACTATTTTTTGTTCAGATTTGGCTGGAAGCTTCTGAGTTTGTGTTTGTGTTTGGTTTTTTTAATATGAGATTTCATCTCAGGGTGACAGGACTTCTTTTCATCTTAAGATTTCTGTACAATTAAATCATGACCTCTGACCTGGCCTGGGATCTAAAGCTAAGCTTAAATTAATGCTGGATTCCAGAGCCACACACTGCCCCTGTTCAGTCTTACACCCACCTCACACAGGGATGAATACATTCGAATTCCTGTTCGCTGTTCTTCCATAATATCACTGCATATCGACAGCGTGTTGCATTTTATAACATGTGTTTGTGTGTGGTTTATCTGGCAGCTCTAAAAGGCTGTTAATGACTTCTGACCTGAGCTATGTGGAAGGCACTGGGCTTGCTTATAGCTCACACCCCCTTAAGCTCTGTCTATTTTGGCAAGTTAGAGAGCCTAAAATAGCTGCTTGGAGTGGGATAGAATACTTCACGTTTCTCATTCTACAGCAATGTTTCCTCTGGGTAATGAAGGCCCTGAGTTATGTCAAGTGCAATGACCACTTATTTTATTTCCCATAGCTGACTATTCATATTTTATCAGAATTATAGCAAGGTGGTTTGCATGTCTCTCAGGTTGATATTGTTAATGATGTTTGTTATTCTTCAGAGTTGTCTTTGCTTATAAGGGTGATTGCAACGTTTTCCTTCACAGTGCTAATAGAGGTTTTGGAGAGCCTACTCTAGTTTTAGCAATGGTTCTCCTGAGTGAATTTTACACTCCTGATAGATGATATCTAGGACTAGAAGCAGGTGGGCAGAAATCCTGTCAGCTTTCCTTGTAAATAACATTCTTCTAGCATGTGACCTGGGAATTTTCAGTATTAAGGTAAATGGGTTAAAACAAGGCCTCAAAAATTCCTTTCTGGGATAAAGATTAGGCTGAAGAACTCCAAAAGGGAGAAGCAAATGTACTGATTGTTGTTTGGTGTTGTGTATCCCTTCGATTGAACTGGTTCAGTGGCTCCTATTTTTCTCCTTGTGAATCATGATCTAGAAGAGGGACCTGACATCTCTGTTTGAAGGTGGCGATGCACTGGTGTGGTAGGAAACAGTGTTTCACTATACTGTGCAGGTGACAATCGTGTCATCTAACATGGCCTGTAGCTAGGATTCCTCATGCGTTAGCTGTGAATTTTGTTTACTGTGACTGTTTCTTATGTGCTGTGTTTTCCTTTGAGCAATGTGAAACTTCAGGCCTTCACTGGAACAGTTCTGTGAAGTGTCTGGCACATGCCCTGTTGTGGTTTGGTTGTTTTAAGCCAAGCTTTTGATGGTGTGGGATACAGTAAAGCCAAAGGCATTGGATATGATATCTCAAGATTCTTTTAGTAAGGCTGCTATTCTTGCCTGTGGTTCACTTAGCATTATCCTTGCAGAATGCACTGCATTGCTGCAGAGATCCCTTTTTGCTTCCAAAGGTGTTTGGATTAAATTTGAGTCGTGTATCTTGTCACAATTCAGTTAGCAAATAATGGTCACATCTTCAGCCTGTTGGCTTAAGTAGGAGCCAGAGTATCTGCCAGTGGTAGGTCAGCACCAGAGGCATCTGCTGAATCATCAGAAATGTGCCTAAGTGCAAGTTCTGCAGCACTCTGGTAACATTCTTAGCTGTATCAAGAAAATGGACTTTTTTCCTTTTTCCCTGAATTTCACTCTTCAGTATTTTTAAATTGGCCACTCTCCTGTAGTGTCTGTCTGTTGTGTGCAACTGCCTGGGTAGTATTCAGCCCTGGGCAGAGCTTTAGCTTGGTGCTATCGTGATACCTCAGCCCTGTGGAAAACACTGGGCAGAGAAGCATGACATGTCCAGCAGTGATGGCTTCCTGGATGTTATTCAGTGATGGTGCTGATATTAAAAATGGGGCAATGGTGCAGTTAAAGAGAATGCAACATAAGCTACACTGACACCTTGTACAAGAAGCATTACAAACAGAATTTAATGCCACTGCCAATGCAATGTGTGGACCCCCCTTCGCTG
Source organism: Hemiprocne comata (assembly GCA_020745705.1). Classification (NCBI taxonomy): domain Eukaryota; kingdom Metazoa; phylum Chordata; class Aves; order Apodiformes; family Apodidae; genus Hemiprocne; species Hemiprocne comata. The sequence goes on along the minus strand of CM036594.1, from coordinate 19,580,870 downwards.
GGTGTGCCACATCTGTCAGAAGCCGAAATTGTTTTGTGTATGGGGAACATTTTCAGTGATTTCTGACAGGAGAAGAGAAACAAGGTAAAAACTCAAGTTCTGAGTTTTTCAGGAGTATTGAGCATCTGCAAGTCCATTTCAGATGTCCTCAGCAGTTTGGAAAATCAAGCTGCAATATTTAATGTCAGGCTGGCAGTGAAAAACACTACATGTGAATTCTTCTTTGAAATAGCTAGTTGTATGATGTTCCCAACATCCCACTTGGTGACATCAGAATTCAATGGGAACTTCCTAGTATTGGAAACAGCATTTTATTTTTTTTTTAGTTCTGAAGCTATAATCCTAGGTGTATGTGTAATTTACTAATAATATATTTGTAATTGGGCTATGTTGTATCTTTCTGCTGCTTTTTTAAAATAGGTTTGGATTCTTGGCTACTTTCTTTCCACTTTTCAGTAGTATTAAGGAAAAAAATGTTCTGCTTGTTATTTTCACTTCATGGAGGTGTTTTTTTAGTGGTGGAGTTGCAACCCTGACTCCCATTGCCTAGGGCTGAATAATAGGATCTGTTCTAAAGTGCAGCCAAGGAGTGTTAGTTGGCATCTGCTCTAAGAATGGAAAACTTTCGTATGATGTATAAGACCTCACTGATGATTCAAGTAGTCTTCTTTGGCCAAAGTTTTATTTACATGGTGAAGGGAACCACCCAAAATATGTGACCCTTTCACCTACCAAAGAGCAGAGGCAAACATGAACTTGCTTTAGGCTGACAGGTTCTTGGCTGGTATCTCTCCACCTGTTGTATTCCAATATTATTTAAAAAAAAAGTCACCTAACAACCTTACCAGTTACACTAACATAGTGCACCATATTGGCATTATAGCCACAGAGGCTTATTTGATTTAGTAATGATGCCTATTAATAAGCAGCTTAAGAAGCAGGTGCATCACTTTTACATTTCCTCAGCTACTAGTGTCTTCCTTAGTAGTCTGAGGGATTTTGAACCTGGGAAGTAGTGCTTGAAACTGCACATCACTGGGAAGTTACTATTCTCTGCTGTGGAGTTTAAATTAAAAAAATAAAATTCCACCTGAAAAATTGATTGGCTATTGTCAGGCTTCCTCTGTACTCTCTAGTGTTGAGAAAGCACAGTGGTGACTTGGATTCATGTTAGTGGAAGCAGACATGGGCCCTGACAGGTTGTTTTTTTTCTGGATAGAAGATGATGAGCTGAACTAATAGATCACAGCAAAGTGGCCCTAGTGGAATTAGTTACGAAGGATTGAATCTTTTATGCAGATAACAGCTTTTTCTTCCCCTCTCTATTTCAGCTTTAGTCACTCAGAAATACTGCAGGGGATCTAGTGGTGAGAGGTCTCAGTGATGCTTGGTGTCCCTGTCTTGTCGCCCATGGGGCATGCTCGGCTTAGCTGCTCATGGAGCAAAGTATGAAGGATTCAGATGGCAGCTTTCTCCCTCCATGAGGGTAGTAAGCAAAGATGAGTTGAATCCCATTGTCAGAGATGAATGAAGAGGATTTCTATTGCTTAGCAAGGACTGTGATTTAGTAGAAGGACCATGAATAAATACACGTGTCAGAAATAGTGATGCTATGGGGTTATTGTTGATTTACTGTTGTCTTGTTTGATGGATTTTTAATTGTTTCTTTCTTTCATTCCAGAAGGTACCAGGAGCATCTGGTGGAGCTTTACCAAAAAGGAGGAATGCTAAGCTATTTTTAGGTATTGTGAACAGCTGCTTTCACACAGTCCTTTCCTGACCCTGTCAGTGTCTGTACTGGGGTTCTGTCCACTATTGTGTCTGGCTTTGGGGCTCCTTGTGGATTTTCTTTTTTCTGTTGGGTTTTGGTTTTTTAAAATTGGTTCAGACAAATAAGTAATTTATAGCAATTTTGGTGCATATTCAGAGATCTCTGTATGTATACATGACAAATTTTAATCTAAAGTAGGCCCTCAACTATTCTCAAACAGCCTAGGTTGGGATAGGTATTTTTTAATGATTCTGTCCCTTCTCTGTGATAGCCACAAAGCAACCTTTTATTAAGATGTGTATCCATACTTAATGGTCAGATATAACAGGGCCTCAGTTGTGCTCAGCAGCCAGTCATAGGAAGGGTTGTTACCATTTTGAAGATGTTATGCAGATGCATGTTCTTAAGTGGTGCTGTGGTCTCTCCTATAGTGAATGCAACAGTACACATATCATGAGCATCTCCTACCAATTCTTATTCTGTTATGTCCAGAATTATATCCCCTTGCTTCATGGAAAGCAATTTTCTTAACATGTATGTCCATTTCATCCAATATCCATTGATTCAGATGACCTTGAAAACCTGAGGGCCTTGTGAATATGGATGAGGGTAACTTGATGCAATGCCTATATTCTCCTTCTTCCCTCAGCTTGTGGTATTTCTCTTATTTATCTATTATTGTCTCTGTATTAATAGTGAATAGTGAATTTTTCTTCTGGTAATGAATAGGTTAAATCTTTTCTTTACAGTTGCCAGCTCTTATGGCTAGAGGGAAACAATAGCATGGCCTCTCTTTGGAATTGCTTTGATCTGTGGAATGTGTCCCTAAGAGGTCTTTGCAGATTGTGATTGATTAAAATGTTGTTAATGTCAGGAGTAAGTTTTGCTAGGAGGACTTGGAGAGAAAAGAAGTCTTAAGATGAGTCATAAAGAAACAAAACTTATTTTGTAGGAAGAGACTTTTAAGTCACAAATATTGGTCTAAATGCCATTTACTATCAGTTTACCTTGAAAACTGTATTTGTCACTGGATAATTGGTTCAGAAGCAAAGCTGGCTGCAATGCAGCAATGTTGTACAGTGCTAGCGATGTGAGTGTCAATGAGAAGTACAAAAGCATGGTCAATTTTTATTCTTGCTGATCTACTGAAAGAAAAAGAATGAATCAGAATTGACAGAAAGTTGAATAACTATGATAGAATAGAAAAGAACTGTTGTTGATTTTCCAAAGTGAAGTAATGGTTCTGTTTCTGCCAGAATATTCTTTTTAGAATATATTTTAGACATTAAGAAGAAATTCTTTCCTGTGAAAGTGGTGAGACACTGGCACAGGTTGCCCAGGGAGGTTGTGGAGGCTTCATCCCTGGAAGTGTTCAAGGCCAGATTGGATAGGGCTTTGAGGAACCTGATTTAGTGGAAGGTGTCCCTGCCCATGCAGGAGGGCTCAAACTAGATGGACTTTAAGGTCCCTTGCAACCTTTCCAAGCCTCTCTGATTCTCTGATATTCTGGGGCGATGTGTAGTAGTAATCCTCTGTGTCCAGTGACTATGTGAGTATGAGCAATTCAGTTGACAGGATGTACAGTGATCTTCCTTGCAAGATCCTGGTCAAAACAGGTGGTAGAATAAGAGGGAAGATCCTTGTATTGAAGGGATTGGAGGCCCAGTTCTTAAAGTAGAAAATTACCAGCACAGTCCCCCTAGACCTGTTACTCCCAGGAGTTATCACCATAGTCCTTTGTGATGTTCTAATTATGAATAATTAATGCGATCGTAAATGGTCTTGAAAGGAATTGACAAATGAGGAAATACAGTTTCCTGGTTGATTTAACATTATCTAAGAGATTAAATCTAAACGTGATTTTTAATGTGTTACTGTGTAACTAAACAGATTAAGTAAATGTTGAAAAATGCAAGGGAGAGAAGTGTTTTAGCTATGTGCACACACTGATGTGGTCTAAATTAGCTATTACTGTTCAGGAAGGTAGTTCTAACAGAGATGGTGGGAACAGTTCGCTTAAAATGTCAGCTCAGTTGTCAGTAGCAGTGAAAGAATCAAGTGGAACATCAGTAGAGCCACATCTTATATTTTTCTCTATTGTTTTGCTTTATAAATGTAAGTGAACTTACCTTCAATAGAGCTGCTTATAGTATTCTCCCTCTGTGTCTCTTCCTCTGAAACCAAACAAGCATACACACACCCACACCCCCCATATATTTCTTCTCACTCCACCCCACCTCTTCCAACAAACAAAAAAACCCCAGATAGATAGCTGGAAGCTAGGACGTGTACACTGAGGGAGGAATCGCCACAATTTGCCTTGTTCTGGTACCCTTTTCCTGGCCCTCTGTTGGTGTGTCTATGCCAGAGCCTGGACTCTAGGTTAAACAGAGCTGGTAGAGTGGCTGTCATAAAACTTGTCCATAGACAGACATCCTCTTCCAGATCAGTTACCATAGCAGTATCTGCCAGTGGAGCAAGTTGTATGAGCTCTGTTTTGAGCAAAGTCAGGGCTAACTTAGACCATTGATTTAAAGTGTTTTGAAGTACTCCAATGAACAGTCCTGTCAGCAGATCTGTGAGCATGGTAATTGCTGGTGAGAGGAGCGTCAGTGAGGAGCAGTATCCGTGACTCACAGCTGGTCTCAGAGAAGGCCTTGGAAAGGAAGAGAAAACTTCCACTTAGTCTGGGAGACCGTGTAAACTTGCTGAGCTTTTCCTGGATGGCACGTGCCTGCCTACGGCAGTGAATGCAGTTAAGGCTGCCTATTCCAAGTGTAAAGACCAGTCTTAAGTGTGGCCGGACTGGATTTGACCACAGCTCCACTTAGCTCTCCTAGATCTCATAGCTGCCAGCAGCAGAACCTTGTTTTCAGTAAGGATGTTTTTGTTTGGTAAGCTGCTGAAGAGGACTTTGACCGCAAGTGGTTTGAGTGGTTTATGTTTATATAAATAAGCACATACAGAGTATATATCTATGAATGGAAAAGTTGTGATTTAGGAGGATTTGAGTGTTTCCTGACACTATGTTTAAATTTTAGCCCAGCAAAGATACGCATGCTCCCTAGCAGTAGCAGTGGAACTGATTAGACCATGAGTGCACTTATTGCTTTCTGACTTTTCCATCTAAGCTTGAGTTGAGTGTAAAATGGTGAGAAGATACCTGACACTAACAGAGTCTTAGTAGTTTGCTGGTTTAGGTAGAACTGTGACTAGATGAACAAAGGCTAATGCTGCTAGCAAAATAGTTCAGAATTTGTATTTTGGTGGTTTAGTTTTGCTTGTTTAACACAAGACTGTGCCAGAAATCCAAGGGGTGAGGTGTATATATATGATTCTATGATTCTTTAGCAGTAAGAACAGCATACTAATGCTTTGGAGATGTAGCAAGCAATTTTAATGTTATTTTACAGGTAGTGAATGATCCAAATGATCCTAGTAGGAAGTTCTCGTTTTGCCACAAAGGAGAACATCATGACTGGAAAGTGAATCTTTTTTTAATTAAATTTATTTTTTTTTTTATAGTTCAATCTGCTGAGGTCAGTGTTTCTGATGTGCCTGAAGACAAATGAACTGAATAGCTTATAGTTTGCAAGGTGGTGCTGTTGCTGCAAGGATTTGTTATGTAGTGGCTTCAGGAAGAAATTATTTGTTTTGAAGACTTAGTCCCGCACTTCCAAGTCAATACAAACGTGTCTGTTGCTTTCAGTGAGAGCAAGATCAAGCCCAGATTCTTATCATGTCTTTCTAGGGTTTCAAAATTAGTTGCCTCACTAGTCAACATCCTCATTCAATTTTCATGTTTGTATTCTCTTTCATACACACACAGACATCCATTTGCACAGGAAATCCTGTTCAGGGGTCCTGCCTGGAGTCTCCTTATGCCACTATTATTAGTTCAGTCAGTTGGTAACTTGTCTAAATCTGATCTGGGCTCATCCACTCCTTTTCTTGCCCTCCTGTGGGTTGGTTTACAGTAGTCTGTCTTCCTCTTCCAGCTGCTGTTTTCAGTCAGTTCAGCAGCAACGCATTTATCACCATCACTAAAGTGATGCCTGTGAGCTGGCGTAAATTTACTCTACTGATCACTTGCCCAAAATAACATCAGTTGAGCCTGCTTTAATGTGTCTGTTATTTTGCTTGGCCTGTCATCCTGGCCTCCCAACACAACACTTATCTAGGGACACTGTTTTAGTGACCACAGTGTTTAACTGGGGCTCTGATGAGGCACCATAAAGATCTTAGTCCACTAGAAGGGGAACATCATCGTGTGGATTTTCACCAGCAAGATGTCAGCTTCTTAAAAAAAATTACAAACTGAGTGGTTTTCTTGTCACTCCTTCTTAGAACTGAGTAAACCCAGAGATTTTCCCAGAGAATCTTCTACTTACAGTGTATCTTTGAAGAACACCCTTATCCTAGAAATAGCTTTGTATTAAGTATAGTGCTTTAAGTGTTACGGTAATTTTTAATCAGATGTGCTCCATTTGCAAGTAGATTTCCCCTTGCTCCTCTTGCCTATGGTTGCTCTTGTTCCTCTCTCAAATTCTTTACTAGTTCTGAGATGCAAGTTTGAGACTGCACATGATGCCCAGTGGCTATGGGATCAACCTCTGCCTTGATTTAGTGTGGGCCCTGTTGCCTTCTAAAGTTATAGTTGTCTGTGTTTATTGTATCTACACTCGTGCTTTCTTAGCTGTGTTGGCCCTTGCACAGGCACAGAAAAAAATAATGCAGGTAGAACTTCATACTGAACTTGACAACTAGGACTCTTAGTGCATACAAGCCAAGATTTAAAAACATGAGTAGTGATTTGGGTCTTTTCAACTGGACATCCTTAAAGGGCCTATCTGACAGTCAACAAAAGGAATTAGCCTATATGGTCATCTGCTATATCAGGGGATTTCAGTCAGTGACCTTAGAAGTCCTTTCCACTCTTATGTACTGGATCTGAACCCTGAGAAACTGTCTTCAGTGTGATAATTGCCAAAAAGCACTGGCAGTCCTTTTAACCCCTATTCAGAGGGAGTGGATGTGTGAAGTGGAAGTGTACCAGCTTTACATGGTCACCTTCAAAAGTGGAATTCCCAGTTAAATCCTTATGTTTTTTTCCTGGAGCTGTTACAAAGCTGTGCGCATTTTTCTTTCAAAGAAGTGTGATGCTGCCATATTGGTGTGTCAGACAGCCAGAATGCCATGCTGACAGGACACTTTCTACTTTTCTGGTAACATGAATGGTACTAATCCAAAGAAGGTAAAAGGGATCTTTCCTTCCCTACCCATTGCACACAAAAGGCTGATGCTCTTAAGTCTGAAGTCCTTAGATGGCAGCAGATGATTGCTAATAGGGTACTCAGTCTTTCATCCCTGGATCACTAGTTCAAATGCAGGTCAGATCAGCAGCAGTAAAGTCACTACTGTCTGGCATGAGATGAGCTGAACTGTGTGCTTGAATTTTGAACCCAGGCAACCATATCATTGCTGTTGCTATGTAGTGGGTTGTAAATACTATAACCTTAATGCCAATATCATAAAGAAATGAAAATACCAGCACATCTTAAACATGTCTGAGGATAACGGCAGCTGCTGTGAGCTGTCCTCAGGATCCCTCTGGTGGCTGAGCAGAGTGTGTGGCTGCAAGCACTGCCTTTAAACCTGTGTGAACATACATTGAGGTTTTTATCCTGTCTGGAGAAATTCTGCCATATTTAGGAGATGGTTGATATTTTTTGTTGTACAGTGCTTGTCACCATCAGTTCTGGCCATTAAGTGCAAATTCTCTGCGATGTGTTGCCATATGTAACATCAGCCTGGAGAGACTCAGTTTCTTTGCTTTGTAGAGCAAAAGAGCTTACTGTTGTAGACTGCATCTGCTGAGATTCACTCCTTTATCAAAACACAGGATTGTAATACAAGCTGGGAAAGAAGCCCAGAGTAAAGTGAGGTTCCTGTTTGTCTCTATTATGCTGCAGTAAGAGAAGAGATTGTTATGAAAATTGTGTGATTTAGGGAGTTAGTAATAAACTCATATTTTCTTTATAAATGTCATGCTTTCAGTATAAGAAAAAGTTCTTGCTTTAGTGGATATAGTCAGCTGATAAGAAGGGGCTTTTTTTGGTTGCTGCTGAGAAAGAGGTCATGCTGCTGGAAGTCACTGACAGTGGGTGTTGTCACCCCTCAGGTCTGGCTGGTGCAGCAGGTTTGCCAAGAATTGAATGGAGACTGGATTATATTCCTCTCAAGAGGTGGTCTTTCCAGGTCATGTTAAAATACCTTTTGATATTTGTTTTATCACTTAAAATGTTCAGGCTGTTACTTTCCACTGGGTAAAAAGAGAGCTTAGTTTTCTGAATCTGGCCTCTGTCATCCTCACCTCTCTCCCAGATACACATTTGAGGTTTCAGGCATTCCCAGGGTGCAGTGGTTGCTGCTAATGCTTGTTTAGTATTGAGTGACTCATTAAGCATATGCATGCACTCCGAGTGAAAATAAGAGCCAGCTTGAGCTGCTGCATCTTCTTTCTTGGTTGAACTTTATTCTGTCAGTGACTGTCCAGCACATCAGAATACGGTAGATCCAGCATCTGCAGATGGGAGGAGGGATCCAGAAGATCCCATCCTTGCCCAGGTTATTCTTTCAATTGAATCTTGTGAAATGTCTGACACAACATGCACATGTTTGTTTTTAACTTTTTCAGTTGTCCTGGAAAGAACTGAGCAAGATTTTAGCTCAGTCTTGTCATGATAAGATAATTATGTTTTTGATGAAGCCAGAGATATAAACACCAGGCATTTGGTTACTTATACATTCTCCTGACTTCTCTCTGAGTCCACTTATTTCTGGACAAGCTTTTTAGCTGATGTTGCTTGATCAAGGCTCATATTTAAGCAAAAAAAGTCATCCTTATACTGGAATAAGGGTGTGCACAAACACTATAGAAGGCTTGATCTTCAAAGGAAAGCTTTATTAGTTAATAAGTGCTTTTTAAACAGATAGTTACACTGGTTACAGAATGGAGTTAGCAGGAGAGGGATAATGTTGGTATAACTGTACTTACTGTAGCTAATTGAGACTGTGGATGAGATGTGAGAATACTTCCAGCCATGGACATCTTCATGGGATGAAAGGCCACAGGTCCAAGATGGATGGGAGCTACAGCATGTTTAAGCCAGGTCTGTGATCTGAAAAATATGGGAGGACTGAAAGAGAGGTACATTGTTCTTGCTCTGCAATTTGGGCATGGATAGTGCGACCTGGTCTCCACATTGTATAGTGTTTCAAGAGCCTAGGTAAAAAGCACGCATCATGTCCTTAGTTTGTCCAAAATGAGCAGAATTTTGTTAGCTGCTTCCCATAATGTGATGTCTGCAACTGTGCACTGCTTGAAAAGGAGCCAAATTGACTGTGACTGAGGATAAGGTTAAGACAGAAATTTTGGTCCTCAGAACATCCTCTTGCAGATGGTCAGATTTCAGTTTAGATCAGGATTTCACAAACACTTCTAGCCAGAAGAAACTACTGACAGTGTCAACTTGCAGGCTGATGCCAGGCAAGCAATGCTTCATAGTGATATACCTGCCACAGTTTAGGAACCTTGATCTTGGGACAGTCTCCTTACATTCCCCATCTTGTTTTTCAGATGTAGAGACAACTGGTGATCTCAACAGTGATGACTTCGAATATGAAGATGAAGCAAAGCTTGTAATATTTCCTGATCACTATGAAATCTCATTACCCAATATAGAAGAGTTACCAGCACTGGTCAGTGAGTGTGCACAAGTGATGACAGGAATTGTCCTGCTGCAGTTTTTATCAAGATGGTGCTTTGTGCTGATGTGGAGCATGTTTTTACATAAAGATCTTTATAGAGAGCTGTAACAGAGTAATTTTTAAAAGTCTGCTTTGTCTTTTGTTTCTTTGATTTCCTTTTACCTTCTGTATTCCTTCCCTTGTGATCCCAGCTTGTTTCAGGGAAGCCCACATAGTATGCATTCTTACTCTCCTGCTGAAATAATAACTGCAATCTAGAATAGTACATGCATATTTAACTATATAAATGGTCTTACTGGTACCCAGTTCTGTATGTGGTTAGCAATGTGCTGAATGCCAAATTCTGTCCAGTCACTGAACAGTGTTTGGTTTTGATTGACATACATTTGCCTTCCAGGTGACGATAGCTTGTGATGCACTCCTCAGCTCAAAGTCACCCTACAGGAAGCAGGACCCTGACTCCTGGGAAGATGAGCTACAGGCATCTAAACATGCCAAAACACTTGTACAGTTAGATAATGGTGTTAGAATTCCCCCCAGGTGAGGGTAATAAGGTTTGTCAATCTCTAGTACAGTCCAGAGTAAAAGAACGAAAGCCAGCAGCATGGCCAACAATTCTCTTGCATGACTCTGGGGCTAAGTGTGTATGTTTGATTTGACCTACCATCACTGGAAATACAGGATTGATTCCTGCGTTACTTATTTCTGTTGTTTCTTCCTGTTTTCTCTTGCAGTGGTTGGAAATGCTCAAAATGTGACCTGCGAGAGAATCTGTGGCTGAACCTGACGGATGGTTCGGTGCTGTGTGGCAAGTGGTTCTTTGATGGCAGTGGGGGCAATGGGCATGCAATGGAGCACTACAAGGAGACAGGTTATCCCCTGGCAGTGAAGTTGGGAACCATCACTCCTGATGGAGCAGGTCAGCCACCGATCAGGTTCTGCGAGGGGGCACCTTATGTGCATGAGACTAACAGTGTATATCTATTACCAATTGGGTTTGTCTTTCCAGTGCCAATGTTTGAGGCTGATACAAAGAAAAAGCCCTGTGAGTCTGTGAATCTTGATCAGGGTTTTGGAGAATAATACACAGTCCATTTGGAGAAAGCCCTTACCTTTTTTATCTGTTCCTTTTCTCTAATTTTATATTTGGTGTAAATAGGTTTTTGGGTTTTTATAATAGATTTATAATAGAAGAATTGTATTATTTTGAAACAGGAGAATCTGGAGTATTTTTCAGTTCTGCTACATTTGCTAGTGCAAATGGTTCAATTTTATGTAATATAGAAGCAGTAACAGGATAATTACTTTTAAATTCAGAGAATTCTGTTCTTACCAGTATGTATAGTTGTTTGATCATGCTGGAAACTGTGCTATTTTTCCTTATTGTTTTGTTAACATTTTGTTCAGTCAAATGGACGTTCATCTTCATGGGGCTGCTGTGATGCTCATTTGTAAAATGCCTGAATATCTTGAGAGGGGGGGAAAAAAGCTGTAGATGTATCCTTGTTTGCATATTCTCAAAGTGTGACATTCTGCAGTGTTGCTGGGGAGAGGATTATGGCGTGTGAGGATTAAAATAATGAGAAGCTGAAAAAGCAGAGATCCTCTGCTGCACCTGTACAGAGAAATAAAAAAACTGAAGAATACATAGAATTATTATTCTTTTGTTTTAGTGCTTATAACCATATGGTATGAAAAATATTTAACACACATCAGTTGAGAGTTTTACATGTTTAAGTCCTATTCAGTGTCAGGGAAAGGAGACTGTAGTCAGATTCCACCAGCTGTGCCACAGAAAGACTGAGCAAATTTCATTCTTTTTTCTCTCCCAGATGGAATATTGTTTCCTTGCATGAGCCTGGTTTTGGATGATTTCTGTCTGAATCTCTCAGTTATTGGAAGGTGTTTAGAATTTGCCCAGCTGTAGGTTTCAACTGCATCTACAAAGGAAACAAAATATTCTTTAGTGGGTTTTTTGTATTTTTTTCCCTTTTCTCATCTTCAGCAGCAGTACTTGTTTCCTTATGGGCTGCTGTCCTGCCTCCCACTGATCAGCTGCTTCCTCTCTTATGTGGCCTTTGTGATAACAAAGGACAGGCTGTCATCCTTCCCTCTGAATGAGGGGCAGCAGCTGTTCTCTACAAACCTTTGTTCTTCTGGATGTTGTTTACTTGGTTTCCCTGTAGAAGAGCCTTCCCTCCCCCAACCCTCCTTGTTTCCTTTTGAGTAATTCTCTCTCTGATCTATATTGCAGTGGTAATCATGACCTCTTGATAGGGCTGGGTGACAGATGAGTTTCAGGAAAGAGCCTCCCTGGCTGATTGTGATGCAATATCTGGCTGGTTTCTTCTTCTTCAAGCTGAAGGTGAAGAGATGAGGGTTGAGGAGTAATAAGTGTTAGTCCACTTGCTGACATTAACTTACTCCTTTTTCACACCAGTAAGAAGGAGAGAGAGGTGTTGCCAGTATGACACTTAAACTTACCCTACACAAAGGGGGCAGAGGAGAGCTCCTTGTTTTGTCTTGAGAAATTTATGTTGTATGCATTATGAAAGATTCCTGGGGCATTAGCCCCATTTTGTAGTGTTCTGTCAACAAACAGATCTGGGATCAAGGCAGAGAACCAAACTTCTGTGTCCACTCTTGAACCTTGTCAGGATGTGCAAGACTCAGAAAAGTTGCTGATGTCCCAAAGGTTGTTGATGCCCCCATCCCTGGAGGTTTTTAAGGCCCAGTTGGATGGGGTTTTGTGTAACCGGGTCTAGTGGTAGGGTTCTCTGCTCATGGCAGGGGTGCTGGAACTTGATGATCTTTAAGGTCCCTTCCAAACTGAATGATTCTATGATTGCTTCAATAGATTGAGTAGTCCTTAGCAGACTGTGCAACCTGGTGCCTCTCTCCTCAATGCCATTAGATTACATTTCAAGTCATTGTGAGTTTGCATGTTTGAAACTGGTTTGAGGGATGGGCTGAGGAACTGGTTTGAGACTGTAGGAAGCCCTGTCTGACAGGTACTTGAATGAGTTGCATTGTGGATGCCACTATCTGCAATTGTCAGCTGCTACTTTAAGGGATCCTGTGCAACTTGCTTCTTCAGAGACACTGTTGCCATTTCTTGTTATCAGTTAAGTAGGAGGGAGTGATGTCTGCACAGCCAGAACAGGTGTAAATCTTGAGCTGTGGAAGAAAAGGAAGTACAGGTAGCATTGCCTTTTTTTTACCATAGTATGAATAATAATTATTATTTTCTGTTCAGTAATATTCTGTATTGTCTGTATCAGATTTTTCCTGATTTCTTTTTTTTTTCCCCTTTTATTCCTCCCTTCTTCCACTTTCTCACAGTAACAATATGAGCTTTTGAGTGTCACATTTACTGACTTATCTACATTCCTTATCTCCTAGAGTCCATAGGACAGCACTACAGACTTGTGTCTGGGGCTCTCATAATCTTTCTTTGATTTGCTGCTCTTTGATTTTTATTTTTTTTAAATAAGTGAATTCTATCTCCCATGAATTTAACTTGGCCACACAGCAGAAAGTACTAAAGTGTGTGACACAAGAGGTAGTCTTGAGCAAAAGATTAATGTGCCTTGTGTTCCATATCTGCTGCTCTGGGTCAGTAGTCCCAGGTGGCTGCTTTCTCTTCAGTTGGCAGAGCTGAGAAAAAAGAAAATCAAAGCTTCCACATTGAAAGCAGTCACCCAAGATCAGTAGATGTGTAATGTAACTCCATTGGGTGTTTGAACTTTACAAGATCTTCTGGCTGCGCTGTGATCTCACCAGGAGACTATGGGAATGTTGTGATCTCCTGTGTGTGGATAGACAGTCATGTCTTGCTACCACACAGTGGAATTCCAGCAGATGGGCAGCTACAGCCACATGCATGCCAGAGAGGTGATCAGGACCAATGTTAATAGGGGGTTTGATGGCTAATCAGCAGCTGGCAGCACAACTCAAAAGCAAAATTGCCTTGTTTGAGAGAGTTAATTTTTTTCATAGGGCTGGTAAATTTTAAAAGTTGCATTAGGTCTTTGAGGTCTTGGCCAACATTCAACCTATAACTTCAGTGGGAGCTTGGTACCAGCAGACTGCCTTTTGGTTAAAGTTAAGTAGAGGATGGGCTGAGTGAGAGCCAGGATCTGTAGTTGGCAGGAGAGGGCAGGATAAGGACCTTTCAGTGGGCTCCTGGCTGAGAGAAGGGCAGGCAGGCTGGCAGAGGGGTTCTGAATTTTGGTATGTGCAGAGTCCAAAGCAAGGAGGCAGTCATTTGCTATCGATGAAGAGGCCAGAGAAGACAAAAGATGGAAGGTCTGTTCAAGTCTTACTAGCGCATGTCTTATCACTCATTTCCTTTTATGATGCCTGCAGCTTTATTGTTGTTTGCTGAAATAGGTGAAACCTGCTCTGAACTCAGATTCATTACAGGGCTTGCTTGGTAAACACTAAAAACGAGGGGTTTTTCTCTCTCAAGCCTTTTGTCCTTCTGTTGGATTTATTAAACTTTGTTTCATGATGAAAATATAATCACTAGACATATTCCTTCACTCCACAATTTGGACTTTGCCCTGCCAAAGTGTTTATGGTCTTGTGCTTAAGGCTGTAAGGACCTGTCATAGAGCTAGTACTGAAATGTACATCTCCCATACAATACAGTAAGAAGCCTTAGTCACAAAATCAGCCTGTCTCCCTAACCACAACATAATCTTCCAAGTCCCATCCAAGAAACACCTCCTTAATTCTAATAAATAAATTTTCAGTTCTCCTTGCATTTCTTTGGGACAAGGGCACAAGGGGATTCCTTAAACTATGCTAGAAATGAAAATACTATTGGCAAGAATCAGCCCAATATACTCAGTTTTTGTGTCTGCCTGTGTCTAGTAGCTCCACAAAATCTCAGAATCTCTAGTTGCCATGTTCAACCTATGGACTGGCCACATATCTGAGAACTATGCACTGTTCTTCGTTTTCCCTCTAAATTTCTTATTTTAGAGGGGAAACTACTATGATGGCTATAAATACTTTCAAGTTTTAATACTGTGAGGGCATGTAATTTCTTTGAGGTTGTTGTATTGAGAACACACAGCACTATATGGACGTCTATGCACTTTTCTGCTGGTTGTAACCAAACTTGGAGATTACGAATAAGGCATCTTGTAAAGGCAGTCCTGCACTGAGAATGCAATGGTGGTAAACAAAGAGAAAGGACAACATTTGATACTACAGCTTATCTGTTTCTCTCTGCTTTTGCAGATGTCTATTCCTTTGATGAAGAGGAGCCGGTTTTAGATCCGCATATAGCAAAACATTTGGCACACTTTGGAATTGATATGCTGCAGATGCAAGTGGTAGGAAATCCATCTTTTATTTAGTGTGTTGTTTACTTGTTTGTTTAGTTGGAGGTGAGAGAGAAACAGGTGGAGAATGATACTTGCAGCTTATATATATGTGATTCCTCCAGAGTGTTATGATAATAGTGTTGTGAAGTTCAGCCAGTTCGTGGTTTATTTTCTGAGGTCTGAGAAGTGAATCACTACTGTCAAATCTGAAAGCTGCCTTCCAAAAAAGTTCCTTAGTAGTCTTTAGTTTGCATGTTTAATGTCTGGAGTTATGTACAATTTTCCTTCAAGATTAAACTTTAAAAACTTCATCCAATTAAAGAATATCTAGAATATTTAATTACATTGAGTGAAGGAAAGCTTATTGGATGTGTAAGCAGATACAAATCCTAATCAAAAATAAGGATAAGTAAAAAAGTGGCTAAAAGGTTCTTTATTTAAAGTTATTAATTTCAGTTTGGGCCTTGGTAATAAATACATGACAAAATGAAAAAATATATTGTCAAGTCTAGAAAACAGCATGGTTTGTGGTGTGGTACACCAGAAAGGGACGGGGACTAAAAGGGTTTTGTTCCTAAACATGTTGCTGCTCTGTATTAACAGAGAAGTCCTTTTAATTATTTGTATCTCAGTGGATGTTGATGCCAGTTCTGTTTAAATAATCTGAGAAGTCTGAATTGAATATGGTTGTAAAGGCAGGTGGGGTTTCTTGCTTTCTTACTTGTGTGTTGGTTTTTTTTCACTCAAGCATGTAGCCCAGTATCACTACCTGAGAGCCTGTACATGAAAACTGTTAAAAATAAACCTGTTATTGATTTAGTGTATTTCATTATCCAAGTGGAGAGGAAACTAATACTAACCCTAAAATGACAGAGAAGAGTTAAACTACAGTTACTAATCATATTTTTGGTATGCTAATTTCCTTGCCAATATTGTGAATAAAAAAAATCTATTTTATCCAGCGGTCTTTCTGGAAAACCTGTTTTACTCAACAACCTTGAAAACTTAGTCTCAGCTGTTGCAAAGATTTTGCCTCAGCTCTTTAGATCAGTCTGAAAAATTCTTAGTGAAGTGGTGGAGTACTGCTAGCAGTAAATGACACTGCAGTGACCTGTACCAACCAGCTAGGGACCTGCAGTCTGAAAGCTGAGCTGTAAAGGGGAGAAATTTCAGCATCACAAATGATGGCTTTTCTTAATTGAAAGAAAGGAAGAGTTCTTGAATCTGCATCTTTTAATCTAGTTTGTTTGCTAGGACCAGCTTCTACATCAGCAGCTATTGCTGGCCATTACAAACAGAATATGAAACCTGAAAAAATGCAGTGATTTTATGCTGAGGCTTGAGGTCACAGCCCTGAGAGAAGTGAGGCTCCCAGCTGGGATTGAGGGCACAATTAGCCACACTCAAAGAACCAGTGGGCTGTGGTAAAGAGCTAAGAGGTATATGGGAAAAATAAGCTGCTAGCTTTCTGACCCAGATCATCTCTCCTACATGCAGGATTTATCTCCCTTTGGCCATTGGTTTGGCTCTTCTTTTTTAGAGTATGGATCACAAAGTTGGTGATGATAACAGCAGCATAATTGTGGCAGATGCTAAACAGATGAAAAAAAAATCTCATTGCTTTCAGATGGAGAATGGACTAAGAGATAATGATATAAAACCAAGAGTCTCTGAATGGGAAGTGATTCAGGAAGCTGGTGTGAAACTCAAGCCCATGTATGGCCCGGGATACACTGGCATGAAGGACCTGGGAAATAGCTGCTACCTCAATGCTGTCATGCAAGCCATTTTCAGCATCCCAGAGTTCCAACGAGCGTGAGTAGCTTCAAACTAGTGCTTGTCACTAGCTGCTGCATTCCTCAGTCTCTTGTTTTGTATTTAAATTTTTGTCCTGCCTGCAAACCAATCTCTTTTAGTCGGTTCAGTGGTTATTTAGAGGATTTAGTGATTGTATTTTTTTTTCTGGAAGAGATTATAACACAAAACCCAATCTGCCTTCGAAGTCAGCACTTCCTCATTTAGCTTCAGTGGTGGTAAATAATATGCCATCTTGTAAACTTGTTTGCTATGTCTTTGTTTTATATCTGCATATGTACATCTCAGTATCATCAGTATCACATCAGGGTTTTTGTACAGGCCTGTGTCTTTGTATAGCTGCAGGATCATCCTATTGCTCCAATGTCATTTGTGCAGAAAACTAGCAAAAAGCAACACACCTTTTGCATGCAGGTCTGGATAAGAAGAGGGAACGTATCAGAGACATCTTAAAATTAATATTCTTATTTAAAAAATCCCATTTAATGAAAAGGGTAGTGTAAGCATATTCTTTCACTGAATAGCTGAGTAAAAGGACAAAAGCACAACACAAGAATATGAAATATTCATTACTGATCAAAACCAAACACATCACTCTAAGGAGAGAAGCCTTTTTACAAAGGACAGTCTATGGTTTACAATACATTTCAGTGTTCTTTTATTCCACAGCAGTAGTAGTGTGTGTCCTGGAAGTAAGGCTTTTAGATTTTGGAAAGTCTCCCAGGTTTTCATGTAGCAATGGCCTTCTGGAGAAGAGGAGATCGAAAACTTGTGTTTGTTTACTTTGTTAGACATATGGAGTACAGTTGGTAGATTAATAAAGTGCCAGCTTTTCTATCTCAATTTTTGAAAAAAAAATATATCAAAATGAACTTTACCAAGGAATAGAACTTGAATTCCAGATACCAACAGCACCATATCCTTTATAGCTAGAAGCTTCTAAGCAGAACTTAAATGTCCTTTTTCTAAGTTCTTTACTATTATTTTTCCATGATAGAACCACTCACCAGTCATTGCTATGATGCAAAATTTGACTTGAGGAAGCCTGCTGATGTACCACTGCTGAGGGCTGAGTATCTGTTAGGATATCCTTGAGTAAATTCATCTGCAATATTTGAATGTTTCTGCTTTGTTCTTGCTGCCTAGGTATGTTGGAAACCTTCCACGAATATTTGACTACTCTCCTCTTGATCCAACGCAAGATTTCAATACTCAGATGTAAGTGACACTTCTCAATGATTTACCTGGTCAAACGAAACAATTTAATGGCAGGGTAAAAGAACACCTCTGCATGGCCTTGAAAGTGAGACATGATTAGACCTTAGAATAGGCTGCCCAGGGAAGTGCTGGAGTCACCATTCCTGGAGGTGTTCAAAAATGTGTGGACATGGTTTAGCTGGATGGTGGTGTTGGGCTGACGGTTGCACTTGATGATCTTAGAGGCCTTTTCCAACCTTAATGATTCTATAATATGGCACAAGGTAGAATGGGAGGATTTGCCCACTTGGTTGCAGGTAATGATATTTCATCAGGGGATCAAAGACAGTAAACTTCTTTTTTGTTTGGAATAAAAACCTTCTCTTTTCTTCTTATTTTCTCACGTTTGTTTCCACCCCACCATTTTCTTCCCTACAGGGCTAAGCTGGGACATGGCCTCCTTTCAGGCCAGTACTCTAAGCCACCCATGAAATCTGAGCTTATTGAGCAGGTGATGAAAGAAGAACACAAGGTATTTGACTGAGTTTGTGCAGCCTGGTAACTAGGTAAAAGTGATATCCTGTGAAAAGGGAACAGGTGCTGGGCACTTAAGAACATGTGTGGATCCAGCATGAGATGCTTAGCAAGGTGGAATTTGTAGGATTCTAGTCAGGAATATATTAGTCAGGGACTATTTGTGCAAAGCAACAAAGCAAACATTCGTTCTGCTAATAAAGTATTTTGCTGCTCCAATGATGAACAAGAGTTCATAGAATTTGCAACTTACATTTATCTTCTCTGAGAAACAACAGCAACAAATGTTATCTAGAGAATCACAAGTATTTGGAAGCAAACTTCTAAACCCTCTTTAAATTTCAGAAAGAAGTGTAAAGAGCTAGAGTTGTTTCCAGAAAGCGTCTGACAATATTCTACCTGCTTTCAGGAGAAACTGTCTAGGTAATGCAAGATTAAGTGGTGCTGGAGGCTTTCATGTAGGTGAAGGAGGGGCCACACAGAGCCATGTCCACTGGGTTCACTCATGTATTTCATGGTACAGAAATAATGTAGAAGCATGTCTGTGCCAGTAGGATTTGTCCTTGAAACACAGCAGTGTATGTGGGTTTGGATACGGATTGAAACTGATTGCTGGACAACTTGGGGAGATCCATGTCTATATCCTGATTTTTAGAATGTATTCACAATAGAGAAAACCTTGAAATCAGCTTTCTCAATAGCCAGTTTCAGAACAAAGGTATACTGAGGGGCAAGTACTGTGTAATGAACATGCTCACGTGAAGGAGAGGAACTAGAAGTTGAAATTACCTTTTCTCACATGTTTATATAATATGGAATTTTATTTCACTGTCATGGTGTTACTGATGGGAGACTGACCTTTTATTTTTACTGTAATTTGCAGCAAAACAGATATTTAGCTCGCAATATCTAGCTTTCAGGACTCCAATGTTTTTGGCTCTGTAATCTTCATATTGCCTTTGTGTTGTTCTGCAACATGAAAGTCGCTGCTTCTCTTACACTGCAGAAATGATCAAGGCACATGTTGGCATCATAACATCCATGGACCTATGTCTTCATCTGTGCTTTTTTTTCCTCATTCAGCAGTGAATACATTCACCCTCATAGTCATCAAAAAGCTTCTTCGTATTCTTTGTCCAACTGGTGTTTGGTTTTAGCAGTAAGGATGATTTTTGAGAGAGGCCTGACTGAGCTATTTGTAATAACAAATTTAATGGGCACTGCCTGATTCACTGGTTTAGCTTTTTACCTGTTCTTGCTTTTGTGAAGAAGAGAAGCTGTCAGTAGCTTAATGGTAAGATGGAAGAAGTTTCTTCTCTTTTTGTAAGTTTAAGTTTCCATCACACTTTGAATAGTGAGATTAGTTCAGATTTTGCCTTTCTGCTCAAACTCTGCTGCTTTTGGAGTTGCGTTTGTTTTCCCTAGAGTCATCCAATTAACAGTTGTGTTAAGCAAAATGTTAGTTATAGGGACAATGTTATCTACCCAAGCAAATCTATTATTATAGGTTTGTTTTACTATTCAAACCATCTATCTTGAAGCTTCTTGTTTAGAGTAATGCTGGGAAAACTGGATGTAGAATCTATTTGTGTCTCTGCCAGCCTCTGTTGTTATGATCACAAGCAGCTTGTGGAGTCAATCAACATACTCCACAGGTGGGATATTGAAAAATGAAATGTCAACTAATAACCAGTACTGAAAATACTACCTGTAGAAAGGAGCTGTCTTTGTGGAGAAATAATCTGTGATTCCAAGTTATAGTTGTATACACATTAGAAGCCATGCATGCTTCTGTCACAGGAATGTGGTGATAGTTTCCATGGAAATAGCTATTCTCCTCTACCTTCATCTATCAGTTATTGATATGGGACTTTCTCCTTCTGAAATCAGAATGCCAAGGAGATTTTGGACAAAAATAGAGCATCCGGTACAGAGTAGTTCGCATGATCTGAAAGTTCTAAGTCTCCTGAGTAATTGCTTTGTACAGCAGCTATTAATTGTTTTGGAACAGTTAACAAGTCCTTCTTGCTTTCTTTAAAGAATGTTAAAGTTACGCAATGCATCACGGTAAGGAACAGTGGAATAGATTTCAACAGCCTCCTCACATAAAATTATGTATACTGAATGACCTGCTTTCTTAAACACATACAGGATATGGATGAAAAATAATGTGCTGGAAGTTCAGGGACTTGAACCCTTCAAATAAACCTACACTTCCATATTTAGCCCAGCAGCCACTACTAGCAATGAGATGTTGAGAACTTTTTAATGACAAATTATATATTATACCATTTGTTTATATAAAGCTCCACCAGGTTGTGTCTATCTACTGGCATTTAACAGTATTTCTGTTGTTTCTAAGTTCAGTTTAATAAAGATGTAGTTACAGGCATCAGATGACTTCCTCATCAGGAAATTCATAGGGTGTATTAGGGTTTGAAGCAATTTTTACTGCTTTTGGTCTTTGTTGTATTGATGATATATCTAGAAAAAAAATCAATTATAGGTATTTTCTTCATTGTGTAAGTCTGGGCATATAGAAATCTATGTCTTCTTGGTTTGGGGTGGGCTTTTATTTGGCATTTTCCTCCCTTGATAATACTGGTATACACACAGGTAGTATTTTGTCATGCAGAGAATTGTACTGGCATAATAAATATAATTGCATAGGATTTTAGACCTTCAGCATTTTCAAGTGCTTCTGCTTTGTGTCTATAAAATTAATTATTTGTTTCATTTTTATTCTTTTATTTTTCCCTCCTACATGCAAAGTAGTTTTCTAGCTTTCTGGGTCTCTGGAATTCATTCAAAGCTTTTGGAAGTTGTTGCCTGGAAAAGCATTCATACGAGATCTGCAGTGGTCCAGCACAGTCTATATTTAGCTAAACTGTTTGGCAACTGTTGATGGAGAAAGTATGCTAGGTATTCTATAAATATTCATGGTACTGTGGAGCTAAAATTTTTCACCATGGGAGTTTAGTCTGGAAATGGCAGCAGACTTTCTGGACCTGCTTTGATATTATAAAAGTAGGCTGGAAGCCTAAAGGGTCATCAGCTAGGACTTGATTTTTCTGTTTAGAGCTTTGCCATTACTTCTGTTATTTTTCTTGTCCTTGAGGTGAAACAAGTTTAGAGGGCAAGATCCGATCCTTTTCTGTAGACTGTCACACATGGCATGTTTCTCTTCTCCCTGCTCAAGTGGCTGAGTAAACAATGTATAGATGGAAACAAGGCTTAATTCCAAACTCATTGCATTATACATCAGGGCAAATGTGCCACCTGGATGTATTCTTGCTTCTGACATAGGAAGAAGCCTAGTATGTAGGAATTTGAGATGGTTTGTGCATTTTTCTCCTCAGTACTAACTTTGATGAAGACAGCTGAGGACACTGAAGTGATACATAACCCAAGATTCAGAAGTCCCAATAACGTGTCCTCGTGTCTTTGTTCAAGTAATACTGAGACTGTCTCTTTAGAAGAGCCTTTAAAGAGCATCTTAGCCTAATGTGGTTGCTGGTATACTGCCAGAAGTTGAAAAAGCATTACAATTGAGAATCTGCTTCCAACTTCAGTGGGTCTAGGAATACCCTACACTGGTGAAACCAAGCATAAAATTTTGCTATTTCGTTGTGTTTTATATGCCTTCTGCTTCATGCTGCTTTTTCTATTTTTATATTGTTATGGTAGCACAGCTAGACTAAAGAATGAGGTTAGCTTGGATCATCTTGAAAATTATTTGGTCTTACGGAGGATGAGGGCAAATCTGGGTAAAAGATACTCTGACCCTTTCAAAAGTGTTATTTAAATAGCTAGTGTTGTCATGAAGATGCAATTTGGGGTGATTGTAAAGGATTCTTCAAGTGCTGTAAAGGGTGCAAAAATAAAAAGTAGGGCTGTCTTGGAAGCTAGAGATTTTCTGATTTAGGGTGGTTTTGTCCTGATGTGACTGAATGGCTAAAGGCAGGATGTTCTGGTTCTTCAACATGACCAACAAATTAAAGTCTGTTCTTAAAAGCCCATCTAGGAATATGTGCTTTACACATTAGTTGTTCTCTGCTGGAATCTGTAGAGATCTCTGGAAAGGTTTTGTCCTGACTAAAGCTGCTAGCTGATCTACTGAAGTGCTTTAATGCACACTATTTTTAGGTGGAACAGGGTTCTGAAATGTTCGATGTTCAGGGTTCAAATGTTAGAAAGCAGTGTAAACCAACCTTTAGCAAACCTTCAGTAATGTATTTTAACTTGCAAATGCCATAAAAAAATCAGAGTGAATGTTGTGGGAACTATGACATAAAATATATTCTAAAACCCCCAGATCATGTTCCAGGACCCTTTCCATTTTTAGTAAAATGGAAAACTGCATGAAACTGAAACTGTCATTTCTCCAGTGGCAGAAATGGGCCATAGATCAATCTAATGGAGTGACTTTGGGATACTTGGTCTAGGAATTAACAAAAAGCCTTCTTTAAAAGGTTCTCTTTTTTTATTTAGCCTCAACACAATGGAATATCACCCCGAATGTTTAAAGCTTTTATAAGTAAAGGCCACCCAGAATTTTCCTCTAATAGACAACAAGACGCACAGGAATTTTTCCTACATCTTATAAATCTAGTAGAGGTAAGAAAACCTGAATTACTGCTCTTTTTCCATGGTTATATTAGACAATGAGAGCAGGGCTGTTATATGTGTGGCTCATTTTTTTATTATATCCTTTCTAGCCATGGATATGTAGAAAATGGCGCTAATTTAAATACACTTTGGTTTAGAAACATTTGTTTCTTGAATTCTCCCTTCTCTTTACCTCATACTCCTGCATGACCACACAGGGCCAATGCTGCTGAGAACAACTGCAAGAGATAGAGGTCAAGCACCACTGTACAGGCTATAAGATTTATAAAACATGTGACTGTCCTTTTAAATTGCTGTTCATTTTTTGATTACATACTATCCAGTGGTTTACCATATTGAAGTCTGTCTTGGAATAGTAATGAATTGGGTATTATGATTATTATGATTATTATTCCAAATTTCTATCATTGTTGGGAGCAAACTAATTACTATGTCCAGTTCTTTTACAAATCCCAGCTGTACATCAGTGAATCATTATGGGAGGAAGGACTCCCCTACTGAAAGCAAAGGGACTGTTTGTCAGTTGAATATTTCTGTGTAAAATGTTATTTCCACTGAACTCAGCTCAATGCTCTGTGTAAAAGAACCAGTACGGTGAATTTCAACACACTGTCTTTCTGAAAAGGAAACTTACAAATATGTGCAGTTTTGATTTAAAGTATTTCTTACTTGTCCAAACTCCCTATTTTTCCCAAGAATCAAGTGTATTTATGCATGCAAATGTGAATAACTTAATCTAGAATATAACATGAATAATGTTCCACATCCCAAAACACGTCTTCTAACCACCCTATAATCAGTACATTTTTCTACTTTTTGCCTGATAACAGATATTAACATGAACAATAAAGAGAAGATACATTATTTGTATCACATTCCCATCTGGATAATGAACTACAAGTTGTTTGTTCTGTTTCAGTGCAGATTCGGAGTGGCAGGAGCTGTTCTATTTGCTGAAAGGATGCTCCATGTCATTTACCTGAGCTTTCTACCTTTATTGTAACCTGCCACCTTCCTACCTTCTTCTGTTCACCTTGACTCAGTCAGGTTCATTAGGTACATTCTGTGCAAGTTATTTTGTGTAGGAGGATACTGCTGTCTATGCAGACATGGTGGACTTCAGTGGGGTCCTCTGTGGGTGCAAGAGTTCTGCATGCAATAAAATGCAACCTGAGCTGTCAGATCTGAGTACAAGATGGGTGTCTTTGTGCTTGCCATGGAACAAGTGGCAGCCTTTGGTTCTCTGGTCATTTTAATGATGGTCACTTAAATGATTGGCTCTAATATTCCTTCCAGAGGAACCCCGTAGGTTCAGAAAACCCTAGTGATGTTTTCCGGTTCCTGGTGGAGGAACGCACACAATGCTGCCAGTCCAGAAAGGTCCGCTACACGGAGAGGGTGGACTACATCATGCAGTTACCTGTGGCCATGGAGGCAGCAACTAACAAAGGTAAATAAAGAAAACTAGTCCACTGACTGACATTCTGGTGACTTTCTCAACCATGAAGGAGTGAAGTTCTCACCCCTATATGATCTCTTTGTATGGATAGAATGGTTCAAGGCCACAAAATAAAACAATGAACTGATGAGGGAAAAGTTACTTGATTTGTTTTTCTTTAAAGGAGATTTTAAACACAAGTCAGTGTGTGGCTTTACTGTCCCTGCTTATATTTTTAGTGAAGAAGGATTCTACCTGGATACTCTTGGCAGGTTTTCAGACAGATTTCTTCTCTGACTGTAGGATCATCATTAGTTGTCGCTGCTCAGCAATGTATCACCAAGAATGGCAGCAGTTTGTTTGATAAAGTTGTTAGAGATTTGTGATTTAAAAACTCAACCTGGATTTGATCCAGGGATGTGCCACATCACTTGTACAATTTATTTACCCTTGGTTTTTGTGTGTGTGCATCTGTGTGCCCCAAGATCCACATTAGGATTGGATTTCCTTTGTCCTAGACAGTGAAGGAGTATATAAAAACTTCTTAATTCTAAAAAAAGGAGTTTAACATACTAGCTAATGAATATCTTGTAAAAACCAATGCACACTCAAAATAAATAATAATAACAAATTCAACCCCCCAGAAAACCAAATCAGATTTGTGTTTATTAGCAGCAGAATCTAATATCTAACATGATAATAGAGGAGTATAAGATAGTTTGTTGTTTACAAAGCCAAAATACACAATTTGGATATCCTAGGCTTTAGGAAAAGGGGGAGGAGAATGAAGTGGTGAACATGGATTTAATATACAGGAGTAGGTTGTTTTTTCTTCATGCTTATCAGCTGCTTGAGAAAGCATATGTGTTTTTAAAGGATAAAATGGCAGAGGAGGCTAGAAGGTGCAGTCTAAGATAAATGTGTGCTTCAGTTGGATGTGAAGGGGGCATCACAGGAACATTGGAAAGGGGATGTGCCTCTAGTTTCCTTCATAATTTCAAAATGTGAAATATTTTAAAGCCAGGAGGAACTATTCTTAGTACTTGACCAGACCCTTTGAAATAGCACAAGGCAGAGGATTCCACCTACTGCTTTTCACTTAGCACACACCCTTGAACTGGATGATATATTTTAAAAGAACTATTTTTATTTGAAAACTAAACTTTTGGGTAACTTTGCATTCTTTGTTCATCAGTTTCAATGAGGAATCTGCTGCTTACAAAAGAGCATGTTATTTCCAGGTAATGGCTTGGGAGGTGTATTAGAGTTCAGCATATGGCACTGCTCACCTTGCCAGTGTCAGGGCTCTCTTTAGATCATACATAATTCTATCTCACCTAGAAAGTCAGATGATGTGGATAGACAGTAATAATTTTGCAAGTCAGATTTTGCTGATAAAGTGGGTAGTTGGTGGTATTATTAATACAGGATTGTGGCTGTCATGGCAAGGGTTTGATTGCCTGTTGTCCAGTATTTTCAGTCCTGTGTTTTCACCATGAACAGAAACCTTCAAAAAAGAGAAGTGGTTTTAAGACAGATCCTGACCTCAATGCGGACAAAGATTTGGTGTCTGCTTAGAGCCATGATGTTTTTTTATGCATCAGTAGGTTTTTGCATTTCTAAAACTTGCAAAACTAAGACTGGTGGGAGACATCATAACTGTAACAATGTTCATTTAGCTTTTAGTGTCATGTATGTTTCTCAGATGAACTAATTGCCTATGAGTTGAAGAGGCGAGAAGCAGAAGCTTCAAGGAGACCTCCACCAGAACTTGTCCGTGCCAAGATCCCATTTAGTGCATGTCTGCAGGCCTTTTCAGAACCTAGCAATGTAGAGGATTTCTGGAGCAGTGCCCTTCAAGCAAAATCTGCAGGAGTTAAGTAAGTGTGTGTCTGACTGCCTATTAAAAACTTGTATGTGCTCTGTGCTTATCTTGCTACCTGGACATGATGTAGAGAGAAACAGACAAAGGCATAGTGAGTGGGCTTTGGTGGTGTATTAGTATTGGGGCTTATAAATTGGATGTGCAGATCAAGCCTGATGAGGGTTGTGATGACCAATTGAGCATGAAATAAATTGTTCTCAACTGTCAGACTCCTAAGAGGTGATGCTAACTAATTGTTAAGGGCTTAAAGTTTAAATGCTTGTCGCTTAATTGTCTGCCCACATTTTAAAATCAGATCCTATTTATCAGTTAGTGATACAACTCTGTATCGTGTGGGAGGAGACACAGTCTAGATCTCTGTGCTTAGTCTCTTGATGTCTTCATTTGACTAAAAATGCTGAAGGGCATTGTGTGCGAAAAGTTCTTTAGATGGGTGGAAATGTTTGCATTTGTGAAGTGCTATGCTTAAAACTCTGTTTTTATCACGTTTTATGCTATTTATTGTTTGTGTTTGGATTTCAACCCATCACCTTCGTATCCTACAGTGTTTGGTTGTATCTGTTTGTTGTCACATGGGGCCACAGTACAAGATGAACATACAAAAGAAAGAATCCATCTTGTATGTTTATAGTCAGGTAGATAAAAGAATCAAGAACATCTTGGGCTTAAAGCATTAATAAGAAATAGGACAGAAGGTAGAGATCTGTGTAATTTTCAGGGGCAGTATTTCTTGCTGAGAACAAGGGTTAGTGCCTTATCCAGTTCCATTTTTATGTCAGTGGCAAGGAGTGGTTGAAAATTGGGCTCTGCAACTGGTTTGCTGTGGTTAGGTACCTTCTTTTTTTAGGTTGCTCAACATATCCATGACTCATTGCTGTCATAGCACACAGTTTCAGACATTGTTTTGAAACTGGGAGAGAAGTGCACATGGTGGAGGAAAACGCAGCAGAAACCTAAAAGTTTTTTGTATCAATTATGAACATGTTGTTCCAGGGTTGATTTGTAGTTTAACTGTTCTTCATCCCCTAGGTCTTTAAAAGCATTAAAAGAAGAAAAATAATTTGCTATTCAATATCCAAAAGTTTCATGCTGCAAACGATAAAGTTACTAAAATTGCAAGGTGGTGCTAACAGGAATTTAGGAAGTAGTTAGTTATATTATGGTAGAGAGGCCTTATATTTATGATGCATTTCCTGTATCTTACCCAGAGTTAGGTGAACTAGAAGAAAGGATGGTATATGTGAATGGAAGATGAAGGGAAGGATCCAGGAGATTAATTATAGGACAAATGGGAGCATAGAGAAGGAGAATGGAGATACATACAATGTTACATTGTGTTCCTGATTTAACTTTTTCTTTTCATTAAGTAAGGAAAATATCAGGCATCCCCTTAAACTCAAGAGTCATCCTCTGTTTTGATAAATACCATAGTCACTCAATAAGAGTGGGTTTTTTTATATAGCACTTCAATGTGAAAAACTACAAATTACAGCTTTTTTATCTTTGCTTAATGAAATGCTTTATAGATAGGCTGATACCTGATGGACGGTGCTGCTGTTACTAGAAAGGGAGTGAAAAAAATACAAATTTAATTGCTCCTCCTTTCTGTCCAAGCTATGTTTCAATCCCATACCCTGAAGTTCTAGGCAATTAGTCATTCAAAATTTATTTCCTGACATTCAACTTCAGAACAACTTGAGTAAGCAAGTTGAATGTTACTTGTAGTTCTTTCTACAAGCTGAATTGTCTGCAAGGTTTTGGGATGACATTCAGGATATGAATGCACAGAAAGCTACTGCCATACTTCTCTGCTGTACTTGAAAACTTTTTGGTGAAATTTATGTTTATAAAATCCATAACCATTCATCTCACTCAGTGCTAAAGTTACTCATCTCAGTGTGAAATCTGTGTTGCTTGTGACTTTGTTGCCTTTTTTTCACTGAGTTGTATTTCTTGTGCTTCCCAGGACTTCTCGTTTTGCTTCATTTCCTGAGTACTTAGTGGTGCAGATAAAGAAATTCACGTTTGGCCTTGATTGGATACCCAAAAAGCTTGGTATGTTTCTTTTATATTTACCTTCTTATCTAAGTTGTACATGCTTTGATCTATAATGAGGACCTGGTTTGACTCTCAAGTTCATACTCTAAGGATCCTAGTTGAATCTTATTTTCTTTTATGGCAAATTAAACCAGTCTATTAGGTCTGTAGAGTTAAAATAAGGTTTCATGTAGTCTGACTTCCTAGCTAAATTGTGCTGTAGTGTTCCAAATTTCTTAACTGTTTTCAGGAGGAGGATCCTGGCTGTGTTTATACCTTAAGTCCCTTCTCCAAAGGTGTAAGTTGTACCAGGAGGTAATTTCGCTGGATTCAAAAAGCTTCCCCTGTTTCTCTGCTTTTGTAGATGTTTCTATAGACATGCCAGATTTCCTAGATATCAGCCACCTTCGGGCCAGGGGTCTCCAGCCAGGAGAAGAGGAACTTCCAGACATAGCTCCTCCCATTATCGTTCCTGATGACCCAAGAGGTATTTACTGACTTCTCTCCTGATTGTCTCACGTATTCCATTTTCTTCTAGCACATACTGATTCTTCTTAATCTTCACCTTCTGGGGCTATGAACTAAAAAGCTGCTCTGTGCTTCTGTAAAGGAAGACTGTTACAACACCCCACAGCCTTCTTTCCTCCCTACTAAACAACCCTAGTTCTTCCAGATTTTCTGTTTTGATATTTTCAGAATTTGATTGATGCTGTTTCTCTGGAGTCTCTCCAAATAATATTTTATTGAACTTGATGTACCCAAAGATAGATATCCTATTCTGTGACATAGATGATTTCACTTGCTATACTGACTGTAGTCCCTTCCTTACCCTTCTGTGTGGTGATTACCTCTTTTGCAATAGTATGGTGCTGCTTAGTGGAGCAGCTTGTGCTGCATTACAGCCCTTACTCTTCACCAGCAGAATTGTTCCATGTCTTCTATTTGCATGAATGATTATCCTTATTTAAGGATGAAGTCATTGTGCTCATCCTTATTGAATGTTGGTTAGCATGGTGAATGGAGAAATGTGTGAAGACCTCTACATTTATAAAACTCAGCTACATGCAGAGATTATCTTCTGTCCATTCATTGACCTTCAGAGCATGTTCATGACTCCCTGTTAGGAAAGTCACTGTACACTTCCCAGGGCCTGGTGCATGGGACTTTCTCAGATTGAATCTAATGATAGGTGTCAGAAGTGGAGGATTAATCCACTAATTTCTTACATTTGCATAAGAGGTGTTACTAACCTGCTGTTATCTTCTGAGCACTTTTGTACTAATCTTGTCTAAAACCTGGTGAAAAAGTAGTCTAGGTGACTAACTGAGCTAAGTCAGTCTCTCAGTTCTTGTGTACTCTCTCGTGTATGGCACACGGTCCATTCTGGTGAGAAGGAGTATTAAAATTGGTCAGTTACTGTGACTATTTGCTGCAGGATTTTAGTGTTGCAATTCTGAGCAGTTTTCTGTTCAGCTGCAGAATTTACTTGGGTAACTTGAAACACTTCAGTTGAAGGTGGAACAACAAACGCACCATGTCTGCAGAATTGATTTGTTCACAGTACAACAATACTTAATATACAAAAGACTACAATTTAAGAAAAAAGCTTTCTAGGCCTAAAATAAGTTTTAAAATCTAATTAATTTTAAAATTACAAGAATTATGAAGCTGCAGTAGGCCCTAGCAGCTGTGCATGCATGCATAGTCCACTTCTCTGGAAGTACGTGGGCTGTAGAGCTCATTGAAAAAGACTCTCTCAAGAAGCTGATGTGTGTCAGAGCAAAAGCTATGGCAAAATGCAGTTCTCCAAAGGTGTTAACTTTGTCCCTTCTCTGCAGGTTCCTTACCAAGGCTTATTCTTTTTTTACCTTCTTACTCAATGGACTGACTTAGTTATAGTGTAAGTGCACAAGTAATGATACCTTATTTATAACTTGATTTAGTTGGTTTACATCAGCCATCAGCTGATGTTTCATTCTGGTTTATAGTACCAGTGGCACTTTATTCTGAGTTGAGTTAGGGAAATTACTGGGCAAAAACATTCCTGGTCTAATTCATGGCAAAAACATCATGGATGTAAGAATGAACATGCCTTGCCTGCGTGAGGTCAAATGTTTCTATGATTCTAAAAACATGTAATTGTTTTTCCCATATGAATCTACTTAGACTTTATATAAGTCTTTTTCCCTGATATTTTTTTTCTTTCTGAATTTTCAGATCGGATGACAAACCATTTGATGGAGTGTACGTATCTCATTTTTCTGAGACTGATATTTCAGCTGCTTAAAAAATTGTCATGCTTCTGCTCAGCTAATGGCTTCTCTGTCCTCAAAATGATGCATGGGGTATTGCCATGCATGGAGTATTGCCCTGCGTGCTTCTAAATAACAGCTGCATGTGTTTAGTTGCATGTGTGCAGGACTCTTAAATAATAGTCTGTAGTAGCATAAGCACAGCCAGAATATGAGCTGCTCCTCTATCTGCTGCTCATCAGCAGGACCTTGCAGTCCTGGGGGTCACAGCTGGGGTCTAGTTGAAATCCAGCAGTGAGACTTTGTTTTAATATTTTTTTTTAAATAAATAAATTCCTGTAGGAGTTTGTCAAGGTTTAAGGGTCTATGTAGATTACTGAGACAAAATATTACCAGTAAGCCCATAATAAATGCTATAATGCTTCATACAAGGCTGTTTTCTAATGGGTGTGGGTTTATTGCAGTACTAAAATCCAGAAGATATGTATTGTAATACCTGGCATCATGAATGACAGTAAGAAATATTACACAATGGGTGAAATTAGACTTTTATATTTTAGAAGGTCCTTTCTTGTAGCTCTAGATATTGATGAATCTTCAGTTATGCAACTGGCAGAGATGGGTTTTCCTTTGGAAGCATGTCGGAAAGCTGTGTACTATACAGGCAACCTGGGTGCTGAAGTCGCTTTCAACTGGATCATTGCACACATGGAAGATCCAGGTCAGTGACAGGAAGCTGTAAGTTAAACTCCACTCGTGGTTGCATGTTTTGGCAGTCAGTAGAAATCTTTTCATGTGTGACAGGGAAACAGTGGCCCCTTCTGCACCCCAGGAAACCTGGAGGTGTGAGTGAATTTTCCTAAGCTGTTCCTGAAATATGCAGACCTTGCTCATTTTGTGACATCCTATGCCTGGGAGAAGATAACAAACCTAAGCTACACCAGAAGTACACTGTCCTGTCCTCACTGATGGTGTGGGCCAGCTCTGTTTTTCACCCTTTGGCTAGGTCTGTGCTGCTAATGGGGAAGTTGACTTGTGATCAAGTGTAAGTACAAAGAATCCTGTGGTCCAGATGCTTTTCTTCCATAACAGCTTTCTCTAGCTCAAGCTGGAGTATTCATGCCATAGTAGAACTTGGGCTATCTAGTGATAGACAGGTCTGCTAGATGTTCTCCATTTGCTCTGTTTCATCCATGCAAAGTTCGAACCCATGGTTCAGCACTGAGTATACCTGAGCACTCCCTTGCCAGGGAACTCCAGATTTGGTTCAGTTCACACTTCATTGTGGAGTTGTGTTGCTTGTGTAAATGGGCAATGAGTTTTGATTGGGCTTAACTGGCATATTTCAGCTGTGGAATTCATTTTACACCTCTATGTTTATCAGCTGGGTTGTCTACTATTCTGATATCATCTTTGCTTCCATACCTATCTTTGCTACTTTCCTGCAGTTGTTGTTTTTCCAACTAGATATTTTCTACTGTGCTTGTTTATCTTCTTCTTTTTAAGGCTTTCTGCACATCTAAATCTCAACTGGGCCAGTGAAATGAATTTACATTGATTTCAGGACTGCTTTTGAGGTCCTTTTTGTTGTTTGTGTTTGTTGTTGACTTTCCAGTCCATAGGGGCAAAAGAATGAACTGATGAATGTTTGTGTGTTCCAGACTTTGCAGAGCCATTGGTCATACCTGCATTTGGAGAAGCTGCTTCTAGTGGAGCAGCTGCATTTGGGGCTGTTGGGCTAGATAACCAACCTCCTGAAGAGATGGTTGCAATTATCATTTCAATGGGCTTCCAAAGGAATGTAGCAATTCAAGCGCTGAAGGCAACAGTGAGTCCCATGAGTTCCTGGTAGCACTAGGCTTTCATTTCTATTATGTGCTTTGTACACATGCATGCACAGATACCTTTGAAACATACGTATAAAAATGCAGTTAGTGGATGATGCACATGGAAATATTCTGGCCAGGTGTGGGATGCCTGACTTGTCTGGATTAGAGCGTGGAAGGTGGTTTGTGTGTTTCACTTGGATGTTAAAATGCAGAGGAAAGTGAGGAAAACTTAGCTTCTTTTACCATCTGTTGAGAAACAACCAGGATGCCTAAAGGCTCTGCATCTTCAAGATGAGAAACCAAGGGGGATGTGCTTTAATTGTGGGAGGATTTCTTTTCCATCTGTCAAGGTTCTGCAGAATGCTTGTTGAATACCATTTCCCATGGAGGTAGAGCATATGTCTTACAAGGTTTGAGTGCTGTCGACCATGATCCTTACTGGGTTCCAAGACCAAGGGGTGGTAGCATGGTGCTAAAGAATGTGTTAAACACAGCTCTTTTGCTTCTTTGACTTGCAGAACAATAATTTGGAACGTGCACTAGAATGGATCTTCAGCCACCCTGAACTCGAGGAAGAAAGTGACCCGGCTTTGGACATGATGGATAGGGAGAATAATGCTAATGCCAATATCCTTGCGGAGACAGGGTTGGAGGGACCCAGGATCAAAGATGGGTCTGGAAGTAAGTTCTCCTTCAGGTTAGAGCTGGCTGTGGTGTTGCTACATCACACCTGCACCACTCATAGAGCTACTTGTTGTTTTCTAAGCAGTAGTCATGGGGTTTTTGACGTTATCAAAGACTTCCAATCTTGCTTCTGGGGCTGAGTCCAAATCTGTGGGGCTGCTAAATTCTGTGGGCTGTGTTTGCTCAGAAAACTCTTCCCCTCAACACACTGAATAGGCTGAGACCAAGTTTTTTGTGGCCACAGAATATGTCTCTCCTGGCCTAGCTTTACTTCTTGTTCTGTTGCTATGAGATAAAAAGACAAAAAAAACTAGAATGTTTAAATCTTCAGAGGTTGAGCATCCTAAAGATAATGCTGCTGTTACAGACTACCTGAGTTTGTGCTCTCATGGTTTGATGACCATTGGTTGAAGGGATTTGCTAATCTCTTGAACCAAGTTCTTTATTCTACATATGGCAGTTATAGTTGGTATCCTGCATGTGTTGCTTTGTTATTTTATTTTGATTTTTTTTTTGGTTTGAGATACTCATCCTTCAGCTAAATAAACCACAAGATGGGGCTAATGTACAGCAGTCAAGGTTGTGAAGTAGGCAAAGAACCTTTTTAAGTGTCAAAGCAACAGAGTACAAAAGCTCAGTGGTGGTTCTAAAAAAAGATGGTTTTTGAAAGGTCTTCAGTGACCAATTCTAATAACTGTAGAGTGTTCCAAACTTGTACCTCTGATCTTGACTGTAATGAACTTTTAAAAAAAATTAACAGCCAGTTTGATGTCTGTTTCTGTGGTTGCTTTTATTACATAAGAACATTAATTTATTTGTTTCAAATATAAAGAGCAATCCTAAGTCTTGTGGAGACATGGGAAACATTATTTGTCATTAGGTTCAAAAAAATAATATTTGGAATAATTATTTTTTGTGGTACTTAGCCTTTATAGACTGAGACCATTTACTGAGTGCCTGAAATCCTGATAACCAACATGATACTGTAAAATGGCTCCAGAAAGCCCTCTCCACCAAAATCCAGGCCCCTGTCCTTATGCAATATCCTGAAAGAAGGTACCCTTTTACTTTTGGTAGTAATTTGGGTGAATGGCATGAATGGGTGGGGAGCAAGAACTGAGCTGAGTTCTCCAGAGACATTAAGCACAAAAACGGTCCTGTTAAAGGAAGAGGTTTCTTTCCTGTCTCTTCTTTTGTGGGCTGCTGAAATACAAACTTCTGATTTTTGTTTGATTTATAGGGGATCTGTGATCACCCTTATAGACACAGCTAATTTCTGTGCAGAATGAACTCCATATCTGACACTTTCTGTGATGCTCTCTGTGAACTAGGGATGAACCTGCTGTTTTCCTTTCCTAGAAGGGCCTGTGGTCACAGCCCTGCCATATGTGCACAGTTCTACGTGGGTTTGATTTGCATTAGTTTTCTGTTTGACAATGAACATGTGACTGCTAGTTGAAGCAAGAATATGCTGCAGTCTTAACAGAAACTGTGTTTTGGGGATGCAGAGCCTGAGTTAGTTGTGCTTAGTTGCTTCTCCAGTATTAGAATGAAATTTCTCCTGGAGTCATGGTGCAATGATAGCAATAAAAGACTTACGGTCCCATTTGTATTTCTTAAACAGGATATGAGCTGTTTGGGTTCATCAGCCACATGGGAACATCCACAATGAGTGGCCATTATGTTTGTCATCTCAAAAAAGAAGGAAGGTAGGTGGAATTAGGAGAGAGACACAAAAACGAGCTAATGTTTTCTTTGAAGTCTGCATCTGTACAGAGCAGGGTGTGTGTTTATGGTAGAGAAAACATGCATGTTTTTACCACATACATGTTTTCCCACCAAAGAAGCTTAGGTTGTTACAGGTTGTAGATGTAAGGAGTCAATTCTGGTTCCAGTGAGGTCTATGCTGAAACGTATCATTGGCTCTCCTGTGCTTGCTGTTCCAAATCTCTGTTTGTTTCTGGGCATCAGTTCTGTATCTGTCTTTGTTTACCTGAGCTTCCCCCTAACTTCCTTTCATTCCCTGTCAATAGAAACCCACAAAACCATGGACTGCTACTGGTGTTGCTAGTACAGGGGTGCTGATCTTGGCTGTGATTTTGATATGTTCCTATTATTTGACCCTGATTTTCCTTCATTTGAGCTGGAACTACACATTCCTCTGCATATCCTTGTTCAGTTCCTGACTATGCCAGTAAACCTGCTTCAGCTCTTTTTCTGGTGTTTTGTTCTTGTTGCAATGCCTAATTTTAGATGTTACGCTCTTTGAAAGTTTGTGTCTGAGAAAGCCCTGATAAACTTGTGGGGATTTTTATACACACAGAATGTAATAAATCTTGTTTTCATTTCAGATGGGTGATCTACAATGACCTTAAAGTCTGTGCCTCAGAACGACCTCCAAAAGACCTGGGCTACATTTATTTTTACCACAGGGTACCAAGTTAGGCCTCAAATCTGTTATCTGGCCTTAAGAAGCCATAAGCCTTTTTAACCTGCCCAAAAAAGCGTACAATAAAAAAGAAAATCTAAAACCAACAGAAGACTTTTAACCCTTGGACTGCCAAAAAGCAAAGGAAAACATGGGATAGTTATAGTTTATTTTAAAACAGTCATTTGATGCTGCCTTAAGTATTAGAGGGAAAATTTCTATTAGGTGATGTATAGTACATCGTTTTAAATTTATACACCTTCAAGGATACCTTAAGACCATGCAGATTACTGGTGGAATTTGCAGCTAATATATGGAGAAAATGGAAGTTTCAGAGTTGAACAAAAAGAGCCCAGTTCAGCCCAGCTCCTGCCCATTCTGTCCATGCATCTGTTGAAGACCACGAACAAGTATTTGCATCTTTGGTAACTGGGAGCCAGTGTTTTCAACCAGAGTCCCAAAAATGATATTGCATATAATGTTGGAGGGGAGGGGGTGTGGGAGTTTTCTTCAAAGCAGAGTATTTTATTGGAGAGATTGTTTTTAGTACAGTGAGAAAAGTCAAGTGAAGTTATCAGTTTTAGAATTCAGTTTTATAGTATTTTGGTTTGCCTTTTTAA
Organism: Hemiprocne comata; assembly: GCA_020745705.1. Classification (NCBI taxonomy): domain Eukaryota; kingdom Metazoa; phylum Chordata; class Aves; order Apodiformes; family Apodidae; genus Hemiprocne; species Hemiprocne comata. Next base: position 19,544,645 of record CM036594.1, on the reverse strand, counting down.
TGCATAAACTACAAAACTAATGGAGATGGAAGCCATCTCCTGTCAGATGGCTGGTACATTTCCTGCCAAAGAGAAAGAGTAGATTTTATTTTTGCACACATAAGTTTCTTCATCTTCTCTTGAACGTTTGTTTTGCAGATTCTTCCAATGGATTCAGGATTACAGATGGCTAAAAAAAGCAGATTTGCTGACTATAAAATTAAATACATACCCTCAGAAAAGGCAAGATTATTATTTAAATCTTGTTTTCTTATGAAGGAGGTAAAAAGGGGGTTAATATCCCATTATATTTATTTCAGGGAAATTTGTATCTAGACCACTCACATTCCAGCAGAAATCAACTCCCCAACAAAGTACTCACAGTGCAATTCTATTTTCTGCCAAAGATTGCCTAATATTTAGTGCCATCCATGAGTGTGGAAAATTGCTTAGTAAAATTGCATATTTATTGATTTGCTCCTCTCTCCTCCCTTCCTTTAAAAAAATAAACCCAAAAACCTCCACCAAAAACCCAACAACAAAAAAAACCAACACCTTGAAATGATGCTTCATATTTCTTAAAACTTGCAAACACACCAATAATCTGATCTCTTCAGCAGACCCCTTCTAAAAGGGGTTTTATATCTCCCACAGGGATGAAGGGGTGGGTAGGTACAGGCTGGCCTTTCCTCTCTCTTTTTTTTTGTTATTTCAGTTTGTGTCACAGGCAAGAATATATACCTGAAGGTTTAAATTTGAAAACACTAATTCTAGAAAAAAATACAGTGGCGAGTGCAAAAGATTTCACAATTCCAAAAAACCCTCAAAGGTTCAGTGTTGGCCACTGCTTAGTGACTCTTGCTGGAGTTGCCTCATAGAATCTTACTGAGCCAGCAAAATGAATTGAAACAGTGAAAAAAATAAATCCTCCTTAGAGAGTTTAGTTGAGGCAGGGTTCCCTGTATGTGTATGGAGGTGCACTTACATTTTCTCTGTAGTCAGTGCCTTCAAGCTTAATAGCAAAATTCAGGCAGCTACACACTACAGTAAAGATCCCAAATAAAAAAATCTGGTGATAGCTAGGGCATTTTTTTTTCAGCATTTGAGGAAAAATAGTTCTCCCTCTGGTCATATCTCATGCAGAGCCAAAAAAAACCCCGTTGATTATTTTTTTAGATCAGTTTTTCATCTTAAAAGATTATGTGAGAAATTTTAGTGCAATAATTCTGTAGAGTGTAAATGGTGCCTAATTGCTGGGAAAGCTTCCTGCACTTAGAGCTCTTATTGACACAAAATAACTACATCCTAGCATAATAGTAAGTGGCTCCTGTGAGATTCAGCTGCCTTGTAATTATTGAGCCACCAGTTCTGGACAAAATAAAAGCTGCCAGTAATTTTTTTTCTTCTTCCAGTATTTCAGTATTTGTGTATTTCACCAGAAAATGCCAGATTTGAAAATGGGATCAGCAAATTAGGCAGTGATACATCTTCTATTTAAAGTGAAAGGACTAAACATCTGTATGTGTTTGTACATTTTCATTTTAGCATAAGAAAAAGGGCAAAGCCTTTTATTAAAAAAAAAAACCACAAACATTTTGGAATGCCAAGTTATATTCCAAGGAAGTTCAATACAACCACTTCCCTCTTGCCTCATGATCTTAAAGGGTTATTTATAAACTAACAAGGTCTGGTGGCCTCTACCTTTTTATTTAGAAACCTTGGGTAAATAAAGGTCAACAGGATTGTTCCTGTGTTCATTATTAAACTGGAAACATGGCTGGTCTCATGGGATTAAGGATGGAGCTTGCAAACCATTTGACTGGTACATGCTAAAACTGGAATCACTGTGGGACAGATTGCTCCCAGTTAACTGGAGGCACACTTAGAAACTGGCAGGTGATAAAGTGTAAATGGTGAGTGAAAGGGGAAAGCCATTTGCTGGCTGTTGTAGGTGAGCTGTAGCAGCTCAGCTTCTGGAATTCTTTTCAGTTCACCACTCTTGTGTACTGCCTGCCTGAACTACCAAGCAGGTCAGAAGTGCAGGGAGCAGAAAGGCTTATGGATCTTCTAAAAATTAGCACTTGAAAATATGTTAATACTTCCTTAAACAATTGAAGCATTTTATCTCCCAAAGTAGTTGCTTCCCTCCTTTTTCAAATGACCAGTTAAGTCATCTCACTTTTGTGATGGAATATGTATGAAGACACATCATGAATCTGGAGGAGCAGGATGTGTACTCCTGAGTCTTCAGCCTAATGTGGGGGAGAGAAGTTTGATTATGTTTGGTTTTTTAAACTTCAACATGCCAAGGCCACAATCAAACAGACTGTACTGAATAGAGGAGCAACTTACCAGGCTCTGCCTGCTAAAATTTGTATGCACTTAATTGTGCTGAGCAGTGCACAACCTGAGCTCAGTGCACAACCTGAGCTCAGTGCACAACCTGAGCTCAGCGCACAACCTGAGCTCAGCGCACAACCTGAGCTCAGCGCACAACCTGAGCTCAGCGCACAACCTGAGCTCAGCGCACAACCTGAGCTCAGCGCACAACCTGAGCAGTGCACAACCTGAGCTCAGTGCACAACCTGAGCAGTGGCTGATGAGGAAACACCATGTGTCTGGGTACTGTACGAGCTCTTGGGGGTTAGGTGTGCTGAGAGCTTCTTGGCAAAAACAGGATGGAGGAAGATAAATCACTGTGAGCTGTTTTGAGACAATCTAACCTGAGAATTATGGCAAGCCAGGACTTGGCAGCAAATTCCTAGCAGCATGCAAGATCCATTCTGAGTCACAATCTCAATTCTCCCAAACACATCTAGACACAGACTCCTATTTAATCTTCCTAGCTATAATTAGGATATCCTGTAATTAGGATAAAAATTGAAGTTATTTGAAGTTATGGTTTAAAAACAAGCCTAGATATTTCTGGACTACTATCACTTGTAATTCTACTGGGTCCAGTGGCATTACTTCTGACTGACTTCATTGTAACTGAAGCCAGAATCCGTCCATTTTCTTGGATTCAGGCAGCCTCCACTGGGTCGTGGTGCACATTCTGAGTATGGATGCAACCAGAACTCATTAGGTAGTTTTAGAAGCATCTCCAATTCATTCCTTTTGTTCTCCATCCTGGTGGCAGCCATTGTTCTTTGCTGTTTTAATGCATTGAAAGACTATGCAAAATGTGTAACTGGACATAACTTTTTATTCTTTTCCCATCGTCTTTCCTACCTTAATGGCTGAGATACTCACTCTTCAGTGGTTTTACTATTGTATCCTGTAAGTGTCTGTACTGGTTTACTTTGCACCATTCAGAGTTGTTTTCTTGAAGCACTGTTAACGTTTTGGAGAGTATTTGTCTGAGATGAGAAAGGTTGTGAATGACATTATTGCATCTGTTTTAAATTAAAAAGAAGTATTCGCAGATCTTGTGAGTGTGGATTCTTGCTTATTTCTTTCCTGCCTGAAGAGGAGTAGGCTGAATATGTTTTGATTCTGCCTCTTTCTTACTCTTTGTGGTCATGTTTGGTATTTTGTATTTTACTTAAACAAAGGAACAAAGAGGTTTGTGGGTCTTGATTTCTCGTGACTGGCAGCATTTGCATGGATTGAAAAAAATATTTACAAAATACTGAAGCCTTGAGTAGATATAAAACAGGGCAAAAATAGAATATAGGATATAAACTAAGATTGATTTTATTTTTTTTTTTAACTTTTAAGCCAGTTGACATTCTTTGAATAGTAGAGTTGGCAATGTTCATGTGGAAGAGTGCTGTCATTTCACCCTCAAATTCCTGCTTTATCTTGGTCTGTAATTCCTCATATTTATTTAGGAATTTGTCCTGCTGTTCTGTAAAGGAGAAGTCTTTTCTTCACATGTAAGGGCTTTATGTAGCAGTGTGATCATCAGGACTCTGGTAGATGCAAGAATAGGCTAAAAAAGAAGACTGAGGTAAGGCAACCCTTTCATCTTTTTATAGGATCATGGGACTGGGAGCTAGAGGGGAGGTAATGGGTAAACCTATGGGGCTACAAGTGCATTTCCTGACATGGAAGTAGAGGACGAGTGAAGTGTTGAATGATACAAAAACTAACAGATGGATCAGCAGCTGAAGACTAATTTTAATGATCTGTTTTGTTTCTTTCCTATCACAGATGTCTTCTGTGACCACACTGTGTTCATACCACTTGTAGCAACTAGAAGAGGTGGGAGAATGTGGCTACTTATGCAGGCTACGTGGCCTTGTTCAGACTTCATGCAAGAATTTCCTGTACAGGTTTTGTACCTGCTAACTTTTGCAGACTGCTCATGGAAGGCAAAATTAGGTAAATGCAAGTTAACACTATCCCTGATCTCTGTTCTCCTTCAGCAAAATGGGAAATAACACCTCTCTGTCCCTCAGGTGTGCTACAAGCATAACATGAGTAAGGGAAGCACTGACAGCTGTGGTGAAAGACAAATGCCATAAAAATATTGAAGACAGATACATGACTGACAGCTGGTGTGGAGTAGGTGATTATATTTTCAGACTTCTTTATCAGTATCCTTCCTAGTGGTTTTTTTGAGCAGTGTTGTGTGTAGGATTTAGTGCTACATTATGAGAATGGGATGTTGAGAATGAGAAATGCTGGTGCTTTTCTCCCAGCCGCTGTGTTTGGGCTGCAGTGCTGCGTTCTGGTCTGTGTTGGCTACAGAGCTCGTAACTAATGGGCATTCCTGCTGCTTCTTTGCTGTTACATTGGAGCAGCAGGAACTAAACTGATCTTAACATCTCCTGGCAAAACACACCAGTGTCAAAAGCACACATTACTTGCATCCTGTTAGTGTTTCAGTGTCTGTTCCCTTTTCTTATTTTGTGGAAGGTTCTGGTTAAAGCTATAGGCAGTCAGCTGGCTTTTCTGACAGAGCTTTCCTTCTACAGGCAAATTGGCTGTATCTTCTGGTTGTTTTGTGTTTGTTTCTGGAGCAACTCACATGTCTGCCTTCAGATCCATGCCAGTGCCATCCTGCTTTGTCAACAGCCCCAGCTGTAACTGCCACAGCCCCCTTGCTGCTTGTCATCTTTTCTATCCACAGCAGCATACAGGAATTTTATGTCCCTCTTGTGTCAGTGCCTATGTCCCACAGCAGAAACATGAAGATGTCATTTCTACTTTGCCAGCTCTTTCACCTCATCACATGAAAGCCAAAACTAAAAAACACCACTAGCCAACTCCCACTATGGTTTATGGGAGGTTGCTTGAGTAACAGTTTCCATCACTGAATATTGGTGGTGTTTTTTCAGAAAGGTCCTGTTGTGCTATTACTACTTGTGTTTTAATTTTGAGATGTGCAGTTGTGATCTTCAAGAAAAATTCTGATCTACTTTTTACCCTTTTTCATCATATGGAGTGTATGGGCAAAATCCTTTGGGCCATACCTCAGCTAGTGTAAATTCCAGTTAAAATTGATCGACATGTTCAAATAAAAAAAAAACAAACCTCTACCTCAGAGTAACAAGGAGTTTATGTAAAATGCCTGGTAATGAAAAAAGCCTCTTCTGGGCTTAATTTTTAAGCAGAGAAGCATGTTCACGTTGTAAACAATAGGCTAGAAGAGCTCATTAAAAATATTGGTTTATTTCATGGAGAAGTAGATCCCCCCTTTCAGTTCAAGTAATTAGAGTCAAGACCATTTTCAAATTGAAAAGAGATTTTGAAATATTTGAAGCCACAGACAAAGTTTATTTTTAAAACATATTTAAAAATTGCACAGTTATAAATACAGGTAAATAAATACAATTTAATATGTGGAAAAGAACCCAAGGAAGGCATGCTTCCATTACAGTACAAAAATACTACATTAAATGTGGTGCTCTGCAAATAGTCTTCTATGACCTTAATAAATGTAACACATCCAATATGCACATAGTTCATTTTTGAGGAAATAGATTATTTTAAAGAGCAGCGCAAGGAAACATCAAATTAAAGCATCAGTAAACTACAGGTCTGTGTTTAGTATTATACACAGCTGATAATGCACTAATTATATTGAGGCAAAGTTACCTGTAGTAAGAAACAAATCTTTTACTCCCTATGTACTTACAGACTCAGATTCTCAATCTGGGTCAATATGAACCTTTGTAACAGAATGTAAACATTCAGGTGTAGGGCTGAACTCCCACCTCCACATCCACTGCCCACCCCACTGCTAAGCCTTGCATTTAACTACCAACACAAAACGTGAGCAATGTAAGTCTTTGCAGCAGCAGGGCTCTTCAGATGGCTCAGGTGAAAGTATCTGCCAACCCTATAACCACTTCTTTCTCGTATCTTGGCTTAAAAATAAAGCCAAAAAAACTGATGCAAGATTGCAAAGGTTTTCAAACAGTTTACAGCATAGAGAAGAAGCCGCACAGAATGCCTCTCAAATATAGAGTTTTATTTCACTCTAGATATGCTACACTGATATATAAAATATATTTATAAATGTTTTGATTTTTCTGAATTTACAATAAATTACTGATATTAAAAAGGCTATTTAAATTAAAGTTTTAGCCAACGTCAATGGCATTCTGTAAATGTGGAAGGGGAAAAAAGATCAAAGCACATTAAGTCTTGACCATGCAAGCTTGCTCAATGGGCTGTCACATGTGCAAGCTTTTGTAAAGTTACAGCTTATTTTAGGAAACTAGATTCCTTCTGCCTCTCTCCTGTCCCTAATACCTATTGCTTTGTGGGCTGAGGCTCTGAAACTTTCTGTGGATTCTGTGACATGCTTGTTTTGCATTTTGACTGGGTTTGTTGAAAGCATCAGTGATCTCTTCATATTTGGCACTCCTTTTCTCTGATTTATTTCACCAGTCCAAAAATAGTAGAACAATAATGAAGGAATCTGATTTTTAGCGTAGATGAGTTTTAAATAGTAGATACTACTATATTGCATACATCTTTTTTGTAATGTGCAGTGCATTTTGTCTGTCATGTCTATCTGTGAAGACTCCATATTTTATAAACATTTGTTACATAAATTCACTGTACAGACTGCTAAGCTGACAACACTGGTGACCAGAAATCTCAGTTTTTCAACTGTGCAGGTTATTCATGCAAAGTAATTAATATGTCTCATTTTGCAGATGCACATTTAGGCAAAAGAGAGCTACAGCCAATTTATGTTTTGCTCCAGTTCTCACTGGCCCCAACAGGCAATCATTTCAGCCTCGGGTTTTGCATCTGCTGCTGCTAGTAATGTTATCAGTTATTAATTCTGTTCTGGTGGCTTTTGTGTTATGGTGGCCCTGTGCTCTATGGATGCTTGTAGGATCACCTGGCTGATCTGTTGGTGTAGTCAGGGTCCTCCTTTTCATCTGACAGACAGGCCCAAGTTATCTAAATTGACTTATTTGCTCTTCTCACTTAACTCAGTGCTCTGAGCTTTCAGCTGAGTTAAGTGTCTACAGCTGAAATCCCTGGATGCAGCAGATACTCAGATCCTGTCAAGGTTTACATTTACATGTTTCAGACAGAACAGTCAGGCACTGAGCAGCCCTCAGAGCTAGTTGGCAAGTTTGAAAAGGCTGATCCATAGGAAGCGCAGACAGAGGCCATAGTTGTTTCACTAGTTCTGGGAATCTTTTTCTCTCGTTTGGTGTCATCTGGTTTAGACTAAAGAAGACAATGGAAAAAACCAAACACCCAGCTTCACAGTGAAAGCTGCATACATGTAGCTTTTTAATGCTTAAAACATGTCTGCAAAAGCTGTTACTGCACATCTGTCACTAATTAAACACTTGAAGCAAACATAAATTCCACAACACAAAGGGATTTCTAAGGATGAGATTTAAAAAGGGCTCTGAGTTCAGTCTAACCTGTTCCAAATAACATCAACAACTTAGTTTTTAGTTTGGCAGATGCAAAGTACTTCTAAAATATCCCGTAGAAGATACTAGTCAATAGTTTAAAAATACCCTATGTGCAGGCTTTCTGCATGCATTCTGTAAATGTATACTCAGGTAGCATTGCTGCATGCTTTGTGTTAATATTTCAGTGTGGTTATTTGTTAATGCAGTTGCATGCAGTATTGTCATGTGAAGTTTTGACATTTGAACATCCCCCTCAATTTTTTTGCAAGTGCTGTGATTTATCAAATGATAAGAAAATATCATTAGATACAGATATGTATACATGTTTTACCTAAAGATCAAATCAGTCCTTCAAACTGACATCAACCAGTCTATTGCAACAGAAGTCATTACAATTTAAAGAGATCAGCAAAAAATGAGCCTTTTGCATTCATTGCAAAGCCTCACTCCATAAATAATCACTTTGATTTCAGTGCCTGCTCAGCAAGTGCAGTGGTATCAGAGGCCAGCCCTCATCTGGTGACTGAAGACACGTGCATGAGCTGATCATGCAAAGTGCTGAGCACTTCTGTGAAAACTATAGACTTTCAGTGTTGAGTAGCTTGATGGATCAGGCTTATAGGTCATACATATTCATAAAGCTTTGCAGAGGAGAGGGACAGTCACAAGCTGGGGTTAGGAAAGCAGTTTTTAATTGCATGAAATACAAAACAGAAGTAAGAGTCAAAAACTTGGAATCAATTACCTGGCAGTGATAAATCTCCTCTGGAGAAAGAGGGGAGTAACAAGAAGGGGAAGCAGGCATGGGAGATGATGATAAACCATTGCAGCACTGTAATTCAGCATCACCCCATAGATGCTGTGCAGTTCTAATTCTGAAATGTCTCTGAGACTCTTTGCTGCTGAAATTGCTAGTGTCCATGTGAAACTGCTTCCTTAGGTAGACCTGAGGAACCTTGTGTTTCTGTGTTACCTTTCAATTTACGTGAGTGGTGACCCCACTGATGCAGGCTGTGAGAGAGTGGCACCCCCCTGCTCTCATGCAGTGCCATCACAGGCCTGTTCTCTTGGGGGAGACTAGGGGTAGCATCAGGTTTGCCTATCAGAATTGCTGTGTTACTCATCCACAAACTAGAGGAGAAGAGGTTTAGTGGACTGCCATCAGTATCAAATGCCACTTGTCATTCTGACTCTGAGAAGTCAAGCAGTTGAGTTTTGGGGTTTTTTTATTTGAAAGGTATAAAAATAAAGCTCCTGAACAGCCAGTTCCTCTGGATAAGCACTGATTATCCTACACCACAGCAAGAGGATATTCTAGAGGAACTTGTGTGATGGCAGGGCATCAAACAAAATCTAAGCACATATGCCTTTGCTTTACAGCCTCTTTTCAAAGCTTCCTCCCTTCTCTCTTATCACTTTTGAGATTCAATTGCACTGCACCTTCTGCTCTGCCTTATCAATAAAGAGCTGTCATCACACATCACTGTCAAAGCAAAAGGGCAAACTGTTGTCAGCAGATATGCACACAGCAGCCCACTTAGCTACAATGACATTCCCAGTCAGTCCTAGATAACCAACCTTAGAGGAAGTTGCAGGAATCAGTTATGAAACGCTTGTTAGATAAATAGCAATATATATGTAAACAATTAATAAAGCACTATTAAAAAAAATTCCTGTAGCTGTTTCAGCATCTCTGTTCTGTGGGAGAGAGCGAGAGGTAAGCCTTTCATTTTTTAATGAAAACTGATTATTTTTTTAAACAAGCAATATCTGGTGATTAGATGCAGTGATTATACACTGTCTTACATGGAATTTTCAAGTGGTTGCTCGAAATAACAGACAGCTGCAAGAAACTTAAGGTTTGTACTGATGAAACTGTTCAGTTCCCACAGAGCTGCTTTCTCTGTGATCTGTGCAGTTGCATTTTTTTATCCAGCTGATCAAGCTGGATATTTCTTTTAATGCTGTTTATAGGAAATGTGCTATTTGTCCTACTTAAAAACACTCCAGTAGCTACCCTGCACATTGAATTCATGACCACAGATCGACACACTAGCCATCAAATTACACTTCTTATCTTTGACTATTTTGGAAAAATATTGAAAATATCAGCAACTGAAAATCACCTCCTTAAAAAATTTCTATTCCTGTCTTAGATTGACACTTTCACCTTGAGCTAAATGTGTTTGTGGCCAAATCTATCTGTTAATCATGTGGCAGTGTACTGCCCCCAGTACTGTTCCCCATTCATCCAATCAGGGAAAATGAAGATGGTGTATATACATACATCTTTAAGCAACTACAACTACCAATGTTATCTAAGGATTCAGCCTGCCATCATGGAGGTCACTGAGACTTTTGCTCCTGCTTGCTGTAACAGCAGGATCAAATCTTAGTCTCAATCCTACAAGCATTAAATAGAGCAATTTTTTCAGGGAAAACTTTCCCTTGAGCATGGTCTGCAGGCATTAACTCCTATGAACACTTTTTTGAAATAAAGATCTGTGGCTTTTTATGTCATAATTCACATACAACATGTATGTGCATGCACATGCATGTATGTGTGTAGTACCTGATGGATGCATAATAGAATAATCTTTCTAATAGATATTGCAGTTTATACTATATTTGCATTTTTTAAACATAATAATATTGAAAACCCTCTCATCACATTTCAGGAAATGATATTTGGTCCTTTATGCCAATGAGGCTATCCTGTACATTCTGTTGTTAGTAACTGAAATAAAAGCACAGCACTATTTTACAAAAAGAAAGATTAAAGTGCGTAAGTACGTAGTGCAGATCCTGCTATGAGCTCCTTTGAAGCAGAGATACTCTGTCCTAGATTGGGGGTAGCTGGTTTAAACAACAACAGTTCTAGTGCAAATTACCACTTCTGCTGGCAACACTTGCCTTCCCTTTGTACATGGCCTCTGTGTACAACGTTCCTCTTAACATTGCACATTGTTTACAATTCTGTGAGCCTGCAGAATTGGGCCCAAATTAATCAAGGTACCTTTGGAAGCAAAAGTTTTCTTGATTGACAACTAATAAATATATGCAAAACAAAATACATCAATTTTACATGCATCTATTTTCAGAGCTATGTTAAAAACAGACCTTGAGAAACTTCTCAACAAAGAAACCAAAGGCTAGGGAATCCACATTGCAGGGCAAAGTGATGTCAGCATAGCGCAATGAGCTACTAAGCAGGTTCCTTGGATGCATTGCTTGCCATTCTAGTGTGCAATAATGATTATCTAGATCTGTTCTTAATATATTTTTCTTTGTATAGCAGTGTATATATAGAGAAATATAGCTTGCCATGGGATGAAGATTCTTCAGAAATGGCTATTTCATCTAGTTCAGGGCTTTGTCACATTAGTTGCGGTTTATTTCAATCCTTGGAGTTTGAATTTATTTACAATTCTTTGTGCTTTTGAACTTTTCCTTTTTGAATAGTGTCCAAGAGAATTCCCCTACTGATCTACAGCCATGATCTTTTGGAAAATGTGGTCATTTTGAGATGAGTAATAAAAGAGGTCTCTGCTTCCTAATACAACTTAATCAAGTAGTTGATACTTTTTATTACGGCTCTAGATTAAAAGCTCTTAACAGAATGTCTAGATCACCCACATTGGCAGCCTGAAATAGTTCTGGCTGGTCCATCATAGACAGAGCAATTCGAAGTGCTGCCCAAATATTGCCTGATAGAGCAGGATGGGGAACCTGTTGTTGATTCCTGCTCTTCCTTTGCAAACTGAGTGCAGTGAGAAAATTGCTGACAGCCTCTCTGTAGGGGAGAAGAAAAAAAACAAGTAATATAATTTGCTTAACAATTAGAGTAAAACCTTCTAAAGTTCCGTGCTAGACTTAAGTATATTTTACAATGGAGTTCATCAGTCTCTGTGTTATTCTTGCTTGGTTTTCTTTAAACAAGTGGACATGGTGTGTAGTAAAGCAGAGCTCAAATATCTGGGGATATTGTCTTCATTGCTGTGTAGCTCCCCTTCATCTTAATAGTCTTTAGCTGACAGTTGGGACCCTGGAATATCACCCTTGATTCCTGAAGGATGTATGGAAAGTGTTTTTGACAGCATTAGCTACTTGAAGCAGTTTAACTGAAGTCTCCTTTCTAAAGACAGGTTTTAGCTTTTCTTTTAGAACAATCTGATAGTAATACGAGTAGTTGCACTTAGAGCTAAAAAAAAAAAATCTTAAGCAGCTTGCTGAAAGAGGGATTTCTTTTGATAGAAATTGAGTATTTCTGTTATGTAGAATTTGTGGATATAAGTATCATTTCTTTGTTAGTACTTTATAAAAAATAATTGCAAAATTTTATAATCACTGCTGAGATTATGTAGCTATATTCTGGTTACTTTTTCTTCTTAGATAGCTCCAGCTAAAAAATGAATTTTCACTTGGTAGTTATGACCCCTGATGTTCTTGTTGATGCATTTTTGTAACTTACCTGTATGCCCCTAGGTTTATGCAGCTTATCCCCAAATTGTATCTGGACCTAATGAAGCCAGGCTGTATTTCTAAAGCACGTGTGTAGGCCTCGACAGCTTCTTCACTTCGATCCCCATTTGCTAAGGTTGCTCCAAGACGGTTCCATAACGTATAGTCCTGGTGAGAAAATGAGTTTTCTACTGTAGGTGTCAAAGAGGGACATGGTAGCTCAGTTTTTGCTTGCAAAATAAGGAGGACTGCAGAAAATAACAGTATCGTATCTTCTAATTGACACGGAATGTGAGGTTCTCACCCATGATTATAGGCAACTTTATATAGTTGGTACAATTAATCAGCACACAGCTAGAAACTGGACATGTATAAATCTGCTTCTAAGTGGAACTGTCTTGTAATTAACATTTCCATTTCAGGTATTAAAATTTTAATAGTTGAAGTGACATCTCATTAATATTAACCTGATCAAGAGGGGAGAGAGAAAATGGCCTTTAAAGCTAAATTCCTAAAAATGTAAAAGTATAAAATGTACCTCTGGCCGAACAGTTAAAGCAGCACTAAATGCATCTATTGCTCTGTTAAATTCTCCATTCAGGTGGAAAAGAACTCCAAGTCCCGTCTGCAAGTCAGGGTCTATCATATCACCATTCTGGTGAGCAGCCTCCAGGTACAAATCCTTTACTTCTTCAAGTAATGAGCTAGAAATGGGTGAAAAATGACTTAAAGTCCCATCTTACAGCTCTTTACAAATATTGCAATATTTATTGAATAGCCAGAAATTATCAGAAGTCATATACTCCTAAAATTTGAAAATAAGTTGCTTCTACTTCATCATGGCAAAGATTTACTTTCAGGTGCTGTTGTAAACTCATGTCTGGATTAAAAAAAAGCACCTGTATAATGAAGAGAAGAAGTCTTATGAGGAATAGCTGAGGGAACTAGGGTTGTTTAGCCTGGAGAAAAGAAGCCGAGGGGAGACCTAGTCACTCTCTACAACTACTTGTAAGGAGGTTGTAGCAAGGTGGGTGGGTCTCTTCTTTCAAGAAGCAAGTGACATGCCAAGAGGAAATGGCCTCAAGTTGCACCAAGGGAGGTTTAGATTGGATATTAGGGAAAATATCTCCGCTGAAAGGGTTGTCAGGCCCTGGAACAGGCTACCCAGGGAAGCAGTGGAGTCACCATCACTGGAGGTGTTTTAAAGGGTGTGTAGATGTGGAGCTTGGGGACATGGTTTAGTGGTGGACTTGGCAGTGCTGGGTTAACGGTTGGACTCAATGATCTTAAAAGTCCTTTCCCACCAAAATGATTTTATGAAGTCAAAGTGCATCTATGAACCCAAGTGAGATAACATGAAGGCTTATTAAAACTATTAAAATTGGATGAGTTTCTCAGACAGAAGAGTTCTTTATTGGCAAAAATAGTAGTCACTCTTAAAAGGAATAGATCAAGTGACTAGCCCAGAATCCTAAAGAAAGATGCCAAAATTAAAGACTTCTGTACCCACTGTAGAGTTAATAAAACCTTTGCACTGATAATACCAGATATCAGTGGGATGAAACCAAAGTAGAATAACACACTTAGCAATTAAGCAGAACTTGCTTGGTTTTTTTTGTTTCTACTAGATGATCTTATCAACTCAAGGCTTGTTAGTGAGAAGGATAAAACGTAAGGCCTGTCTTGAAAATGATAAGGAGTGAGATGGCCCTAGTGTTTTAGTTCTATAAATCATGTTTATGCCTTTATTGACTATATCATGCATCTCACAATTCAGAGATATTTATTGACCTCATGAAATCATGATGAAGGGCTGCCAACTCATTTTTTTTTTTTTCTTATTTTAAATGGCTGCCAGCTCCCATTACAGTATGCAAGACTGAAGTCAGAGAAAATGACTAGACTGTCTCTTTGGTTAGAACCAGAATGGTTTTTAAACAAACAGATGCTACCTCCCAATATTTTCAGTGAAGCCATATCCCACTGCAAAATGGTTATAATTCCTGGATTCAAGTGGCTTGGTTGGGATATAGGAACTCTGAACAGTAGGAAGGAAGAACACGCACATGTAGAGCAGGATAGAGGTCTGGTATGGATTTGGAAGCAGCTGAACAATGAGGATGTGGCATGTGGGAATACGGACAGCAAACAAAGTCAGGAAAGTGGTGGGAGCTAACAGGAAGCATCTCTTTTTAGCTGTTTTGTAGAGTTTTTTTGACTTCTGAGGATGGCATGAGATACAGCCTTCAGTAGCTGAACCTCATGTCCTGTGCTGGCTTCCCACTTCTGCCACTAGAGATGTTGACTTTTCCATCACAGGGAGCAGGCTGGACTTCTATGGAGTAAGGGGGCACAGCATGCACCATCATTTCTAGTGAAGCCATTAAAATTTGCACCATCAGGACTTACAGCATGTTTACCTTTCATCTGATGTCTTAGACATTCTCCTGGTAAGTGCTGGGGACCCTTTTTTGCTCTTTGTGATATACTTGTATTTTGGATTTTGCTTTATCCAGTTTCTTAGAGCTTGATAGGCTTCTTGTTGATGGCCAGTGTTCGTGTAACTTACAGCCAGGGCCATCAGAGCTTTTAAGTTGTTTGGCTGTAGTTCCAAGCACCTAGACAGAAAATAAAAATATATTGAGGTATTTATGTAGCCAAACACAGTTCTTGAATTCTTCCAAAATAATCTGTGGAAAAAAAAAATCAGTCACACAAGATCTACCCAGTAATACTTTTAAAGAAGAAACTTAGTCTTATTTTTC
Organism: Hemiprocne comata; assembly: GCA_020745705.1. Classification (NCBI taxonomy): domain Eukaryota; kingdom Metazoa; phylum Chordata; class Aves; order Apodiformes; family Apodidae; genus Hemiprocne; species Hemiprocne comata. The sequence continues at coordinate 19,529,599 of CM036594.1, read as the reverse complement.
TGTGATAAGTTCATTATGCATAGACATGTACATGCACACTGCAGACACACATGTACATAAATATATGCATACAAGTTTTGTTATCATTCTTCTGGCTATAAATAAATGCAGGTAGATTCTTTTGTATAGTATCTGTCTCAGAAACAAAAAGATTTATGTAAATTCCAGTGAACAGTTCAATATGGTTTGCAGCTAGACAAAGTATTTTGAAGGCAAAATTTCTTGCATCTCTATGAATCTTGTCAGACATCCTGATTTCTGGTTTTCTTTGATAAAGCTGAAGCCAATCAACTGGAGTGGTCTTTCTGTGGTTGTGTGCCATTAACTGAAACCAGTTTTGGGAACATCACTGGCACTTGTCTCAAAGCTGCGGGGATGCGGAAGCCCTAAATTGGGTGACCCCCTGGTTTTCTGTCCAGATAAGCTAATAAGATACAGAAAAATAAGTTAGAGCATCCTCAGGTGAAATAACTTGATGGTTATTGTTGCTAATGCAACTGAATTTGGAGAGGGTACTTGCTTCAAATGGAAACATGAAAATCCACTACAGAAAGATGATACTAATGCTGATATTTTGGAACTGACATTTTACATGGAAGCATGCTGTGATCTTCACATCCTTATCAACCTAAAAGTGTTGTCAGATTAGTATTCAGCAGCTGAAGGGAGCTCATTCCAATTAAGAAAACCTCTTCATTAGTGGACAAACCACAGAAAATATGCTAAGTGGCTAGAATATAAGAAAGGGACTTCAATTGCATCATGCCTAATTCATGCTTATCAGGCCATGTCACTTTTATTTTGTGCAACTGCTTAAATTACTAGACTAAATATTGCACTTACTTAATAAAACAAATATTAATCAGTAATCATCCCTCTGAAGTCACTGGAAAGATTTCTGTATCTATGTCAATGCTTTACTTAGGTGAATAAATGTGTCATGCTGCAAGGTAAGTATGAAGTTCAATATACCTAGTCCACCATTACCTAATACTCATCAGACCCTTATTTAGCAATTATCTTCACCTACCTTTGGAGGGCGACAATGGCTGCCTGCTCATTTTCATTCTCTGCCTGTGTTATGCCCAGGAACTGCCAGGCCTGCAGAAATAATCATCATTGTGTTATTTTGTTACATGTACCCATCTGCAAGCAGAGTTACAACTGATATCACTGTTAAGCAGCAGGGTGGATAAAAATAGCAGATCTGTCCAGCAGTAACTACAGATACTTCCACAAGATGCATACAAACAGTGCCAGTCAATGCAGTTTTGATTATCTTTGGGCCTGATCATATTTATAATCAATGAGTGCAAAGTTATTCTGCCAGTGTATGATCACATGCTGATTTCTTAAATTTGAGTTACTGTACATTTTAAATGTTGTGAGAATTTTATGGAAAATGGTGAAGAAAAATTATCAAGTTGTACAGGTTTAAGGGAATCTGGGAGTTCTGTTTTTTTTTAAATACTGCTTCTTAATTTAATGTAGCTATAGATTCAGAGACCTAGGTACTTACGCTGTAATTATTTTTCATTTCTCACAGAAAACAGACTTTAAATATATAGTAATTGAAAACATCAATATTGCAGAAATTGAGATAGCAAGACTGTTGACAGATTTTTAAAAGTTGAATCAAAAATGTTCACCTTTTCAATAGCAGTGTTTAAAAGATAATTTAAAACATCAAGACAAGAAGGAAAGGCTTGAAATCTCATCTCTTTTGCTTTTAAATGACAGCTTGGAAATGCTATAATTTCAAAAATAGAATCTCAGCTCATGAAGAGCTCACCTTTCTCTATTTCAAGGCATACTCTATTCCAAAGCCACCGTTAGGGTTCAAGCTGGTTTGGTCAGTCACGACTAGCAAAGGTTTGGGCCCCAAAATCATTCCATCATTGCATGCTAAAAGCAAGTCCCTTTTTCCTTTATCAGTAAAAAGCACATGAGTAAATACCTCTGCATCATTGGGCTCTTGTAGAATAGCAGCCTCCAGGTATAAGATTGTAACTGGCAGGTCACCTTCTTTCATTTTTTTCACTCCTTCCTCAAAAGCACCAGGCCAGTCTTTGAAGGGATTCTCAGTATGGAAATAATAACCCTAGAGAAGAGAGATAATAGGCCCATGATGAAGCACTGTAGCAAGGAATGGCAACTCTGTGAAATTAAATTACTCACTATTTTCCAACTGGATGTAAATATCCTTTGTTCTGTGAAAAAAGTCTGAGGTCCCCCATCAAATTTCAATGACAAAAAATCAGCGTCGCTGAACGTTTGTTTCTGCTCTCTGTTTCATTAGCTGTGAAGTTACACTTACTGGTACTCATGTTGGGCTCTCCTGCTCCTATCAAAGATAACAGCAACAACTCACACTGGCTGCAGTAACAGCAGAACTGAACTTAGCATGAGCTCAGTACATCCAATTTGATGTTAAAGAGCACGCACCAAGCAGCTGATTTCCTGCAGTCTTTCTAACCTAAAATCTTCCATTAACCTTGAAGATACAGAACACTGTTGCAAGCACCTGAGTTTATTTTAGGCTTTCTTTAACTTTTGCCTTTTTCTCCTCTTGTCACTGCAGTGTAAATGCTGTATGCTAATCTAAGCTACATAATATAAATAAAATTAAAATATAAAATGGAGGGAAGGCAGAAGAGAGACAGAATCTCTACCATTTCTATCCTCAACAGTGTTTGAACGTGCCAGCCCAGATTTTTTTATTTGGAGCTCATCCCAAAGTGCTTGTCTTCAAAAGGGCCCAAAATCCAGAAGTTTGCTTCGTGATCCTTTCAGCTGAACTCAGGTGGTTTGCAAGTCTAAAATGTATTCTCACTATGGTAAGGTCTTCTAAATCTACCCTGCTCACTGACAGTTAAAGTGGATGAGCTCTTTTGGGTAAAATTAGTTTCCATGTCCAAAGAGTTTTTCTTGAGTTCCCTCAAACAGTTGAGGTTTCTGTCAAAGTTTCACAGGAAGGATGTTCTGTATTAAAAAACTTCTGTGCTACCTTCTCAATGGTTGAGATGGTGACTTGCCCTGGTGCTTCCTGGTTCTCTGAAATCCAGTTCCTGCGAGCCATTTCTTCCCATTCTGCTTGCATCTTATCCCAAAACTCTGTGTCTGACTAGAAGAAAAAGAGGAAAAAAGGGAAGAAAATAAACAACAAAACTTTAAAATAAAATGGTAAACCTTTAATTTCTTTCTGCCAGTGGTCTGAGTCTGGCAATTCAGCTGAGCAGTATTAATTCTGTTAATAATCATACTGAAATACTACAGCACAAATTTGGAATTCCATACAATTAATTTTCATCTCTTACATTGGAATGTGTTTCGTCAACAGAAAACTCTACCTCAGAGGTAATGTATGTTCTGTTTGAAGCAGGATTTGCAGCAGTTTGCACTGCATCTTACTGATGCTAACAGCAAGTTGTTACATAAAGTTTGAAGGAAATGAATGCTGCTACTCCCTGGACAAAGAAAAAAAAAAAGGAGAAAGAAAAACAACCACGCATACATGCTGAAGAATAACAACAGATAAAACAGTTTAAAAGAGAACAAACATCCCCCTCTGGTAGATTCAGCATCATTTTCTATTATGTAAAAGAGTAATGGCAAAGCTTAGGCAGAGGGGGTTTGCACAAGAAAACTAATACCAATGGGGCTTTTGGCATCGTGGAGGAATCCTAGTATTTCACCATATGCTGTGCCAGTGAGGAATCTATCAGAGATTATAAAAATTTACAGTAAGATTAACACTCGGCTCAAAGACGAGGGAAAAATGCATATACAAGAGAGAGAAACAATGAAAAAAAGAGATTTAGGATGTGTAATGACCAGAGTGTGGGAACCACTCTGGCTACTAGAAAATTATGCCAAGAAACAGGGTTTAAAAAAAAAGAGGGGAGAATCCAACTTAAGGTGCTATAATTTCAGACTCCACACATTAGTCATAAGCCCTGAAAAGCAGTTACAGTAGATATGCTCAGCACTACGAGCCTTTGCAAAGTTTTCCACTTCCTGCAAGGTCATGGCCAGAACTTGAGTTAACTGACACTACTGAGGACAGTTTCTCAGCTTATTTCTGTCAAAGACAAGAGCACAAATAATTATGTTGAGCTTTAGATAGAGCTATTTCAGAGTGAGGTGCTAAACAAAATTAACTGAAGGTATTATCTGCTGGTTCAGATAGTTTTGGCTGAATCTTCCTTAGAAGACTGACCCCTTTGCTACTGCTCCACAGCCAGGCACGATTAGCAAAAACAGAGTGTAGTCTGTGATTGCATGGCTTGCTGCAACTCTTCTTAGGCACTTGGAAAAAGGAAAGCACAGACTAGGAACATATCTAGAATGAGTCAGTAATTAGCACATTTGAGACTAGGTGGGAAGGACTAGGAGGATTTGTACTAACAGTAGGTGTGGTTGCTGTAAATCCTAAGGCCCTTCACAAATGGGAAGGTGCATTCCCTCTGGAAATCTGACAGGCATTGGCCTTTGGCTCTTACGGTAGCACATGCCTCCTTCTTCCAGGAGACTCAGAATTGTCTGAGTTAGGCAATTATTGGATCTGGGAAGGTACCTGCTATGTACCTTTGTGGGCTAGAAAACAAACATGAATCATTCACTCCTGGAGATGAGATTTCACTCTTTGTAACAGAAGTGAGCAGAACATGACAACTCTGTTACAAAACAAATTCCGAGGTTTTGGAATGCACTTTCATTCTAAATTGGAAGGGAATTGTATTTAAAAGGCTGTGCCTTTTAAATAGTTGTGAGGTTGTGCCGAAATGTCCATTTGGGGTTTGAAGAGGCTAGGGTAATTAATTGGATCACTCCCTCTTTCCTCAGCCATGACCAAAGGCACTTAAATCCCTTAAACTATCCTGTACAACAGATGGTTCTATCAAATATTTTGTATTCAGTGGAAATCTGCATTGAAGAAAAAAATTACTTGACCATGTTTTTACTAGCAGTAATTTTGAGATTCAGGATGAGTTAAAGGAGTTCAAATTTCCCTTTCCCTACAGAGTAACAATAATAATACTACTGAAAGGTAATTAGTAATGCCTTTTGAAACAGATTAACTTATAGAACTAATTCTATATAGATACATTTACATACATAAAATACATTTTTATTAGAATTTTTTGCTTGTATTTTTCTCACAAAAATACCTTATGAATCAGTGCTTTGGAAACGTATCAGATAACATTTCTGAAGATCATAAGCAAGCATATAAATTATTTTAGGTTCGAATTCTGCTGATTAATTACATATCATTCACACAGAAGTTCACTGTGTGCATACTCCGATTAAAAAGCTAATTAATTACTATGCATTAAGGGAGCCATGCTTAATATCTATCTATAGTGAGTCAAAGATGGAGGAACAATGTAATGGGGAGGAAACCCTCATTGCTATAAATTCTCTGAACTCATCATATCCTACTTGGACAGGAGCCAGGACCCAGCTGTTACTTTTCAATTACATGCCAAGATTTGCTTGTTTGGGCCAAATGGACTTCAGTCCCAGCTGCAGCTTTCTGAGCACATCCAGCACATGGGTCTCTGAAGCCAGGGTGGCAAAGCTGCACTGAGCACCTGGATCTCTCACGACTAGACAGCCTGATAAAAGGCTCTAAATTACCATGGCAAATAACAATGTCACTAGCAGAGCAGCTTAATGTCCTTGAGAAAGAGGACCATAAATACTACACAGCCTTTGTTAAAGGCCCAAGTCTATTTTAGTTGTACCAATTTTTTCATTGACTTTAGTGGCAGGAGGGTTAAATAGTTATCGAGTGTTTCTGAAAATCTGGCTTCAGATCAAGACTTCTAGATCTAATTTTAACACTATTTGCCACGTGACTGGTGCCAATTACTTCGTTTCCATGTTTTTGTTACCTTAATGCTGGCGAATTACTTTGGAGGTACCAAAAGTTTTCAGATCAGCTGAACACTTTTAACACATTCTCAGATCAACAGCAGCAGTTCAGAGAATGACAACCAGGAAAAGTGTTTGTACCATCTGACTCCTTCCAAGCAGAATATTCTGCATTTTGTCAAAGAGGCTATTTTTATTCTTAGTATTTAAAAATTTGCTGAAGCAGTTAAAAAAATGGGAGGCAAAGTATTTCCAGGCTCTTTACTTCCTAGGATACAGTGAAGGGGGTAGGATGAGGCACTTTCTGAGTATTGATGTCTAATTTCTAAACTTACCTATATTCATAACTTTAAGAATAGAATTCTGCATGTCATGTGCTGCCAAAAATTAATTTGCAATGTTCCTTCTTGACCAATGCATAAGAAACAAAGGTTCTGTGGTTGTTCTTTCTTTGAATTACTGCATCCACAAATTCTTCAATGTGAAAGACACAGTAAATTAAACTTGTGTGTTAACCACTTAAGCTTTCCTTTGCCGATATCTTCTCAAAACAGAATTTGACGTATGCATTTTGAGTGAAGTTTAGAGATAAAAAAATGTATAGTAAGGCAAAGATTCCCATTGTAATTTGAGAGAGAACCAAGTAAAATTTATCTGAATGACTCGAGCTCCTAAATCCCAGTTTGAAAGGTTGTTTAGGCAGTTTCAGGCATATCCAAAAGAGATGCTGAAACAATGAGACAGGAATATCACAGGCACAGAAAGGATTCTAACTGCTATTTGTGGGATCCACAAAGCTGATGATTCTGGACTAGGCTAGAATAAATTAATCCCATCTTCTTCCCATTATTGTCACATAATTTAGCTGTAATATGTTCTGATGTTTCATAACATTGTATTGTACAGCAGATAACTCATGTGACATGGTGGTGAAAATAAAATGATGATAAGATGGACAGCTCAAAATTTATTTTACGTAATCTCACAATACAGTCTGGTACCTGCAGTTTACTGTCTGCATCAGGGAAATGTGGGATAGGAAAATATCAAAATTGCTTTTTTTCCATCTCTGAGACATTTGGAAGTTTTTTGTACGTTCTTAGTTTCATTTTTATTTATTCTAACTCATTATCAATAGGATGGTGGAGGATAAAACAATCATTTTAACTGAATATAGGTACAGGATGGATATGAAGCCCTATGCTGGCATTTAAAAAAAAAATCAAAAATACCATTTTTTTGTAAAACAGCCAATTTTTAGAAAGGTTCCATTAAAATATGTTTGGTAAGGTACTTAAAAATAATGAAGACTTTAGGCTGTTTGTGCTTGCCTCACATGGATAGCAAACGGATGAGGCAAAAATCAAATCCAATTTCCAGAATGACAGAAAATGCAGCCAAGTCTGCAAGCACCCAGTCCCTGCAAGTGAATCTGGACCCTCTCTGGTAAAGAAGCTAATTTACTTACCTCCTTATTCTTGAAAGATTCCCCAATGGCATAGACATTAAACCTTCTTAAGAAAGAATTACTTTACCAATCTTCATTAATCCCAAAGTTTGACATCTTAAAACCATTCCCAAAGCTCTAAAGTGAATACTGGGTGGAGGATAAAGTTTGGTGTCTTCATTTACTGAATTGTAATTAATTCATTTCAAACTAGGCCACAAAAAACCTGAGATTTGCTTCCTTTTGTTGATAAGTTTTATGGCTAATCTTTCCACTTGGAGCTTTCCCAGTTCAAGAATATTATAGAAGCGGCCAAAGCCTAAAAGATGAAATTTTGAACTGTATCCATTCTCCACTTAAGGAAGCACTAATCTTTCTGAGATGGGTTGCAATTTCTTTCAATCACTCCAGCTTTCTAACCACTTCATTTTACCTCGGATGGAAATTCAACGTTTTTCATATGCAAATGCAAGTAACTCCTCTATTAGGCCCTGAAGAATCCTTTCCTTTACATTTTAACTACCTGGTCCAAGTTTCTATTTAAAGCAGAAAGAATATTTTAAGACTTCCAGCTACACAGTTAGGGAAACATTTTATTAGATTATTTTTAATAGGTGTTTTTGAGACTACATTAAAGCATTTTAATAACCTGTCCTTTGTTGCCTCAGAATGACCTTTAATGTGCTGGGGTGGGTGGGTTTGCAATATACTCTCCTCCTTTCCCTGTAAAGTAATTCAATAATGGCTTGGAATCCATTGTTGGCCACAAGTAATTTTTTTTGCTCTCTGTTGAATGCCTGGGAACTCCCCATCACACGTGGCTGCTGGCAATTGCAAAAGTACTGATCTTGTTTGTTTAACTGCTACCAGTAATGCTCTAATGCTCTGCTGCATGGTGGCTGCTGCATGTGCAGTTTCACTGTGCAGGATTGGTTTGCATCCAAGCTTAAATAACTGATTGCACAAATTCAGTGGCTGGGAAAAATATGTTTCACTCTTATACTTTCAGTTCAGAAGTACTTACATTTATAGGGAATTTTTGTTCACTGACTTGCTATAGTGATACAAAATTGAGCTTGAAAAGTTGGTTCTGTCTAATGTTCATTTATAGCTAAAGCTTGGGGGGTTTTTTTGTGTGTGTGTTTGTTATTTGTTTTGTTTTTTTGTTTATTTTTTAAATTAGTAACTCCAGGAAACATATCTCTTATCTGCTTTAAATAATCCAGTTCCAACTTCCCCCTGAACTTGTGCTGCAAGATGAATAAGAAATCCGTAGCACAGTAGCTGAAAATAAAAATGATAAATGAAGTAATACCTCAACAGCTGCCTTTGCTCTTTCAAATTCCTCCTCCAAGGAGTGATTTCTGGAAAGAAGAGGCCCTCCCCAACGCTGCTCCTTAGTTGATCGTGCCTAAAAAATATAAATCAGAAAGGGATGATGTATTCTCTGCCACATTTCTGAGTTATTTCCTTAATTGCCTAGAGCCCCAAATGGCCTTTTTCCTGGGCAAAACTAGTTGTGTCCCTGCATGAATTCCTCTGAATTCTCTTACACTGGAACAGAGATCATTCCTTATGGGAAGCAGAGTCATTTATCTTTTCTGGACTTTTCACTCCAGATGTGTGAAAGATAAATAAATAGACATCCAAGAAAAGACAATGCAGGAGTTGGGCTACAAAGGGAAAAAATGACTGACTATTTTGTGTTAGACTTTTACCTTAATTGTTCCTCCACTCACCTTGCTCCAAGAAGAAAACATCTCATTTTCCCTGTACACTTTGTGTTTTTCTTTCAGGTCCCACTTTGGGATCACATTGGAGAGCCAGTTTTGCTGTGGATTTCGCTGAAGGGACAAACCCTTTCTACCATCAGAAACTCTCTCTTCCCTGCCTTACTATCAGTTGGTCACACTGGAAGTACCTAACAAGTTTCTCCCTGGTCTTTTTTATTACTTTGTTTTGTTTTTTGTTTTATTGGTTTTATTTGTTTGTTTGTTTACAAAAGGCACAGTGCAAAACCAAAGAGTATTCAGTGATAGCATGGAAAAGCACAAAGTGACCTAATCTTGTTAAACAGAGCTCTGACTGCTAAATCCCTTCCCTCGTGTTTGTTAGAGGTTAAACTCATTAGCCATTTGCCTGACCATGGTCCCAATTGCATAAATTAATGTAATGCTGATGACTGTACTTGTAATATTCAATTTCAACGAGCCACATTGCTAAAAGACTAATTTTGCTCACTTCAGACTCATTGGGCTGTATCTGCAGGTGTTGGAAGGTACCCTGCTGGGATGAAACACCCCAACCATCCCTGGCTGTTCATACAAGCACTGTGCAAGGTGTGGTAAACACATAGGTCTGGGTGTGCAGGCACGTGGGTGTTTACCTAGAAAGATCCCATTTGTTTCTCAGTCTAGACCTGACGTTTCTCTGTTTTCCTGAGTTCTCTATCTCTTTGGTAGAGATTGATGAGTGAAATGTATGTTGGGTTGATGAGACACACCCAGAAAAGAAGGATACAGCAAAACTCCTGTGAGAAGGGTGTGGGTGGGGGCACTGGGTGTGCTCTGTGCTGGCTTATGGGCTTTGCTGCAAGTGACAGGGGGTGCAGAGTGTGAGGGAAGGCCCACACTGACCATCTATTTTTTCTGCTTTCACATCCTACTATCCCTGGTCCATGTTTGAAAAATATTTTTCTTTCCTTTGGTGAGGTCAGGATGAGATTTGAGATTGTAACTGAAAACATACCAAAACCCAATCCTATACATAAAACAGTTATTTTGCTGATTAACAGAATTTAGGGCAGAAGAGAGAACTCACTCAAATCATCTGTTTATCTGTATATCACGTGATGGTATTTCACTCCATATCCACAGGATGAAAACGGTGTTCCACAGAGAATAATTTGAGGTTGTCTGGAATATATGTCTTTGAGAAAGGTGCTTGGATTTAATTTAAAGTTATCGGGAGACCTTAATCTTATCACTTTGTTTGCCAACTCGTTTAATTTGCCTCCTTGTTTCTCTTATTAATTTTAATTTCTGTTTCCAACTATCACTTCTTTCTCCAGTACTGTAAAGCACTTTTTACTACCCCTTATTTTCTCCGTGGAAAGATACTGATGACTTTATTCAGGTTTTATTGGTCTTTTAAATGATATAAAGAGATTGAGATCTTAAATTCTCTCACTATGATACATTTTATTCAGATTTCAACCATTTTTTTTGGTCTTTTACTCTCGCTCTTTTTTGGTTTTCAGAGTTTTATTTTTAAAGCTGAAACCAAAGTGAATCTTATATTCCAGTACCTGTCTTGCTGTTTCTCTGTACAGAAATCAGGTGATCTCTTGTCTCCTACCAATTAAGCCTACTTCTACATGCTCTTCTTGCCACAGTACAGCACAGGGAGCACTCAGTGTTGACATCCTCATACAGTCTGAGCCATAGATTCTTTTCAGATTACCTTCCAGCATAGCGTTCTAAGTACAGCCTGCATTCTTGTTCTGAAATGTATGTTTTTTCAAGCAACTGTTTTGGAAAATGTATTTATATAGATGTCTTGGTCACCAACTCATTTTTATGACTCTTTTAGTTACATTTTTTTCATTCCACTGTTGCATCATATGGAAATTTTATTAGGAATGGCTTGCACATTGATCTTCAGATCAGCAATACTGAAGATCATGGTTTCTCTTTGGAATCACTGAAGAACTCCCATGTCATTACAATTCCTAGTTAGTAACTACTGTTCTTGAGAATGTGTTATCCAGTTCTAATCTGTTTAACAGCTGCTTTATTCATAGTGTATGGTGCTAATTTTAAAATCAGAATATGGTGTGTTAATTCAAACATCTTGCAGAATATCACACAGCAACATTTATGAACCCAACCTGCAATTTGATCAAATAATTAATTTTGGTTTTATTGACATGTAACTCTGTTGATAGACCTTAATTATGTTCCTAGCATTTCCATTATTTACAAGTTGGCTCTTGCAAAGCGTTTGATTACTTCTGCTTTTTAATCTTTTGTTTCCAGTGACTGCCATTTCCTTAGGTCAGGGAGAATACTGTAAATCATGGTGTTCAGACTGAGTAGTACTGCAGGAGGGGGGAGTGAGCTTGTAGAGGCAGTAGAGAAGTGAGCAGGAAGAGGACAAGAAACACAGAAGTCCCCTCCTCTGCCTCATGTCAGAGCACAATCCCCACAGAAATACACCTTCTTCCCCCTTAAATGCAGACCTGCCCTCCACCAGAGGGAAAAATAAGTAATTAACAAAACCCACATAAGCTGCATTTACATACAGACAGGGTCATGTTCTGAGTTGTGATACCCAGAAATGAAAGACCCCACATATGACAAACATCCTGCCTTTAGCTAGTGCATGAAGAGAGGGGATGGGAATGGAGGGCCAGCACTGGAGAACCTCTCATCTCCAGCTGGTGATGGGGTGGGACTCTGCAGCTGCCTCCCTTAAGAGGAGCACAAGGTGGGATGTGGGTCAGGGTGGGATGGGTGTGTCTGAGGCATGGACACTCTGCATATACTGTGGTTTGATTTTCTCACCACTCTACAGTGGAGGTGCTGTAGCTGATCACTGGCTGCTGTCTTCAGGGGCAAAATCTTCCATTCCAATGCATTTGCACACACTTTCCTGCACTTGTAGTCTGCTTCTGTGCTGTCAGACCTTAGCTGGTGAGAGGCTTAAATTATAGTCTAGACTTTTGAGCAGGTCTTCAAATAATGAGCTAAATCTGTCCCTTGTAACTTCATTTCATTAGAGTAACTGGCACTGTCCAAGGAGAGCTGGGGCTTATTACTGTAGCTATTTGGGAGAAGTGGGGAATGATATTAGAATTACAGAAAGTTTTTTAGCATGTCATGTTCTTCATGTATGCATTCTGAGTGAGCAGTAAAATATCTAAAATGCCCAGGGAGGCATTTAGAGAGTTAAAACATGAGCAGACTTCATGCATATACAATTGAACACATTATCTCCCTCTGCAGTTTGTAATTATAAGAGAAAAATTAAACATTCAGAAAGCCTAAACACTGTGGGATATCTCAGTACTGCTAAAAGCATAACAAGTTACTTTCCAGAATGGTAGATGAAAGACAGAACAAAGATAGTTTGGGCCAGAGCAGTTTATAATAGGTAATGTATGATGTGAGTGGAGTACTGAGAAGCAAGATGGCCACATCTGGTGACAGCCACCAAGCTATTGCCCGTTCCAGCCCTCAAACACATTTCTTCCTTATTAATTCAAAGCTTGTCTTTGTGATTTCTTGTTGGCATAAGTGCTGGTAAACACGGGATTTTGTTAAGAAGATTGCACGATTTTAATGAAAATATGACCTAGTTAGTTAGTATTTCACTTCGAGGAACTAAATCTAACATATCAGAGATGAATGAGGAAGGTGATAGTCTGAGAAACTGCTGATGGAAATCTGCAGCAAGTTTGACAAGGTGAAATCTTGAGGGTACAGCAGAATCTGTTGCATATGCAATGGTTACCCTTAAATGAGATAGACAAGATCTACAGAGGACAAAGTATGGAAAACATATGCTTTGATAAAAGCTCTAATGTGATTTCTTTTACAAGGAGATTAAGAACTCGGTCAAGACAGATGAGCCTGTTTGTTGGAAATTGACAACTTTGACAGTCCCAGTATAAGCAGGATGAAGCAGGCAGTGAATGAAAATACTAAATGTCTAAGGAAAATACCTAGAATAAGGACACAATCCCACTTCAGGTCATTGCTCTGCATTACAAATTAATAGTTTAACAATGTTTTATAACTTGAATGGATCACAAGTTTGAAAAGAGCAGCTTATGATAAAACTCAACAAAACATGAAATGTACCAGAATTACAGTTAAGAATTTTATACTGTGCTTCTTTTTCAAGTTGGCTGATTCAACTTCACATTTTTTTGATTTTGAAATACCAGGCATTTTACAAAATATTATGGAGTTGCAACTGACTGAACTTATACTGAATTAAAAATGTGGATTTTTGCCTCTTCATTTACTCTGCTGGAAGATAAATAGGAAATAGACCATATAAAGTAGAGATGTTATATACTAAATTTTGTAACTGCCTTTACAGAGAGCCACAGCACTTAAATTCTGTGACTGCCTACTTGATTTACACACATCTCACTTGAGCACAAACTTCCTGGCATTTAGATCTCTCAAGCTGAGGAACAGCTTCCTAAAAAGGGGTTAGAGGTTCTTAAAGATAAGTTGGACAAAGCATGTGAAAACACACTCTCAGTCTCAAGTGGATGATACTGTGCAATAGATCTTTTCCCTTACTAAGATGTATAAATCTATTGCACAGAAAGGAAAGATACCATGCATTACAATTAGTGCTAGGCCTTCCAAAGGGAAAAAAACCACAACAACCCTGTTTGTAATTTAGAGATGGCAGGGAAGCAAAGGAGACTTTTTTCCTAACCAAAACTCAGGAATGGATCCTGATAACTGGGTTCTGTTTCCATTTTCTGCAAAAACTGATGCATAATCTTAGGAAAGCCACTTGACATTTTAGTCTCTCATTTTTCCATTTTCAAATGAGGCTATTTTTTTCAATTAATTTCCAGATTTTCCATCTGACAGGTTTTGAAGTCCAGGCCTAAAAATAGCTGTGGAATAGGAGAAAATTATTTTCAACTAAAAGTTAATCCACCAAACAACTCTCTCTTCCCCCTGCCGGTGGCATCAGCAGAACTTGAAAACTTTCACTTAAAAAATAAGAGAGAAGGTATGTAAGCAACCTGACCCATGTGAATGCAGGTATAAATTTGTTTGTGTGTATATATATATATACACATACATAAATATCTAAAACCATACAACTCTAAGTAATCATTTCCACAAGGTCCTGTCCAACATACAATATGACAGTGGAATGGGGCAAAGCTACAAACTTTCAGCCCAGAGCCCTCTGTATTTCCAGCAGGAAAAAGTCCTTTCACCACACTGCTCTCCCACCTGTGGAGATAAACTGCTAACAAATGCTGGTTTAATGATTCCACTCCTTCTTCTATTCCTTAGCTATTTCCCAAATCTGAGGGTTCCTGGTTGACCAAGAGACCTTGAGAATAGGTATATTACAGGGAGAGGGAACCATTAGAAGTTTGAATTTCAGAACAGGGGGAAGGGAAAAAAAGGTGATGCTGAAAATTGTAGTTTGAAGTCTTTCTCTCTGTAAAGGATGGTCACAGTTCACTGCAATATTAAACTCTGAATGTTGGAGATGCTGACATAATTATTTTCATAAAATATTAATTTGGAAGCTGTGTGAAGATTTGGCTGTCTGAATCTTTTAACTGATGATAATGGAAACATCCCTTAAATAGTTCTTCCAGAATGTGAACGCTTAGCCAGTGGGACAATGCCTACGTGCCTTTTTGCTCTTAATGAATCTACCAAACCCTCTTACCTGTGTTGCAGGAGCAAGTTCTAATTCTGACGTTGACTCAGGGTCCAAGGCACTCTTGACGACGTTACCCAGCTCAGACTGTGACCTGTTTTCTGTGGACCTAGAAATGATGCATTTGCATACTAATCACTGCACGCTAATACACAGTGCCTTAATGTCTTTCAGGTTCCTAAGCACATACTGATTAATTAGCTTATTTGTTTTAACTGAATTGTTCAACTTGCAATTATCAAAAGTACCTGGACCTTTCTCGGTGTCACTCTCAGCTTCTGAGGCACATGCAGACAACAGTTAATACAACAGAAGAGTCAAGCCTGATTCACCAGTAGAGCCCTGGGCATCTATTGGCATGAAACTAGTATAATGGAATGAAGGTTTTGCTTTTATTTCATAGCCAGGCAAAATGAGGTTAGACAATGACACAAGCCTGTACCTGTCGTCAGTGCCTAAGAATCAACCACCACATTACAAGACTGCACTTTGGCATATGTGCCTTTTCATGCCACAATTTCCTAATATTCTTTCTTCCTAGAAATGAAACCTTGGAGATCAAAATGAAGTTAACTGACCAAAAGTTGTGTAAAGCTCTAATTAATGAAAGAGACACTTAAAGGGCTGGTTAAGATACAGGATAAGTATCATTTGGTCAGGAAGCTGCTTCTAGCATATGAAAATGCTAATTGTGGTCATGCATAATGTAGTGAATGAGTGTTGCTTACAGATCAAGGAGGCAGCAGAATTAATCTACCTGAACTGTTCCCAAAGGCAAAGTCCAGTTCCTCCTTCGTTTATATCCCCTGCAATTTACTTCAACTGCACGAAGGAGGCAGTACTTGGTTTGGATATTTTATCTTGCCACTTCCAGTTATCCACAGAAATTCTGCCTTCTCGGTAGCCAAAAACAAAACACACTGGCTAGCCAGTGACTGCCAAATCACTGCTGAGTATCCTTTTTTACTCATTTTACTTACATGTTTTTAGTCAGTTTTGGATCACCACGTGCCTCTGTAGAGTTCTCACCACCATTTATTTAGTATTGCATGAGCTGCTTTTCACAACATTAAAAATTGCTGGCAAAATGTCATTTTATTGTGTACTTGTTTATGGTACATTGTCCAAAATGTCTGCTTGAACACATTTGATGTAATCATAGCAGATTTCATAATATGACTTCTCATCAAGTGAGCCTTTCTGTGAATTAGAGGGCTGGACTGGAAATATTTTCTGTAAGGAATGCAAAAAGCTGTACCATAAAAGCTCTTTTGATAGAGCTCTAGATGATGATGATGATGATGCTCTCTCTGTAGAAGGGTGGACCTTGCTACTCCTGTCTCCATGATAACTGACGTCATCCCATTTCTCTAGCTGTGTCTGAATATCAACTGAAAAATAAGTAAAAAAATAAAAGTCTTTAAAGAAACTACTGCAGAAAGTTTTCTCTCTGTTACATGTAGGTTCTGGAGAAAATGGTGCCACCAAAGACTGTATTCTAGCTAGGGACCAATATACAGAAATTTTGTGCATCTTTACAGCTGATATTCTGTGAAAATATTTGGTAATTCACACCCTTTTTCTAAATCTATTAGCATTCATGGTCAGAATGTCAGTGGAACTCTTGACTTAAATCAGTGATTTGTATATACTTTAGATATGTTTATAAAATTACACTAAATATTTAATAGTTTTGGATGGTTTTTATCTCCTAATTGTAGTCAAATTTTAAAAATAAAACTTCTTTTAGTGAGTACTGTTTTAAAATGACTGTGTAGGCTATTGATATTATTCAGTCAAATGTTGGAGTTGCTTTGCAAAATCAAACGTTCAGCTCCTGTTTAAAGATAAAGTTCTCTAAAAATATTTCTGTACTGATGAATGGAAAATTTACTACCTTAGTATAAATTACATTTACCTTGCAAATTTCTCAGTTGTGGTGCAAGTAATTTAGCTTGGATGGAAGTAAATTAAATTCACCTTTTTCAAAGCTCATCTATAGATCATGCTCAGCAGGATATTGAGTTGTGTTTGGGACCTTTTTTCAATCTGTATGCATGGATAAAGTATTGACAAATACCTTGTGTATTTCTGACATCTGCAGTCTGAAAAAGGACACCCAGTATGGGCTGCCTCTGATTTGTGTCCTTTACCAATTTCTCATTATACCCCTATACATTTTTCTACCATTTTACTGAGCCTGATCAATTATTTTAGAAAGAATCCACAACTTCATTTGCACATTTGGTGACAACAGGTATAATGGTAAAGGCAAAAGCAAAATGTGTTTATAGTGACAGTTTTTCAAGTAGTTTTTGATGTGGAACAAAGGCTACACTATCTGCTAAATGCAGTGCCACAAGAATTCTGGTGTTGCTGATTATTTTGTGATAGTAGCAAGGAGAAACTTGTGCTAAGCAAGGCTATGTAGCACTGACAAAATAGCTACACTCTTACCTAAATCTAGTGAGGACTTGTCTGAAACTCTGACAGTCTGGACTTTCTGCTCAGTATCCACACTGATAAGGTCAGAATTGTCTGTCTTCTTTCTGTGAGTTGAAGCTTTTAAGCCTTCACTTCTTGATGGATTCTCTGATTGCTTTGCTTTGTTTTGGGTTTGTAAGACAGGTTCACTGAGATCCAAGAGATCCGGACCTGTTGATAACACTTAGAGACAAGATGTTAGAATTCAATGTTGGTTTAATTCCAATAGCTCACTTTTTACAGTTTGTTTTAATTGGAAAAAATTACTAATGTATTTGCATTTGTCTAGAGTAGATGTACATTTCTTGGCTAAAGATGATGACCAGTGTGTTCAAATTTGACAAGGGATTTCAGGTGCTTAACTGGATGCAGTTTTAAAAAGCTTGCTTTGCATAAAAGGGTTTTTTTTTCTGAAAATCTGAAAAACATCTCAGGTCTGAGGGGTGTGGTCTTACTCCACAGATTTTATCTTGCGAGGGTTCCCTGTACAACTGAAATTTTAGATAAGATCTGATTTAATCTTGTGATTCATCAAGTATTGATAACAGCTGCTTAGGGCACCACTGTTGTTCCACATGCCATTGAGGAAAAAGCTGGAGAGCAGACAGATTCTTGAGTGGACTTCTTGGGTCCTAAAGGAATAGTGGTGTGCTTCGTAATGGTTTCTACTGTCATTGCTCTTTGTCTTTTTGGGGCAAAATGTTGAATAGAATTATACATTCTACTGCATATTTAGGTCTGAGTTCTTAATTTAAAAGTTGCTTAAGGAGTAACATTAAAAATTCTTCAGCACATAAAAGAAAAACTGCCTCTTTACCATCATTTCACAGGGCAGGTGTTTTTGGCAGATCAAGTTGTGTTACCTCTTGCAGTGCTTGATCTGTGCTCTTGGTAAACTGCTGAATTTAATCAATCTTCATATAATAAGAATTTACAGTTTTTTCTTAAATAAATCTGACTAGCCCACCCAAATCTGATAGATATTCAAGGCAGATATAGGATTTACAGATACTTTTGTACAACTAACACAACTATTAAATGACCTGAAATATTTCTATTAATTTCTATGATATCTTTAACTATATATAAAAGGAAAAAGTATTATCTACAATTGTTGTTTAGCTAAGTGTTCCAGTTTTTGTTATTAAAACTTGCATATGGCTTTAGACATATTAATTCGATGAGAAGATAATCACCCAGCTGTCAATTATTCATTTTAATAATTTGCATATATAGATTATAATTAAATGGCTTCTAACAAGCCAATCATTTTATGAGACAGCAGTAGAACATAGCAGTGCTATGCTGATTATGTTGTATCTCGCTGGATCTGCTCAACTGCTTTGATTACCTTTGTAAAAATCCTGAATAGGAGGAGGCCAATTTCTAAAAACACTTCCAAAGGATAATATACTTCAAATATAATTCAGTATAATTCATAAGGCTTTCAGGATTCCCTCTTAATATTTTTATCTCCTCTGCTATCTCACCACAATGAAAAGGAGCTCAGAAATGTGTTAGATCCTTTCACCAACCAAGTGTCTGAACTCAGCCTGGATAAGCTGTTTTGATCTCTCTTCCCTTTTCCCTGATTTCCCATTCAAGTTTTATCAAAGAAAATATTTGGAGAGTAAGGAATGGGTTTGGTTAAAACCAGACTAAATATAGCTTACCCAGAGCTGAAATTTTGTAAAAACAAAGATTGAGAGTTGGTCAAACTGGCATGTACCTCCTGTTGAACTCCAGCAAGTTCCCTTTAATTCAACCCCAGAGATCTGCTAGAATCCATGTGATTTGGATCACATCAGATTTACCCTCAAATGTAATGAAAAACAAAGATTTTTATACTAATAGGTCAGGCAATTATAATTTAATAACAGCTTGTCATTTTGTGCAAATAGTAACAAATCAGGAACTCACTTGGCAAAAATGTACCTTAATTAAGGTAAAACTGAAATTATTTCTCTCTAGTGAGGGATAGTAAAGAATTTTGTTTACCTGCAGTATTTGATGTTACAGGCCTTGCAACAGCTTCTGGTTTAGTTTCACAGAGAAAGTCATCAATGGAGGGGCTCAGAAGGGGTCTGCTTTCTTGTTGCTCATTCACCAGCTAGCAACAAAAAAACCCAGGGTCACAGAGTGTTGTTGGGATGCAGAATGTAAAGAAATAAAACACATTTGCACAATACCATGCGCTTTATTTTTGATTGTGAGAGCCAGAGATTGTAATTAGAAGATGTACAAATAGCTCTGGGTGTAAAATAAAAAAAAACTTCAGTCACTCTTTTGGGGTAAAATTAAATTCCAGTTTTACAAATTGCACAAAAATAAAGCAGCAAGGTGATTTTTCAATTGCAACTTTTGCATACTATTGCTTATAGGGCTAACGTATACTGTTGTATGTCCCTTCAAATCAACTGGTGAAATTGGCCTTCTCTGTCACCAGGAGACTAAGCAGGGCTTTTTTAGTCTTTGGATGTAGTTGGTTTCTTTCACCAGTAACATGCCTCCCCACGGAACTTGCACAATACCATTTCATCTAGCAAATGTGCATTAGCCCATTAAACAATAACCTGCTGAGACAGAAAACACTTCTCTGCAATACAGAGACACGTGAATGACAGTGGATGGAGCCTGGTGAATGTTTTAACTTCTTGCATGAGTTTTGACTTTGTGAAGACTAATAATACAGTTTTTATTCATGAGCAGTTTTCCCTTTTTATTGTAATGGCACCAATGCCTTGGTTTTCTGCTACCTAAATTAAATCTCTACATTTTCTGTATTAGGGATTAAAAAGACAAAACAGCAAAACCGTCTCATAAATAAAAGTCTCCTCTCTGCAATCTATCTCTGATGGGAGGATCAAGACCTAAGCTGAGCTGGATGGATATCTGATGGTGTGACCTGCATTTACTTTATCTTTAGTAATGTGAAAACATGTTTTCCTTCTGTCTGTTACTTTCATCTGGAGCTATTTCAGTTTTACTTTCATCTTCTCAGTTCTCCTCCTCTCTGTGCTGTTCTCCCTCTTTTTGCATTGTTAAATTTTCAACATTTTTGCTCAGATATATTTGAACTTTAAAATCTAGGATGCTAGCATGGACTACAGCTGGCAAAAAAGTATTTACTCATCCTCATTTGATATTTGTTAATGACTGGCATTTAGCTACTCCAGTAGCTGGATTGCCTCTAAAGTTATTACAGTGAAAGAGCTTAGATTTGGTCTTGTTTGGTACTTGATTTTTGTATTATGAAGTTGCACGAAAATACTGGAGCTATTGAAATAAAAAGTCCATTATTTTGATGGGTCAAACATTTAAGCTGCTACCTAACACTGACTGGCTGTATAATAGGTGTGTTTATTCATTTGCCCAGAACCTTACAATTTTGCAGTGAAATACCAATTTACATGAGTAACATGGGAGACAGATGAGTGATTGCTTGCCCGACTGTGCCTAGCAGAATATGCAAATATGGGCACAATTTAGAAATCTGGCAATGATGCTGTCCCAGACTAATTCTGCATATGCTAAACCCAGACTGCAGATATACCTCATGAGGTACTTGATCATGTGGATTTTTAACTCTCTGAATTGATTGTTCAGGTCTCCTTCCATGCACAGAAATTACTTGCTTAATTTGGTAAACCTCAGCACTTGATTGGAAGTTGCATTTATACCAGCTGTACACTTTTGATTTCCATTAGAGGTGGCTCTACAGTACCCACATTATCTCCACTTCTATACTTTTACATAATACTGATATTTAAGTCTTAAGAGGACCTTATTTTTCTGTTTATGATTTGGTGACCATCCTTACTCATTTCTATTGGGGGAAAAATGAAGGTGGATGCCTAATTAGTTCTTATTCGAATTATTTCTAATATTTTTAAAGTTTCTTTATGATCAACTCCAGACAACACCAAAAAAAGCTTGAATACAAGCTTCCTTTTGCATTTTCACATCTCTCATTCTAGGAACTAACATCAGTAACAGCTGCTGCACTTTTGCAATAAGTTGCATATTCGGGTGATCCAGCAGAAAGATTGTCAAAGCCTCTGGATCAGCTTGATCTTCAGCAATCTATTCTGTGATCAGAACAGATAAACAGAAAGAGAAGTCCTACACCATTTGGGGGGGATAGGAGGGGAGAAAGGAGAGGTTCTGTAGGAATCACTGTAAACATAAAAACTTCATAGGAAAGATTCACTTCTACACCTATAAGAGGGTATCAGCAGGGTACATTGTCACCTAAGATTTGGATGCTTATCCAGTTTACCATTAGATTCCATGGAAACTTTCTTCAATGAAAAAGAATGGGAGAAGGAGGGAATGAAGAAGCATTATGAGAACAGGACAGCCAAGATCACTCACTGGGGACAGTGAAGAGTAGAAAATCTGAAGACCAACTGGAAAGGCAATTTCTTGCCCAGACATATTGCAGGGGTAAAAAGGATAAACTCTGGGAAGACCAGCAATGCTGAGAATCAGTCATAGAGGGGAAGGAGACTACAATCAACAAAGATCTGCATTTCTCCAAGGTTCAACTCAAGTATGAAGTAGCAGATGTCTGGCAAATATTTTTTCTTTTCAAAGCTGCTTATCACATCCCTAGTAATTTATTATGTTGTTTATATAAGGAAGACCTGCTCAGCAACAGGCCTTCAATAGTTTGATACCAGCACCGTACTCTTCAACGTCCCTTGATAAATTCTACCATCAAACTGAAAGATTGATGGTAACATCCACTTCTTCATAATCAATGTTGCCAGCAAACACCAAGATTTAGTTTTTACTAAGTTGTGCTTTTTTTCTGCTGCATTTGCAGCATTTCTAATTACTTAAAAAACAAATAGGTCCCTGTTCTCTGATTCTCTTGCTTTGTAAACATATACACTAAATTCATCAGAGATGGGTCACCCAAGTGATCAGAGGAATAAAGAACACATTTTACAGAGAGATAAAAAGAGTTTGACTTGCTTAGTCTAACAAAATGAAGATTGAGTGGGAATATAATTATTCTTCATACATACATAAAGAGAGAGTGGCTTCAGTGACACTGAAGGAGGAAAGCTATTTCAGCTGTAGAGAAAGGCTGGTATGGCAACAAAGAGATCTAAACTGGCCATGAATAGATTCAGTCTGGGAATTAAAAGAATCTTTCTAACTATCCCAGCAGTGAAGTGTATGGACAGTATTTTTTTAGGATAGGGGAAAAAAGGCCTAACTAATTTAAAACAGCTTTCGACAAGCTTTCTACATTGCTGTTTATAATGTGATTCCTTTTGAGGAGTGGACTGGGGCACAGAGGATCCTTCCCAGTCCTGTGTTCTATGCTCCCATGACTAAGGACTGGAAAGCTGTAAGAGTGTCTTATTGAAAGGATTGTTCCTGTGAAAAATAATCTGCTTTCAACTGGAGTATCTGAGTCAAACCAGATAGGAAACACATGATCAAGTCTACTAATTCTCAATAAATACATGTATAGCAATAGAACATATTAGAAGAAAACATGTTTTTCACACAAAGCAGATATTTCATGATGAATCAAACATTAATAGGTTAAAGAGTGCCATGAGCTGATATTTTTGCTGTAGTTAGGAAGGCTGTGGGGTAGTTTCTGACATTGCTGTGTATGCAATGCCACTTGGTAAGCCCTCGGTCTCACTTTGATTTTTGCTGCCTCATATATTGTACCAAATACATCCCTAGTTTAAACTCTGCTCAAGTTATTAGAGTTATATCAGACATAAATTTGGAGAAGTGCTATAAAACATTCATGAGATGAAAACTATTACCTATATTAAAGTAATAATTTATGGTTCTCAAGCACCTTTCAGGATGAATATCACAGAATGTGTTAAAACATTCATGAATCAAGCCTGGCACCACCACAGAACTGAGAAGTATTATCTCTTCATTGCAGACAAGAGAAGCAAAGCAAAATTAAGAAAGCTGCCCAACATCACCTGGCTCTGGAAGAAGCGACGCTGGGAGCAGGAGCCGGGTGGCTGGCGCTGCACTGCTGCACAGTATTCATCTGTGCTCTAAGTGTACACAGGCCAAGCCTGTGAAACTGCTGATTTCCAAGCATTACTTTAGCCAGTGAGTGCCATAAATCGTCGTAATGTCTTTAAGAACTTCATTTCTCTTTATAAAATCCATTTTCATTAAAGAAAGAACCCACACAATCCTTTAACTGAAGGATATCTAACATCTGTGGAGGGTGATATTCCCTACTGCTAATGCATCTGAAGAGACTCATCCATAGTGCAAAATTCTCCATCTAAATGAAAATTAATTTTCTGTGACTGACTTTTGGACCCCAGAAAAAGGTGCTTTTCCTCACCCCGGTATTGCTATTGGACTTTTTTTGTTTCAAAAAGCATATCTATGTGTCTTTTTGGTGCTTTGGGAGACTCAAAAGTGTCCTCTGGTGGTTGATATCAGCCCCACTCCTTAAATACCCTCAAAGCAAGGATTACTCAGCAGGGATCTGAGACGGGGTGCAGAGGCCGGGCCAGGCGGTGGTGGCTGTTCTGTTGGAGGCCATGTCTGCCGTATTCCCCTCAGCACCCGGGGCTGCAGGACTGCCCAGTCTGGGCTGAGGGGAATCACCTGGCCTCCATTTTCTGTGCCCTGTCACCCACTCCACTCCCAGCTGTCTGCACTTAGTCAGCTGAGGTAGTTTATTACCTGCAGCTGCCTTTGCTACTGAATTTTCCTTTCCCCAGTGCTCACCTTTGGCTAGGGGTCTCTATATAACCCCCAGAGCTGTTGTGGGGTGAGGAGGAGCTGGTTCTCTCTCTGGGTGATCTTCAGGCATGAAGGGTAGGTGGAGCTTGGTGATTTACGGTAGTTGGGGGTCAAAAAAAAATCAAACCACAGGTGGGCCTGGGTATGGGTGTGCTGAGGCAGGAGGGGAGACATTCTGGTGGAAGAGGCACAGTGGCCATGAGAGGGATTTCTTCCTTCTAGCTGATATCTAGCCTGATCTTAGCTTCTCTCATTCATCAAGCCAGCACCTCTTTCTCTATCCTGCAGTCACCTCTAAATCCTTCAAGGCCTTATTTTCTCCCCTTTCCCCTGTTGAAGAGCCCTGCCTGGTAAAACACCCCCTGAAGCCTTGGCCCCAGGGTCTCTCCTTGGGCCTGGCACTGCCCGGTTGGCTCTGCAGGGAGCCTGTGTGGGCCACTGCAAGGGCTCAGCTGTTACCATGGTGGAAGCCCTACTGTTCTGCAAAAACTTGTTTTGTGCTCATTTTTAGGGCCTTTGGTTTATGGTTTTAATGCAGTTATCTCTTGTGATGCTGGTTTTAGTGATGGTGTGTTTTCCTGTGCCAGAGACAATGTGAGATCATGTGTGTATACAGCCACTGCTGGTTTTGCTTTGCTCCCAGTTTACATCTTAGGCCTTAGTAAGAGCATTATTAAACACTCAGGGAGTAGCCTGATTTAAAATTCAAAAAAAAGTGGGAAGGGGGGTGTTGACAGGGGCTCTGTTGTGAAAAGTTTCCACAGAGCAGCTTAGTTTGGCCTTAAGGCAGAGGAAGCTGGAGCACAGGGAAACGGCTGAGAGGACCAACTTCTTGCCTAGTGTCACACTTGGAGTTGATAATGTTCAGCTGCACAACCTGCTCTGTTCATGGCTACAAGTGTTTTCTCTACTTTCTCTTTCTAGAGTGCTGGGCTTATGCTGTGGGAGTGCTGGAGCACACTGAGGCTGTCAGTAAGGTATAGTCCAGATAGCCCATTTTATACACGCTCTTATTGTGTTCCTGATCTTGATCTGTTTGCAGTGCATAATGTGTGTTGGGTTGTTTCTTTTCTTAATGTTAGTAGGGCATAACATAATACTAGTCTTTAAGATAAATTTTTTGGGATCTAAATTGGGGGTTCCAGTCAGGCATAGGCAGCTAATTAGCACCTATGTTTTCAGCACATAGTGAACTAGTTCTCTTAAATTAAGTGCCTGAATTCCTTCCATGTTCAATAGGGAGAGATAAATGCCTAGAAAAGCAACTCCAGAGAGAGATCCTCCCTATCTAATTTAGGCTGTCCCTCAGGAGGCTGTCAAAGGCACTTAGCTTTCCCACTGGCTATATATGGAACTTATTTTAGAAGGACTGGTTCAAGAGGCACCTAAAATTTCGATGTAATTAGCTACCCAAGTTAGTTGGATTGAATTCTGCCTAATTTGTCACCTGAGGCTGATCGGATTACTCAAGGCACTAATTTAGGGAGCCCCAAACTACTGTGGGTAATCCTCTGTACAGTTCAGCAGCAAACTGCTCCTGAGCACTTACACCTTTTGCTGCACTGCCCAGTAAGTGCACTGGTGAGAGTGCGGTTGGGGAATTAATTGACCTAGACCACTTAGTGTGTGGTAATGAGCATAAGAAACACAGGAACCTTTAAACTCAGATTTTCTATTGGGGAAATTGAATTTTTGAACTTCATTCTGAGAAACTGGTGTGCTGCTTTGGAGAGACTGGACAAGTAGGTGAACAAGTTAGATTAATTTGAGTACTTTTTAACTGTTATACTGCTCTTTAAACTTAACCAGAGGCATCTGCTAAGGCAGCAGCTAACTGCGATCACTAATTATTTATTTGATACATTGCAATGATTTCTTGATAGGTTCTCTGCACCTATCTATGGCATGTCGTAATCTTTGGCAGCATTCACTAGGATAAGAGGAAACAAGTGAATCAATTCCCACTAACTAGCTCTTTCTAAAAACTGATACATGGGAACCATAATTAGAAATTCAGGTTATTGTTCTCTAGAATGGAAGTGGAAGTAGGAGCCTGAGATTTTTGTCTGTGGATCATTATCTTGACAGAGTAAGAACTGGAAGACCTCCTTTTCTGCTTGCTGAGGGAGGTTTGGAAAAGGAACTCATGACAAAACCACTAGTCTTGTGCTAAAAGCTCAAACTGCACAAGTTACGCTTTTCTTCACCCACTTCTCTAGCGTGTTTATAAATATTTCACAATCAAAATTCACCCCTCGTATGCTTTATTTACTATTCTATAGTAATTGTGATCGCTACTTGACTTGTTGCATTATCCTTGTGCCAGGGTCATGTTAGTATTTTCCCTGTCATTCTAGTGTGAATTTATGGCCCAACAGAACTGACATGCCAGCCAAATATTTGGTTTTCACAAGAACAGAGAAGCAATTCACAGCACAGAGTATAAGTGACTTCTACCTAACGTGAATTGTGGGAAGCTCTAAAACTGAGGCAAACACATTTCACCCTCTTGCAAAGAGCAGTTTGGTGTTGGTGCCTCTCTGAGGACTAGTCTTGCTTAGCAGGTAATAACCCGTACTCTGTTGCTAAGTAGTAGGAAGTGTGTGAAGTGGCCTTGTGAATCAAAAATCACATCATCTTACCTGAAATCACACAAGCCAAGTGACCCCCTGGGGCTTAACGCAAACAACTGATTGAGGGTTTGTGAGAGGTCGTAAAAGCAGTGGAGGATTAATACAGACACTGTACTGGCTACCTGTACTGGATCCACTGCACTGGATTCACCTGCCAGCTGCATTGTTTAAAATCCAAGCTTGATGTCTAAACTCTAAGTGATAACACACTTGTGCTGCATCTTCATAAGCAGTGGTTGCAGTGCTTGGTGAGAAGGCTTGCTGTGATCGCTGGGTCACAGTAGCATCCTGCCTGTGTCTGTGAGTGCCGAGCTGTACAAGCCATGGTGTGTTGTTGCAGGGTAGAACTAAATTTCTCACAGTTCCCCACCTCCTTCCCTCTGTTCCTATTGGTCTGGCTAAAGGAGACTGAACATGGGAATTGGTATCTGGCTTCTGCGTTTTGGCCTCGCTCCAGCAAAGCACTTAAGCATATTCTGCAAAACTCAAGGTTAGGCATGTGCTTAAGGGTCTTGCTGGATCAGAGCCATAGGGGAAGGGGAGGAAAGTTACTCTTCTCATATTTGGATCATGACTGACAGTCAGGCCTTTACTACTCATATAAAAACATTATTTACTGTATATCAGTCACATTAATATCTACATGCTGTATGCACTTTTTTCAGTAAAGGAAGCTGTTTATTAAAATGGAGTACCTCCCTCTCCTGGGTGTCAGATGATGATTTATTTATTTCCCCTCACTCAGCTATGCATTGTCTTTGTGATGTTACCCTGCAATTTGTGTTCTGGCCTCTCCCCTTCCCCGTATCACTGTCTGAACTGGAGAACTACTCGTCAACAGTGATCAAAGGACAAAATTAACTCATCATAGATGTTTAGAGATCCTTGAAGTAATAAATAAGAAATTACAAACTATTCCTTTAAGAAATAATTTCTGTATTGTTAGTTTATGCAGGTGCCTAGTCTGTACTCCTAAAATGGCCTCCTAGTTAACTGAGGGGCTAACAAACCTGACATGCAAACTGAGTAAATGCAAGTTGGGAAAGTCTTGTGGAACAGGAAGGCTATGGAATCCAGTTATCTGTTGAAACAGCCTGAAGGAAACCTACACTGTGGGAGGAGGCACAAATGTCGTGACAGTATCTGCAGGGAACACATGGTAACTCCTGATGTTGGATTCTGGTTTCTGTATCATTCATTTAAATTACTTTGTATGGCAGCTCCATCTGAAGAGGAATTCTGACTTTCTGACCCACAGTTCTCAAATGCTTTTAAATAAGGTGCAGAATACAGAAACTAGAGTCCTGTTTCACTTGCATTGCAGGGATTAGTTTTGTACTCTTGCAGCATCTTGAGGGGCAATTATGATGATTGCTTACAAAATATTAGAAAATTATTTAATGTTGTTCATTAGCTGAAAGTAAAGGCTGCCAGTATATGCATTCAAGCTGCATGTACAAATTATTTGTGAACCACTAGTGATCCATACATAAGCTGAAGAGTTTCAGCAGTTGTGGACTGCATACAGCCTCACGTGCTATTCTGACTAAGGTACAAATGTCAATTTAGATGAAAGGTGCACAACTGCTGCACTTTAAAAACCTAATCTTCATGCTATAGCAGCATGAAAAGGGTAAACATTAAGAGGAGAGAATTAACATAAAATAGATCATGGTTTATCACAGTTTAATTTCTGTAAAGCTTGTGGCATTCCTACTGATTTTTAACTGTACTAAAAATGCCCTTTATTCATTTCTCATGCAACAAAATTCATTTTACTGTACCCTTGCTGTGTCTCTGCATATAGGCTGTAATTCCTTTGAAATCACCCAGATTTTTCTTTTTTGTGAATTTTCTTTTAAAACAGAGTTCTGTAGCCTATCTAGAATAAGGCATTGGTTTTAGGTGTGTTGCTGTGGGCAGTCATAGGAGGCAAGTCATAGTTTCTTGTTAAATTATACAGTCTTTCTCCACAGGGATCTGTCATGGCGTGTGTGTTTGCTTTGAAATGTTTTTTTTGCAGATTGAAAAGCTTGAACCTGAAAAGCTGTTTGTGATTGATATTTTTTTTTTGGACTTGCAATTCAGTAGAACAGTTTTGCTGCTCAAACAGTAATCAAATACAGAGCAACTGTAGTACATGCAGGCAACTCTTTAACAGGATAGTATATGTTTACTTGGAGTATTCATGAATGAACAACAAACTTCTTAAAATTAATTCATGTTCATGAAGAATATTTTAAAAATAGGGTTAAACTGGCATAGTATATTTATAAAAAATGTTTGTCCAAATCTTTGCGCTTATGGAATAGAAAGGCATTTTATAATGTACGGAACAGTATAGTTAATGTTTTATTTTATGAAAAAAATTAAACCAATTTCCATGGTAGTTCCAAACTGAAGCTGTTTTTTGTCATGGAAAAATGTATTTAATGTATGTGATAGAAATCTGTGTAATTTTAGGCACACAGCCAATTTGACTTTTAAGCATATTGTCAAGGCAACTTTATTATACTAATGAGACTATTCTGCTGAAATGATGCATTCTGCCCTAAAAGCAGTAATAGTGTTGAGCACTATTTAACTTGGAAATGAAGAACCAACTAGTATTTGTACTGCTAAACATGCATTTTGTATTTTCTTTTTTTCCTTTTCTTATATTTACTCAGTTCTAATGTAGATAAAAAAAGCTATCAGTAGGGCTTATGAAGTGTCCCCTGCTAAACTACCCAAAACTTTTCTAATACATCAAACAAGACAGATTTGAGTTGTGTAGAAAATACTGCTAATGAATTTCTCATGAATCTTTAAAAAGAATACAAAAATAGGATGTCAGGTCTAGCCCTTCTAGGATCAGTGAGGAAATTGCCTCTGTTCTGAGGACAGACTGGAATGTGCAGTGAATTACTGTAGTCCAAATTTAATTCTTTTTACTATTTAAACTGGCATGATTTCTTCCTTTTTTTTACATTAATGTGTATTGGTCACTTAAAATGGAGTTAATTCTGGTTAGGGTTGGAATAAAAGAGAACAGGAGCTAATTACATTCACTTTAACATTCCACCATTCTGTTACAGTGTTATTTAGTAAAAAGTTATGGACTGGGCTGTACTTCAAGGCAAGTCTAATACTAAAAAGCTTAGAATGAACATGATTGATTCAAACAGGACTTAACTTTTATATGGAAGAGTGTGATTATGCAAATATATCCTTGATACACACATGAGAATCTACTAACAACATTGGGAGCTGAATATTGGCAATCTTTGCTGTTTCCTTTATAAAGTTGAACAGAAGCATGTGGAAGATGTCCTATCAGAATTAAAAGAAAACCAACAACCAACCCAACCCCCCTAAAACCCAGAACAAAGCAAAAAGCCCAACTGACCAAGCAATGTCCCCCCAAACCAAACAAAAAACACCACCAACAACAAAAAACAAGCAAACAAAAACCCCAAAACAAAACAAAAAAAACCCCACAACAAATGCAACAAGCAAACAAACCCTCCAGAAAAACCAAAACAGTGGCATTCAGGCAGTGGAAATGTTTGGCTACTTTGCTCATAAGCCCTTGAGCAAATATAAATGCTCATGGATCAACTAACAGCATGTGAATGAAACTCACTTAAAAAAATATTCAAAGTTTTCCTCCTCTGGGCACTAAGACCTCAGACTGTAAAGTCTTAAGCACCTGGTGGCATTATTTGGGGTGTAGTCATGAAACTTGTTTTGTTTGTTTTTGACATCCTGTGTGCTGTAGCCTGCATTTTTTCATGGGATAGGATGAATTTCAGTGTGTTTCTTATAATTTATTAATTTTAAAAAATTTCTTCTTTTCAGTGCAAATTCTAAAACCTAAGTGTTTTCTGTAGGTTAACTTTTTACATTATAAGAAGTCAAGACAAATACGGTACTCGGAGCAATATCTGTATAGTTCATGTAAATTCCAAGTAGGCAGCTCTGATATTTTTCAGTTAGAAACAGAAATGGGGATAGCTTTCAATATACCCTTTGCATTTCTTTTTCCTATTGGTGATTTTTTTCAAGGACTCCCATTTCTATTCCATGTGATACCAGAGTATATTTGCCATGGGATCATCTTGGACATGAATCACCTTCTGCAGGTCTTGTTTCTATTATCTTGATAGGGATCCTACCATCAGTAGCTTTCCAATTTACGTGCTCCAATGAAGAATCTGGTTTTAAAATTAGACTTTTGACTCCAGAGGAATATTTAGGTTTAAAATTCTCATTAGAAGGTAATTCTGATCTGAGCTTTGTTTCTCTTGACAAATGCAAAGAAGTTGTGAAAAGGTAAAAAAATATTTTCATTCAAGCCAAATCTCTATGCATATGTTTTCTCATTTATTTCTCTGCTTCAGTTAGCAATATATTTGCTCATAGATGAACTTCTTGTTGAAGTTTCGAACCTTCAGCAAACTCTTTTAATATGAATAGAACCTAAAAAAAACCTTTTTAAATATTTGTCTTCTGAATTATATTTAAAAAGAGAGACAGCAATGTAGTATAGAGTTACATTCTACAATATTGCATTAGCACTGAAAAGCTCACTCTGATGCTTGAAGTATTAAATTTGGCAACTACTGAATTCTTTCTCACCAATAGTGACTTTCATTTATAATAGTTTATATCTATAGAGAGTATCTTCTTTTTTTATCAGATTCCACTTACACTTCTTTTGGAGTCTGCTTCCACAGTCAAGCATGATTAATCATTCATTAAGGATTTTGGACTTCACAATTTTTTTCTTTATTTTTAGTTTTAGAAAACACAGTATTTCTCTGTCTGGGCTTGATTCTTGTATTTTACTTGGAGGCTTCTTGCTTAGTTGTAGGGATAGAGCAACATAGATACTTAATGTAAATAATTACTTGCTAAGATACACATGTGCTTGTACTGGGTTGGGTGGTGGTAATAACTTTGGAAGGACCAGGCCTTATTCTCATGACCCAGTTTGATCTGGCTCAGGAAACTTGTTTGCAGCCAATTTGGAACTTGCACGTTTCACCCTGTGAGCAGCAACCACATCCATCTGTTTCATCATGTAAAGCTCAGAGACAAACACGTTGATGGTGATGGTTAAATGTTTATCACGATACAGAGGTGCATTGTTCTGAATGAATGGGCTGAATGAGAGGTTTGCACAGACACTGAGGAAGCATCTCAAAACAACATTACAGCCAGACAATTAGGATATAAATGAGGTATGCAATGTGGTGGTATAACTGCACATCACACATACATGATGCAGAGATGGCTATGGAAAATACTCACTTTTTCACTTGATTCTGCTTCCTTTTGGCCTCTGCACCCCTTTGGTGCATAGTGGGGAAGTAGGTATTTGTGTTTAGTGGAAGAAATTACACTGACTAACAGACACAAGCATTTTACTCATAAGTTTATCAAAGACTATTGCTGAGTAGACTGACAGACAACCACTACAAACGGTGCATTAAACATTTAATGAACCCAGGCTGAACTCCTGGCCCTGTTGAAGCCAATGGAAATTTTCCACTTATTTTTTTTGATGGAGAATCACAGGTAGAGGGAGCAGCATTTTATATGGCCTTTTTTATTGTTTGTTAATAATTTAGAAAGTTGAAAATAATTGTAGAAAATTAAAAATGATGCCTTAAAGAGAGCATCCTTTTCCTTTGTGCAATTACATTAGAGTTCACCACAAGCAAAACATGGTGTTCAACAGGGGCTGGGAAGGAGATTGCCAGACCTGGTTTCCAAAGTAGATGACATTTCCATAATGTGAATGTATTAGTGTGGCACATCTGTGGTGCACTCTAGATTTGTGCCAGCCTTGTGAGCATCTTAAATACTTTAAAAAATACAATAGCTGTTATCCTAAAATGTGAAGGAATAAAACAGGACTGGATTTTGTTGAAGGCTCTCAGAAAAGAACAACTACATGCTAAGGTTACTTCCATTAAACCTCCTGTTGAGTAGGAATAACTTGTGTGTACTAAATATTAACTGTAAAACAAATGTACTTAGAGGACAAATTAATCTATGTGAGCAACAAGAGGGAATAAAATCCAGCCTTGCAGCAAGACACAAGTGCTGTGTGTTACAGTGGTGGTCAGTCACTGCCTTCAATAAACTAATGAAACCACCTACAGCTCCATGGGTGCTGCAAAGTGGAGGGTTTAGCACAGTGACCTTATGTCCTTCCTTTGACTGAAGCTGTAGACATCAGAACAATAAAGTGTGCCAAGTAATGCACTCTGACCTGGGCCAGGAGTAGAATCCCAGAGAGCTTGGGACTGGGATCTGAGATAGTGAAAATGATGCTACTGCAAAGTGTTTGTTTCTTGTTTTATATACGCATTGAATATTAGTATTTTATATATGTATTGCAAATGAGTATTTGTGGTGTGAATATTGATGGCATGAATTATAATTGAAGCTTTAAACTCGTTTTAAATAACTTTCTGTTAATTGACATACATTGTATTTTCTACAGATCCCTTTAATGGAGGGGAAAAGGGCATTTTTGTGTTCATGTCAAAACATCTAAAACCCCAAGCGATGACATGATTTCCCCGTGCCAGGGAGCACCTCTAGCAGACGGGCCCGCCCAGCCCTGCTGCGGCTGCAGCGGCGCCGTGAGGCAACCCCGGGGGTCGCGGTTCCCCCGGGGCCGCCGGTACCGCCCGCCGCGGCGGGTGCCTCGCGCTGTGACCTCAGAGCCCCGCGCTCCGCCCACCTGTGATGTCATAGTAAGGAGGGGCTTTTCTTCTGCAGACTCCTCCCTCGGAATCTCCTTCATCACCATGGCAACAGCCTTATCGGCCGCCCTAGAGCCTTTCCCCTACAACAGCGAAATCAACAATGGCGCGAGTCAGCAGCGAGCCTGGCAACACCCGCTTCCCAAACACATACCCCAGAACCTGCCCGGCCTTAAACTGACGGCGTTTACGGCTGGAGGCAAAGTTTGGTTGAAAGCAGAATACACAAACGCTCTTAAAAAAATCATAACTTGTCTGTGAACCCGTTAGTTAACAACACCCTTGGGGTCTAGCTGTAGCCTCCTTAGAGTTGCCCCATTGAAGCCAAGGCACTGCCTTGCTGGGGCAAGGCTGGCTGGAAACTCAATGGAAAGGTCTGGACGTTTTGCAGGGTCAGATCTCCAAAGGAGTACGGGTGGAGGATCAGCCCCCTGATTTAATTTTAGTTACTCAAAAAATTAAATCTGAAATACCTGTTTTTTGCTTAAAAATTAGCATCAAGTTGATTTTGCAAACATAGCATAGTTCCTTGTAGTTCACTGAGGCAACCTCTCCCTGAAATCTGGATGTATAAGCTGTAGGGCTGGCCTGCAGTGTTTATAGCTCTAATAACATTTTAAAAAGCAATTTATATAATAGAAACAGTTTGGTTTTTTGCTAACAGAATATACAGAGCCAAATTCTGCCATCACAGGCATTGCTACTGTTCTCCCAAAAAAATGGTCATTGTTGTTAAACTTACTGTAAGGATTTTTTAAACTTCCCATTTCTTAAAATTCACTTAATATATTGTAAGTATTTAGGACAAAGTTACAATATTTAACATTATTTAATACTTCAGTAAAACAATGCACTAATGTTATGTGCTATACTTTCTTTGAAGCCATACTCTTTATGGAAAAAGTATATTTATCTTCTTGAATCCACATGGATTTCTGTATCTTGATCTCTTATACTCTTGCAAGCTGACAGAGAAAGTCTGAGCATACACATAAAGCATAGCAGCAGAACTGTATTATGCTAGTGACCCTGGACATGTCCTTACTTCCACTTTAAAAGCTCCCATTGATTGCTGTGGAAGTTTTAGCTGTGCAAAGACTGCAGGATCTGGCTCCATAAAAGCAGTATTTTACACTAGACTGACATATATTTACTTAAAAGTCTATTAACAGAAGGGGTTCTTTGCTACCACATGATATACTAGAATTACTTTCTCTACCACAGTATTTTGTGTCTAATAAAAACCCCACTATTGCTTATATTAAACTACAGGTTGTTTCAGAAACATTTATTCAATTGTAGGTAAAAACATTACATACTCTTGCGGTTTTTGAGCCGATTTTATTAATAGTGAGGTCAATCTGAGGCTAACTTGCTTGTGCAACACATCCCAGTTACCCTGCAGAGAGTTCTTTGCATGCTGCAAGAAATTCTCAGAGCAGAAGTGTCATGAATGATAAGCATGCTGCATTGGTGATGCCTTTGATATCTGAAGAATGGCAAAGTCATTGTAAAATCAAATCTATTTAGTTCAATGAGAGTTACTTTTAATGGGTAAGCATATCAAAGGTTCTTGGCCAATTGGGTATTTACTCTGTTCATGGTTCATGTGACATATTCCAGGTCTATGAAGCTTGTTTCTAGTATGAGGCGTGGAGCTATTGTTAGCTAGCACTAGTAACATGCTATTTGATCTTTATAAAATGTAGTCCTTTTGTGCTGAGTGCTAGAACAAAATAGTTTATCAGCTAGAAAGGATGCATTGGAAAGCATGCAGTGCTTTTTATTTCTTG
This sequence comes from Hemiprocne comata, assembly GCA_020745705.1. NCBI lineage: Eukaryota > Metazoa > Chordata > Aves > Apodiformes > Apodidae > Hemiprocne > Hemiprocne comata. The sequence continues at coordinate 19,494,408 of CM036594.1, read as the reverse complement.
CAGAGTAAAAACCCACCAAAGCAAAGGTCAGGTCACTTTTTTGAAGACAGAGCCACTTTTTCTTCAAGGTTTCACCTACTGCCTGAAAAGAGTCATGATACTCATATTAGTGCCTGCTGTTAACCTTTCATAAACATAACTCTGCAAAACCCTGGGAGGGGTTGATACCAAACATAACATCTGTCTCATGGGTTTACAGTGGCAGTAGTACAATGTAGGATGGTAACCTGATTAATAAGCTGCATTGGTTTTTTATGAGCAGACTTCATATATTTTCTAGCCAAAGCAAGTGGTTTGATATTCTTTTATTAGAACTTCCCTTTAGCTTTCCTAAAAGACTGGGTGTGAGTCAGGTTGATTTATTTCTGGCTACTCAGCCTATGGTACAAAAAACATTATTCTGAAACTAGGAGTTAGGCAATTTCCTGGTTATCAAAGAGAGAGGCACTGCCGTGAAATAGCTTAAATTCTCAGGTTCTGGTGGTACACAGGTGACCAATTAATTGAAAAACCCAGATTTTAATTCTGGTGGCTAGAAATGGTTTTTATTTTCCAACGTAGGGTATGTAAGCTTGAAAATGTTGGTCTCTGCTGTAGTGAATGCTATATATTCAATCCTTGCCTGTGAAGTGACTGGGCAGGAGAACTGGAGAGGAAATAAAATGGTTTTTCTATGAAAGGGGTAAACTTGTTACTGTTTTTAACTGCAGCTGCAATTATAATCTCTAGCACACTTATTACAATAGCCATTGAAGGATTATTTTTTTCTTTTTCTTTTTTTTTTTTAAAGTTGCTATTTACTTGGTTTCCTTCAATATTAAGTGTTGTTTCGTAGCACTTTGGCTGGCTCTATGTATTTGTCACAGTAGCTTATTGCTCAAACCCTATAATTCTGTAACAGCTAACTTTACACATGCCTGGTCTTTAAAACAAACAGTTTGTTGATAGTGCAGATTTGCAAGGTAAGTTATTTTCTCATGTAAACAACAGTTTAGTAATTTAGTAAATCAATTCCATCACTTCCTGTTTGTCTGCAATATAGAGACAGAAACAATTGTGATGCAGAGCATGACAGCCTGTGTACAAATAAAGACAAATACAGAGTGATGAAAGAAAAATACATTATTTGTTTTCATGGAACACAATGCTTAGGAAAAACTGAGAAATATGGCAGTATTTCATTACTTGATACAATTAAAATGGAATGGTTCCTTTAGGTGATGTCGCTAGAGCAAAATAAGGAGTAGACTTCAGAGCGTTCCTAAGGTGCTAAATGTTTATAACAAGATTGGGTTAAAAACTTAACTGTTTCTCTAGGTTCATCCTTTGCCATCAGATAAAGGATAGTAATAGACATCTCCAAAGGAGTATGCTGAGTTGGCAGGTTTTTGTAAGGAAATACTCTTGGTTTTTGCAGCTGGTGTTTCTGAACAGTTCCAAATTACATTTTATACAAGTCACACTATTTAGATGTGGCACTTAGTAGTGAGTATTTAATTAAGCTACTGTAAGAGCATATTAATGTGCATTTCTAGGACAGCACACAGTGTTGTTTTGGTTTTTTTTGTTGTTGGTTTGGTGTTGTTTAAGTCTGTGATGTGTGTACCTTTGTAACCATGCTCGTGTACAAGAAAGCTTTTCTTAGGGACATGGGAACAATAGATCACCTTCCAGTCATGATGGGTAGATCAGTTATAATGAGTATATAGTCATACTTTAAACATTTCTGTGGGGAGCAATGCTGTATAATTCTGTGATTCCTCATTACAGTTGTTTGCAAATTTGTTCTTGTATGTGAAAAGCCAAGGCCAATGCGTCGTAAATATTTAACCTTTTGACAACAGTATTTAAACTAAATGATTAATTATGGATTAGTTAATTCTTTCTCGCCATCTTTTACCTAAATCCATTAGCTAATTAGATGTTTACTTTTGACAAATATTTAGGGTACTTAAGTCTCAAATTCACCTTTCAGGAGTGTTTACACCACTTATGCTTGTGAGAAAGTAAACAGAATGAAACTGAGTGAATGGATGTATTTTTTAAAAATACGTATACATGGAGAAATTAATTATGCCTTTACATAACCCTGTGCTGTTCCATTTATTTTCCAAAGAAGATCCTACCCAGCTGTTTCAGCTTCACTTCAATGCATTGCTATTCACTGAGCAGTTGGAAATCATCTCCAGATGGGCATGTTTAAGTTTAAGCTTTTGAAAACCAGAAGTTTTAACACAGCTTGCCTCATAAAGAAATATGATAGAAAAAAAAGTGATATGCAGACAATGCTAGTACATGTATGATATGATTACAGGTTTCATGTGGCATCCCTCTAGTTGAGGAGAAACAGAACAACTTGCTGTATTTATGAATATAATGCCAAAACCTGACCCGTTATCCTGAACTTTTCACATCAGGCTATTGAAATGTGTTTAAAAACAGAAAACCTACGAAGTACTTTTCACTCCAGAATATCTTGAAGTACTGATCTGCTCTTTTTACAGCTTTAATAGCTTGGGAAGGGGTTTTAGAAAGCAAACATTATGAAAGATGCATTAGTGGTAACTTTAGGTTATAAAAGCTGTCGTCCTTCTCTGTTAGGAGAAAGAAGATAGAGAGCTACTCTGTGTTGAATTTGGATTCTTGGCTGTTGCCCAGATCCACAGGCAGCTGATATATTAGACCTGCACTACCAATTAAGCAGCCTATTCAAAACGGATTTATGCACCGCAAGTCTTTGTGTTTTGTGCAATTAAAAATTAAAAATGAAGGGACAAACTTGGCTTTACTGTTTAAATTATGCAATGCTTGCATTTTTACTTCTGAAAATGAGCACACAAAGCTATGGAGTGGTACCATGAGAGTTTTAGTGTCCACAAGATGACTTTGAGGTCTTGATTTCACATAGGATGTGTGTTTATTACTTAGTATTTTTCCCTTCCCAGGCTTTTCATGTTTTCTCCATATGGCTGTAATCTTAACATCTATGCTTGTCTACCATTTTCTAGTGGTGTTATATCTTGCATCTGATCTACTATCTATAGTTCTATATAGATCTGTAGATCATCAAAAATAATGAGAAAATGTATAGTGAGGCAGCTGTATGAACCAACACAAGATGAATATTTAAACGAAAAATTGCGCTTCATCAAAGCTCTGGGTAGTTTTTTTATTCTGGGCTTAACGACTTAAGGTATATATGTAAGGTAAATGGGAGCATAATTCCTGTGGCAGTAGTCGGTTGCCTGTGGTGTGGAGACATCTGAACAAGCCATATGTCCTGAGCTGGAGACAGTATTGTCAAGGCAGGCTAGGTTTCAGGACCTGTGCTAGTATTTCCATGGTGTACTTGGCATCCTTTGGATGCTTTCTGTTAGTGATGGGCCAACTTCTCTTGACTCAAGACCTTAAGAGACAAGAAATCAGGTATAGGAGGACTTGCCTAAGAAGTAAATTACAGTAAAGCAGCTAAATCCATATTGGCTGAGTTCAAAGTGTACAGTTCATCTTTCCTTTTTTTCATTTTAATGTTGATTGAATGGCAGATTACAATATTAATATGGGAAGACTTTTCCTTTAGTGCATACAAGGGACAACAAAAGAGATAGTAGCTGATAAGAGGGAATCAGCACAAACTTTCATATCTGCTTTCCTTTATTTGTCTTATGTCCATTTAAATGTCTATACTGTGCTTGAATTGCATTCCAGTTTGAGAAGCATTTGCATTGGCATAGCATTGCTAGGTTTTCTGTTTATTGACCTTCAGTAACCAATGCACTACGTGTTCTCCTTTTAGAAGTTGTCTCCTTCAGGTGCCTATAGATCCATTCTGAAAGCCAGGTGGGAGTGCTTCCAAAGCATCTCCAGTGCAAGCTTTGCAAGACCCATTTTGCTCTCAAGAACTTACATAAAGTTATTGTACATAATGCATCTGAACGCAGATTATGACCCAGAAACTGTTGTGGCTTAACTGTTATGTCTTGATATCATTGTTGTTTCTCAATTAAAAAATGCACTTAGACGTGGCAACACAGATGTATTTTGGCCTTGTGTAACTGGCCATCTCCAAGTACCTAGTAGCAGCCTGTCTTCAGTCTCAGACTCCAGCTTTTGCTGATAAAAAAGTAGATGATCTCTGGAGAAAGATCAGTCTGAGTTTTTCTCTCATTACTTCTTCACTTGGGACCAATGAGGCTCTGAAAAGTCTATTACAGTACTTTTAAGTATGTATAAGAGACAACTAAAAGTATAACTGTGCCTGGAATACGATGCAAATTCTTTTAAAAAAGAAAGTGATGCAGGTATAATCTGTGCTCTCCCTGCCTGAAACATGGAAGAAATGTGATTTTTTTTCCCAGTGTTTGCATGTTTAAGTGCTTTGTTCTTGTTCCAGATGTCACTATAAACCCATTCACTTCACAGTTGTACGCCTGTGTAGCCAAAATGGAATTAGGTCCCATTAGCCCAATCTTCTTGTTTGTGGGTACTTTCTCTAGAAAAACTGGGCAGAGACTTAGATATTTAGAATGAGAAAAAGAGAGGCAAATAAACATAATTTAAAAGAACAAAGGATCTCTTACAGAGCTAAAAGAAGGCTCTGCGTAGGTATTATTCTGATCATAACCTATAGTTACAATTCTATGAGAATCTTAAGACCATTAAAGTCCTGAAACTGGTTTTCTGTGCAGAGAAGAATTGTCACATCTTCAGAGGATGTAACAGAACTTTTCATCAAAACTACTGGATGGCCATAAGGGTTGTCTGTTGTTTCCTCTGGCTTTTGTTACCAGATTAAAGGAGTCTCTTGCTTATTGCCACTGCAGGGATGGTTTTACTCTTGTTTTGAAAGCCCTTGAGGAAGGTGGTATTTTTTAGGAAAGGTGGAATTATGTTGAATAACAAATGGCACATGTTCAGATGCCCCATTAATTCAGAATCAGATAAAATTCACCATACTGCTTTGAATAATAAGGTATGTATTCAAATAAATGATTTGATAATGTCTTTTACTAGGTGCCTAATTTCAGAACCATTTTAGACTTGTATTCCTTATAAAACAGCTGTTACTTTGATAGCTCTGATTTTGTTTTACAGAGGAAGACAGCTTGGACACACAAGACAGTTTGTAATATATTCTCATCAGTATTAACTCTTATTGAAGATTAGGATGAAAATCTCAGGATTTGAGTTCTGTAAATCTGGGGTAAATATTATGTCCTCAAAATCCATGCCTTCAATATAATTCCTTCCTATAGTTACTTTTGAGATTTGTGTACAATAATTACAGGAAAAGATTTAATTCACTTTAGGATTTTTGGTTTTGTTTGGCTCTTCTGTTAAATGCCTTGCTCAAATGCCATGCAAAAAGAAAGGGCAAGTTTTTTAACATGAAATACTAAAATATATTTAATCCTGACATAACACTCTATCTGATCTACATAGAAGGGTAGAAAGATGTTGAGGCAGAGAATGAATGGAACAAAAAATGTAAAGAAGAGCAGATGGAGAGTTATCTGGATTTGTTTTGAAGCAGATTGTTGCTGGTTTCTCATCAGGCCTGTGATTATACCTGTACATGTTAAATAATGAAAACATCTCATGCTAGATGGCAGATCTGAAAACAACAGATCAGGACAGTTTATGATTGAAAAATACTTTTAGTACTTATTCTCTTGAGCTATTTGAGTTGTCTCCAGCCACTGTTCTGAATGCTGCCAGGATAGATTTAGCACTTTCTGTAGTACAGACATTTGATTCCCATCATAATATAAACATTAGATACTCTTGAATTTGTCATTTTTCTGATACAGCCTTAAGATCTGAGTCCTTCTTACAGTGAATGGAGACTAAAGTAGAACTGCTACAACACTTTGGTAATAAGGGGGCTTTATCCTCTATCCTTGACCCAAAATTCCTTCTGTGCCTCTTGTGCTGTATGATCCTGGTAAGGAAGGTTTCTGATGCTTTGTGTACTTACTTGCTAGACTTGTAACACGCTATAGTAGAATATATTTACCTGCTGATTTTTATTCCCTAAAAATAGCAGGTTGCCATTTATCAAACAGTAACAACAGTAGATAAGGCAGTGAAACAACACTGTGACTGCAAAATAACTTGGTGTCCCTGACTGGGAGATGGCCTCTGCAGACAGTTTCAGCTTTGGGATGATCTCATCTTGAGTACTGAAGTATGTTAATGCAGCAAAAGCAGCATTAACAGCAGTGTATAAGCCCATTTAGAGAGGATTATGGTACTGTCCCTTCATTTGGGCCCTCATTTATCACACAGTTTGGAAGCCTTCAGGAAGCAAGTTGTTAAAATTGAGGTATTATGAGCGTACTCTGATATGAATTCTTTATGTGCTGTTAGTTTGGAGAATGGACTTTTCTACTGTCATACTGCAAAAAAGAAGCTGTAGTTATAAAACTGGAAAAATGTAGGTACACTAGTAGATAGTTAATTCTAGACCTGATTGGAAGTTCAACTGTCTTGGACAACAAAAGCTTGTTTTTCTGTTTAAGATTATTTTTTAGCATCATGGACGATATCAGTTACATTTGTATAAATGTGCTCTTTTGTATCTGTTTGCAAGTATTGTGTATTCTTTTTGGCCTCAGTGGATTTAATTTAATTTTACATCAAAGACAGTGGTCAGCATTTGGTCTGTTCTACAAGGACCTGAGAGCAGTATCTCTTTTTCTTATAGCCAGCACATCACTGGTGTCAGATATCCTTTGTACTGCTCTGTAAACAGACATTCCTCCTGTCCTGTATCTGAATGCAATCAAAAGCACTATTTTTCAGTATTTTTTACCTTATTTTTGCATGCTTGTAACAAGCATCTATTAAAAAAAAAAGAAGCAAAAATGTACTTACTCACTTTACACATGCTTTTAAAAGGTAAACTTTAACATTATATGATAATCATGTTTATAAAGCACACTACATTTTGCAGGCCACGTGCTTATATTGTCAGGTGCCTTGTTAGAGAAGTAAGGTCTCTATTTTTTTCTGTAATTCAACAGTATTTCAAAATTTAGTTATTTCCTAACAGTTTGGGGGTTCCTGTAAATCTGTGGTATAACTAGGAAGGTGCTGAGTCCATACTTCTTATAGCAACTATTTAAACCAGCTTAGTTGGCCTGGTAGGTTAGTAATTTTGCTTAATAAAAACTCTGAATACCTACAGCATGGTATCTGTAACTGGGTAGTAAAAAGAAGCTGGTAATGGTAAATGCCTCTTACAGAAAGGTTCTTGGTTCTTAAAATATCTTAATTAGGATTTTATGTACAAAGAATTGTTAAATAATCAAATGTGCTTGCTGTGAAGCTTCTTCAACACTTACTTTCTTGGGATGTAAATGATACTGCTTGTGTATCAAAATTGGCTTCTGGTACACAGCAAATCCCTTGGATGTTTTGTCACACTAACTAGTGGATTCTGCCTCTTCAGCTGGGATGTCAAATCTAGCACCAGTCTGTCCTATGAAGTTAAAGCTAAACTAAATCTTCCTTGTAGTTCAAGGCACAGTAACCTAAGGGTGTGGATGTTAAGTTGCCTGACAATACCATGACAGCTATTGTCAGAAATATTTCTCCTCAGAGGCTCGATTAAAAAAAAATATTTTGTATTAATCTTGTGGTCCAGGGCTATATGCTGCTTGTGCCCCTTCCCACAGGAACACATTCATTCAGCAGAAACTGTTCTTGAACATCATTTGATCAAGTGAAAGAGCAGGGATGAGTTAAGCACTTTCTGAAGTGCTTGCAGACAGCCTCAAAAAATGTGCTGATTATCAGAGAATTAACAAGCTGCTGGTGTCTGAGGGAAAGGGGCACAGCAGTGTGCCATCTGTACTGGGTCATAGACAGGGATGTAGCTGACAAACACGTGGAGTGGAGTTAGGGGTACTTCTGGCACCCCAGCATGAGTGAGATAGGTACCAGGCCTGGGTGTAGGGGGTAAGTCTCAAATATATGTATCTTTACTTTGCTTATTGCTCACTGAGGAGAGCAACTGAGCCAGCACAGGAAAAGAAATACTAGTTTGCTGGTGGTGTAGGCTAGCTATAGTGGTCTCCTGGTGGGTTTAGGAAGAGACTGGAGTGGCTTTAGATAGCTTTTCTAGTGACAATGCTTCAACTATCAGACTTATCTGAATTTTGTATTCACTGAAACGCGCTGCTGCTCCGTGTCACTCTGAAAAACTTTTAAATAAGGAGGTCTTGATCCAAACTTGACTGTTTCCCATTAAGCTTCAGACACTTCATGTTAATGAAACCCCAGTGAAATGATGTGAAATATGACACTGTCAACTCAGATCAATAAAAATTATTTGAATAAATAAGTAGGCATATGTTTTAGACTGGCAAGGACTGGAAGATTTTTTCAGCCCACATAGCATGAGCATAATTGAGGGGAAGAAAGAAGCTGTCACAGATGGTGATAGCAGCAAGACACCCAGTGACGTGCTTCAACCCCAGGTTTGCTACAGGGGAGTCACTGAGGTAGGGTAACAAACGAGAGCGACTGCCAAAATCTCAGGCTCTAAGAAACACACTTACTAACTAATTAAACTTGCATATTTGTTAAGAGAGTGACTGCAATCATTCCTTCCTGAGGAGAGATGTTTGTGAGGAGAAAAGTGAACTGAATAATGTGTGTTGGTCCCAAGGGATCAGTGCCAGAGAGCATCCGGCAGAGATGAAGGAATGAGGATTTCCAGGAGTGAGGCAGCCTGTGATATTGGCATGGTATAGCTACTGCATGGTCAGGGTAAGGAAGAATTACCTATAATTATGTAAAATGCCTGGTGGAATCAGAGTACTGGTGCTTTCCTGTAAGGGAGGGTGTTACCTGGGCCACATACAGGCTTCCTTGTTTGAAATCCTGCCAAGCTGTGGTTGATCTGTAAAGGCTGACCTAAGAGTGTACACAGCATGGCCAGGATTTTCTTTTTCTCCCTCCTATTCACACTTTAAGGTGAAGTGTCCTTCGGGTCCTTAGCAGCCCATAAAAAATTTAAGTAGCTGATTCATGGTCAGTGAAGTGGAAAGAATAGCTTAGAGCTATTTTCACACACTCCTTTCTGAATTGTACTGTGCTCTTATCAACTACACTTGAGGTTTTTTCACACGTTTTGCCTCATTTCATCATTTTTGGTCAGTAACAGTGCCAATGATTGATGGCAGTCTGGCTAAGGTAGACAGAGAGCTTGTTCTTGTTTTCTAGTACATGGAAGACCATCTCCTTTCAAATGCTACTGTGTTATCTTGAACGTGCTGAAAAATCCCTTTCTTTCATGCCCCCGTGCTCTCACAAGTAGAGGAGTAACTCTTTGTATGCTTACTGAGGCTGTTGCTATTTTCTCCAAAGGTTTTATTTTTTTGATGTTGGCATTTGTGTCAAATGCTGACCTTTTTATTTCTTTATTGCCTCTGACAATGTAGCTTAAATACTACTCTTCAATAGTGAGAACTCAGCAATATTACTGTGTGATTCCTGCATACAGGCTTTTTAATTTATTTTTTGCACTCCCTAAGCATCCTGATAATACCAGAGGCTGTGAGTTTTTAGAAATTGTCTTCAAGATCTGCTTGCAAATGTTAAAAATATGCATGTTGGTTTCCATACATATAGATAACTGGTAATAACTTTTAATGAAAACAAGACATTGTCTTCTGTGCAGAAGTGAGCTTTTTGAGAATAAATGTAGATCAGAGACACACGCAGTGAATCCAAGCAAGTGCTTGTCTTTTGTGCTGCATTTTGAAATTTCAGTCTGAAGTTAATTTACAAATAAAAGGCTATGTGCACAATCTTGTGCATAAGAGAAGGATCGAGACCAAAGTACAGGCTTTTGTCTAATTTAGAACTCCTATTATCAAACAGAACTTGTTTATGACTATTTCAAGTTAGCTATATAAGTCTCATGAGAAATATTACAGATATCACCAGAACAGCAAATTACAGATGACTTTCAATTGTTACAACCACTGTGGGAGGTAAGAAAAGGAGGGCTTTTTGTGAGGTTTTGCAGTAAGAATTTTGTACCCTTAAGAGAGTAGCTTTAAATTGCTGGGCTGCATATCAAGTGATGTAGAAATTCCTAGAAATTTTTAGCTTTTAAGGTTATAAAATTCCATGTGCTCAGTTTAGTTGACCGAATACATAACCAATACAAAACCAATGTCTTTGTTGTGTACTTCTCTTGCATCTTACAGAGAATATTCTAAAAAAAATTAATATATATTTATAATTTTAAAAGTAAATTCATGGAATTTGGAATATTGTGCTCATGAAGCTCTCTAGTGCTGCTCTGAAGTGAGCATATTTGTTGCCTACCTGGCCTCTCAGCTCAGAGACAAAGCAAGCTCTGAGAGGCTGACTTGCTCCCTGCTACTGCCTCCTGAGATGCATCCACAAAAACAATTCTGCTGTCCACCTCATGTCTGCACCTCACTTCTGCAGCAGGAGTAGATGGCACAGAATACTCCCATAAGCAGTGACTTCAAGTCATTCAAGTGACTTCAAGTGTAATTACTTGATCTGGAGGGGAATGTGTTATTTTGGAAAGCTGCTACTTTTCTTCTCCTGAGTCCACATTTCAGGTCAGGTGTGATGATGTGTAGAGGATTTAATGAATTTACAGTTCTGTTCTGCATCTCCCTTCAGTGGCCTTAGGATTCTCTGCTGGTCTTTCTCTTTCTTTGCTGCTACTTTTCCACTCTAGTACAGCCCAAATGGTAGCAGAGAGCCTGCTATCACAGTAGTGTTCTGTTGTGTGTAAAAGTAGAATTTCAGATAATCACTTGCTATCCGTTTCAGTTTGATTTCCATAAATCCTTCTAGTAAATATCTGTAAAATATTTGACCCTTAATTTTACTTTACATTAAATATATCAACACTTGGCATTCATCCTCTGAGAATTACATGTTCAGTGAGTTAGAAATGCTGTTACAGAACTAAAATAAGGTATTTGTTTCATTATTTGTCTAACAGGAGACTTGTCCTGATGTACGTTGCCCACTATTCTCTTTGTTATACTGAATATTGTACCTAGAAACAATAGGAAGTGTTTGTAAAGCAGGTTGTGAAATACTCTCTAATGAAACTGCCAAGTTAGGATTTCACTGTGGACCAATAAAGCACAGCTGTGGCTTCTTAGGAACAGAAATTATATCTCAGTAGCTATTGTACAATGTTGAGATTTCTCTTAACCTGTTTATATATTGATTTAATATCATCATTTAGAAAAATACATGTGAATGGTCTTGAATACTGAGCACCTTACAAAGGCAATCTGAATAAAGCAATGTCCAAGCATAGGTTTAGCAGGAGAACTGCTGGGAGTTCTGCTCAGTTGGCACCAGCAGCCATGTACATGCTATGGAAATACCCTTGTAAATATTCCAGTCCATGTCTGCTATATTTTTCCTGAAAAATCTGTTCCATGAATGTTTATAAAAATTGCATTCAACTCTCAGCCATATTGGTCAATCCCTTTCAGTAAAAAGAAATGTGAACATTTAAAACCACCTTATATATGTTCAATCAGTAGGTTTTTTGTTGCTTTTTTTTTTTTACAATGCTACTTCAGAGCTTGCTGCATTAGACGTACCTTTATTTCTGTATTCTTGTTATTTCTATAGATAAATTCCAAAGGGGAAAAAATAATCACAATCTCCTTTCTCAGTTGGTCACTTTGTGAGAGCTACCTAGTGTTAGCAGCAAGAGGAATAAACCAGCAGGGCTAGAAGGATGTAAAGGAATTTCTGAATTTTATGGCAAGGCTCAGCACTTGACAGGATATCTTTGCAATGTGGTTATCATCTCTATAGCAGAACAGAGCAACTTCTGAGAGTCTGAATTTTTTACTCCCTGGGGTCCTGGTGAGTCGATGGAAGTGAGGAAACACTCCTATAAAGGAGTATTAACTTCTTAAAAAATTGTTCGGAATTGTGAACCAAGGCTAGAGGCCATATAGCAGCACTCTGGCTAAGAGGATACCAGCATGAAAGACAAATTGAAATAAATAAAGGAATGTGGCACAAAGGGTAATGAACAAGCACAGCTGTCCCTCACCACTTTAAAGAGACAATATTTTCCATAGTCCAGTTTTCTAAACTAGTTTCGGCTATGAATGTGAAATCAAAGATGAGACTGTACTTAAACTTCCTGCAGTAATCATGTCTGTAGTCTTTTACTTCTTTCATGTATAAAAACTATTGAAAGAAGAGTGAAGATGAACAAAAATCATAGAGGTGCTTTGTCCCATCTAAGTTGCTGGGAATTCATGCTGGAAAATAAGCTATTGAGAAATAATTCTGGTTTTGCTCAGAGAAATCCACAACAGTTTATTAGCTTTTGTTATTGTAAAACTAGCAATTCTCAATGGCCAGAAGCCAGTTTAAAATATTACAAATACTCCTATTGTAGGGATTTATACTGCTGCCCATCCATGTTGGTGTTGCTGTATTACAAGCCCATGGGGACATGAGTACAGCATGTTCTGTAAGTATTTCCCACAGCCAAACTGTTGGTAGCTACCAGCAGGAATAGGTAGCTTTGTGTGTCCCCTCCACTTCTACAAAGGTCTGAGTAATGCAAAGATAAAACCAGAAATTATATTCTGGATTCTAGTTGTAGCTACGTGTGACACTTGTCTTAGGATAAAAGCTTTTCTAAGATGTAACTAACAATCTTTTATCAGGTAAAAAGGCTAAATCTCACATGTTTAAATACTAAATATAATGCCCTATCTGTAGTTAGGGATGAGACAGAGGTTAGCATTTGTTATCTGCCCTTAGAGCATTAACATGGTGGGATTTAGGCAGTGGTTGTGGCCTGACCCTGTAAGATCTTAAATGTTCCCAATCCCATTGCCTTCTCCAGCTATAAGGGGTATTCAGTAAATCCTGTAAGCAGGAATTACACTTAGCAACATAAGTCCTTCTCCTCTTGTGATCAGTTGAGTTCTTGTCTTAGTGGAAGCATTCAGAATCCGTTAAAAATAAATATTGAAAACGAGCCTCAAGTTTATATTCATTCAGCACAAAACTGTGGCTGGTTGGAAATTTCTAGCTTTGGACTAAGCTTGGTTCCAAGTGGCAAATGAAGCTCATATTGTATTGTATGAATGATAGGGAATTATGAACATGAAACATCTTGAATATTTAGAAATGGGAGAGCCTGAGAGCCCCAGTCAGTGTGTGCAGCCACAGGCAAGCCATGGAAATCCTGGATGGTAAATACTTCTTATCAGTTATTCTTTGCACAAATTAAAAAAAAATTTTTTTTGAGAAAACTCTCAATCCTATTATCAGCTTCAGCACATCTCCCTGTTCCAAATACTATCGGGGATTAAGTATACTTACAGAGCAATGCTGTTTTCAGGGGAACAGACAGCTGTTGAGAAGTGCTGAGGTCAGACAGAAGAGAGAACACAGATAATGAAAAATGTCAGAAGTAAAGAGAAGGAAAAGACTGATGAGGTCATCAGCCATCATGAAGTAAGCCATGGGATGAGCTCAGCCAGGGGTTTATGAGAGGCAAAGGTGTTAGACATGATGAAGAGAGATTATAAGCATATACCATACATGGAAAGTTTATCTCCTTATTCACTGCATATCTGTAGCACTGAATTTTTTCAGAGCATGTTTGTGATTAAAGGCTCAGAAGGGAAAAACCAGTTCTCCCATGGGCTTTGACAACCTAATCTTTCCAAAGAGTCTGCCACAGGACTTGTGTCACAGAGAGTTGAAATGCATGGGGGCAATCAAGAACTACAGCAAGTGAAGCTCAAGAACTGTATCTGCACTTGAAGTAATTCATCATGGCAGTGCACATTCACTATTATTTGCATTTATAGGTAATGATTAAGATCTGTGGAGTTCAGAAGACTTCTAATCAGGTTAGAACAGTCTCATGGCAGTTGTGCAGTCTGAAGCCAGCACAGCATGTTGCCCTAACTGTACCATCTCATAGTTGCAACTTGTCCTATGTACTCATTTTGAGGGAAGGTGAAATAGAGCTGGCTGGCTTTGCAGTTATGATGCTTGTAGCTGGCATCACTGCCTCTGTTTCCCTGGTATGATTTGGTTTGGAACAATGTGTTTTTAATAAGTAATGATTCCATTAAAGTGGGCAGGTACTTGACATGCTAGTGCAATTTCTGTTTTATCTCCCAGTCTTGAGTATTTTTTGTAGCCATTCTTGCATGTTTTCCTAGTTGTGTTGTTGGGTCTTCAGGGAGGTAAATCTTGTATTTTTGACAGTCTTATGAGACACATATGCAACTATATGAAGTCATGCTATACCAGAATCAAGTTCCCTAGACCCTTTTTAAAGAGAGGCAGGATGGTGTCTGGTTTGGACTGTCCAAAAATTGTAATGGTTAAAGGTGTCTTTGCAAGTTCTCCTGTCAGCTCATTTTCAATAGCAGCTTTCCTGTGGTACCCTGAAGCTCAAAACTGTCTTGTGTCCAGTCGTTGGCAGTTTCTGCACTACAAATGAACCCGGGCTTTCTGTTAAGATATAAAGTTCAAATTGGAGTAAACACTGAAAGTTGATTGCCTTAACCTCCAGAACTATATTGTACAAATAAGACCTGCAGTAATCCTTATAGCCCCACATCCCTGTGTGCTGCATGATGTTAGAAAATACTGTCTCCATCTGCTGCCTGCAAAAGACACTGTATTCTGAGGCATAACATTTTTCTGCAGGGATACATTGACTGAACTGTATGTATCTCCTGTTGAAAGTCATCTAGAGAATTAAGCTTTTAAACATGTGTGATTGACCTTGTATAATGAACTTTTTTTACTGCTTAAATCAGTAAAAAGACTCAGTGAAGTAAAAGGTTTAATTTTTCTAGAGTGAAATCTTTTAGACCAGTTAGAAAGAAGATTCAGCAACTGCAGAAACACGAATAAAGGAGTTTTAAGGATTCAAACTATTGCATGATCATACTTCAACAGCATGCACTTGTTTGCAATTAATCACGTTATCCATTATGCTTTCCTAAATGTACACAAGGATGTAAATAGGTACGAAGGTTTCAACAGAAAAGTTGTATTATTGGCAAAATGTTTCAGTACTTGTACTGCCATGTAATTTTACCTATTGCATGTGTAAAATGCCAAACGGTGACAAGTTGCACAGAGCATGCAACCTTTCTCTTTGAGACTAAAGGTCTATCACACAATCAAACATAGAACTAAAACTTCCAGTAAAATTGTAAAATTTCAATTACAAACTGGAATGAAATTGTTGACCTCTGGAGTACTTAAAGCTGATTTAAAAGTAGCCTGTGGAGTTTTATGCTATACTGTCCTCCTCTTACAGTAATTTCCAAGCTCTCAGTGTGCAATCTGGCAGTGGTAAGAGTACTGTGACTGGGAGCAGCTCTTTATGATGGTATCTAGGAGCTGAAAAAGCCCTGAAGAAAATGCCCAAAACCTCAAGTTTTAAAATCTACTCCAGGAACTTATTTCCCCCTTTCCCCTAGGGGACAATTTATTCACAAAGATTAAAGTTAATTTTTGAGGAAAAAAGAAGATAAAATTAAAATATAAAGAGTTTCTTTTTCCCCCCCCCATCTCCTATCTGTCTATGCATTTTTTGAAACTAATGGGGAACCCTGGCACATCACATTTTGTGGCTGTTCAGAGTGATACATGTTCTAAATTCAGCATGCTCTCTCTAAAAGACTCAGGTGTGAAGGGGAAGGTCTTTTTGGAACGTGCTACACCTGGAAGACCAGGTGGCTTGTTTCTCCTAATTTAGTCTTGGTAATTTTTAATATACTTTTCTTAGAGCTAGAAGCTCTCTTGTGTCTGATATATCTTTGCCAGGAAAATGCAGTTGTTGTTGTAAGATCTTTTAACCCAGTTTGATGTATGATCCTACATCCTATTTTTGGCAAATGTAGGTGGACTTCTACATTCCTAGAGAAGCAGGACTGGGGCCTAATTGATAGAAAAGTTGAAGTCTCTGGAGCCCCCATGTTCATGAGTCGTGCTGGGAGACAGTTCTGTGCTGTCACCAGGCAATCTCATCATGCTGCTTCCAGCTGCCTGGTATGGATTTTGGGTACAGCTGTAGCCTTGTCTTCTGTGCACCCTTCCTGGAGAAGCTGAGTTAGATATGCTTCAGGTACTGATGCAAGCAAGAAGAGTGCACAGAATCTGTTTCTTTTTATTCTCCTCCTGTCTAAGCCCACTTTATGTAACTATTGTCTGCCTGCTAATACTGTGATTCAGGCTTTGTGTTAAATGAAGTAAAGGGCACGACAGCATGATGCTGGAATTGAGTCACTGGAAGTGCTACTTATAAGACACTAGTGGCTTCTCTAACTTCCTCAAGAGCTTTCTTCAAAGGAGTTATTTAATCTGCTTTGCCACGGAGAGAGCTTTGGTCCCTGGATGCATGAAAAGTTTAATCTTTTTCAAAATGTTGTACTTGGCATGGATCTGCAGAAAACACAGCTGAAGAGGTGGCCCAGACAGCTCTGCCAGGGTGCAGCTTTCCTCAGGGCTCCCACTGAAATTGTTTATAACCAGTTTTATTAATGTTGCTGATGTTGTAATAGCTATGGTTGGAGGCACAAACTACAAAAACTATTTGCAATGAAGGGCTATAATCTGATCCTAATCTCTATTTTGAATCTCTTAATTTATTTGCACTAGGAGGAATGCATGATCTGGGCTGTACCTGGTATTTGACCATTATATTATGCTTATTGGGTTAACAGAATTTAATTAAAAAATGGGGCAGGTTATATTCTTAACTATAGTAAAATTCTCTCAGTAAATGATAGAATTAAGGATTTTTCAAAACCGGCTTGTCCATCTCTTTGTATTTTGAGTTTGCAGTATTGCTGTCATTACATAATTTTAAAATAGTATTTTTTTTATAGAGTACTAATAAAATCTTCAGGCAGCATCAGAAAGCCTGATCATCCTTTTGTCAGCAGGTCCCACGCTACTGGTTGAACTATAATTTCCTTTTTATGTGAGACAGTGTATTTCAGTGGAAGCACTCCAAACTTACAGAACTAACTTGAGAGTTTTAATTAAATGTCTTTTGCTTTTGACTGTTGCTGTCTGTGTGTGGAAGAGAGGGATGGCAGAGCTTCTTGGTTACTTACATAGCTCTGCTATGGTGGCACTGAAAGAAGCTTCCTCTGTCTTTTGCAAGAAGAACAAAGTAAAGCACTTTTTCTTTTTCTTGTAATGTTCATTCCTTCTGTCTGTGGGGTTCATGGGACTCAGCCCACGTGTGAGGCAGGAAATCATTTGTGTTGGGGAAAAGTGCTGTTAGTGCTTATCAGAGGAGCCTGAATGCATTTCATAGTTAAAGACTATGATTAGGTCAGCCAATGGGTATCAGAACAAAGGTTGTCAATTCTGTTTGCACTTGTTATAGTTCAATTAATGTCTATGTTCTTTGAAGGATATTCTAGTATGGGGCTCCTTATAAGGTTACTTTATGCAGATTTAGAGATTCTTTTTGTATTACATATACACCCCTACTTTGGTGGCACAAAGGGCTTTGATCTCTAGAGACCTATTTCAAGCTATATTATTGTTCTGTTATCTTATCCTGAATTTAATCTTTACTTCCTTTCTTTAAAAAAAAAATAAAATTATATTTTTAATAGCAGACCTGAAGTGAGGGTGCTCAGAGCCACTTGTGGTGCATTTATGCCTGTGAATCATTCAGTGCCTAGGTAAGAACTGAGGGACAGTGTTTATGAAGTTGTCCAAGGTTCCTGTTCTGTAGATGTCATGTGGCAAATTACTTCTTACGAATGGTGGGAGTATTTCATCTCCAGGATGTCATATAAAGCACGTACTGTGTGATAATCCTGGAAAAGTGTCTGCAGCAAACTGGGTCCTGACTCAAGGAAAAGAAGTTGTGAAGGAATGTGAATGAGCCAGGAATATGCAAACACTCAAATTGATAGTAATGGGGTATCTGAAATGGAAGAGTATGAAAATCAATCCCTCTTACTGAACTTACATGCAAAAATGGAGGCCGTTCAGCAGAGGGAGGTTTGAGCCCTGGCAGGCTGTCATGCTTGCCCCTCTTCTTGCTCCACCCCACTGGCTCTGGGCAGGGATCTTTTGGTCTCAAGCTGGAAGAGGGACCCCAATAGCAGGCAGCTGCCTCAGAAAATGCTGTCTCTAATTGCTGATGGTAACTTTGCTGTTTGATCTGCTCTTCTTTCTGTGTCTGTCATTTTGATTAATTTCTGTAAGGATGTTCTCCAGAGTCAAGGCTGATGATCTAAGATTAGCTTGGGTCACAGAAACACAAGTCTTTGACACATTTCAAGATTGATACACATGAGCAACCCTCTTGTGCAGAGAAGACAGTGCTTCATTAGGGCAGTGGAAGGAAATGTTACACTCTGTACTTGTGACACAAGGCAATAATTTTAAAAATTATAAAGTATTTGTGTCAGTATTAAGAGAAAATTACTTCATTTAATTACTGTTTTCCACCAATATTCCCATTAAAAGAGGGTATATCACCATCTGTTCTCTAAAGGGTAAAAAATGTTATAATAATGAGGAATGCAGTGAACAGTTCCATGGGACTGTTTTGCTGGAAAGGTACAAACTGGTGAGAATGTAAATGCCTGACCTTCAGATTTCTGTCAGGAGTTTTGATGGTGTACCTTTGCCTTGAAATGAGAAATCCTTGCATCATTTGTGATGGAGTTGATGGACAGTATCACCCTAAGGACTGAAGCATGAAATCTGGCTGTGGCAATAAGAAGGCTTCTGAAGAAATAAATATTGCTACTATGTTATGTCAGGAGACCATGCACAAGAAATAATTGTAATTGCATTGGTCCCTCTCCAATAATTTTACTTCCAAAGTAAAAAAAGCCTCAGTTGTTATCCAATTATCAAAGACATGTAAAAGCACAGGTACACCCTGATTCTTCCTGTAAAAGCACTAAACCCTACAGATTTTCTGCAGAAGTTCAGAAGGATGGCCCTACTAAAAATTGTCTCCTAGGAGATAATGATCATCTTTATTTTCACACTCTTAGGAAATTGTTCATTTCAGAATCACTGGACTAAGAAATTCATTTCTATTACCTGTATGAGAACAAAAATGTCTCCAGACTCACTGCTTTCAAGCAGCCTTTTCAGTACTGATCTCTACATCAACTTGATTTTTCACATTTAAAATTCTAACAAGAAAAATGGCCACTTGGTTCTGGTTCTTAATCTGTTCCTGTGTTGTAGTTGAGTTAGACTGTAAATTCTTTGTTGGTGCACATCATTTCATGCAAGTCATCACAGAAATACTCTGACAGATCCATGCTCACTGAATTTTCTTGCTGGTATATGAAACTAATTAGTTCCTGTGTACCTAAAGCAGACAAGCTTTGTCTCTTCTGCTGATCATCATCATCTTTCCAATCATATTAGCTGTGATAGAGGCACTGGCCCCTACCTGCATTCTTGCTGGAAATCCATAATTAAGTATAACCTGAAACTAACCAGTTTTCAGTGTGAGACTGCAAATTTTGGATAATCTTTTTACTTAGTTGTGTGTCACTCACCTAACCATTGAGCTAAAATAAATTTTTAAAAGAAAGAAAATATGTCTAAGAGGTTAACAACTTGGAGTGGAAACCTTTTTCTCCAGTGAATATTTGATGCAAGTAATGACTCATATACTACTTTTTGAACAGCACTAGAGATGGGTTGAGTATTCAGTCCTCCTTGTTGAGAAATCACATGTGAAAAGTCCTTCATTCTCTGTTGCAGGCTTTTTATTCAGAATTATTGAATGGATTCTCATGTAAATAAATGTATTAGAGTCTACTGAAGGATTAAAGATGTGTTTCCAGTACTTGTCTTCTGTGTGATTTCTTACTTTGAGGACATGGTATTGGCTCTGTTTCTTGGTTGGATGAATGTAGCTCTAGCAAAGACTTGAAAAATATAATCAGAGCTAAAAACACTTTTAAAAAGCTGATAGAGGAAAACTGGCTGGGAAAGAGATCCTTACATGTTCTATTCTGGGTTTCTTGAGCTGAACTTTGCTAGAGGCATTGTTACAAGGAGAAAATACCTTGCATAATATTTGATGTGGTGACACTTAAATCATATGTATGCATTTGCATTTCTGTGTCAGGACTTAAGCCTCAGGCATTGTGGACATTTCTTCAAGCCCTTCTGTTAAATCCATTAAGCATTAGCCTCTGTAGAGCTGTGTCAATTGTCTCCAAATTTTGTAGGCTAAAGGTGATAATACATGAGGGAGGAGTTTGCCAAGCAAATAAATTTAACTCTATGGATATAAATTGCACATGGTGTCAGTGATATTGCCATTGTTCCAGTGCCATCTATGCCTGAAACTTCAGATATGGATGTTACCTTATTTTGTCTTGGGACAAAATACAGGGAATAGGGAAAAGATAGTTAGCGGGATAAGGTGTATTTGATGATTCTGGAGTACTGTGTCCAGTTCTGGAGCCCTCTATGATCTTTTCAAAGGCTGAGAAAAAGAGATGTGCTAGCATGTACTTGGTGAAATCTATAATCTATTGCCAGAAACTAATTCTGCTCAGTTTTGTGTACTGTTAATCTCTCCTTCAATTCATATTCTGAGTAACTTTTAAAATTTGCTTACTGATTTGCTTAATGCAAATTTCTACTGAGCTTTCAATTTTCTTCTTTCCTAAACTGGTGCTGAGGATAGCTGTATTTAAAAGGTAAGGAGGTCCCAGACTAGGCACAACTGTTTCCATATGAACACAAGGAGTCTTTCTAAGGGTCTTTTTCTTTTTCACCTGCCTTTAACAATCTTTAGTATTCTTGAGTAGTTGCCATTGTCCCAGCTGCAGTAGACTGAAATGTTTTTTCAAAGTTCTTTATTACCTTCTGCTTTAATACACAATGTATATTCTTCTTGTTTTTCTCCTGAGAAAATCCTACTATTCCAAGACTTGTCATCCTACTAAAGTCAGCATGTATCATGTGATTTGATACAGGGAAATGATATATTTGATATAGTGTTGCCCAAGATGCAGAGACCATTTTCTGAGAAATTTATCAGTGCTAGGGCATACTGTTCTCAAAGATAAACCTCAGGAAACCTTCACTACAGAAGACCCACCTGATTCCACTTTGGAAATGTAGCCACCAAGAAAATGAGGTTGTTAGAGAAGTTATATAAAAAGGTGCTGACAAAAAATGATGTATTGCAGTAATTTATTTTACAGATTCGAATTATGTTTTTCATTTGTTTTATGTAACATCACTCACATATTTTTGAGTAAATCGAGATAATCCCTAGTGAGATTTTTATAGCTTCTAAAGATGTTTTAGGAGTGAGGTTATTTCTGTCATCACTTTGTGCTTGTCATTGCAGTACCTGAATGCTTCACAGATATTTACCTTCGCAGACCCTTCCCAGATCTTCTTTGCTGACCAGCACAGCATTAACCCTGCCTGTTTCAGCACGTGGGTGCTGGTACGTGTATTTAATGGTCTAGGCTGGATTATGGAAGACCTTCTCTGGAATCCAGAGCTCAGGCATGGATTTCTGACTTCACAGCATAGACAAGAGGCAAGGAGATCTTGCATAAAGAGATTGGAACAAATATTTAAAAGTCTTTAGCAGCCTGGAAAGATTCAATGACTGATTGCATTTTTTTTAAACATCTGTGTTGACCAAAGCCCTCAGAATACTCAGCATTATCTATAATCCTTTACAAAATATTTCTGCATTATGTTACTTCTATAAGCTTGATTTTTTAATTATTATTTTTTGTTAATGTTATTTTTAATTTTGCACACTTAATAGAGGTATGTTTCATCTTGGACATCAGGGATGAAATCCTTGGCTGGTGCTAACTGTAATGACTCCACTGGCAAGAGCTTGCAATAAATACCTCTCTTCAGCCTGCATTTCCATACTGACAGGCAAATTCACAAGGTAGACTGATCTTTTGATACTTTGCATCAGCATTTCTGCCAGAGGAGGAAATAGATAGCATTCCAGGAATGGCCGTGGAGTATTGTTTAAAATACTGCAAGGTTTGACTGTCTTTGAACTTAGTTATGGAATTCATATTGATGTCATTCTTTAGTATCTAGATACCATGAAACAACAAATTCCTATCTAAGTATGTTTTTCCTTGCAAGTACAAAATGAAATCTCTTTTATGCTGTGACTGAGCTTATCTCAATTTTAAGTTACTGATAAATTTTTCTCTTGCTTCTTGTAGGCTCTCGAGTTTAATAGAATTGTTTGAGTGGCAGAATGTAGAGTTACTGATTTTTCTCCTGTGCTTAATCTCATATCTGGCAGTTGAGGGATACTTTTGGCTTTTGTAATTTATATTTTTTTAACAAAAAGTTTTTATTTATTCATAGCTGTCTCATGACTACACAGTTGACTGGGTGTTATTTCTAATACTCGTTCTCCCATACTGCAGTAAAACCAGTTAACCACTGATAATTATAGATAGCTTCTTTTATGGATGTTTCTGAAATAATTCAGTTGGCAGCTGTTCTTCCATCTAGTGACACTATTGACAATAATCCATTTGAAAGGCACACCTTTAATGCTGTTCTCACAAGGATCTGAAGAGAAGTGTGTGCATGCCCTGTTTTGCAGGTAGAGACTCAGGGACAGAGTGATTGATTTGCTGAGGATCACAAGCTCATGGCAGAGCAGGGGTCTGAATGTTTTTCTTTAGTTTATAAGCTTGCTTTCTAATCAATGAATTGCTCTTTGTCTCCTGGGTGGGAAGCATGGGTGCTATTTTCGAATCTTTTTCACTTGTAGACTGTTGTACATTTCTAATGGAGATACAAATCTCTGCAGAGGGAATTTAGACCTAGCAACCGTGACGTTGCCTTTGTTAATTGCATTCTAGTCTCCCTTGATATTATCCATGCTTTTTCCTTAACTGTGATTATTCCCTCTGTGTGGGTCACAGGTGGAAAACCATTGGTGTGGGCTAAGATTTATTGGATAAAGCAACAACATGCAGCAGACAAAAAAAAAAAAAGTAGTAATGGTGATATTTCTGTCTCTTGTATTTTACTACTGCCATCTGGATAGCTCTATAGTCACCTGGACATTCTGGATCAGATTTTGGCCCTGACTCATCTGTTCCTGTGCAAGAAATGGTTATTTAAAGCCTAGCCTTTACTACTTTTACAGTAAAATTTAATCCCTTTATACAGTCTGTTATCTAAATTTGACCACAACTGTGTGGCAAGAAATGAGATGATGTCTTCTCCAGTAAATTGTCTATCTTTGAGAGTAACTAACTGCCAGCTGATCAGTAACTAACTGCCACACTGCTTCCTGTAACTTCACACTTATTCATCTTTGCAAAAGCATCCCACTGAAAACTGGCAGTAGAATTTTGGGTAGTTTTAATTAGTGATAGAAAAACTATCTTGGGATCTACATAGATTGCATAAGCTGGAGGTTGCCTGTCTTGCATACAAGAACTTCCACCAACTCATTGCTTTAAAAATCTGTCTTTCAGTCACTTGCCCTCTGTACTGTCTCGGATGTCTTGTTAGGTTAGGATGTCCTGGCTGGAACTGTATCAGCTCAGCATCAAGCAGGTGAAAAACAAAGCAAATGTCTCCTGCTTTGCTGCCCACCACCTGATTGCTCCTTCTGTCAGCTTCCTACTCCAGCTTGTAGTAGACTTGTGAACCAGACATAAATGTTGGTAAGAGAAACATGAGGCAGAAGGGCAGAGTTGGAGAAAATTAGCAGCAAGTAGGAGTTTTAAGATAAAGCACAAACATTATTTCAATCAAAACCAACTCATCCTTTATAATAAGAATGGATATATATGCACCTCGTGTGTAACTTTCATGTATCTTTAGCTATTCTACCACAGCTTAATTCTGAAAGGAATGATGGTTAAATCAACATGATTAGGTTCAACTCCTGGCTTAGCTTCCATTTTTCTGGTGAAACTTTGCCCAGATTCTTATTGTTTCAATTTGTCACCTCCAAGAGGACAGTGATGGCTAATTGCCCATTTACAAAGCAAAAATAAAAATTTCAAATGTGACTTTTTTTTGGAGCTGGAGTTGCATTTAAAATGTCATTTCTTTGCCAAGTTTTTGGTTGTCAAAAGGTGCAGGTAGGGGTCTGAGTGGTATTTTCAGAGTATCTACAAAGATTAGGTTGCTGATCCTAATGGAAGTTGAGCACGTCGTCTATGGGGTGGTTCTGTAAATCCTGCAAAGTCTCATCTTTACACACTTTGAAGTAGGACTAAGGATCAGACATAAATAAATTCAGCTGTAGGAAAATATGGTGTCTGCTCATCTACCCCAGAAATCAATACTGGACCCAGTACTGTTAAACACCTCAATTAACAGGCCTTGGTGTACCCAGCAAGACTGCAGACACAAAACTGGAAAGTGTGTGTGGTTCACCACATGGTTGTGCTGCCATTCAGAGGGACTTCAAGAGGCTGGAAAAGTAGGGTGACATGAATCTCTCAGGTCCAACAGAGGGAACTACAAGTCCTGCACCCAGGGAGGAATAATGTCCCGCATCAGTGCAGGCTGGGGGCTGACCAGCTAGAAAGCAGCTTGGCACAAAAGGGCTCGGAAGTTCCTGGTGGATATCAAATCAAACATGAGCCAGTAAGGTGCCCTTGTGGCAAAGAAGTCCAACAGCCTCCTGTGCTGCATTAGGAAAATCATACCTGGCAGACAGGGGAAGGTGTTTCTTTCCCTCTACTCATCCCTAGTGATGTTGTATCTGGAGTGCTGCATCCGGTCCTTCCTTTGCTCCCCAGTACAGGAGAGACATGAACACACTGGAGTGAGACCAGTGAAGGGCAAGGAAGATCATGAAGAGACTGGAGCATCTTCAATATGAGGGGAGGTCTGATAGAACTGGGATTATTTAGCCTGAGACTTTGTCAGTGTGTGTAAATCCCTGATATGGAAAGCAAAGAAGACAGAGCCAGACTCTTCTCAGTTGTTAGTGAAAGGGCAAGAGGCAGTTGGCACAAAATGAAATACAGGAAATTCCATTTAAACACATGAAAGAACTTTTTTACTAGGAGGGTAATTGAACACTGGAACAGGTTGCCTAGAGAGGTTGTGCACTCTCCATCCTTGGAGATATTCAGACTCCCAATGGACATGGTCCTTAGCAACTTGCTTTAGATAACTCTGAGCAGCTAAGACTTAAATGATCCCTAGAGGTTCCCGCCAGAATCAACAATTGCATGATTCTGAGAAATTGATGAAGAATGGCTAGAGTAACTTGAGTTGTTTTGCAAGTGATGCAGGATAGGAGAGTGCAGCCTTATAATATGATGGGTTAACTAACTTGTCACAATTTCATGGATCTAAACTCATAGTGTCCTTAATTATAGATGCACTATTAACAACTTCACCTAAAGTCTTTGAGTGTGGGACTGCTTTTTTTCTTCCTTTATCTATGGGGGGTATGAGACTGAACCCTCCCTGAACTGAGCATTGCAACTTCCCCTCAAACTCTCAGGTTTTATGATTAGCTGGTCAAAATCAATATATTCTCATGCTTATTTTGAAAACGTGCATGTTAGCATTCGGGAGGCTAAATTTCTGTTTTGTATGTACAGTGCTAGCACGTGTCTGTAAACAGAGGCAGGCACACAGAGCTCAATATGTGAGTGAGACCTCTGGGGTCTCCTGCTTTTGCGTTTTACAGAATGCTCCTCTTGGTTGGAATACTTAATCCAGTTATGTTTGCAAAGGGAGTTGAGAGGTTCAGATTGAAGGCGAAACAAAGGTGCAAAGTATTATAGTTACATAATACTTGTGCTCAGTCTAAAGGGTTCTGAGCAGAAGAACCCAGGGGATCTTTTTTTATTAGAAAAGTAACATTTCACTCTAGGTTTTTTTGCTAGTCTTAAACATCTGATCTCTGAACATTTTGCAGGCCTTGCTGCTGTAATTGCCTCTGCAGATGATGAAAAGAAACAACTTTTCCTGTTGAGAATATCATAAACAGATGCTGAATTCACAGTGGATCACAATACACTGAATCTCTGCAGTTTTTCCCAAAGAGCACA
Organism: Hemiprocne comata; assembly: GCA_020745705.1. Classification (NCBI taxonomy): domain Eukaryota; kingdom Metazoa; phylum Chordata; class Aves; order Apodiformes; family Apodidae; genus Hemiprocne; species Hemiprocne comata. The sequence continues at coordinate 19,468,318 of CM036594.1, read as the reverse complement.
AGAAATTGCTGAGACTAGATGTTATGTTGGAGAAAGTAAAGCAGGAATACATGTTTTCCACAGTTGTGGAGTCTATTCTCCTAAACCAGCTGAAATCTACATACTGCAATTTATCCATTCTGTGAAAAAAAAAGTAAATCTATAAAAATAATACACCAGCCTTTTTAATTTATATTAATTTTCAGCTAAATGGTTATGCTAAATCTTTGAATGCATATAGTGCAAACTTTGGTCATACAGAATTGTCCATGAGGACTTAGGTTGATGGAGTTATTCAGCTGGAACGGAGAGAATAGTTTGGCCACAACAGATAAAATGTGCATATTTCCAATCCTAATTAAAGCTGTCTATTAACCTCAGATTGGTGCAGAAGAGCTTGACTCAGATGTCTTTTCCATTCACATAAAGATTGGTTATTGATTTCAGCAAAATCCTAGAGAAGAACAAAACAGGCAGTCCTAAAGGAGATGTCTGCTGTGCATGTGTTTGCAGCAGGTTAGGACTTCAGGCAGGGTAGAGGCTGGAAGTTTTGCATCCTGCTTCCAGGAGCAGAGTCAGGAAAATATAGATTGAAGCTGAGAGTCAGTAGGTGATTATGAGAAGACACTGTAAATCCTTAATGTTTAAAAAGAAATATCCAAAAGCAATAACAAATTGTCTGTGCTTAGCCTGTACTAATAGAAACTCTGTGTGAAATCATGGGCACGAAGTTGTTCTGCATATTAAATCAGATCTGAACGCTCGTCCGTCCTATATTACAATAAATCTGACAGATTTCTTGTAATAATTTGTGTTTATTGGCATTCCTGGCCCCTTCAACAAGGGGTGCCTTGCTTCATGTACCTATCACAAGAAAGAGATGAGAATTTTCTAGATGAAAGCCATGCATAAATTAGCATGCTCAAAGAAACCAGAAGTCACCTGCTTCTTGCAGCTTTCAATTCAGTAACAGCTAATTAGTTTATGTAGCTAATCTTTTATACAGTATTTCAGGTTATGAAGATAAACTAAACAGGATGAATAGGAGAAAAAAAATCTACAGCACACTAATAATAAGCCCTAGACATTTCCCTAGCTTAATGTATGTGGAGACATCTTTCCAATCCATGGTTGGACCAGCTGAGAGAAGCTGCAGAAAAGCCTAGAATAGTGATTTTCATCTGACTACTTTTGAGTTAGGGGCTGCTTAGGGTAAGATGCTTTTCAGAGTTGAAATTGGGGGGTTAGGAGAAATCAGAGGAAAAAAAATGAACCCAGGCCGTTCTGGGGAGGGAAGAAGCAATCTGATTAATCTTTCTTGTGGTGTTGTGGCAAGAATGAAGTAGGGAGCTGTAGCTGTGCTCACCTGTATGAAGGCATTTTCCAGGTGAGTGAGATGTGGACATAGGAGAGCCCAACTTACAGTAAGAAAGATCAGGAGAGGTTTTTTCAGATCACTGTTACTTAGAATTATGTGGTCAGGTTTTAATGATTACCACCATATAAATATTGTACAGCTTTATCAGCTCTCCAGTCACTAAATTTAAAGATATTTGTGCCTTTGTTTTAAAAGAAAATAAATTGTATTTTTTCAGTGTGTTGTTTATAGTTCCAAGTGCAGTCAAGTCAAATCAGCTTAAACATGACTACTTAAAAAAAAATAAATCTTATTATATATACTTTGACATTCTAAGAGTATTCTAGTATGATTCACTTTTCACACACAAGTATTTTCAACCTGGGGAGTTTTATACTCTCAAATTCTCAAACTTATCCTACTTGCAGGTGTATGCCTTTTGAAAATTCTGAGGAGAATATTTAATGTCTTCGATTCAGTGAAGTCCTAACGTAGCTCTGAAAGTCAAGAATTTATGAATCCTTTAGGAAATACGAGACAATTCATTAAAAGTAATGAGAGAGTAAAAATAAAATTGGCAATTATTTTACTTGCTTTCTGGCTTGTTAAGTCTTTGCATTTTAGTTTCTCTCAATAACCATAAAAAGCTAGAAACATCTTTTCTGAAATACAATGAGAGTTTTAGATATAATCGTGTAACTCTGGGGGCCAGCTGTTTAAAAACAGAACAAAATGAGATATAAGAGCAAATTGGTGAAAATGAAAAAAGATCCAATAAGGGTAAGAAAGAAATGTATGGAAGAAAGCTCTCTTTTGTGGTATGTAGTTGCTTGGATTGAAGTCAACTGGAATTCATTATATGTGGTGATTTTGTTTATTAAGCCAGCAGCATCTGTACAAGAAAGGGGCAACTTATATGCAGATTATATGACCAAGGGAGTGACAATTGTGTGTAACAGCTCGCATTTGATTTATGTTTTATTGGATGTGGTCAGTAGCCAGTTCAGTGAATGACAGAGCAGCTGTCTATTTTAGCATAATTAAATTCTCACTGATTTCCATCTCAGATGTGTTCCTTTGGTAATAAGCTGTTTTGTGGACATGACATCATCTGTTGAAACTGTATGGAACATTGCACAATTATTAATATATTATTGCTAAATTGATAGTGAATGGTTTTCCAAGTCATGAAATGGGAGATCAGACTATTTTACAATAGAAAGGATGTAAGAGAGCTAATTACTTGGACTGAATTGCCTAAGTGATTTTATTCTGCAATTTGTATGTTAAACACTGACAAATTAGGACAATTAATACTGGAGTAAAGTTCAGAGTGTATAAGGTATAGCACAGAGTGCCAAGGGAGGTGATTCCCTTCTCCCAGCTGCAGCTGTGTTCCACAGCTAGTGCCAGGCATTAGCACCCACCTCCTACCATTTCAGCCTAGGCTCCAATAATGTATGTTGTCTTGTTTTTATTGTTTCTGTACTTGCCCTTATGTATTGTATGTGACACGTGTAATGTGACATGTGCTGTTTGTGCTAGAAAGCTCCAGAATTCTTTTATTGATGGTTGAAGGTAAAAAAACCTCTTATCCTTGAGGAGACCAGAGGAATAGGCACAAGAAGTCTGAGTGCTTGAGAGATCTTCTCCCTTGTTACATGGCTTTACAGCAGAATGGTCCATATTCCTTACCACTGTACATAGTCTCAAACATGAGGTCAAAGGACAGGTTATTTGTCATTTTTTTGTAATATTAATTGCACATTATATATTGTATGCATGTCCTATACATTGCTTTTCTCTTGTTGTGATGATTTATTTTAGGTAGGCAGACTTTAGATACAAAATTACTATGCCAGGCATTTAAGTCCTAAATTTAATCTGCCTGACCAAATGCTGTCTTGCTCAAAGACCTTCCAAATGAGGTAAAAGCTCTGTGTGTTTTGGAGGTTTTTTTGGTAGTGGAAGGGGGATCTTTATATCAAAATTATTTATCTTGCAGTTTCTCAGCTACCTGAAGTTCTGCTTCTGGATTATCTCCATCTTGATAGATTCATCCTGCTTTGAGATTCATGAAATAAGTGTTCTCATGTCTATTTTGGCTGCTCAGGTCAATGTGGCAGGCCTTCTCAGAGCATGGCAGGTCCTCAGAACTGTAGCAGCCTTCTCCACTTCTACCCAGTAATGCCACAGTTAGAATAATCATCCTGTGTCCTGTTCTTTCTCAAAATCATTTAAGCTTCCTTGCCCCATCAGAGTACTCACATGCCAAACTGTAAGATATCCTGGAGTAACTGAAAGCCATTCTTGCTACTTTGTTATCAAAGTAACTCTAATTTATGTGGAATACATATTTTTCTGTGGGCTGGAGAAAGCCTGTTTGTCAATATAGAGAAAGCCTAGTGGTGGGGGAAACTGGGGTGAACTGAGTTTCACACCCTTGCTCTGGTGAACATTTCATTGTTTATTTTCAGCAAAAGTAAGCCTAAAACTCAGGTGTTTTTTCTTTTCAGCATGACTACTTTGGCTGCTGGGCTGTATCCAAGTTTGCTTTTATCCCTCTTCTGACTGTTGCTATGAATATTTAATCAATTCCATGCACGGTGAAGCAAATTCAGCAGGAAGGAATGAAAATGCCATTAATATAGCAGATTGTCCTACATCTGTTGGTTTGGGGACACCTTGAAGATGGTAGGTGCTGTTCTGGAATCCTCAGACATTCCAGAATGGGATACCTTTTTTTTTTGGAGGCCGAGTAGGTGCTGCATGCTGGAGAGAGGGCACTGCTGCTCCTCCATATTCTGTATTTTGGGAGAGAGGGCTTAGGCCACCTCAGTTTCTTAACAGCAAAGTGTTGGGTATCAGATTCCTGGTTAAGGGGTCTGATGAAGGCGTTTGTGTAGCCCAGAAATAAGACAAATCAGCCTTTTCTGACCATTGGATTTCTTAACCAGCTCCTGCTCCAGCTCCATGTGTCTGTGAATGCCCATTTCAGGCATGCACTGATCCCAGGTGCCTGGGGCCTAACTTGAGCTATAGTTTTTGGGAGACATTGCAATACTTGTCTATGAGATGATGCCTGTTCAGCACTGTGGTGGCTCTGTGCTTCTGCTGCCCTAACCAGCTGCTTGATGAAGAGATAAGAACCCTAATGGGCACGTGTTTTGCAAAGACTTCATCTCTTCTCTCCCTATTTCAGCATAAAGAATTTTTTTTATCCCCGAGGTTTTTTAGGGTATTCCCAAAAATAAAACAAAATGGTTGCTAAAATTAGAAAATCTACTGCTGATAGTACATGGCAGAGACAACCTGTGTTTTTAATGATGCAATTTGAAACACGTATGTCAAAACACAAATGAAACAGCTTACTAAAGAAGATCATGCCACCTAGGTTAGCAAAGCACAGTACTGTAGGATGAAAGCCAGAGAACAAAGAGTTATGACTTCTGTCTCCCTTGTTAAGTAGCACTTCACATGACCTTCTCCAGCACTTGAGCTGCAGAGCCACAGTAACACTTGCAGGTACATTAAAGAACTATTTTGGTCTTTTTGTTACAGCTGGGATAATTCAAAGCAAAGAGAAGTGAAAGTACAAAAGCAGAAGAGATACAGAAATACCCTTTGTTTCTCTGAGCTCACAGGCAAACTTTAATCCCCATACCATTAATCCCAGTAAGTGTGTGACAATGAGAACAGAGAAGAGCTGGGAAGTGTGACCATAGACATTCCCAATACTGTTTTATAGTAATCACAGACAGAACCAGACCTCTCTGAGCTGAGTGAATCTGTTCCAGTCTAGAGGCAATGTTGTTCTTTTTTCCTTAGCCTCTAGAGGCACTTGAAATACCCTGCCTTCTCCCTCCCTGTTTTAGGCAGTGTCAAGGTGATAACTTGTGTTTTCTGAAGCTCACTAATACCAGAGATAGGAATACAACCAGCCAGGACTTTTGTCCCTATTCATTTTCTGTTTAATGAATACTGAGCAGAAGTATTTTCTATTAATGAACATTGATGGAACTGAAGCCTGGACAGAATGGAAAGGAAAACAGAGAACAGTGTCATCCTCTGTACACAGTGACACTCTCCACGTTCTTCCCATGCAGTCTACGGGTGTCAGCTTTGATGCCTAATTGGACCATTTCTTCTTCCAACTGCATAATTTTCTTTTCTGCAGATTTGTGCACTTAGGATGATCATTCTGAGAGAGGTTAAAAAGCTCTAGTCTTTGCCTAAATGCTGCTTTCATGGTCTTGCTCTCAGGAAGGAGTTTTCTAGCAACAGTCAGGATTAAAAGGAAGCTAGGTCTTGTACTTGATGCAGATGAGTCAAAACATTGTGCTGGTGCAATAATCAGTGCTGCACTTTTTTGCTGTAGTTAATCTAATAAATGCCTGGTTCTTCAGGACTTTCACATTTAATTAGCTGTATATTAATTAGGATAATTTTGACTGACACAGCTGACTTGTTTCTCTGCTACTTATAAAAAATTGTGTATTTTTGCTTAGTTATGCAGTTATGTTTCGCTGTGGAAAAATCTAATTGTAAGCTATCAGTGGCATTGCCAGGAATCACTGTGCAGGCTGGTCTCCACTTATTAATGGGATTGCTGTCTGGTATTTTCTGTAGCCTCATCAATTTATAAATCTTTCTTACTCATGTTAGCATTCAGATAGTCTGCCTTTCTTTCTCTCCAGACCATTTCCCTACTGGTCTTAGTGGTTTCTCTCTAGTCTTGTTTGGCTCCCTGGCCTTCTCTTAATCTTTAGGGCCAGTTCTCTGTTATTGTTAGACCTTTAAATACTGAGGTTACAGTTTGGTCTTTTATTCACTGCACTTTGTTTCTCAGTCTGTCACAGTAGCACTAGCAATCCCTACTTGGATTGCTCCCACATTCTGTTTTCATAGTCTTTTTCTAACAGGAAGTGGGAGGTGGACAGGGCTGTAAAAATGATGATGTTTCAACATTTCTTCTATGTGTCTAGTAAGTGTGGAACATTACTGACAACAGTATCTTTACTGTTGTGAGGAAACTTTAGAATAATGATTGCTTTTGTAGGAGTTATGATTAGCAACAACAGTCAGAGCCAGGTTTCTGAGCAGTGATGAGCACAGGAGAGGAAGAGGGGGTTAGAAGAAATACTGTGCGTTTTCCCCCACAATTTTGAGCAAGACATTTCATTTGGAAGTTTGAAATTTCAAATTAAATAAAGAAGCCTTCAGCATACCCCTCTTTTTACTGTGTTCCAGTTATTTTGTAATAGCATTGTCATCAATATAATAAGATTAAACTGAAATTGCCTGTATTGAGTTAGTTTTTGCTGAAGAAGGCACTCTGTGCCCAAAAGCATGCTTGCTTTTTCAAGCTGTATCAGCTAATCTAATAAAACATGCCATTTTTACAAAACTCTCTTCACTTATGCCCATTCCTCATATCCTCCTAAATCAAGAAATAAGGGAATCTAAAAATAAATGGAGCTGGTTTTGTGGACGGTTTCCAAAGCACACCATGCAAAACACCTTAAGAATCTGGCTATGTAACTGCTCAGCAGTATTTCTCCGGGGAGACAATTACTAGGAAGAGAATTAAGTGAGATATGAGGACTTGACATTTTTTTTAGAATGTAACTTTTCTCATGTTGCATAGAAAACTTAAATACAGAGATTAAATCCTAGAGCTGTGCAAACTAATATGGTAAATTGTTTACTTCTCAGTGGTTCCTTTCCTAAGGGCAGAACAGGCTAGAACAGCACAACTCCATGCACCACCTGATAGGGCAGATGTGTTTCCTTATATGCTTGATTTGAACTGGACACTTTGGTATTGCTGTAAATAAACAAAATATGTGGCAGGTCAAGAGATGAGAAGCACATTTCTTTAGTGTATGCTGAAGGGTTTCAAGTGAATCTCTTAATGATGTGTTGGCTAACTCATAGTCCTGCAGTTAGTCAAGGACCATTCTTTTGAATATGTTAATACAATGTAATGAAAATATTCCTATTTATCTAACCTTTTTATCCTCATCTGAAAATCTAGGATTCTGAAATGTGTTTATAAACTTACAAATTCAAGACCTTCTTGCAGGAATGTAGACTATTACTGCTGATTCTAATTGTTTGTATGGAAAAGAAATGAGTTCACACTTTTTGTCTCCACCTAACCACCCTCCTCAATTAAGTGAAACTTTCTAAGGGAATGTCAGAAGTTTAATGAGTCAATAAAATGGTTTGTCTCCCACTGTTGATTTAGTTACCATTATTTGAAATCCAAGTACTTCTATGATGCCATAGTAAACATGAGACCAGTGTGGTCATCAGGATGTTCTTAGTCACCAGAAACTGTGAAGTACTTCATAGAAATAAGACCTGAAATTTTTGGGGCTCATACATTGCCTTGTGAAGGGAAAGAGATGCCCATCTAATTATGTTGGATATTTGGAAAATATTTGTTGGAGGATTTTTCTGACCTTCCCAATATTTTATTATTATAGGTTGTGCTGTAAGCCAGAGATTTTGTGTTGACTGTGAGACACAGACAGAGTACTATTATTAGATGTGGCATTCCAGATTCTGGAATTCTTACTTTTTCTGCACTAGTTGGTACTTTTAAGAATTCATGATTTACGCCTTGAGTGTAGTAGTTAGGATTTAAATTGACAAGTGAGGACTTTTTTCTGATTCCCATTTTACACTGCCCTTTGAAGTCACTTGAATGGTATAAATTTAAAGATAGAAATTCTATCATCCTTAAAATAGACACTGAAACAATGTTTCCCTGAAAAATATTCCAACTAAAAGACAAAAACCTTTTGCAAAGTAACCTGTTTTGGGAAGTTGCTTGTGCATTTTTTTCTTTGCACATCTTCTGTGATAATCAAACTACTCTGAGAAGGCAGGTTATCACCTCCCCACATGAAGAGCAGTCTTATGTCTTTAATCTTTCTTGCCTATGTGAAAAGCAGGCAACCTGGAGGGAAAACAACAGGTCTTTACTAGTGTCAGAACCAATTATTTTCATTGGTGCTTGAAGACTGATCAATCTATGTTTTCAGTTTTCTCTGCCAGAATTCAGACTTTTGTGAAGTAGAATGAGCTCACTGGGGGAAAACATAAGTTGAGATGGTGTCAACTACACCTGTGCTTTTTTTAAATCTAGCTGGGTGTGTAGTAGAAGGAGAAACTTTTCCCTGAAATATATTTATGAGAATATATATATGTAAGAGAAAAAGAGTATTTCAACGGATATTGTAATGAAGATTCTGGTGCTCTCCCAGTTTCTCTGGGAGAAACAATTTGGAACCCTCTGGAAAGGGTTCCTCTACATATGAAATGTTAAATTGATGCCAATCAAGCTTATACTGAATTATACAATGTGAGCATCTGATAACTCTTCTGTGAGAGCTTTCAGTGATACTGCTCTCCAGTGGTGCTTAACTTCCTTATAAATGATGGTAAATAAAGTGCTGTCCTGGGTTGCACCCCGTGTCTTCAGAGTCTGGGATATGACAATAAAATCAATGTTTATAATCCACTCTTGATGTTAATGATAAGCTACGTAAACCAATGCAGTTGTAGAGAAATGTGATTTCAGATTTGATTCTGACCTATAATAAGCAGCTGGACTGAAGTCTGAGGTCACTGTACTCTACCAGATTAGGAAGCAAAAAGCTGTGCTTGCCCTTTTCTTCCCTGGCACATGACCTGGAAACTTGTTGTGTTGTAAAGCGTGTGTAGGTGCAGGGTGTGGAGGGGAAACCTCGGGCTGTCGATGCCTCTACTCAAATAACTCATTCCTCTTCCCCATTATTTTAATCCAACAAGCACAACAAAAGGAAGACAGAGCATGGGTAGCAAGTGTATGGGAAGTCAAGAGGAGACCTTGTGCTACTGAGAGATGGGTCCTCACTTTTGTTATTGGAAGCAATGATTCAGTGGTCAGGTATGAGAGTTCTCATTAATTCATCTTCTGTTCTGCTCATTCCTCTGTGATTAGCTCCTGAAGCAACTCACCACCCTTTGCTGCAAATTCAAAATATAATGTTCCCATTTAACCAGCAAGGCATCTGGAGTTCTTTGCATAAACAGATAGGTGCTTGTGCTACTTACAGGGCAATATTATGACTGCAGTTATTACCCAATTAGACAGAACATGACAGGAATAACAAAATCAATGTAATAAGTCTAAGGGAGAAAGTGTTAGTTAAACATCTATCTCACAAATATTTTTAAAATTTTAAGAGTTAGGGGGATTTTAATTTTACGCTTATTTCATGAATTATTTAGGACGTGAAGGTGTAAGTCAGATACCACTGCTACAGTTTGCCAATACAGATGAAGTCCTGTAATCGAGATTATGTAAAATAAGTTCTGACCAAAGTGAATTTTCTTTCTTTTATCTTTTTTTTTTGCTTTCTCAAAAGTAAGTTCTGATCAAATAACACAGATTTTGATCCACTCCTATGGCATAAGCTGATACTAATTATAGCATTTGTGATATTTTTGTAAGAGTGGAGCTCACAGTGGAAATAGTTGTGTAAGCACTAGGTTGATTAACAATATGGTATCCGAGATGATTTTATTGCTGTGCCAAGCAGACCACATTGGAAGGCAGCTGGGTTTGCACTGGGCTTCTGGTTTAGGAACACGCCAGTGAATTGTGCTGGAGAAGAAGCTGTAGTTGAGGAACCACAGTTAGGTGACTGCATTCATATGTATCTAGACAACCTTCCTTAAGGGGACTGGAGAGAACACAAAGGGCTTCCCTTTGTTTTTGCTTTTCCTCTGTAAAACAATACATTTGAACCAGTCTACATACTTCTGATCAATGGAAAAATACAGAGCTGAGCTTGTGGCACCCGCCTGTTTTGAATACTCTCTATGTGCCCAAACAACTCGTGCCCCTACTGTTGCTGCACAGCAGTGCTCCCTGCAGTGAACCATCCAGATTCCTTTTTGGTGTGCAAAGATTGTTCTAGTTTTTGGACTACACAACTGCTGGTGTCCTATCATCAGACTCAGTCCTCGGGACCTCAAGCAGATTGCTGATGCTGAATTCTAAGATCTGGAGCACTATGTGCCAGCCTAAACAGTAGTAAGAGTGGTTGCCCCTTGGTTTTGTGCAGGCTTTCAAGAATCTCACTTGTGGGGCTCTCTAAAGCAGCTGTATACTGAAGTTGGTCTCATGACCAAAGTGTTCCTTTATGTATTTAGCACTTTTCTTAGCCTCTGAAGAGACAAGTTGTCTTTGCACACATTGTCTCTTGTACATGGTCCAATACAATATAATGAAGAGTTTGCATAAACATCAAATAAGCAGCTCAATGATCTGTAGTAAATGACTTTTTCTCAATTTGAAGGATTTTCTGGCTTGCAATAACAGATCTGATGTCATACTCCATGCTAGAGTAGTTATTTCCCATTGCTGGCACTGAAAGAACCCAAGCATTTCCATCAGTAGGGAAGAGTTTGGCAAGAAAAGCTTTGAGAGCAGTGACATTCCCTGCAATGTTAAATTAGATTGGACTCCTTGGACAGCTGTTTGTTTTGTTGTTTGTATGTTTATTTTTAGAAGACTGAATTAGGATTATCTGTTCATCAAGAGTGAGATTCAGGCTTGCAAAGAGGTAATCTCAAAGTGTTTGTCTGTAACAGGACTTGGGCGTGGAAAGGATAAGATAATGCTGCCTAGTAAAAATAAGAAGTGTCTTTAGCTGACTAGTATAATTTAGGCAGATATTTAGAAATACACAATCACTCTTTCTAAACACAGTCTATTACAAATACACTTTTGGTAAACATTGCCTTAAATCTCCAATGTTCATATAATATCACTGCTTTCCAGATGGTAATTATGTAGGGAATAAGCCCTCACTGTATCTTGGTCTAAATAAAAGGTATGTCAAACAAACCCTTAGATGCAAATCTGCAAGCATTAGACTGCCTATGATTTTTTCAGAAAGCATAATTTAATTTTTCTGATAAAATAAACTGTCGAGAATAGCTAAAACAGCAAAATGTACATATTACCCAGAGACATCAGTGCAGTCTACCTGCCCTTTGCTGACTGCTCATTTTCAGATAATTCTGCATTTATTTGCATAATGAGCATGCTATAATTTCTATTAATGCCTTTTCAACTTGGAGACTTTAAAGCAAAATAGCTGCTCCCTCTTGGCTATGACAAGCTGCTTCTTAAGTCATTATTACCCTGCAAGTAGTGCTGGGTTATACAATTAGGAAACAATCATTAGACAAAGCAGGTAACAGTGCTGAAAATGCATGAACTGTGTGCATTTGAAGTGAACTCCTGCATCCTATGAGGAACCATCCACTGAGGAATGCAGTAGCTTGTCTGTCTCTTGTCTTTCTGTCAAGATTGCTTGGCCTTCTAAAAGATGTGTTCTGAACAGAATCTTTTTGGGGCCAACTGAGGAATTGGGAGTTATATTCTTTGGTTTGTGTTACTGGAGATCAGACTAGATGTCTCTTTGCAGTTCAAAGCTACATGTGCTGTATTGCTGGAATCAGTCCATACAAAACCAGCATGTGCAGTTCACATTTTGCTGACAGCAGAAAAATGCTTTGAAGTAGGAGGATGGAGCTGTGTGTATTTGGAACCAAAAGTGGTTCCTCTCATAGAGTATGTCTTATTTGGACTTACTCTGCAGTAGAAGAAATTGTTCCTTAGGTTCTTGGGTTACATCTATACTAAGAAGTTAAATGCACCTAGGCCCTGTTCCTCACTGTTGAACTGAACTGACACAGACATCTGTACTATCACGTTCTTACCCCCTGCGAAGGTACTCTGCAACCAGACTGCTACTAGAAGTGGTCACTGGTCTCTGCCATCTCCTGAATCACACCCAGGAATTGTTAGAAAGCAAGGGGGTCCAGTCTGAACCTCACAGCTTAGCAGGAGGGGCAATCCTGAACTGTTCTTTAACAAAGATTTTGAGTTAACATGGGCCAAAAGCGTGTCAGGGACTGTCGTGTCAACCCAACACAACAGATGGTTATAGCCCAGTGACCTACAGTCCCTGACCTGTCACCAGCATAAACATAACCTGTAGAGTAAAAACATCAGACTTAGTGCTCGGGATAGATGCCTGAAAGTTGTTAGCAATTCATGAGTTATTGTTTTAAAAATAAGCTTTTTTGAAAAATGAAACTTGAAAGCTCTTTGAGGCTACTGTAATATTACTGTTTCCTAGATGTAAGAGGTAAAAAAAAGCTGCATGTTACGCTACTTCCTCTGCTCACAGCTGAGGATTATTCTCCATGACCTTTTGTTATGTGTGAACTAATTTCAAAGCAGGAAGACAAGGTGTTTCATACAGCTTTCTGGTACAATTACATTATACTGGAACACCAGAACGAAGAGCCGTCAGTGTTGAGATTTGCCATAGAAAATGTGACTTGTTCATTTTACTAAAATTGCTGACTGCAAATTGGATTGTGTTCCACTTGTGCTTTACAAGCATAAACATGTGTCAGGCAAATTGTTGTTCCTTCATGGGGGCCTACAGAAGGAGGAGTTTTTTCTGTTGATCAGCATCATACACGCATGACATGGGCTTACTGGCATTGCAGATGCCATGTTCCCTTCAGGCACTGACTCTCAGAAGAGGGAAGGAATGGAATTAAGAAAAAAGGCTGGCATTATTTAGTGGGATTTCGAACCCAGCATTAGGCACTTGTCTTAACTGCTGAAGTAAGCCAGACAGACTGCATATTCTCTTCAAGGAACCCTGCTGATTTCAAAGGCATCTAGGGAGATACTTTAGATGCTAAAATTTAGGTACACAAATTCTGTTTTGACTTCCAGTCTGCCACAGACAACTGAAAAGTGACTTAGTTCTTTCTTTACATTTTACTGTTTACAACATAGAGATAAAACTGCTGCCCCAATTTCAATTGCACTGTGGAAGTAAGTTAGGATTGTTTAAGATACTATACTGATAAAGCCACTATGTATGTAAGGAAGGCAGTAAGTACAACACTTGTCTCTGCTGCAGCCTCAGGCCGTGTGGGTGATTGTGCACCAGCCTCTAACCACAGCTGAGCTCCCACTTCTGCTATTCACCCCTTACTCCAATGAGGATTTTAGGGCAGAACCCTTTGACCACTGTTACACTTGCACATCTCTGCCTGCGTATGAATGAGATGGTGTGTGTATTTAGTGCGCATTTGTCTTTCTTTATAAGTCGTCATGGGGATACTGGTAAAAATTGAAGGATTAAAGGCACAGAAAACTCATATTTATAACGTGCCCAAAGAAAAAGAGAACCAATGAGGGCTTGCTTCTCATTCTCCAACAGCCTGAGTCCATGAAAAATTCGGAGACATCACGTTACAGTATCCAGGTCACCTGTCTATCAGCTATTGTGAAGTATTACAATAATTTTCTTATTAGTTAGAATCTGGATTGAGACTCCCCATATGTTTTTTAAAAGATACTCAGTCTTACACAACTTAATTTTTCTTGCATGTCTGTGTGGAAAACAAGAAGGCTTTTGCAGTTCACTGGTGAGTGCCTGAAAGTGTGGGAGAAACTGAGAATTAGATAGAGATTCCCTTTGCAGCTTTCTCAAGCTTACCTCAACTTTTATTTTGTTTTTCTCTCTCAGTATCTCTCTGCTCACTACTGCCAGCCAGTAAAACCCACTGAAGCTCAGTAAGATGAAGTAGCTAGGTCATCCTGCAGAAACTGCTGATGTGAGCTGTTTCTTAACAGGTTGAGCTGTTTTACCACACAACCCTGTGGATGTGCTGAAACAATAGATTTTTCTTAGTGTAGGTATATATGCTGCTCTTGGACTTATGCAATGTATGGACACAATACTTTCTAACAGTGCAGGATTTAGTATTTCCCATGCTGTGCTGCAAAAATAACTTGCTATATTATTATAGTTAACAGTTACCACTATTTCAAGATCTAGTTTATAAACAAAAACCTGGTATGAAGCAGTCTCCAACATCACTGTTGGAGAAAAATGGCATGGTATTTAAAAGCAATGCTAATGGGATTATATACTGACATGCAATGTGTGATGGCAGGTGTGAATGGTTTTCTGAGCCTGATTCTACACTGACCAGATAGTTTAGGGCTTTCTCTTGATCTCAATTTCATGTGTATGCATTAAGTGGAGTGATTAAACTTGTCATGATAGACAGGCTCCTAAGAAAAAATATGGTTAGAACAGTGAATGAAGCAGGTAATTTCCACATTTTGTGTAGGTTTGGAAGGCAGGGAACAGAGTTGATAAAGTTTATTCTCAGATTAAAGGCTTCATGATAGGCCAGGAAAATTGTTCAAAACTGTACCGTTGGAAAAAGTCTCTCATAATTTTACACAAATAGCTTTATTTCCCACAAGGCTGCCATTATCTTCTGCAGTAATTAGGCTATAAATGCTAGCTTTACAGGAAAAACTTCATTTTAAAATACATTTCATATTTTAGATAAAGCAAGAAGTTGTTCAAGATGCTTGAACTTCAAAATCCTGTACTTACAAGAGATATAGAGCTTTATTTTAAGAAGTTCCAGAACAGTACAGCCACTGCAGCAGTTATGGCCTTGCTCGTTGTCACAGATTTGGGTGTGCAGATTGATGCTGACTACCAGAAAGTTCCCACCACCACAGATTGGCAGCAAGAGTTTACCCTTAAGTGTTACATGTTTTTAAAAATGGTTGTCTTAGTTTTGGTATCTGTGCATTGTATTTTTTTCAGTGCTTAGAGCATAAAATATACAAGATCTGCAATTTCCAATCAAAAGATAGAAGGTTCTGTCTCGTGGCAGGACGTTCAAGCTATTTTCTTGGAGCCATTGCAAGTTTGTTGTTTCTTTCCACTGTATTGTCAGTTTGAGGTATTGGCAAGTCTTAGGCGTTGAATTAACTTCAGCTCATAATTACTCTTCGTGCAGTCAGCACTTTAAATGCTACTTTGTGGGAGGTGATGAAGCAAAAGGTGAGTAAAGTAATTAAAAGAATGTGTGCCATTATTCAGTCAAGTGGTTTCTTTTTTCCAAAGTAATACAGCAGCTTGTTAACTTGCACACACCCATATGAAGTTAGCTTTAAAGGAGTTAGATGGGGCAGTGCAGCAGGATCCAGCAAGTCTTACGTATGGGGGAATCCATGTAACTCAAATGCTGTGGTGTTATTAATGTGTCACCTTCAGTTTCTGTGAAAACTCCAGTATAACTTGATATGTTGGATTGTCAAAAGTTCTGTAAATAATACTGATGGATGGTATTCAGCAGTTAGGCCTCAGCTAAGCAAGTCTCTTAGTCATCTGTAGTTTCAATTATTTTTATCTTTTAGTAATTCCGTTTCCAATAGTTTTAACTGTAATTTAACCTGATTGTAATAAGGTAAGCTTTCTAAAAGAAAAATATGTCCTTCCCCAGGAACTTCCAGCTAACACAGACACTGTTCTCTTCATAGCACTGCTGCCAGGGAACTGCTCATCGCGATCTACAGTGACAGTCCCCAGCTCTAAACAATTACAGTGCAGGACAGAAACTTACACCTACACTGTCTGTTCATTAAAATGTTAGACTAGGAAGAGCTGTACTGCCGTAACAAACGGTTAAGCATCCATCTCCACAGATTGGGTATAACCGGCCAGGCTGTGGTAGCACAGGAGTGGCTGCTGTGGGAGGAGGCTAGAGACTGGCCTGTGCCGGCCACAGCCAGTTCCAGCTGCCTCCCCATCCCCCCCTGGCAACAGCTGAACCAATCAGGGGTGCGTTTGGCCCCTCTGGACCAATCAGAGGCAGCCGTGGAACCATCTTTAGGAAAGAGCGGCAAACGCTGTATGAGAAGGAAAATGGAGGCCAGGGCTGACGAGCTCCTCCATCAGCTTCCAAACACTGACTTGGCAGGCACTGAAAAAACAGCATGTCTTCTGCTGAGTGCTTGGGGAAACCAGGTGACTTTTAAATCAGCTAAATGTGACACTGATGCCCCATCACAGTAAACCCAAGTTGCCCTGCCAGTTGTCGTGCTAGTGTGAGGCTTCGCTGACTGTGTTCCCAGGTGAAGTGATGCAACTAGATTTGCGCGCACATGCTGTGGTAGAACGATGTGTCTTGACCAAGGCTTATTTGAATAGCTTAATTTTGAGTAAATACAGCTGCAAGGGAAGGGTATGGGCACATAATCTTGTCAGTGAATTATTAAGTATCAACTTTTGCTGCTGGATAAATACAATTTTAGTATTTTGGAGAGAAAAAATAACAGGACAAAATGTTAGAAATTCAAGACAAGGAGCTGTTTTAGTGAAGTAAGGCTGACAGCATCCAGGTAGAGATTCATTGCACTACCTGAGGTCTGCTGAGACTGTTCTAAATAAAACAAGTAGGCTTTACTTCATAAACAAGTAGATTCAACTATTGAGTCCCTACAGAGGAATCTTTTGCCTTTGCGTTGTCATGAGGGAATAGTGAAAACATCCCTTCAATCCTAAAGCAGCATTAAAAACATATATGGTAGATGTATTTTGGTTTGAATTAATTGAATTGAATTATTTCTGTGAAAGAAGTTAAATATCATACTGTCCAATATATATAAGTTCTATAATTTATTATTTACTGACTGACAGGTTCAGGTAAACGTTCAAACAGCTAGCAATGTATTTTGCATGGAAGGTGACTCCATTTCTCTCCTGCTTGTGCACAGTATGTTTCTAAATCACTGCAGTTCAATTTGGTATTAGTTGCACATAAATTAATACTATTTACATCAATAGATGGGGAGAAGGTAACTGGAACAAGAAATTAGTGTCTTCATGGAGTTAACAGGACAGAAATGAATCCAGTGTATGTAACTGGAAATCTTGGAATAGAGTTAGTGTTGCAAGTGCTGGTAGTATTGCTTTGGTTATCACAAATGACAAGCAGGGGAGTGGGTGGTATTGCATGTAGTATTTCTCCTTTCTACTGAACAGGGAAATGAGAGGTTAGTAGCAGAGTCAATGCATTGGCTGTTCTGACCTGTGTTTATTGTTACCTTAATTTACCAGCATAATGCAATTTCCCCTTTCCGCTTTTTCCTGGTCTTGGCTTCCAGCTTTCTCTTGATGAGAAGGTTGTCTTCAACTATAGTCAGTTTAAGGGCTTCAAATATTGATTATTCTTCTTCCCAAATTAGGACATACGACAACCTATTTCTTTTCGTGACAAGTTCAAACCACTTTTTCTTTTGCTCTCATTCTAAACATGGGTAAAAATGATTCTTTCATTTTTTTTTCCAACTGGTTGAATAACCTTGTTTCCTTTGTTATGTATAAGAAAGTGAAGAGTTCCCTATCTGTAGCCTCCTCCAGATTATTGTTAGTGGGAATTGTTTTCAGGCTTAGAGGCTGCCACTCACTATTCTGTTAACTGGACTGTAAAAACTCTTGTTGCCAGAACTTCCTGAGAAAATTCTAAAATATAGATGTATGATTAAACTACCTCCGAGTAGGTAGGCTACGTATCCCTTACTATAATATGCATGCTAATAGACTTTAAGTTCACTCTGAAAACAGCCTTCCTGTTTCTTGACCAAGCTGTTTTCTTCAAGTTGATCACAATTCCCTCCCACAAGACTAGAAGTCAAATCCTGATTCGTCCAAAGGCAATGGAAACTTTTACACTGTAAGGTCATTTTGTGCCGTACATAGCAAGAGGCGGCTGCTGCCTTGAGGGTTATTACTCTAACTCCTCCAACTGCCACTTTTGTCCACTGTAAGTGAACTGAAATGCTGTGTTTGGAACAAGAAGATAGACTTTTAACTGATTCTTTCATGTCCTTATCTACACAAGTCCTGACTGAGTCAGGCACATTCTCTGTGCCTATAATTTCAAATCTTCTCGTTATAGTTCAGTTTACCTGAAAATTCTAAAAATATTATCTACTTTATTATATTCTTGTAAGATAGTTTCTAATATATGAAATATAGTAAGTTGCTAATACTCACTAGAAATACTGTGAACAACCTGGGGAATCACTATTGGAATTTCTTCAGTAAGTGATAGTAGGTTTCCCATCTCTTTAAGTCTTTAAACTTAAACAAGATGCTTTTCCAGAGTAGATGCTTTTCTTATTTAAACTATGATCTCGAAGATCAAATAAGTGGTGGAATTCATCAGTCTGTATTATGTTACAGTTTATATGAGACGACAATAAAAGGATCCTTCTAGCCTCAAAATCTGCCAATGTATTAAAACTCTTGTGGGTTTTTTTTTTAATTTCAAGCATGGTCCATGTGTCAGAAACCTTTGCTAATTTTACTATTAGTTGTGCACCTCAATTTATGCTTATTTTTAATGTATATCTCAATCCTACCTCATGAATTTTGTCAGTGGTACAATGTCATCGTTCAATGGGAGCTTCTACCTGGTTTTGTCTGTAGTTTGTATATAGGGGAAAACTTAAACTAGTTACAATTTCTGGATGATCAGCTTCATTTTTCATGTTACCATGAGACTGAGGTTCCAGAGCAACTAATATTTCCTCATTTACCTTACAACTATTGTTAAATTGGATTAGAATTAAATTTGGTTTTTTTCTGTTTTGTCCTCTCCTTTGGGATCAACCATGTGGAAATTCATAACAAAAAAATACCTTGCTTGCAGCAGTGCAGTAACTTTTAATAAAGAGGAAAATATTTAATGATACAAATGATATCTAAATGAAATTTTAGAAGACTGTCTAGACCTACCAAAACATTAAATGCAACTCTACCAATCTGCTAATCAGAGAACAGTAATTTTCACTCTTCTACATGTAGAATGATTCACTTAAAAAGAAATGCTTTCTGTGAGGATGAATGATGTGAAAAGAAAAATATTAAGCAATGTGGTGTTTTTTTTGTAACAAACAGAAGATTAAAGTGAGAGAAATATGTGTTTGCTCTAGAGAATAAACCACAAGATGTAAACAGGAAGTGGTGTTGAGGGCTGGTTTATGGCACCCTTAATCAAAGGAAAATCTTACTCCATTAGTTGTAGCATTAAATCTAGTAGCGTTACTCTTGGAAAAAGTCATATTATGTTAAGTTGTCACAATCTGACACTACATGAATATAGTTTATAAGATAGCAATGCAATGTTTCGCTGTGGTGGCTCACCTGCACAATCATAATGCATCTGAAATACTGGTTTGTTTGGGGGTTTTTGTTGTTTGTTTGGTTGGTTTTTTTAAGATCTGTATCTATTATTGGATATGAGGCTTTCATACAGAATTCACACAGCATCCTGCATCTCTGATGTTTTGCACAGTTTTGTTTCTACTGCTTCCAAACGATGACTGTGTGTATAATTTCTTTACATAGATCCAAGCACTGACATGGTCAAAAGGTTAATACGTTGCAGGGAAGGAGAAAAGGGTTCCCAAAAGGTTATGAGTCTCTCTACAGACTTCATAGCAGTCATGATACCTATGTTCCTTTTAGATGGCAATATTTGACAATAGACTTGCATGCTTAAATTAGTAGATACGCAATTTACATTCCCTTAGTTTTCTCTAAAACCTCGCCATTCTGAAGCAATTTATTGCCCTGCGATAGAAGATCCAGATTTCACTGCTCAGCCTCTGAGTGTCTGGAAATTACCCTCTTCTCTGAAGGTGAGAAATAATTTTTATTTCTGTACCTTATAGTCTCTTCTACAAGCTGACTGTTTCTGACTCCCTTTTGCATTCAGTCTCTTCACCACAAAATACAAAATCCTCTTAACGTTTTTTCCCCCAAACTTACCTTGCAGTATTTTGGTAGCATGATATTAGCTTGCACTGGACTTTCTTTCCTGGAGCCTGGCATCAGAGTCCAAATGAGATCATTAACCTAAAAAAGTGTAGTGGTCTCATCCTAGTCTTTGGTATGGACGCCTGCAAATTCGCATCGCAGAGACAATACCTCCCTCAGTCTGGTTCCAGTGAGCTCTGCAGACTCTGCTTGAGAGAGAGGCTCAGGGCTTCGGCAGCGGTAGAGCTAATGGTCAGGACTGTACAGCTTGAGCAGTGCTGTGTCAGGATCAGGAAGCTTTTACTGTGCCTGGGTTCCTGTCAGTGCTACTAATTCAATCACATATGCAATAAATTCACATGAAAAATTAACAAATACCTAGCCAGCAGCACTGCCCTCTGTTCTTGCCTTTTTTTTTCCTAAAAAAAACGGTGTAGCTTTCTCTTAAAATGATTCCTGGATGGTTTCTTAATGGTTTCTCGATGTTTTCAGCATGTTCTGTATTTTAGCATTTGGCAAAAAGGAATTCTTTTTTATTGCTAAATGGCTTCTCAATGTTAATCCATTACATTGTTATTTACCTGGCGTTTCTATTATCTTGCATCAGGTTCTCCTCTAATTACATCTGTATCATCCTTTGAATTAAGAGTGTCTCTGCAGATGTCAGAGGGGGAGCATAGCTCAGCAACTTGCAGTGATCACTTCCATTAAACTCAAGATCTATCTGATTTTACTGTTTTGCATCTCTAAGATCCACTACAGGTCATTTTTGGTATGATCATTAGTAGTACTACCTCTAAAGGCAGCACAGCATGTTGAGATAATAGGACTACGGACTCCTTTCTCCTCCTAAACAAGAATCCCTAGGGAACTGAGATCTGAATATCTTATCTTTCTCTACTAACTTTTTAGTTGGTGATCTTCCCTAGAGAGCTGGTCTGGAATTCTACAAGCAGCAGCCTACAACTTACGTGGTCTAGTGACAAAGTACATTCAGAAGTGTTCTGAAGTGTTTAATCTGAATTTAGTTATGGAGCCTAAAATATTTTAATTGTCTAGAAAATGTCTCTTTCTGAGACCTTTAACTCTTTCACCAGGTATCAGATAATCTTTGAGACATTATCTCATTATGTTCTTCAAAATTTCAGGCTGATAATGCATGTTAATTACTGTTAGGAACCCTTTCATGCTCTAAATGGGAAGGCTCTGTTTCTAACAGTATATCCATTTTATGGCCCTTTTCTCAGAATTATTCAAACTGGTCCTACTGCTTTGAATACTCTTTCAGTTCATACCTTTTCAGAAGTCTACATTGAAAAGCCACTTCGAAAATTTGTAAGTGCAGTAGTTGGTTTTTTTGCATCTGATTGCTCAACACCAGACTGTTCCCTGTCCTCTTGGTTTTTTTGCATCTGATTGCTCAACACCAGACTGTTCCCTATCCGCTTATAATTATGGTACTATGTGTTACTAGCATTAGAAAGCCTCCCTGAAACCAAATATTCTTGCTTTAGAAAATTACTAGGTGCACTATATTGTTATTTTTCTGCATTATATGTGAAAAATGGAGAATTGAGAATAATCTTTCACTGTAAGCAACAGATAAACAAAAGTTTCTAACAGAAGGAAGCAATATTGACTTGTTTCTAAAGACCATATGATTCGCTAGGGTGCCCCTGTGCAGCAAACTGATTTGTGTAAATCAAGACTGGGCTCAAGTGTTACTCCATTTATCATGTTTCTTTTTATTACCCTTTATGACAGATTTTGAATATACAACAGTTATGAAGCAAATGCATCGAATGAATTGCATTAGAGTTGATTAGCCAGACATAGCTGGGATTAGACTGGGACACTGTGGTGCAGAAGAAAAAAATTGTTCTGGTTTCATAGAACCAATGGGTAAAATCCCAGGGGGTTCCTGCACCATCTGCTAAACCATGTTTTCAACCAGCTCCACTCTGGTACTGAGCCCAGTTCAGAATGAGATTTTCCTCCACCTTGCCCCCTGTGGCTGGAGGTTTGATCCTGGCCCCACTTCTATGGTGTGACTTGTGTGCCCAGTGCTGTGTGCCTTTTTCAAATCTAGTCATTAAACAACAGTTTCACAAAAATTCCATAATAGATTGAGTGCTTTTCTCATCGAACCTATTGGAAGAAATGATTTAACAATAATGAAACCTGCCTTTCTTAGAGTAGATCATATTAAAAACCCATCAAATTGTAAAAAGGTATTTTAATCCTTCAACCATTTC
The DNA here is from genome assembly GCA_020745705.1 of Hemiprocne comata. NCBI lineage: Eukaryota > Metazoa > Chordata > Aves > Apodiformes > Apodidae > Hemiprocne > Hemiprocne comata. Next base: position 19,445,993 of record CM036594.1, on the reverse strand, counting down.
TGCAGAAAGTAGGTAATACCATATATTAGCCTACTTCTATACTAGTTATTTCTTTGTGTTCACAGAATAAAGATACCCCCTTTAAGACTGCCTCGAGGCAAGGAACACTGCTTCCTACTGTGAAAGATTCTAAACAAAATCCTGATTGCAGTAAAATTAATGGTATCTTTGTAATTTATTTGACTGGAACCAGGATTTCACTGGATGGGGAGTAGATGAACATAAAGTAGCAACTTTTAAAATAAATCTTGCAGTACATGGTGCCATAATCCTCTGCCAGAAATACGTATTAATAAGAAGGTGACATAGGACAGAAATCTGCAATGAATTTCCTGTTTTGAAATTATGCTTCTCTTATTTCAGAAATTTCAGAAATTATTTTACTGCCCATAAACACAAATTCTTACGGACTGCTCAAAGCTAAAACTGGAGGGAAACAAATGGTAACTAAATGCACTAAATAGCTGTTCCTCCTGTGATTTAGTGAGAACCTGTAAATATAAGTCAGAGCAGAGTTTATTTAATGTCTGTGATGTATTTATTTTCTCCTTTATGAAAATGATTTAATTATTTGAGGAGAAACAAATGACAAGTATAGATGAACTCTGAAGCAGTGATTCCATTGCTTTTCAGAAGTTTCAGTTAGAAAGAACAAAAAAAAAGCCAAACAACCATGAAAAAATACAGACACATAATTGTCTCTGAGTAGTAAACTCAGAGCATACTGTAAAGTATTAGCAGGTTTTGATAGGTATGCATTTAATTGTCAGCTGAAGTGGGAATCAAAGTCCAGCCATCATCTCAGGAGTTTCAAAACTAAACATAAACCAGAATATGCTGTATGTGATAGAGAAAAAACTTGCAATGCTAAGTTCCCACTTGTAGATGAGTTTAAATGTGTTCCTTTTGCACACCTTGCTGACCCCCGTCCAAAAGATTATGCAGTTGACACGACTACTATGCAGGCACTCAGCTCATCATAGTTGAAAAAAATCTTGATTGTTTCTTGTGTCTCAGTCTAAGGCAAACACTCTATTTCCTTGTGAAGGGTTGTGCAAAAGTCTGTAAAAAACCTCTTTCCCCCATATTTTCTATTTGCAACCCTTGTGCTGATTGCAATTGCTCAGTGGGCACACTACACGTGTACATTTCAGCCATTTGACAAACTTTGCCTTGATATCTGTAGTCTTTCTAGGCTGTGTCTATCTTGTCTGATTGGCCACTTCGGTAGCGTAATCCTCCTGCTCCCAAATTCTGCAAATTACACTTTTACAGGATGGAACTTCAGCAAGTGTATGTGCAAGTAGGAGTAGCAAATAGTCTTTTTAAATCACATAAAATTACTTTGCTTGATGCTTCGCAAATACACAGAATATATATAATTTTATTTGAAACTTAATTTCTGATATTTGTTAGTGACTTATTGAGCAAAGGGCAGTGAAATTTTCTTACTCTGACAGCTATAAAATACTTTGGCAATAAGCATTTGTTTTTTGTGTACTGGCAGGAAAAATTACTTAACTCATCAAATGAACATCCTATTTCCTTGCTCAGTAAATTTCACAGTTTACTTTTGCATATCTTTGATTAGCCATTAGTCAGTGATCTCACCTATTTGGAAACTCTTTGCTGGCATGACTCCTGAAATTCTGAAATATGAGTAGCAGAGTGATGCTCAGTAAACTGCAGCACAGCAACTCCTAGCAACCAAGAGCTGCAAAGCTGTACTGATGCTACCAAGTTGTGATGGAGTGCTCATGGACATGTCTGCTTGATATATTGAAGGATGCAAATCACAGCCATCATGACCTGAAATGAGACAGGAACCCTAGCAATCAGATCCTGAAGGACTATTATGAGCCTGAGTTAACCCAGAAATAATTGTCTGACTCAGTCTACTAGAAGGGATATGGGACTGACTATAAAATGTGGTTTTATGATCCCTTCAAAATAATGGTCCAAAGTGAGTTCAGTAGTTTTTTCCTGACTAGGACTGTAAGACAGAGCACTGAGTTACCTTATTTCAGAGCATATGCTCTAAGTAATTGCCATTGCATTTATTTTTGGAGCTCAGGAGAGAAAAGTGAGCTGGAGAGCATGGAGAAAAAAGCTGGATCCTAGCTCTGCTGAGGTCAGGGAAAATATCCCTTCTGGTTCTGATGGGTTCTAGTTTAGATCCTCATGCACACACGCTTCGGCTGCGATTAAAATAAATTTAAGCTTCCTGTTACACAATGTTAACACAGCTGGTGATTTCAAACCCTCAGTGCCTCTTGCAGGAACAGGAATACAAGGTGGGGAAAAGCTTCAGTGTTTCTAGCACGAACCATTGAGTTCAGCTGTACGGGTGAAATAAATTTCCTCTGATTATTAAGGTTTTATTTGTAGCAAGACTATCAGTTCAGCTGAGTGGAAGACTCGATAAGAAAGCTGGCAGAGAGAGTATTCAAACTGTAGAGCTCAGCTCCACAAGTAGTCAAAAGGAGGTTTTGGACTGGGCAATAGGAGGAGAAATGAGACCAACTTGTCAGTTCCTGCATTGCTCTCTTAGCAGGAGGTTACTGAAGCTCTGAAGACAATTGAGTCCTCCACAGCCATAATAGGAAGACTTTTGACTTCTTGATGTTGGCAATTTTGGTCTTGCTGAACATGAGTCAGGGTTTCTTTCCGCTGAAGTCAGAGAAATTTCAGAACAAGGAGGGTGCTGCTGGATTACTGAGGTTCAGTCTTCTGCTCTCACAGGCAGCATGTCACACAAAGTCTTTAATCAATTGATTGTGTTTAATCTTTAAAGTAATTAGGTTTTTTTGCCTCCACTATTCCAGTTGGAAGGCTATTGGAAATCTTGATTGCTCTAATGATCAGAAGCCTTCTTCTAATTTCCAACCTAAATTTATTCACAGCCAGTTAATATCCATTTGCTCCTGTGCCAGTTTTGTCCTTAGCTATGTAGGTATTCTGTATCTGGTGTTTATCTCCCTTATGCATTTACATGCTGTGTTTATGCTCCTGCTGAGCCTTCATTTTGCTCAATGAAATAAGCTGAAATCTTTGGTCTTTTCTCATAAGATAGACTTTCCCTTCTCCTTGACCATAGTTTTTTGGACCTGTTTCCATGCCTCTTGTCTTGACCAGATCTGTACAAGATACTCAGTTGAAAATTTGCTAGTGGTGTTGTAAACTCACACTGCTATTTTCCTGACTATTCTGGAAAAACCTCCTCTAAAACTAGAACTACATCTGTCTTTTTTATGGATACATCATACTGATGGCTTACAGTCATCTGGTATGTGCAAGTTTTTCTTGGCAATCATTGCCAAATGATAGTTTACAGCTTAGGGAAGACATTTTTTGTTGTTGACATTCAACAGCATATTGTGCTGTTAAATGTAATCATATTTGTATTGTTGAAGTTCACACAGTTCCCTCTGTATAGTGACCTGAAACTCATTAGTACTGATGATGTTTCCCAGCATTGAGTAATCAACAAATGTAGTCAACATCTTCCTGTTTCTAGCAAGTTTATGGATGAAACATCAGACATCAGTTTCAACAGACATCCTCAAAGACCTTCCCTGTTAAACTTTCCACAGTATGACAGTCCTTCCTTTAATGATCTTTTTTTCATTTCCCCATAAATAAGTTTCTTGCTGTCTTTACAGATTTTCTACTACTCCTTCCTTTCTCCAGCTTCACTAATAATTTCTTTTGTGGTGCCATAACAAATGCTTACCAAAGACCATATAGATCAAGTCAGTTACATCTCCCTTGCCTAAAAACACATTTAGGATAAGAGAAAATTCTGTCAAATTAGCCTGACATTATCTTCTCTTGATAAATTCAAAGAACGTATTTTCCATTTTTCTGCATGTTTGTTTGTTTAATTTTCCTAGTCTGTGCCCTAAAACCTTGCAGATTATGGATAGCCAATATGGGTATCTGGGCTCTTAGTCATCTTACCGTTTTTCTTATCTTAAATTTTGACATATTTTTTATTGTCCTGTCATATGACACCATGCCCAGATTCATAACTAGACTGTTAAATATTTGCTGCCAAGTCTTTAGTTGCATATACCAGTTCCATCAACAGTTTGAAAGAGAGATTATGTAGTGTACCTCTGCATGAGCTTTTGCTTCACAGATCTGTAATATTTGCATGATTCATACCCTCGTAACAATTTTGTGTTTGCACCATAATTTATCTATAATACTACTGCAACTTTTATTATGTTTTGCTTCCCCCCCTCCTTCTTAATCATGTAACTGAAAAACTTTCAACAGTTTTTCTAATATACTTTCAAGCTCTAAATAACTTAACTTTAGGCAACTTGTACTTTTCTCCCATCTCCGAGGAGCACTTTGTCTCCATTCCTTGTGTATTCTTGACTTACTCTCAACATTTTAACCATTGAATATACAAGTTATGAAGCTTCTTAAAAAATTTCCCCCATGTTCTTGGCATCCATGTTCCTAATGCAACCAACAGCTTTGATTTTCTCTTTCCTGAACAGCACATAGTCTTTTAGTTTGAGTGCTCCAGGGATAAGTGTTCTTTCACTGTTTCCATGTTGTGTCCAGCTGTTTCCTAAGCATTCAGATTTCTTTGTTTTGTTGCAGAGGTTTAGGCAAGCTCATGCATCCCTTTTGGTTTTATATGCCTCACCACATTGTGTACATGACCTGGACTAAGTACAGTGGTAATATTAACAATGTTTTCTACTCTTGAGAAAAATAACAGCACTTCCTTGCTTATTAGTTTCCTTTCTTTTGCCTTATTTCTCTCTGTTGTGCATCATCATATTCCTACTTTCTTTTAACTAACAAACTAGAGCTAACTTGATTCTCATTTAACCTCAGTCATCTACTGCTGGTTATTCTTCCTTGTATTCCTATTTCAGAGCCTTCTTAAAATTGTCCTGGTTCTTGGAAGGAAAATTAGATTACAAATAGCAAAAATTGAAAGATTTAATTTATGTCTGAAGTCTGTAACTGGAAAATTACCTTCCTTGTTAAACTTCAGTGAATGATAGCAAAAATAACGCATCACTTTGAGACACATGCCAAGCCACACTTGTTACTATTTAATTAATAATTTCTATGACAATAGTGTCCAAGGCCTTAGCAAAGACTAAGGCCATCCTTCTAAATAATACTAATCTGTTCTTCTGTGTAACATACCAGATACTGACTTTTTTTTCAGATCTTCCTATTAGGAAGATACTCCCTAGTTTTTAAAAAGTTGACAGGTTACCATCACATCAAAATGATGTGTTTCCTCTCAGTTTTACATAGTACTCAAAAAAGCTTCTATTTATTATAGTATTTGCTTATTCCTACCTTAGCATTAGCAAACTTTACCTTTGGTAAATTCTGCAAACTTAAACTGTAATATGCAGTGTTATTTATTGAGACACAGATCTCTATATTCCAGGCTTAAACAAGGAATTATTATCTCTCAATTGACTTTTAATGAACAATAAGCATGAGTTCCTGACCCTTCTTCTTGATACAAGTACCAGTTAGAAAATGCTGAATTAGAATTTGTAACAGCTTTTCTACCTCTATCCGGGACATGCTATAGTCTCTACTAGACACTGTAACTTTGGAAACTGACTGGTGAAATTAGGAAGATGGGGATTAATGTGAAAAAGGCTTAAAAGCTAATTATTCTCTTATTTACATCAGTATAATTTCCACTTACGTTCACTCAAGTAACGACAGATACAGCTGGCTCTAACGTTGCTAAGGCAAATTGTAAATTTTGTTTCTTCATCTTTTGAGAAATAGGCTATAAAGCCACATGATTGATCTAAGGAAAATAATACAAAGAAAAATGGACTGGTCCTAAAAGAAATGCATGTCAAAGTAATTCTGAAGTTGTAATTTCTAAATGTCAGTGGATAAGAGTAGTTTAATTTCTTTTATGTATCTCAGAACAGAAAACAGTCTTAATGTAATCAAGAAAGATTGTCTGAATCCATTGCACAGTACTTTCCTTATCACATGTGCTTTTGTTATTATACTGACAGATTCTAAATGCATAGTCATTATTTTGTTTGTTAATTGAAAAATGCTGTCCAAAGACATTTGCGTTCATAGAACTTCTATATTCAACATCCATATTAGGACAAGAGGTGTTTCAAGGAATTGATATTAGATGAATAGTTGCAAGTTAAATCTGGTGGTCCCTTATTGCCTCCTGTTTGTGAGCAGTGAGTTCTGCTGGCAGAAAACTTCTCGCCATCAGTACTCTTCTTTCTACTTGTGGCAGTGAACTTCACTGTGGAACATTTTTGCCTTGTGACCAAGCACTGCTGAGAGGTGACCCAGACCCCGTTGCACACAGCAGCAGTCAGGACATGGGTGAGCTTGGCTGCTTATGTGAAACTGCAGTGCAAATGTGGTGGGGGGCAAAACATTTCAAGAAAGCCTTTGAACTCCGAGGAGGAGGAGAAAATTAACAAACAGGACACAGTGAGGGAAGAAATACTGACAAACCTATTTGAGTGTCTTGATAGGCCATTGAGAAGTGGAGAAATAAAACTCGGGGCTGACATCTATTATGCCAACCTGACAGAAGGTTAATGGAAAAAAATGTTTGGGAGCAACTGCAGTAATACTGAGACTTGACTAAACATACAAACTTTGGTTTGTGTTTCCTATTCCTGGGGATATGTAAACTGATGAGACATGTTTCTTCCATTCACTATACTGTGTTTCAATTACTTGATATTTTAGACTGTTACTTACTGTATTTATATGCAAATACACCATTGGATGTGAAACTCATGTACCAATGACTCAGAATTTCAGAAGTCTGAGAGGAAAGCAACGAAATATCTTACCTTTCATAATAACTGTAACCTGGTAGAAGAATTTGCTGAATATGGTTTTTATGTTCCTCAGGCACTTTTGTTAGTAATGTTACTGGACAATGATGAAAATGCATAACTACAGAAAGTCACCTCCTAGTTTATGTGTCATGACACCTGATTTGGAAGGCAACTACGTCCCTCATTTTTGCACTATCAGCTATTTCTGAAATAGGCTGTGCAAACTTACAACTAGCAGATAATTCCTTTGCTGGGTATGTAAGAAAACAAGCTGGTCAGATTAATTCTAAGTAATATTTCAATTTTTTTTTACCATTTTCATTTCTATCTAGTGCAAAAAAGGTAGCAAATTTAACTAGATAGATGGTTTTAAACAGACCCAGTTTAGACAACAAACCACTTTTTTTTTTTTACATTTCTGGAGAATCAGCTTACTTAGAAAATATATTATTAAAAATAGGAATTATTTTCTACAGATGAATGTTTATAAGACTGTATTTCCTAAAGAAAACTGTGAAATTTCCATATGTGGATATCTTCTCTTTCCTGTCCTTTCCTGCACCTTGTCCTTGGATATTTCAGCCTGATCTAGCTTGTGGACTTTTTCCCCAACTTTTTGGCATCCTCCTTTGCATAGCAGTTACATCTACATTCTTCCATTCTTTCTCTCTCTCGATATATTAACAGTGGGTCCCATGAAACTAATTAGTCTTCAAACATGCATAAGCCTAAATTTTCAAAGTATAAGCTAAGTAATCAAAATAGTCTCTCTTTATCTCTGTGTAGGTCTTAATGCAGCTGAGTGTTCTGCTATTGATCTTCAATCCTTGGTTTTAGTAGTTGTGAAGATGCATTCTAGGATATTTGAGAACATGATTAAAACAAAAAAAAAAATCTGCTATTAAAGCTCAGCCTAAATGCTGAGTAATCAGAGTAGACAACGTAGGTGGGGCAAAATGGGTATGTGGAAAAGTGATTGGGCTTGCTGAAGCTGTATGATGAAGCTAGAGGTGAAATCCAGGTTTCTGGATGTGTTGTTTAAAGACTTGCAACTGCATCATGCTATCATAGATTGTGACAATAGTGGTAGGTTTAAAAAAACAATGTAGCATGATTTCTTGAATAAACAGTGCCTGTCTTGCAAAAGCTATATACTGGATTTAGACTAACATATTTATATAAATAAATGACAGTGCTAGGGACTTCTGTTTTTCTATGTTTTGAATGAATTTAATTCCAGAATAGAGGGATGGATCCTTACTTATAATTATTATAAGAGTTCCTCTTAATTTGCATTCAGGAAAAATATGCTGTGAGCCAAGTTTCTGAGCCTCTGCAAGATTTTCTGCTAGGTTCCTGTACAACTGCCTGACAGCTTCAAGGAAGGCTCCTCTGTACCAGCATTACAAACACTCACAATGTGTATAGTTTCAGTATGCATCTTAGCCAAAAGCAGTATATCCCCTACTTTCTTTGCATGAACTTCTTTCAGTGGAAGTGAGCTCATTATTTTTAGCTTGTTTCATTTATAAGAAGTTCATAATCTGCTGTTCAAAACTTGAAAAGTTGCTAGTGAGTAAGTGGAAAATACCAAGATTCAATGGGAAATATACCACCATAAACACTGCCCTAGGATTGTTAGTACTTTTAGAAAAGGCTTGTAATAATGAAAAATTATCAGTTTCTTGTAATGGAATTTCAGCTAAACTAGGATTCATGGACATCATTAGGGATCAGTTAGAATTCAGCTAATGTGCCCAGTTTTTTAGAATTTTGTAGCTTCAAGTTAGGTTTATTTTGATCTTAATAGCTGAAGATTCAGTTAAGCATTTAATTTAGTTTTATGTTGTGCATATTCTTTGTGGGCTGTTTTACTCATGTACCAAATGCACAGCTGGGGGAATTACCTTCTCTTAGCTATAACTGATTAACAGCTTGGATTTTATTTATTTTAGGTGGCAATGTAACCAACATTATTACAGTATTTGTAATAGGTTACCAAGTAAGCAAAGATAGTACTTGATCTGCAGCTAATCTTGAGACAGTTCTGCTTCACTTCTCCCAGTGAGTTGGCTGTGCCTGAAGTGTTGGGAAATCTGTGCAAAAATGTTTTTTGTAACTTCTAAAATATTTAGCAACACTTTTCAGGCCCAGTAAAACATGAGAAGCCCTTGAGGTTTCATCTTGCAAGAATTTTTATGTGTACATAGTTATTTTTCTGTAGACTCACTATGATAATAAACGTATGTGTTTAAGGACTGAGATGTGAATGATCACTATGGATCATTTCATGTAAATATGAAATGTTATATAGAAGGTTAAATATCTTTAATAATAGAGAACACAATTTAGGGCATGAAGTTGATTGCCTATGTGATTAAAAGTCTGGGAGACTAACTATCTGAACTGGAACTTGGCCAAGGCATCGTGACTAACAAGCCTGTTCTTGCAAGAAAATGTCAGAAAAATTCTGATAGCCATGTGTGGTCAAAATTTCTGCTTTGTCTAAATTAAGCCATATCAAAACATAACACTGCCATGCACAAAATCCCATGCCAGCATTTGGCAAAGTACTTCTTCTGTTCATGCATTTGTGCTGGAGAAAGCTGACTGTATACAGCATCAAGGCAAACAACTTTGAAAGCATTTATTTTTAATTTCCTAGGAAGCCAAATGCTGCTGCAAATCCCATTCTATGATTATAATTTACCCTCCATTCATTTATAGAACTGTCATAAAAGTCAATGGGAGGGACTGGTACTGTAAAAACTTGAAAATGTCTTATTGTTGGTTGTTAAAATGATAGATGTTTTAGAACAGTGACTGTGGTATGAACTCAGCATATGTTCTACTTCCATCTGGCCTGCTACTGTTTTGTCAAAGATGGAAAACAGCACACGTTTGGTTGCACACATTGTCGTAAGAGAAACTCTCTCACCTGTACAGCTGACAAATTTCTTTTGTAATCATATCTGTGTAATCCCAGGCTGTGCTCCTGTAACCATTACATTTTATCCTGTTGGAGCCTAAGTTGACTGAATTAAACAGGACTTCTTACATAACTGAAGTTCTATGTTTGTAGGCAAATAGTCTGTGCATCTCACCCGATGTTCTCTTTCTCATGCAAAAGCCCCACCTTAAAGGCTCAGGCTTTAGGAGGTAGCTACAGGCCTTAGAATCTATGCCTGTTGGGTTTTAGACAGTGACTGTATAAACCAAACAGGTTGGTAAATACAGCTGATGCTTATGATAGTGAAATAGCTTTGGAAGACCTCCCATGGCACTGTACTTCTGTGTCCTGTTTCTGTTTGTGGTACTGGCTCTGCAGAAGGCTGCTTTGCCTTTCTCCTAGTATTTTGTGAAAGTGACAAAAAAGCTAGCCCTACAGAAAGGTGGGTGGAAATGTGAAGACAGCAGTTGAACCAGTAATATACCAGTAACATACCTCATCTTTCTGTGTTGTGAGGATTCATTTATAAAACAGTATGAAGAAAATCTAAATTTAGGTCTTTTAAATAAATTAAGTGATTTTTCTGGGATTCAGAAAAACAAAACACAAAACCAAACTGTACTATAAGCTAAAAATTAAGAGGAGATACACATATTATGGCCTGATGTAGTAAAGTACTTCCAGGTGCTTACTGGACTTCAGCAGTGCTTTAATACAAAATACATTTCATTCACACTCACAGAATTTACTGAGCTTAGTCAGAAATTCCCCACTGAAGCTGATAATGCTTCGTGCCTATTCTAGATAGGTAAATTCTCAATCTCTGTAATTATGCCTATTACATTATTATAGTTGTTAATGTTCTCACCTTTCAGAATTCTTCCAAGAATTAGCTGAGTTACAGCAGGTAATTAGAAAAACATTTACACTTTATACATCTTTTAAAGTAACTGGACTAAGGAATTATTTCTGCATTTAAAAAAGAAAGAAAATGATGACTGGTATTCTAAATCTGATCCCACATTTGATCAAAATTAACTTCAGAGGAGCTTTTGCCTTAAAGGGTGTAGGATCAGACATTGTATTTTGGCACATCATGTTGCACTTGGATGTGATGTATAAAGTTAGATGCTTAAGTACCCAGGTAGGGTCCAGCTACACACTCCAGTTTCACTTGAAGTGGAAGCTCTTTGAGTGCTCATTGTCTTTAGAAACAAGATTGTCTTTGTTTAGGAGTCCAGGTACTGACTTTGGTGCCTGACTTAATCCACCCGAATTTGGATGGTTTTATGGTTCACTTTGTTTTTGATCGGCAAGTAATTGAAAATATTTTTCCTTAAGTTAGTAGAAGTCTTATCAGAAGTCTGGGAGATACTAAGAAAAGACCTGTGGTAACGTTTAGGATGTGTCTACATTTTTTTTAAGCATGTGGTTTGATACTGCACTAGTATGGTAACTTGATAGTTTGTGTTCCAACATGGTTTAATAAACATTACTGTACATAATTTCATTACAAAGAAATTACCTCTTTATTGTCTTTGACTCATTTAAAAGCTCTAATTAAGGATATAGTAAACATGAAAATCTCTCCTAATGCTTTAGGCTTTTTTAGCTGTTATCTGAAGAACACTGATGCTTCCTATTAGGACAGAAATGAATTAAAAAGTTTGGTTGATGAACTCAGGTGGGTTTTTATTTTTAGCAATGACAAGGGTACTCAATATGAATAGTATTTTAATTCAGCAAACTTTTTTAAAGTTAGTTTGGTTAGAATTTTAGTACATCTGGGCTAGCAAAATATTTTAGAAGAAAATAATTTAAAGGACCTGACTTTCCTATTACAAATTTGATTCAACTTTTTAATGAGTTAAAATTTACAATACTCCCAGACACCTCAATATTCCATTACCTTGCCTTTTAAAAAGGGCTGTACGTTTGTTGAAACCTTGCAATATATCACAATATATCACAATATTACTCATAGCAAAGAACCTCTCCTTTCTTAAGGGTATATAAGCCTGTCTGGCAGTGTCCAATTCAGTATCATTAGTTCTAGAATTCTTTTTGTGTTGCCATAAAACAATGAATACTTTCACCTTAGTATCAGAAATAAGTAGTAATATATATACTCCTTCCACTGATTATGTTTTTTGTTAAAACCTGTTTGCTCTCCTATCACAAGCAGTATTGTGACACATTATTTATCGTTGCTGAGATCAAATAACACAAACATGGAAGAGTAACTGGTATCATTCAGTTCTGGAAAGCAGAGTGCTGAATCAGAGTCCTCACTTAACTCACATGCATCGTACACAGCTCTGTGTTTGAAATTGACTTAAGTTTACTATCCCTGATGTCTATTCAGCAGATTTTTACATGCTGTGTGGAATCACACCATCACACCAAAAAGAAGTGGTCAGTTTATGCTTACTAACCTGCAGTTTCTCTGTAAACAGCCTTGGTACTAACAGCACTACATGCAAGGCTAGTGCCACTGTACATGATACAATCACTTGATCATTCCTGGCAATGAACACAAAGACAGACTGGGGCCAAAATCAAATTAATTTGGGAGATCAATGTAAACCTTTACTCCACTTTGGCATTTCCTCCTCCTTCAAATTAGACTTGGCTTTCCAAGGATGAGCCATATGAAGGAGAGCGGGAGTCAAGGTTAAACTCATCATGTCCAAGGCACTAGTATGTTTGTATCAGGGAGAGGCATTTTCTGTTACAGCGATGTGGATCCATAGGATCATGAGACAAGATTTCTGCCTTAAATGTTGAAGTCACTTAGACGTGTTTGAATTCATTCTACAAAGTCATCCTGAGGCTTAGCAAAATTAATCCTCATCCTGTGTTGCGAGGGAAGAATAGAAATCCATCACCTTTAAACACAACACACTGTGCAAATCAATGGCTTTAGAGTGGCATGAAATCTTTGCAGATTTTGCAAAGCAAGTGCTCTGTCTTTTCCCTTATTGTTTGCCCTTCACTTGACATACAGCAAGAGATGCAGCAAGAGACATGTGTCACTTAAAACATGCCATAACAGTGTTTGCTCTGGAAGGTTTCCCTTCAATCTGTTTGAACAAGCAGGCATAATAAATGAATAAATATACACAAAACTTCACCTAGTTACAAAGTTGATAGAACCCCTTTTCCGTCCCCCCGCCTTGAGCAGAGCCAACCCCAGGCAAGCTATTCCCTTCAGCCTGAGCTGGAGTGCCACGATCATATTGCACCAGCTCACTTGTTGCACGGTGCCAAGGTGGCATCTCCCCTCTGCTCAACCCACAGAAACTTCACAGAATCACGTTTCGGCGGAGCCCGTTCAAAGGGCTTCTCCTCTCCAGCCTCTTACCTGCATGTGTCCCTGGTACATTCTGCTTTGTCAGGTTCAGGTGCCCCTCAGGCCGACAGGTTGTGGGTGTATGCTGGGGTGGGGGCACTGCTCCTGTGCACTCGATTAAAAGGGGGGGGGGGGGAAGCTTGACCCTGAAAGATCTATTTTTTGCAAAAGATTCAGTTTGTCCTGGAAGCTGCTTTCTGTAACCCAGCGATCTGGGCTGCTTTCTCCCCTCCTCTCTTCTGCTTCTCTCTCCCTCTCTCCCTTTGTAATGCGGTACTGCAAAGGAGCTGTTCCTCGCGGGGTGCTGGGGGGGGCGGGCCGGACCCAGGCGGCAGCGGCTGCGGGGCTGCCGGGCGGGGAGCACGGCGGGGCGGAGCGGGGCCGCCCGCAACCGGGCCTCGCCCGCCGCACCTCACCTTGTCCCGCCGCCCCGGCCTGCCCGCCTGGCGGCCCTGGCCCGGGCGGCCCTCCCCCGCCTCCCGCAGGCAGCCCCGGCCTCCCTCCCCCTTCCTCTCCTCCCTCCCCTCCTCCCTCCTATCTTCTCTCCTCCCTCCATCCCTCCCTCCCTCTTTCCCTCCCTCACTCCCTCCCGCCGTCCGCAGGGGGAGCGCGCGGCATCCGGGGAACGCGCGGAGCCCCGCGGAGCGCGGCGGCCACCGGGCGTAGCCCAGCCGGCATCTCGGGGAAATCGCGGTCCCCGGCCCCGCCAGGGACTGGCGACTCCTACTGCAGCGATTAAAAAAAAATAAAGTAAGCATAACAACAAAAAAATCGGAGTGTCCCGGAGCTAGAACGCGGCATAACCTGAATCTGGCACACGGAGCCTCCCGGCTGGCCGCGAGTTTTGCCTCGCGGCGTGGAAGGAGAGGGGACGCGCAGGGAAAGGGGTCCGGGTGCGGGCGCATCCCGGGGAATGGTTGCATCCCCACCTGGGGTCGGCTGCTCTCTGCTCACAGCCCTGCCTCACCGCTGGTGCAGCTGGAAAGGGCTGCTTGCTGCTGCCTGCAGCACTGGAAAAGTTTGGCAGTGTAGAACCAGAGGGATGTACGGGCTGCGACCGTAATTAAACGGACTTCTAGTAAAATGCTTGGGTTAGGACTTACCCTGTGCTTTGTGTGTGAACAGCAAACGTGATCTGTCGTGATTCACCAGAAGGTATCGGGAGACTCTTGGTCTAGTTTGGTAGTATTGCTTGGTAATGTTTTTCAACGCTTAAAAAAAAAGTCACATAGTAAAAAATCGGGTAATAGCCTGTACATGCAGAATTCTAGCCTTGTAAATGGGCACAACAGGCCTAGATAAATCCTGCAAGTGACACCTGCATTATCTTGGATCCAGCTTTTTTTTCCTTTCCCCCACCTCAAACTCTAAACTTCTCATCTGGTAAAAAGAGCAGCTGCATCATTTTTATTGCAAATTTCTGTCCCACCCAGCACATCTATATTCAGTAGCACAGAAAACATCCAGCACCTGGAATTTGCTAGATTGTATAATTTCTTTGAGCTCTCAAGTCTTACTATTAAACTACACAAAACTTCATTTTGCTTTTGACTGACTAGAGCAATCCAACCTTTAGCACGTTCCAGTACTAGAGCAATGCAAAATAGATTTCTTACTCCTGAAATGAGCACATTTCTATTATCACAGCTCTCATTTTAGCTGACTAAATATGCCTTTTTGAAGTGTTCCTATTCAGCTAAAAAAAAAAAGGGGGTTTGCAGAACATGAGTTGTTCAGCGATGGCACAAGAAAATCTAGCCAATTTTTTTTTTTTTTTAATAGAATCATAGAAAGGTTTGGGTTGAAAGGGACCTTAAAGTTCATCTAGTTCCAACCCCCGTACGTGGGCAGGGACACCTTCCACTAGACCAGGTTGCTCCAAGCCCCATCCAATCTGGCCTTGAATACTTCCAGGGATGGGGCATCCACAGTTTCTCTGAAGAAGCTGTGCTAGTGTCTCACCACCCTCATAGTAAAGAATTCCTGCCTAATATCTAATCTAAATCTCCTCTCTTGCAGTTTAAAGCCATTACCCCTAGTCCTATCACTACATGCCCTTGTAAAAAGTCCCTATGTAGGGATGTTTTAATTCACTTAAACTTGAGAGTTTTATTTTTTAGATAGATAGGAAAAGTGATGGTTCTTTCGCAACCCATGAATATGTATCCAGCTCAGAGATTTTCCGAATAGCCTAGCAGTTTAGCCATGCATTGGTGATAAAATAAGAAATGAATAGGTTTTTTTTCTAAATCCCTTAAGCTGCTTTGAAAACCTCAATTAAGAGTTGAAGAGCTTAAAATACTTCTTTGTGATTGTCCATACATATTAGATATATCTTACTGTAAAACTTTGCTGTGAAATACAAAAGGTGACTGTACTTACATAGATGAAAATACCAGATTTGAATTACTGTGGCTTCACTAAAAATATGAAATATGGAGTACAGATTTTTCAGATATAAATATCTGCCTGCCTTTGTGCTCAATTTAGAAGAAAGTTTAGGTCTGGATGAAAAAAGTAAGTCCTATTTAAACTTGGAGCCTTGGTGTTTTTGGTGTTTGTTGAACAGAGACGTATTAAAGTCTTAAGCTTTTACTAATCTTGAACTTTTTCGCTCTGACTACAGTAGATCCAGAAAAACCTTTCCTAAGTTAGTGTCCAAGTTTTCTTCAGTAGCTGAATGTTTTTAAGGCATATGAACATTTCTTTTTTATTGTTGTTTTAACTACAGGGCCCTTTTGTTTTTCTTGGGGGGGGAAGTTGGGGTAAATTTGTCAACACCAGTATGTAGCAATACCTGTTTTTTCTAAATTTAAGTATGTGTATAATTGTTTAAATTTTTCATTTGTGGTAAGAAAAAGCACAGAGTAGAAGAACTGTTAAATTGGGAATGATTATTCATGGTATCTTCTTTGTGGGTGAGAGACAAACATCAGTAGAATCTGGCAAGATCTAAACGCTGTATATGAGATTTTTCAGTATAGCGTGTGTTGGAACAGGCATTTTTCTTAATGCACCAGAAGCAGGTGCATTCATCTCTCAGTTTGTTGGTGCAGTGGCATACTGATGCCACAATTGACAGGATCTGGCAGATCCAGTAAAGCAAGGTAGATCCAGCATTTACCTTTTTCTTCAGGAGGGGGCTAAATCACTTGGCACCGGTCAGTAAGAAGCCTGGCAAAGCAGCAGTAGGTGCAGTGGAGAGATGGAGGGAGATGTATGCGTGGAGAGATGGATGGCTTTCTTCTGAAGGAGCTGTTCTTTAAGTGTCTTTCAGTACAAGCAACACATGCACATACAGTGCTGTGCTTCCACAGTGTGAACTGCCTTTGCTCTAGCACTTCATCAGAGAAAGCTTCAGCAAGATTGTTTCTCTTTCTGTCTAGTTCTAATCTGGAATCAATGCAAGATATTTACAGCTTAGTTATTGTGCAATTTCAAAAATATGACAGTGGGTGGGACAGAAAGTGTTAACATGTAATTCTGAAATGTAAATATAAAGGCAGGTTCTTTATCACTTAAGAAGAGGTGAGTGCCAGGACCCATGTTGTTTGTGACTCTGAATGGGAAGGTCTGTTTTGTTACAGGGTATGTTTAATCGCACAAGGTTCACTTGCCTAAAATACTTTAAAAATATTTTTCCATTGTGGTCCCTTTTGGTCTTTCTGTGTGGCTGCATTCATATGTGAACCAGTGATGCCTGTGTGCTCTGAGCTCTCTAAGCTTTGTTGTTTGTTATGGCAAAAAGGGGAAAAATCGTGGTAGAAAATATGAAAGTCAGAATGTTTGTTAAGAAAAAGAGGAGTCACCATATGGCTCAACAGATTTTAATTAATATTAAATTGCCAGGGGAAATTTTGCAAAAAGTCAAATAAAAGTCCTTTATTTTACAAATAAATGCTCAGAATTTGTTTTCAAATAGATTTCTGGGACAATTAGGACTATTAGCCTAGGGATAGTAATGGGACTGCAAGAGCATTTTCAGAAATACAGAAGTGCACAAGGTGTTTTTGGAGAACCTGGCAGGTACATAGTTACTGTCAAACCCCTGACATTTAACTCCTACTGGGAGACCTGTTGATTTTCAATAGCAGTTGATTTTCATTCCTTTAGGCCTTATTGATATTGGTGTCATCCTGCAAATTTAGTTTTAAACCACTGACTCTAAAATTGCACAAGACAACACTTGTTGTCTAGACGCCAACTTTACAGTTATCATGGTAGTCTTCATTAATCAAGTGATTGGAATGGCAAAGAATCCACATGGTAAGGGCAAGTAATTATTTTTATTTGGGAAATCATGAGATGATAAACAGACCTGCACATTCCAAGTCAGAAAAGTCAATAGATACCCAGTGTGAAACATGCAGTTTAAGTGCTCCTCCTTGACAGGGATGCTTTTCTGAAGGTGGGCAATCTTTAACTTGAAGGAAAACGAGTTTCAGTAGCTGTAAGTTGTACCCAGTGTGCTCAATGGAAGAGTTTTAAATGCAAATTGAGGGTGATGATTAGTGGAATTGGATGCAGCAGTTGCCTGGGATGTGCTGTATTCCTGCAGCTTCAGAAGCAAGACTTGGAGAGAGCACTTTGGGGAACTCAGGCCTCAGCATGCACAGCAGGTTGTTGTTTCCATCAGTCCACTGTGCTTCTCAGATCTCTCTGAATTTTTTGGTGTTTCACATGTATGACAACAGATTGTGTTGCCAGCATCCAGTGGTAGCATATGTTTGGTCACAAAGACACAGATTTGCTGCTTGGTTCAATAGTGGATTAGTGTTCTGGTGAATATACCTTATATAAAACATCAGTCTATTACATGGTCATGTAACCATAGAGATAATAAGTAATCTGCATACATGGACATTCTTTGGATTAGTTTAGGCCTAATTCCTACATTTTATTAAGAAATAGATCTTTATAAACATGAATACTAATAAATGTTTTCATTAATTATTTCTGATAACTGAAAAGAATTGGCTTAACTTGTGAAAACACAGAGGTGATTAAAAATTAACTACCAAAAAAACTCAAGCTTATTCTTAGACTTAACTGAGGTGCAAAAACTGTGAAAATTAAATACAGTTGTTAATGTATTAATAGTCTTAAATCTTTATAACATAGAATTAAGGATTTGTAATATTGTTAGTTCTGGCAAATTTTAATTGCACTTTATACTTGGTTTTCTAGTTGCAGCTGTAAGGTACAAACAGTACAACCACACATCAATGAAAGCACTAATTGTATTATGTATTTACACATTGCTTTTGTATGCTAACATGATTTATATGTGTTTAGGAAATGCATGTATGTGCTTTACATACATTAATGAATAATAAATTTGAGCAACACACAATCCTAAATTAATTTTAAAACGCTAAAAGTTTTGCTAACGATGCATATAGAACATTTAATTAACAAGACTCAACATAGAAACCACAAGTCACAGTAACAAACAGCAATTAGATTGTAATAAGCCTGAGTAGAATACTAACAGGATAATTCTTTGTTATGTAGGGATCACACTAGTTTTTTTCACCTGTAATTCTGTGCCTCTCAGTAAATACCAGCACTTGTCAACAGTATGAAGAAAAAAGACCATGTTATTACTGATTATGACCAACAAACAAACTCCACTGTCCGATTTCATTTGAAACTTTCGTTGCTGTTACCCTGATTTATGTATAGCATGCCCCTTGTTATCCCAATTGTATGTAGAGGGTAAGTGCTGTGAGGGGGCAGAGGAGGGAGCAGGCCAGCTGCATCCCTCTGAGCAGTCCTACGTGCTGTACAGGTGGTGGCATGGGATGGGGCAAGGTCACTGCTACCACACAGCCTGTGCCACTCCTGTGGAGAAACTGTGACTTCCTTAGGAAAGGTGGGCTCTGAGTGGGCTTTTCACATACATTTGTATTGAGCTCTGCAGCAGCTCATGCTGCAAAATGTGGCCTGTTTGAGGGAGGATAAAGTAATGGTTGTCCATTAATGGATCGCCCACATCAAATTGTAAGAGCAGGAAATGGCCTTCTAGTAGATCTGTCCTGCCGTTACCCTGTATGGTTCTATCTGTTGGCACCACAGTTAATGTTGTTTGTCCAGCCATACATTCAGCCTCCTAGCAGAGGAGATTTTCTTTGTGGTCAGAGAGGCTGTTTTCAATGTGAAGGAACACTGTTCTCCACACAGAAATGTCTTATGCAAAAAGGATCTTCTGCTTACTTAGATAAAGAAAGCAGGAGAAAGCCAGTCACTCTGGTTTCTCTATGCACCTGATGGCAAATTCCAAGAAAACTACATTTCAATGGCCAAATGGCCACTGCTCCTAAGTTTTCCTGAATTTGGACCCTGGCATGCTTCTGCTGGGGTAAACAAACTTTTCACTGACTCCAGTGAAATGGAGTGTGTGGATAAAGGCTTCATGTACTTAAGTGTTGCAGACCATTTCTCATTTATTAAGGAGAAAAAAGTTGTATGGAAGTTATAGAATCTCCAGGCATACACCTATACTGCAGTTCCTGTGACTGCAGCGTAGCATAAAGATACTAGGGTTGAGTCTGCTGCCTCTTGTTGAAAGTCTCAACATGTGGAAAGACCACAGCCCCCAGGATAAGCAGCTCCAGTGCTTAACTATCATACTGTTTGAAAGTTTTTACTATTGACCTTGCTTAAATATGCATTGCTGAACTTTATGCCCTTTCTTTCTTTCTGCTTTAGCTAAAATTGATTTGGAGAAGGATATATTCCCTTTCCCTTTGTAGTTGTAGACATTTTAAGAAAATCACTGCATCTCCCTCAATTTCCTCTTTTCTAGAGTAAGCAACCCCAGTTCCTTAAACCTTGTCACGTAAGTTGGGTTTTCTGGATGTTGATTATCTTTCTTACTACTTTCCTTAGGCTGATTTACTTCCGTAATGTCCAAAATAGGACAAGTACTCTAGTCTACTCTCATTCAGTAGACCAGGACGTTTCTTGTTGCAACACCATGATGCTGTTGGGTCATGTTCAGCTTGCAATGTCTGTTACCTTGGTGATATTCCTGAATCATTTCTTTACCCACTGTGTTTTTCTGGTTTTGATTAGTCCTACCTAACTGTAGAATATTGCCACGGTACCTATCGACTTGTATCCTACTTATTCAAAACCATTTTCCTACTTTATCTAGACATTTTGATATTCTGATCATGTCCTCGTCTTGTTCCCACAAGCTTTTCCAGCTTCACGTTGCCTGCAAATTTAACAAATATGTTTGCTATTCCTTTAGCCAAATCATTAATCAAAGTACTGAATTATGTGCTCTTCTATGGAATGCCACTTGAGAAACCCCTCTAGTTTGACAGTGAATCATCAATAACTATTTTCTGAGTAGAGTTAAGCAGCCATCTAAGAGTGATTTTTCTAGACCATGTTTCCCCCAGCTGTTTATGGCAATATCATAAAGTTCTTATTAAAATATCTAATTTTTTTGTCTGTCTGTGATGCCTGTTACCTATTGTACAGAGAAAACAGTCTGCGTTGCTGGTTGCTCATCCCTTTATCGTCTTCTAGATCTTTCAATTGTTTGGTTGATTAATTGTTATAGTGTTCCTGCTGTAATTAGAAGAAAGCTTCCTGGTCTTTCTTTCCCCTGTTTTTAATGATAAGCACTATGTTTGTACCTGTTTACAAGTTCAATTTAATGTTTCTGAGGGAGGTTCAATCTATGCTCAGAGTATCTGAGTGTGAATTTGAGCAGGTGTAGTTATTCTGAAAATGACTAACTTGCCAAAATACTTTAAAGTCTTTCTTTTCCCATCACTGGTGTTAGGTCTGGTAGACTTCTGATCACAGGTGACCATCTTAGGGAATTTAAATAATTTTTTTTTTCAGACAGCAGTAATATTTTAACAGCAGGTAACTCACTGGGGGTTCCAAAACATGTTTTAGAAGCTATGTAACTATGCAGGCATTAACCTGATCCAACCTCCTCCTGTCTGTGGCCAGATGTATGCTAGTATCCAAGCTGGTGTTGGTTTAAAGCTGGCTTTGGTGTGTCTGCACTACATTGCCAGTGAGTGCAATGGAAACACATCAATTTACCTTGAAGTTCAGAAAGATTACTTATGTAGAATACTTGCTCACAGAGTTAATAAAAATCTGGTTTAAATGGTTTAGTATAGCTAAAAATGTTTACATAGTGCCAGTACCTAAAACATACTAGACCTCAAATGAACAGATGATTTGCAAGGATTTTCTGATCATTTTTCTTGAGTATAAAAATGTTTTACAGATCTCAAAGTGAAATAATTTGCTCTTTAATCAGTTTTTATCCACTTGTGATTACTGATAATATAGGTGACACATTCCTCTTAACATATCAACTGCTTCACTTTTTGTTGTACTTGACAAACCTTGAGAATTTACTGGATTCAGTGACGTACCCATTTAGAGTGACTCCAGACACTTACATAAGGGATTTTCTGGCAGCGAAAGGTTTAATATTGCTGTACAAATTCTGAGTAGCCAGCATGAAAAAGATACAAGAACACTTTGTACCTCAGATCCTATTCAATACAAAAGAAAGAAGGAATTTTGGTGAAGTATGAATATTCTTAATCACTGGAGAGGTACTGCAATAGAGAAGTTTAAAAACTCTAAGAGCTTGCTCTTATGAATTGTTTTTAAACTGCTGATCTCAAAGCATTTTGGGATCAACTGCTGTTATCTGCATTCTGTACAGGTAAAGATAGAGATTGGGAAATTATTTTTGTTTCATCACTAACTGTGGAGGTTGTTAAACAGCTGCTGTTCAAGTTAAGACATTTTATGATCAGGAGTTCCAATAATATTCATCAGGAAGTATTCAAGGGACCACTTAATGTCCCCGGACTGTTAATGTTGTGTTTTATTAATTGATATAGCACTGGGAAGGCAAATACTGTGCCAGAATTTTAATGGTATGGCTTAGTAATTACAGACCTTTCAGCCTGGTGCCAATCCTTGGCAAAATGATGGAAGACTAATATGGGACATTATTAGTACAGTAATAATCAAGAATAATGGAATTTATGGCAGTTCTCATTGGTTTATGGAAAATATATTTTGTCAAACTAACTCAATAGCTTTCTTATGATATATGAGGATTGTTTGACTGTTGTAGTGCTGATGTAATGGACTTTCTTAGGGCATTTGTCATGGTACCACAGAACCTTTGATTAAGAAATAAGGATAATGCAAATTAAACTGGGCAATGCATTGAAAGGACCTAAACCTGCTTATCTGGTAGTCTTAATATGCAAAGTGAGAATCATTATCTAATAGGATCCCTTAGGAATTGTTGGGTTGTGCTCTGTTTCCTATTTATTTTAATGACCAAAAAATATCTTAAAAATCACTAATGGTAAATTTATGTAGTCAGAATGAAGTGTGGGACTTAGGAAATAAAGTTAGCTTATGAAGTGATCCATAAATCATATGTTTCCATAAAACTGAAGGTAATACCAATATACATATATTTGTTTTATATATGTATATTTTCATGAATATGAGCAAATAGTTTTTGCAGGGTGAATGGCTCTATGCTGAGAAATAACAACTGAGAAGTTTTTGGGAGATCATGATAGATCATTGGTTGAATGTAGTTTGTGATTTCACTGTCACACAACAGCCAATGGCCTAAAGAGAAGTTTCAAACAGGAATCATGTTATGCTACTTCTGTGTCAGTAGTGACAGTGTGATAACTTCTGAAATACCTGAGTACATGTGAAGGTTCAGATTCATGTTTCATAAAGGAATGAAGAGTTGGGGAAGGCTTAGAGAGTGATTAATGGATTTGACATTTTGTGGAGCGAGATACTCAAGGGCTTGAACCTATTTAGTTTAAGAAATGATAATTTATCACAGCCTGTATGTATGTAAGGCACAGAATATGGCACTGGAAAACTTTTCAACAGAGCAATTATTAAAAAAAAAAAAAGGTGGAAAGTTGGAAGTTAGGCAACAGTAGACTCTAGGTGCACATTTTTATAATAAAAATAATAAACAGCTGAAATTGTTGTTAAAGGATCATTGTGGATTCTCTGGAGCTTTTAAAATTGAGATTACTTTTTTTTTTTTCTGAAAAATACATTCTGTGTCAAGTAGGAATGGATTTAGAGTGGACCTATAGCTGTCTTATAGGAACAATCAATCATAATTACTGGTTTTGTAATCTCTAAACTGATTTACTCAAGCCTACCCAATGGGACACTGGCAGAAGTCAGGCTGGTACCTGCTCTTACTGATTCCCAAGCTGCAGTGTTATCCTTTATAACATACAACTTCCTACTAAATAAGAGAAAGGGTGGGATTTCTTTTAAATGTGTTTCTTTACTTGGGCATGTGTATGTGAATGCTGCTTTCGTGCCCAGTGTAGGAGATTAAAGGAAGTTTTTTTTTCCCATCTGTGCACCTTGCCCAGAAACAATTACAAAGCTGTACTTCTGGAGTGCAGAAGCATTGAAACCCCACATGTGGACAAACCTGAACCTCAGATCCTTTCCTTGAGACTGTTGATGTCACCCTGGGCAGGCTGCTCTGGGAAGCAAGGGCTAATCTCCCACATACACTCTGTATCAGATGGAGAATGTGCTTTCTTCAGTACCCTTAGAGCCATAAAACCTTTTTTCATTACAGCTTTTAGCTTTCCTATGCTGTGCTGGCTCCCAAAGTCACTTTATTTTTTTCTGCTGAGCAGGAAGATAATGTTTCAGATGTTGATTTTTCATAATGCATGCTCAGTTTCAACTGGTAAGAATGTTTTTATTAATTATGATCCCTTCTTTTGGTTTTATTTTGGCTGAAACATCTTTGTGGGTTAAAAAGTTCCTATCACACAGCTCAAGAATCAGTTGCTGATGCACAGAAAAGGCGTCCCATGCAAAGGGAGCACACAAGGAAAGACTGTTCTGAGACCTGACTTTGTGGGATCTTGGGCATGTGTCTGTCCCACCAGCTCAGTAGGCCAAATCTGTATGTCCTTGCTCAGATACCTGAGTATGAGAGGTGCTCTTAAATTTTCAGTCCAACTGGGACAGTTCCTGAGTGATTCAATGTCACTGCTTAAGTGACTTGGTATCCTTTCTGCTTGATATAGTATCATAGAATCATCAAGGTTGGAAAAGACCTTCAAGATCATCAAGTCCATGTGGAAAGCCAGCACATCTCTGTATTTTACAGCATTTCACAGCAAGAGAGGCAACGATGCACAGAAGTATGTCCATCACCTAGTTGATACAGGAACAGATCCCCATTTGATTCCAGCACAGGTTGGTGGAGGGGACTGTGATGGACACCTGCCAAGGGAAAAGCTTAAGGGTCACAAGTTATGTAAAAATACCAGCTTCAGTTCATCTTTTCTCCTGTGTCACGACATGACTCAGGATCAGCAATTAAACCAGAGACAACAATGCTCTCAGTCCCCTCCCACCCAGGTAGGGAAGGAGAGAGAGAATTAAGGAGAGAGACTTTTCTGTATTGAAAACTAAACTAGACAGCTTTAATTATATGTACAATTATATACAAGTATGTTCAGGAATGTGCAAAAGCCTTTTGCCTCCCCCCCACCCCCAGCAACTCCCAGCACTCTCCTGAGCTGTGAGCAGTCCTGAAAACTCTCGGACCCCTGTCTGAGATAAGAGCAGAGCAGACAGGGCTGTGGGGAGAGTTGTGAGGGTCAGGGCTGAGCCTGGGGTCGATGGTGATGGATGGATGGAGTCCTCCCCATGCCATGGGGAGGATGCCAGCCATGGATGGAAGAGAAGGGAAGAAGAAGCAGGAAGGAAGTTGTCTTCTGTGATCTCTGACCTTCCTCTGAGCTTATGAAGATATATGGAGTGGAATCCCTTTGGTCAATTCTGCTGTCTGTCTAGTCCAGTCCCCCACGGGGGGGTCACAGATACGACTCTCCTGCTCTCAGTAGCATCTGTAGCAGCAGATTCACTGGGTAGAACAAACTGACCTTCGCGTCTCAGCAGAAACATCAACATTCCAGTGTTACCAGTCCACTAGCTGGAACACTTGTAGCTAGTTAAAAGAGAGCTTACTGAAGGGAAAAAAAAAATAAATCATTAAAAGGAAAATTAGCTTCATCCTGGCTCAAACCAGGACATAGAAACGGCTAGACCTGATTAATAGCAAGGAAGTAACTTCTAACTGGTGAGACTCTTTAAATGTGAGACTCAGCATGTAAGACTACTCTGCCACAAGCAAATTCTGCTGAATCTTTCCTTTTGGCTTTTCTGTAATTCACAAATAACCTGTGTTTCAGGCTCATGATTCAGTGATTCTAATCTTGTTCTTAACAGAGGCATTCATTTGACTGCACAGAGGAGAAAAAGGCATTTTGTCTTTTCTTCAGGTAGTAGCAAAGTAGCCACCTTAAAATTTTGAGATGTTTTGCTGGTAGCAGAGACAAAAGTGATTGAGATCCTTTGACATAGAATGAAAAGCACACTGTAGATTTTAAAGTTCTTTAAAGAACGTACATCCTGTGATCTAGAATATCAGCAGCAATCATCAGTTTAACAGACTAAGATAGAACAAGAGCCATCAATTACATCTTACGCCTATGTGAGAAATGTCTCTGTTTTCATACCTATGAAACCAGTGATTAAAGTGCATGGCTGGGCTCTGTCTTTTGATAAAGTGTTCTTTGAAAGCTGGCTTCCAGTTTATCAGTGTCAGGTAAACCAAGTTTATTTTAGGATTTCTTTCATCTCCATGTGATCATATAAGACTCTAATGGAGGAGGGGAAAAAGAAAAAATATTTTTACTTTGACTTTTGGCCAGTTGGTTCCTATTGTCAAAACCAGAATAAAAACTCCACTGTTTTTAGGAGAGGTGATTTGCAAAGCAAACATGAGTGGTGCAATAACACAAGTCTCACAGAAAGACATAGGATTTGTGCTCAGAGATGTTTTAGTGCTTTTGCCAATCTCATCCCAAAAATGAGCCTACTCATTACAAGCAACTGTGTGCAACTGAATAAAGCATAAAAATAAAGCTTTAAAGGAGAACACTTCAAAAAGTCCTATTCCTAACCATTGCTACATTACAAGTTTTCACTATTCACTAAGCTGAATTCTTCATTCTCTGTAATGTCTTTGCATCATTTTGAAAAATTATTTCAAAAGAAAGCTTCCTCACTTTTTCAGGGAATGTTTTATGGTTGTGTAAACGCAGGACTTAGAGCAGGAACTTACATTGTCTAATCTTGTCCTAGTGCTTTTTCTCTATAAAATTGTGACTGGCACAGTCTTCCTACCAGTGTTTTCTCACTTGTAAACTGGGGCAGAGACGTGTGCCTGTAATTAGGTACACGTGTCCCAGGACCAGTAGCGAGTGATAAAGGCTGTCACTGACAATTCATCTTAATGGGGGATTTCACATTCAGAAAGTAGCAAGAGCAGATGTGATTAGGAAAAAAAAGCAATGAGTAACAGTCAGATATAATAACACAGAGTTATAAATAAAAACAAATCATTGTGTTACGCTTACTTTCATCATGATAGACAACCTTTCACTGCTACAATACATACACAACAATAAAAGCTGCAAAATCCTGAAGAAGATCCTCAGAAGGCGTAAATTCTCATAGCTCCATGACAGTAGAGTTGTGATAATTTATACCTGACAAAGACCTGCTTTTTACTGAACAACTCGACCACTTTCAAGGTGGAATTTGTCTTTTTGCAGAGGGGTATTTACCTCCTCTGTTGTAGGCTTAGTAAGTAAATCCTACATGAAGGGCTTGGAAGGCAAACAGGTCTTGCACTGCTTTGCTGCTTTAAAGTGTGACGCCTCTGCGTTGTGGCAATGTTAAGGTGAACAATTTGGCTTCCAAAGAATTTGTAATAGGAAGGGCTTTGCTAACTGATGTGAAAGTCAGCTGGTGTCCCTTGAGATGCCATAATTAAGATACAGCAGATGTTGAGACTTTCTGAAGAAAGTACCAGTGATTAAGATATCATGTGTAGTTGAAATATGCATTTGCTTAGATATGAGGGAGAGTATAGGTAGCATGCGAGGTCCCTGTGTCATGAGACAAGGAGGAAGATGCAGTGGGTGCTGGGAGATTTGGTTAGACAAGTTCATGGCAAAATAATTAACTTGGGAAGTGTCAGGCAGATGAAGAGCAAAAATGTTGCTGATGTTTGGAAGCTGGAGGGCATGTAGAGAATTTGTACTTTGGCAAAAAAACTACTCTATAGGTCCAAGCAGGAGGCAACAGCTTAATTTTTTGATGCATTCCCTTTTACTCATTTTATTTGGATTACTGCATATCATCCTGCTTTGCTCTATAACCAAACATAGACAGACACTTTGGAGAAACGTTTGGGTTCCTGTCTTTCTCTTTTTACCTTGGAAGCTCTCAAAACTCTTGTCCTTCTCCAAAGTATGGAATGATTTCCAACTGAATCTGCATTATGGCATTATTCCATTTGCTAGGGAAACCTTACTTAGTGTGTATCTGCTCCTTGTGACACACAGGGTGTCTCTTTTTGATGTGTT
Organism: Hemiprocne comata; assembly: GCA_020745705.1. NCBI lineage: Eukaryota > Metazoa > Chordata > Aves > Apodiformes > Apodidae > Hemiprocne > Hemiprocne comata. The sequence goes on along the minus strand of CM036594.1, from coordinate 19,418,333 downwards.
CTAAATCCTTCCAACAGCTGATTCTGGGATGCTGATGTTCCTCTTCGTAAATCAAAGCCAGCAAAATGCTTTGCACGTACTGCTTATGCAAGCTTTAGTTCAAAAATGGAGTGATGTTTCTGTTAAGGATTCAGAAAATGCATTAGTCTGTATAATATTGAAACCTTGGCTCCAGTGATGGATAAAAAGACCTTAATATGTTCAATTAAAACTTCACAATTCTTTTAATAATAATAGATTACACTGTCACCCTACAAGAACTGTGAAAGGAGTTAATAGTGATCAAAATATCTACTGTACCTGTGTCTCAGTTTTCTTACATTACTGGCATATTAGCTCTGCTGTCTTGTCTAAATTCCAATTTAAACAGTTACCTTCTGCCCACCTTAATTCTAGCTCCTTCCCAAGCACTCAGCACTCCTGTTGGGTCCCCTACTTATCCTTTATTTCTGCTCTAACCCGTTGAGCAGTTATTGGGAGCTGTCAAGCTATGAAGCTCTAGTGCATTCAGTATACTTTTATATATATTTCAGTGGCAGCAAATGTGTTCAAACATAAAAAAAACCCAAACCAAATAGTTTTAAAACACCTTTAATCCTTCCAAAGCATGAGCTACAGTTCTGTAAAGGTCTCACTCTTCAGCTGATTCGTACAGCAAACATTATTTCAGTTTCTGTAACATTTTTCTCCTAAGCACTGCAAAGCATTTGATAAGTTTTAACGAATATAGACTTGAAATATGATTATATGGGTTATCATTATCATCTTAATTTGACAAAGGAATGTACTGAGTCTCCGAAGAAAGTTAAATGACTTGGAGAGGAAACTTTGAAGTACTGACAACCCCAACTTTGAAGACTTTTTCTCTCCAAAGTCTAAGATCATTTGTCATTTCTGCAAAACAGCATTCTCAAAATAGGATTTGCAATTTCTAGAGGGAGTCAGAAGAGTGTTTATATTAGCCCAGAAATATCTAAACATCTTAGGTATGGCTGAAGTGGTTCCTTTAGGCCAGGGAAGTGAGTAAGCACTTCCTGTAACCAGTAATTACAACCAATTCTCACTTGGCCATCCTGTAGGAACTGAGCTGTTATTGGAAATAAAAGATGATTAACGATTTCCTGGTTGCCGTAAGCACATGAGTAGAGAGAGGTTGAGTCTGTATTGCTACCTCCTGAGGTCTTTTCTTTTTCTTTGCTTTTTTGTACTTAGATTAGCATAATGAGTTTCTGATCTATAACTAAGCTAGAGGTACACGTTTCTGTTTTTGCCACGCCCACAAATAAAAAGGCTAAGAACTGGCAGAAGAAATACACCTTACCCCAAACCAGAGTGACTTTTCTTGATTCAGTCAGAAACCTAACAGAGGATTAACAGAGCTGAATTTAGCTTCAAGTTGAAGTCAATTACATTTCTTCCTCCACCAGCTTGTATCTACCTCACCATTTTACATCATAGCAGCAAAGGGGAACAGAATGGGGAAGAACACACTATATCCTGTACTTTCTGTATTTCCAGAACAGGACTTTTCCCCCAACCTTGTTGTGTGGCCTTGGACTTCCTCTGTAGCTAAAACACTGTCACAAAGTTAATTTCTTCTCAGAGCTGAACTCCTCTTTCTTTTTCTGTCCCTATTTCAGCTTTATTCATTGTGCTAGCATGCTGCAAAAAATTCCATCTTCAAGTGTTTCTGCTACAAGGTGCCACAATGTACTGCTGCAGTGAGAAAGCAGAGCTGACACTGAGATACATATGGTCTTTGTTGGAGGATAATAAGGAAAATACAATAACGTGGTTATGTAAGTCAGTGATGTGGCCTCATCTAGTACTGTGCAGCTGAACAACTGATACAAACAGATGATGGTGATCATGACCCATTGTTTTAGAAGGAAGATGAACTCTTTCTTTAGAAGGAAAGAAAGGCACAATTGCATGATGCTAGTAACACTTGCATGTTTTATAAACTAGAAACTCCCTCTCTCAGAAGGCCTTGTATGTGCCAAATTAACTTGTTCATGACTTGTATTTAGCTTTAAAGTTAGCTGCTATTTCAGACCTAAAGAAAGGTTTGCATACCTGAAAGCCCCTCTAGTTTTTGCTGCTGCTCTAATTGGCCTGATAAAAAAACCTAGCTCTTCTCATCATAGGTGATTATGGCTGTAACTATTTCACAAGAATCACTTGTTTGTTTTAATGTTGAGAACTTCATCTAATGAAGTTTTAATGTTGAGAACTAATCTTTTCTCAGCACTGTAACATCTCAGAGAAGTTACGAAACTCAAGCTTATTGAAAGCTTGAAATGTGTCCACAGAGGACAAGACACTAGAGAAACGTGGTAATGGTTTTACCTTCTGTTGTCACAGATGAACTGTTCATCAACTAGTGTACAAAGAATGATGAGAAGTGAAAGTTCTGTTCTGCATCTTTAGTGACTCAGGCATTTTACTGGCATATCACAGAACAGCAAAAAAGTCCATGAACTGCAATTTAATGAGATGCCTCTGACATTCAGACATAGATTGGTTGAACAGCTTGCATTTATAGAACTATATCTACATTTATAGACATACGGTTCCTTTAAACTAAATATCCAGTGTGCACTGGTGAATTTTGCCTTAAAAGAGCAAAAGCAATTAGACACTGTGTTCTGCAGTACAGCTTTGTGTCGTAGTCACTCTTTAAGTGCTTTGTTCAGATTTCACTGAACAGCTGTAAGGACATCTCAGCATCTAAACACACATTATAGGTGTGTACCAAGTTGTGATGTAAACATCAGCTCCACTGTGCTGAAATAATGTAATGGAAATAATGGAAATGAATTAGGGCTTTACAGTAAAAAACGAGGCTTATTTGGCCAGCAGTGGACTAGGGTGGTCTGTTAACATTTCTGCTGGTTGTTCTGTGATGTAACATTCAAGAAGGTTTCAAACAGGAAAGTCCACATCCTTTTGAGCATAAATCATAAGCTCTTCTGGGCAGGGACCTGGAACATTTGCTGGTTTGTGAAGAATGAGGAACACATGGTACTTCGTAAATAACAAATGATAAAAATAAAGCATGTGGAACCGTGCTGTAAAAAGAGAGCAGGAAATACATTGAGAAACATCAACTGTAGCACCAGGTTTACCTGAAGAGCTGTAATTCATTACTCATCATTTAAATTCAAACTCCTAAAGGAAAAGCTGCTACAAAATTAGTCTCAAAATGAAGTAAAAATATGGTACAATCACTTAGGTAGGATTTGGCAAAAACCAGGAACAAATTGAAGTAAGGGAATTAGAAAAATACAAAACCTGCCAAAGAACAAAGCCTGAGTTCTGTCTACTTACAGTCCATCAGTAAAATTAATGAATTTCTGTGGAATGTGGAAGTATTTATGCTCTATGATTATCTTCTGCATAGCCCTGAGGTCATAGAACTTTGTGTCTTTTTACTGTTACCTTGATGAAACACATTTCATTGATCCAATGAATTTAGTAAACATTTTTCCTGAGAGTAGAATGTTGTTTTGAGCTGTTTTAATGAAAATTCCCATCAGGATTTTAGAGTTTGGTGATCCAAGTGTGGCATAAGAATGAGAAAGCGAAGTTAATATGTTTAGTTCAAGTGTTTTTTATAAATCTTGCTTGTAATTTTGTTTTCTATTATTTTAGAAACTAAGAAGAAAACTTTATAAAATATTATCTGACAGGTCAGTCTTATGTGAGAGCAGAATAATGAGAAATTTGGAGATGTTAGAGATGGGTTCAAAATGAAGTAATACAAATCAGTAATGTTAATTTAAAAATTTTTATCCCCAAAATAAAACTATTGTGTTCTGAGGATTTTTTTCTTTTTCCTTCACAAAGACTAAAGTTCCCTCTGGAGCTGGCATCTTTTATTGAGACTTCAAAATGAAATTCAGGGACTCCTGTTCTGTAAATATTTCATATAACCTAAGGATGGTTCTGATCCTGCCCATGTGTGCTGCTCACTTCTTTGAATAGTCGCATTAACCGCTTTGTTCTTCCCATGCTACTGTATAATACTGAAGGGAATAAATATTTTCAGGGTCAGATTGTGATACTGTTGTGAGAAAAACATTGATTACTTGGATAATCTCTTCCTTATAATAAATCCATCTTGTTCTTCCAAGTCCAGCTCTGAGTTCCAGCCTATGAGTGATCCTAGGAGGCACAGAGCTGCAGAAGCACCGCTGTGATAGGCTTTCGTGTGTCACTGCTGTGTCTCCACTGCTTATTTTTCTGTGTTTTAGAAAAATAACACACCAGGTCTTAACAGTATGAATTTGGCTGCCTACTCTGTCAGTAACATCTAATCTATCTGTCTTAGTTATCTCAAGTGATTTCCACATGCATCCTTTTATTTATCATTTTCTGCATCAGAAATAAACTCTTGGCAGTGCGCATTTTATTATTCTGCTACATCCAACTGGCACGTCATATGTTTATCTTCAAAGATTGGTGACACGGATTCCATGTCATCTCTGGCTGTCTGTCTATCATCTATTGACAAAAAGAGGAGAGAAAGGGTAAAGGAAAGAAGAGGAAGAGAGTGATTTGCACTGGAAATACATATTTTTACAAACTTTGTAAAAGCACATTGTTTATAGACAAATCTACCCTATTAAATCTTGACAGAGGGATATGTCAGCAGCATTTCCCATAATTGTTTGGTACTCACAAGGTCATCCATAGTGCAGATACCCCATTGAATCTGATGATTTTGAAAGCATGCAACAGTGCAGCAATGCTCTTTTTCCTGTAGAAGTTGCCTGTGTGCAAGTTGTAGAGCAATAGCTTTAAGAATATTGCCACCAAATTCACTATACTTCTTTCGTCATGCAAGACCATACTAATGACAGAGAACTGCTTTGTTCCGTGAAAAGTACTTCCAGGTGATGCCTTTGCTCATGGTGACAGGCAATTGCAATGATCCAGAAATAATCTTCAGCACTGTAAAATTTTTTTGCAACAATTAGCAAGAGTCTGCAGAACTGTTCGCTGAGGGTTAGAATTAGAAAGAGCAGAGCTGACTAATGGCGCAATGCGTAAGAAGTAATAAAGAGGTCATCTACCTATAGAGAACTAGAAAATGGTGTTCCACATTCCTTTAGCAGAGCAGCATTTTAGAGAGAAGTCAGGTATTTTTCTATACCATTGTCTTTAATATTCCAGAGGGAAAGCTTTTATTTTGTTCTTAGTGCCTTTGAAATATTTGATTATGGGAGACATTTAGAGATTTCGCAGTCTCCCACCTGAAGTTGGGAGCACTCCTTGAATGTGCAAGACCCTCAGCAGCTGCTGCCAACTGACAGGAGGGTGCTTGAGTACAGTTTTCTTGAGTATATGATGGCTGCTGTCAGAGATGAGCAGGGTCATACAGATAAATGGGCCTGTAAAGTGATGGGATGGACTTATAGACCAGTCCTCACCTACAACTGTTTTTTCTGTTTTGTCTTAACCATGTAACACAGAGCCAGGGTACTGATCTTCTCACTGTTGGGAAAGCTGGCAGGAGAAACCCTAAAAGCTTAAACAGAAGGTCACCTTGGACTGTAGGAAAGTTGCAGGGAGCTGTCTGGATGTGCTGGTGAATCGTAGAAGGCTTAATTAGTGAGAAGCACAATGACAGCCGTTTCAGTCATAGGCAAGCTTGCTTTTTATACTTTACAGCCCCAGAGCTGATACCTAAAATAGCTATTTGAGCGTTCCAGGCAGAAAGTACACGTGAGTTTGATGATGAGGTGAGAGGCTGTCTCATTTCTCTGTTTCTCTGATTTTGTGCTGCAAAGGGGTGAGTCCTAGTAGCCACATAGCTATGGCTCGATGGCCCAGACTCCACCTTGCCATGGTAGGGTGATAATTGTTCTGCTAGGGAAATGAGTAATAAAAAATAGGAGGGAAAAAGCAGATTAAATGAAAATGGTTAAGTGTCTTTGGTACAGTTCTAGCCAAAAGACCAAAAATTAATTACATGGGAGCTTACTAGGGATCTTACGTTACTCCCTTTCTTACACTGCAGGGGCACAGAAATCAGATATGAAGTAGATGTTAAATTAATGAAGATAAAAGCCAATCATTTCAGTTGATCTAGTTTTTCATTTCATAGAGCTGCAAATCTTTCTTTTGGGGGTTTCTTTTGAAGGTGAACAGGGGAAGTGGAATGAGATGTGTCCCCAAGGTTTCTGAAACACCAAACCTTCAATGCATTCTTCTAAGATGTACAACAGTGTAGAGGTGTTTTCTAAAAGCAAATACTAGAAGATATCTGTGAATGTAAAGTAAAAAGGGTTTTGTTAAGTAACTAAAAGTTAGACAATTGTTAAAACCAAAACAAAGACTAAAACTGCAGAAGAGTGAGTGTAATTAATGGGAAGATCCTGCTCTCTGATATGGTATGTAGAAAAATGACTCTAAGTCTTAGACCTGTTGTTTCAAAGAAACAGAAAAATGTGAGATAAAAGATGAGTTCAACCATGAAAGCCAGGAAAAAGAGTTAGAGATGACCCAGAGTGTAGAACAGGATCGTGTAAGGAAACACAAGAGAGCACTGCTGAAAAGGGATCATAAGTAAATATAGCTAATATAGCTAATAGTATAATGGCTTTGAACTAAACAAAATCTGAAAAGAGACGAAGTCTGGGACACATCAGTATAAAAATTGCAGTTGGTTTCATAGTCCTTTGCTCTGTGAAGGATGTGACTAAAGCAGTAACAAAGGTGTAATTTAAACTATTAGGTTCCTCTGTGCAAGTCTATTTTTTAATCTGCCTCAGTGTTTACTTATTTCTGCAGAAGCATACAAATTAAACCATCCTGTGCCATGAGCAAGATACTCAGACAAGTGCAAATGTTATTCTTATCAATATTAATCCAATATTGTGACTCTGAAAACGCTATACTAGATGCTTTAACAAAGGAGCCAAGGAGCATTGCAGGGCTAATTATGGAATAACTTGATCAAGGCAAGTCCCCTCCTAATCACCTCTGTTAGAGATTGGCTAAGGCCCTGAGTTATATGAGTTTATAGAATTAGATTTTCAAGCCAGATGACATGAAAAATATGACATCCTGTTTAAGACAAGCTAGAGAACCTAATTTAACAATTCCTGTATGAAGCCTAGAACTATTTAAATATAAACACACATGATTAAAGCCAGAGAGCTATTATTTGAAAATGACAAGAGGAGGAAGAAACGAACTGCAATTTTTGATTTACAAGATTCCTGTGAGCCATCCCTCTGATGCAGTCATGAAACAAAGTAAATAACAACCTGAGAGGTATGTCAGGCAAGACATTTCCAGTGGAAATATGAAGGAAAGTTTCAGTGATATTTTATAAGGCATTAGAGAGATTCAATTTGGAAATTTTTGAATCATTCTCATCACTCAGGTTAAAAAAAGATTACTTCAAGGATATAGGCATTTTGTTTTTAAGGGGAGGCCAAAAGAATAGAGCTTGAAAAATGAAAAGGAAGTTAACTCTTGCTGTGGTTGTAGCAAAGCTGCTCTGAACTGCTGTTCATCTTGGTATTGCAGTAGTAAAGCACCAGGAAAGAGCTGCGTATAGTACAGTAGAATACCTTCTTCTACTTTGCTTTCTTTTATAGTTTACTAACTTTACAGTATCCCAGTAATGTTTTCTACAAGTTTCTCCTGTGCCTTTTATACCAATATTTTAATTTAAAACTAGGCATTCTAGTCTTTGTAATTTTCTGTTAAACTTTTGCCAAATGTTTTCTATGTCATATTTGAAAGATGCAGGGTTCCCATGACTTCATCCCAAAAGATGGAACAACCCAAACCATGGATTCTTTTGTTCCAGCTTTCTATAATATCCTAGTTTAAAAAGTTTTATGTCACCTATATCCTGGTTCCCATCTTGTTCAACTGATGCCAAATTTGTCCTCTGTAAACTTCCTCATTGAATCTGAAATGCCTTTCTTCACAACATTTTCTCATCTCTACAGAAAGATTTTGCTTCTATGTTTGTCCCTACATGAGGTACTGGGAGCGTTTCAAGTACTCATACAACAGAGATTTCTTATGTTCAGTTTCCTGCCTAACACCCTTAGTTTTGCCCCTGGAGCCTATCTATTAGTCTTCCTTACACAATCGACATCCACAGGAACCACGATCCTCATAAACTCTTCTGCATGTCCTGGGATCTGGTCCTGATGCCTGCTGAGGTGTCCCACCCCAGCTCAGGCCTCCACCTTGCAAGAGTTTCCAGTGAGCACTCACTGTGAACTGTGCACTCACTGACTGTGTCCAGTCATAGTTCAGTAACTTAAGCCCTGATGACTGTGTGCAATTGTTTACTTAAAGGAAGCACTTTCTAGATCTCAAAATGGAGAACCAGTTCAAGTGAGCTGTGTAGTTATTAATTTCTAAAGAAATGAGCAATTTCCTGACAGTATTCTAGGCTAAGGTATGTGATGACTTCTTTGGAGCAATGCATTATGCACTTCTGTTAAGATTCAATACACCGAACTTTGAGAATTAATTGGAAAAAAACCCCTTTTTAGTGAAAACAGTTTTGCTTGCAGCTGTAGAGGAGTCATACAGATATTTCTTTGTGGGAATTGCTGTAGAGTCAAGGCTTCCGTTTCATGTTCACTTCACATGTGCCTGGTGTTATATAAGCAAGATCTATTTTAAAAAAGCCTAGAACGTTTTAATATGCAGCACAACATAGGAGAAATACAGAGTGATTAGAGGGATCACTATTTTGTAAACAAGTTGTGATTATCATTCCAGCCTTTGCAGCAATTAAAAGGTTGTATCACTAAACAGAGTGTTAGGAAGGATAATGTTACATAAGGAGAACCTGCTTCGTGCTTTCGCTCTGCTTGTCAGTCTCTGTATTTCCTCTGTTACTTGGTTGGTACAGAACTGATTGGAATATGAACTGATTTTTCATGCTTTCACTCTGTTTTATAGCTATTACAGGATCTCTCTGGATGAGTGCACACTGCAGTTCAGGGATCTAGGCAAAAAGATTGTTCCTGCTCTCTTGGCTGAAGGACCACGAAATGGGTGTGGATGTATGTAGTTGGTTAGTTTCCATGCATAAAAATACAAGTCAAAACTGACTCAATTTTATGCATCTTGCTTTGTCCTCAGAGAGGCTTTTTGTCATTTCTAAGTTCCTCCTGAGGAATGTCCCACCTGCATTTCCTTATGCCTAACCATGTACCCTGAATCTAAGAGAGATGTCCAAGAAAGGGTGGAAATCTTAAGAAATGCTGAGTAGCTCTAAGCTTTTCAAGAACTTTTCTATATGGGGAAATTCTGTAGATTTTTAGGACTGATTTATTTCACCAGAGCAACCCTCACATCCTATTGTGCATTTCTGAAGTTGAATATCAGACTATCTAAATAAGGCTGAACTGCTGCAGCCAGGAGATGCTTATGTAGAGGAACACATTGTGCATTATCACTAAAAGCAGGTTGCATTACAGTCTGTCTGGTGACCCAGATGTATACAGCAACTGTTTACCCAAGTACAATATGCTTGTTTCTAGTAGCTTAGTAACCAATGCAAATCAGAGATCAGAAACTGTCACTTTGAAAGAGCAGAGAGTAATTTAAATCCACCTGAGGCTGGTTCACAGGGACTGTGTGCCTCTGCTCCTTAAGCAGCATAATAGCCAGTACACTAGATTGAAATGCCACATTACTGTTCGTGTCACTGGGAATTATGTCTGCAGTAATGAGAAGTCAGTGTTACAAACATGACTTTTCACTGTAGGGTTGGTTGTTTTTTTTTAACTTTTGCTCTATTTTGTATCCATGGACAAAGTTAAAATTTGTACTGTGTGGCTTTCAAACTCAGGGGAGTAATAACCAGCACCAAAATACCACAGCAAGAGTCAGGAAATTGAAGTTCTGTTCCCAACTCTGTCACTGATTTGCTGCTGTATGATCTTGGAGAAGACATTTCAGCATGAAATTCAATTGAGTGTATTTACCTACAGCAGGGATCCTAACTCCTGGTAAAGGCTGAACTAGCACAGACATTCATTTCACCCTAAAGTGGATGTCTGAATTCTGCTTATTTTTCTCACAGTGATAAAGAGTAGTTTAGCATTAGCCTATAGCTGTTTAAATCTGTATGAGAGAGTCATACCTCTGAGCTCAACCAAAGTATATGACATTGACACTCATGTATGATGAGTGTCAGATACAGGTGATGATCTGTCGAGTTAGTTCACACATTTTAAATCTGATGTATTTGTAGCTCTGGCTGTTTGCATTCATATACGTATGTGTGGCAAAATTGCTGCAAATTATTAACAATATTAATGAATATCTGAGAAATCTTGTTAGGAAACATCTAGCTCTGATCCCAAACTCTTAGACTTAGACTGGCCTTAGATTCCTGTGCCTCAGTTTGTCATGTTTAAATGGAGATGATTTTTGCTTCCCTGTATCAATGAGTAGCTGGAATGATGAATAAAGACTGTAAGGTGTTGTCTGAGGGCAAATGATTACCATACTCAATACATAGACTGTTACTCGTGGCTACAGTTCAGTTCAGCAGCTGAGAGTGTGTGTGACAGCTGTTTCTTATGCTTTTACCCCAATAGAATCTGGATGGCCACAGGGATTAATTATATTTACCTTACGATATAATTAAAAATAATGATTTTTTTTTTCCTATTAACCTGTGAACAGCAACGTTTAAAGCAAATAAGCAGCTATATGGGTAAGATTACGATGTTCTGCAATTAATGGCAAGTTACAGAGACAAGGCAAGTAGGAGTACACATGGAAGCACAGCAGGAGTGGTTGTTTCAACTTGCTGAGGTTGTACTGCTGCCCAAAACACAACCACAGCTTCACAGCCAGTTCTGAAAAAATCAGCAACTCTTTTCAGGAGCTTAATTGAAAAAAAGGAGCTCTGAAAAATCTTTTAATTAGAAGAAAAAAAAATTCTGGGGCTGAGCTCTTTAAAAACTTGGAAAATCTAAACACTTGTTTTCCATTAACATTGCTAGAAATCAGGTGCCTTGCCTTTTAGGGCAGTTTTGGTTGTCTCAACCATAAACCTAATCCATTCACTTAGTCACTTAAACCTGCTCTGCTGTTACTTTGCATTAGTGAAACCCATTGTGGGGAACAGTCTCCTGAAAATAACTCCTTTCAACAACCATCAGTTAACAGCAGTTCTGTTCTTCACATCATTTAATCTTAACCACATCATTTATCAAGTGGTCCCCACTCTCAGCTATTTAGGTTACTAGTTGTCAGTGCTCCTCTGGCATGGTGTGCCAAGAGGCAATGCACTGTCAAAGCTGCTATATGCTTCATTACACATCATGAGGAATAAAAAAGTAATCATACTGCAGTGGGGAAATTTAAGTACAGATTAAGTGGAGGCAGAGTCTGGGCACTCTCATACTATTAATTAGTATTTAAGTATTGATAGCAGTTTTTGTCAGACAAGAACAGGACATATTTGGATGAGGCATTGGAAGTCAATCTATGTCTTCATTGTTTAGAGGTCAAGATGGAGAGAAGATGAGGAAAGGGAGTATTGACTCCATTTTAGATGGAAACTGAGGCACAAAATTTGAAGTAGATGCTCAAGATCACACAGGAACTTTGTGGGAGAGTCAGAAGTGGAGTTCACATGTGCTTAGGCTTCAAGCTGTACTTTAACCAGAAGAGTGTTCTTATTCTGTATGGCATATGCAGAGCCCTATCACTGTACCATGTAGACACCACATCTTTACTCAGGTATTTCATTCCTTGAGTCTTTTCTGCCTCTCCTGTTCACTGACACTGGGATTTCTAAAGACCCTGCAGAGCAAACTGGGCCCTTTAAATGCTGCATCTGTTTTGATTTTTGCTCTTGTTGTGTCGAAACTGCTTTGGAGTCAACTTGTCTCTTGAAAAAGAACACAAAAGCACTATGTGTCTGTATTTTGGATGCATCCTGAATACTTATGCCCAGACCATAGAAGCATGTATTGGGCAGATTAAAAGATGCCAATCAACTTTTGCTGATTGTATAGAAAAGGTATGGAAAAGGCAAGGAAAATGTCAGAGGACTTTTTTCCAGTCTTGGACGTGAAGCTTGAAGGCAGAAGCATATGTATGGCATCCATCCAGAACATGTTTGTGACAAGAACACTAATTGACTAAATCAAATGATTTTTCAAAAGGAAAAAAGACTCTGAAGTCCTGATTTCCCACTGCCTGGCTAGTGCTGTAACATTCTTTGTCTGTAAAAATGTTTACTGATGTTAAAGAAATAGTTATTCTGTTTTATGGAGATGTAATTGTTGGACACGTATTCTTTAACATCAAGAGCATTCAGCAGTCAATTTTATTAATGCACAGGAGATGGAACCTGCCACCACATTTGAATAGTTGCACCTTGTGCTCATTTTGTCTAATTATAAATGGCTAAATATCATCTATGGCAACAGGGAATCACAGATCAGACATTTACATTATTGAATATGGACGCATCAGGAAGACAACTTCCAAAATTATTAGCAAATGAGCACAATGTGGTTGGAAACCTTTTATCGATGTCTGTGAAACAGTTCTTAAATTGCTGGCATCCCCAGTTGTTCTAGGGAAGATTGCTTCAAAAATTAGGAAGTCTGATTCAAGGCTCAAATCTTCCATAGAATCATCTGTCCTGATAGCATGTCTTGTATCAGTGAAATCCACTGTGGCACAGCTTGTCCCATTGGGCCTGTATAATGAAAATAAGGGAAGTTTCAACAGTCTCATCATTTCCCAAGTTTATAGGGACTTCACCACTTGTATAGCATATGAATATTCAGGTCTCTTCCCCAACGTGTCAGAATATGCTATGAATAATTTATAGCTTTAGACTGAAGTCTTGTCCTTTCAGCTTTGGAAATTTATGCATCAACACTGACTTCTTTATTTGCTGGTACTGAAACTGTATCCTAAATATTCTTTGTTTTAAACTTCAGGCTTAACTGTTGAGGCCGAGAACACCAAAGTCCTTGGTGATGTCGTCAGGTGTCATAAGCAGGTGTTAGAATGGAACTTAATACCACGTGTAAGTTGTTATCTGCAAAGGCAGAATCCTTCCTATGGTTGGTCTCTGCAGCAAAGAGTAGCAAAGCTTTAATTTATCCAACAGACTGAAACCTGGCTCTGAAGCACGTTAAGCTACATGTGAAATATTGTTTCTTCCTAGGTGAAATTGCAGCACATGATTCTCTCCCATCAGACGTGAACTGGGCTGATTTATCCTATTTTATTTTTTGTTTCTAGAAACCTGTTTCTGTTTCATACATAGAAATTCCTGTCTCAAGACTAGTTAGTACTGTTTTTTTTAGGAGGGCTGTGAAGGTGGGAGTTATTTGTACACTTGTAAGTGTGACAGTAGATTGGTGCTATAGTTTAGGACTGAGCTTTAATTGTGAAGAGGCAACTGGAGGACTGAGATTCTAGCAGCAAGGTGCTGCTCAGATTATTCTTGACCTTTCTTATTGCTCCTAGACAATATATGAGTTGTATTGTATTTTACTCTAATTTTGAGGTTAATGAGGTTAATTTTGAGGTTTCATTTCAAAAGAATTTGCAATAGACTTTGTTTACAAGGAAAAACAGTTTTAAGGATAGAACGAGATGAATGGCCCAGGAGTTTTCTTCCTTTAATAATTGTAAAATGAATGTTGTTACAGTAACTTCAGTGTACATAAATTGCCTGAACATCTGTGGGCTTCTTTTCTTATGGGGTTAGCCCACTTGCACTTTCAGTTGCCATTTTGTATTTAGCAGCACAGTTCTTTGCTTTCTATTCAAAGAGAAACCTGTGAAGCATTGCTGGGATCACAGTTTTATTCTGATACTAGAAAACAACAAAAGCTCTTGACATCCCAGTGAACCTTTGTTTAGTTGAAGCCCTGAACACTGATGCCAGGTTATTCAAAGATAATCTATTTTCATTTTAAAAAGAAATAAGTTGAATAAGGATCAAGTCTTCATTATATCATTTAATATATCATGACAGAGCACTGGAACAGGCTGCCCAGAGAGGTTGTGGAGTCTCCTTCACCGGGGACATTTAAAGCCCACCTGGACAAGATCCTGTGTGATGTACTCTAGGTGACCCTGCCTGGCAGGAGGGTTGGACTAGATGATCTTTCAAGGTCCCTTCCAAACCCTAGGATTCTGTGATTCAAAACACTGAGAGTTTGTACACAGTCTAACTTGAGGGCTCAGGACCCACAAGTTAATTGGTTAAATTTATAACCATAATATTTGGTGTGGGCAACCTTGGGACCTGGCTCAATTTGCATGGTTAAGGATTTCTGAACCTTAATTCCACACAGCAATAGGTGGCTGTGCTGTGTGCATCGATGCTGCACAGGGGCTGGCTCTGTGTAGGTTGGCACATGAAAGCAGGAGGCAGTGTGGCCATGGCCTAGCAACCCAGCTGGATTTCACACAGGGGAATCAAGCTAACTGCACTTCACATAGGGAGTGCATTTAATCCCAGATCAGAGTACATGAAGAAAAAAGGTGGACACAATGAGGGCATGCCAGGCTTTTACAGACAGGTGGTTCTCCTGAGTGTGTTGTGAGATGTTTGAGCTCTTGCGAGACAGCACCTGGAATACTGTGTACAGCTCTGGAGCCCTCAGCACAGGACAAACATGGAGCTGTTGGAGAGGGTCCAGAGAAGGGCCACAAAGATGATCAAAGGGCTGCAGCACCTCTGCTATGAAGACAGGCTGAGGGAGTTGGGGCTATTCAGCCTGGAGAAGAGAAGGCTCCAGAGAGACCTTATAGCAGCCTTTCAGTGCCTGAAGGGGGCCAACAGGAAAGCTGGGGAGGGGCTTTTCACCAGAGAGGACAGTGATAGGACAAGGGTAATGGTTTTAAACTGAAAGAGGGGAGATTTAGGTTAGGCATTAGGAAGAAATTCTTCACCATGAGGGTAGTAAAGCACTGGAATAGGTTGCCCAGGGAGGTTGTTGATGCTCCCTCCCTGAAGGTGTTGAAGGCCAGGTTGGATGAGGCTTTTTGCAGCCTGGTTTAGTGGGAAGTGTTCCTGCTCATGGCAGGGAGGTTGGAACCTGATGATCTTTAAGGTCTTTTCTAACCTTAATCATTCTATGATTCTATGTTACTAAAATTGGGAGAGACTGGGATGCAGCTGAAGCCTTCAGGAAGAATTTCTGTTGGTGTTGCTTAACTTTATTCCTTTGAGCATGGGACAGCAGTGGGGAGCAGTCCCTAAGCTGGAGGTTTTGGAGGAGGTGAAACTCTAACTGCATCTCAAACGAAGGGTTGAACCTGGTCAAGTTTCCTGGCTTTCCTGTCCTTCTGTATCCCACTGAGCAGCTGATTTGAATGGAGAGGCCAGGAAAGGCAGGGTAGATGCTTCAGCCGCATGTCTTGGCTTGAGCAAAAGAACAGAGGAAGTTGCAGGAGGTGGAAGATACATAATCTTGGAGGTTTTGGAACAATTTTACCAGAACTGAGAAAGGAGCACAAGGCTTGTGTGGGAAAGCTCTGACATATATCCAAATGGAGATATTTGGAGGATCAGAGCAGCTTCCTTTGGATTTACCCACGGAATCTGAAAGTTGGCTTTCTGTTTTCTGCTATGTGCATGTTCTATTTTTATTTTTCTGCTGAGGAACTTTTTTCTACTACATGCTCCCCCCTCCTCCTGATTCTCCTCAGGTTTGCAGTTTATCTATTTTGAAGTTCTAAATTAAGATGAAAATGCTCCAGTATAATTTATATTTATGAAACTGCTGCAGGTATGCGAGGCTCAGTGGTCTGCACAAGGCTAAGTAACAAACAGTTTGGTGAAGAGGAGGAAACCAGAGTTTAATCTCTGACATGAGGAAAGTATTGCAGTTTGACTTGTATATTATCCAATCTGAAACCCTACAAAAATGTAAAAGAAACATGATATGAATGAGAATTCTGTATTTAGTGGATTTGTTCATTATTGTTTCCAAATTGATCATTGGCTCTCCGGTTGAGATCAACTGTATTTCATTCACTGGAATAGCATACATCTGACAAATAAATTTGAGAACAAAGACTTTGAGACTTGAGAACACCTGCATAGATAAGTTTTCTCTATATTGTTACTCAAAAATATCTCACTCCACTACCTGTGAGATCCTGAGGCAGAGGTTGCCTACCTACCTGAGTGAGTAAAGTGAAACACTTAAATGTGTGCCTAGACATTCACATTCATTTTATGCTTTGAATGAGATCGTTTAGGTTAATAACTCTGTAAACAAGAGGTCACATCCAAGGAGAAAAGGTTTCCCTATGTGGGATTTTCTGTAGGCTGAAGATCAGTTTGCCAGTTCTCAGCTGCGTGTTTTGGAGCAGGATCAGAACTGCCATCTTTTGCAACCCATAACATTTACAGTGACTGCACTTGTCTGCTCCCCGGCTGTGGGAGGTACATTGTTGGCAGTGGTAACCGACAGCAGGGGCTGAGAGCATCTGCGGGAGGGAAGGCAAAACTGGCACGCAGCAGTCTGCTCCGAGCCAACTGTACCAACAGGGAAGGGCTGTTCTGTGTCGGATTCCAACCACAGGAGGCAGTGCCTTCCCTGCAGACCCTTCCTTACTAACCTACTTAGATGGTGCTTGAATACAGAACTTCTACCCTCGGACTACTCTTTCCAGAAGGATATGTGCTTCATAGGTACTTTGTTAACTAATTTCTAAGCTCATATTCTAGTCTCTGTAGTTATCAAATTAAACACATTTTGAGACAAAGTTATTTACTTAAATCTTTATAACATTGACTATGTATGAATAGAAATGACAAAATTTCTAAATATATTATTTATCTGCAGAATTTTAGTTTCAAATTCCAGTATCTTAGATATATTGGCATTTTCTGAAACAATTCTATTTATGCTTTTAATAGAGACTAGGTACACAGATCTGTGTGCTCTGAACCTCAGCCAGGACCCAGTAGATGCTGTTATAAGGAAGAATCTTTTTTGCTTCCCTTGAGTCAGGGCACAAAATACTTTATGGTGTGATGGATCACAGTAGTACAACAGATTCTCCTTTGGCTTCATCTGTTACAAGACACATGTTAGAGAAAGAAGGTAAGGCAAGGACACAGAAGGTGAATGAACACAATTAGTTCAGAAAGTAGATTTAGGCATGACCAGGCCTAAAGCTGTTGAATGAAATACAGGAGTGGGTAGATTTGCAACTGGAGCAAGTTGTCATAGGTTAGTTTTTGTTTCAATAGGCCTGTGAGAAATTATCCTGGTTGGGGTGATAGACCTAGAAACTTCACTTCCCTTAAGTTTCTGTACCAGCAGATTTCTCTGCATTGGTCCAGTATGATCTGGAAAGGGACAGAACTCATTTATACTCTCATGTCATATAAAAAGAATGTTTATTTCCCTTAAGCCTCCCATAGGCATACCTCTCACTAAAAACCTCTAGGTTCATCTGCACCCAATTAGTAACATTTTTCTTTTTGTTGAATGTTGGTTACAACTGAATGGAGTCATTCAGTGTTCTCCTAGTGTAGCTGAAAGCAGAATGCATCCGTCAGACTTGTTGATCCCTGCAGGTCTCCTTGTACTAGCAGGAAATAAGATCAAAATGGTGAAATGAAGGCAAATAAACCTCTCTGAAAAATTAATGATAGATGGCATCCATACTTGAGAGACAAACCTAAGGCTCTCATTCTCTTTGCTGCTGATGTCTTTATGGTAGTTGGACAGATGGAAAGATAATTGTGCAGGTTTTATTTAAGAAGATCATGCCATGTTTTTTTTTCCTCCAAGGGTAATCAGTTGCATTAAGGAATTTGCCAGAAAGAGCAAATCTGTCTTATTTATAGTTAGCTACGTTCTAATTATTTCTCCTAAATGGGCAGTCAGATAACAATGTGTAAACATAAACCAAGCATAAAACTGCAATTACTACACAGTGGATAGCTTCCCTCAAGCTGTATAATATTTTCAAGCTTTACCATGTCACAGAACAAAACCACTCAAATTGACTTGACCACAAACCTGTCTACATTTTTAATCATCCATTTCTACCTGTCATGCTAAGAAATGTTGGATTCCTTTTCCACACTAGTAATTACCTCAGGCACTTTGTGCCATTGGAAATGCATTGCCAGATCCATTTATGAATATTAATATAGGTGAAAATTATTAATAAGTATTAATTATTAATAGGTATTAATAAAGGTGAAAAACCCTAAATTGTATCTTCAGCTCTTGATAGGATTAATATACCAAAGCACAAGCAAAACATAATTAATACCAGGAAAATACATTTCTCGTTACAGAAAGCTGGCTAAACCACCTCATGTACTGACTGAGTGTGCTAAGCTCCTAGTGTAGCTTTGTGAAAATCATTGTATTGGAATATTGATGAACACTTGAAAAACTGATCCTGGTTGTAACTGATGGCAACTGTGCTGGTCCATGCTGCCATCAGCCAGATGACTGAGTGTGTTGCCTATGGACTGTCTCCCTGTTGCTAGGAATGGGCAAAGCTGTCTATCTTTTCTGTGTTTCACATGGATGGAATGACAAGTATGTCACTAATCATTTTGCAGTAGATTTTAGTGGTAAGAGATTAAATGAATTAGTTAAAAACATGGTTATTGATGCTGCCCAATAGAAGTCCACATTAATACAGCAGAGGTACCTTCTTGCATGGGCTGCTACCATAGCAGCTCTTCCTTTTCCAATGTGCAAAGCACTGAGGAAGGTGGCAGCAATTGGAGCAGACCTAAGGTTGCATAGTGGTCAGACAAACGGAGGAAGAGCATCTCAGGCTGCTCATGGTGGGAGGTGTGTGAGAGCCACCGTCTGTGTTCCTCCAGTGGTTGCTTATAGCCTGCTGCTTCCAGAGCCTCAGGTAGGAATATACCTACAGGTGGAGCTAAGAAGCCCTTTTTTATTTTTCACCAGCTTTCCGGTATTTCAGTGCCTTCCTTGCCAAATACAGGCTCACAAAACAGACTTCCGAGATTCCTTTTGAGTGCAGTGAAATTTGCATTTTGAAGGTTCTTGAAAGTAACCTTCTTTTAGTTCGTGGAACTAAGAAAAAGTGACAGTTGCATGAATTTAAATGCCTGTTCTAAGAGGTGGAAAGGATGCAAATGGTAAAACCTTATTCATATCAATACAATTACTGATACTGTAATAATGACAGAAATAAACCTCTTCAAAGGATTTAGGGCAGGTGTCTGGAAAACATTCCGTCATCTACCTTTGATAAGGGCTTCAAGGCAAAGAATAAATGAGCAGATAAAACTTTCTGTGACATGTTTTCAAACATGTTCAAATAACATCTTTGGTTCCTGATAACAGTGTGCTAAAAGCAAAAACAGTTCATTAAAAATAGAGAAGGTACTTCCAGATTAAAAGGTCTGGGTACAAAAATCCTAAAGTTTCTCTTGAGAATTGCCAATGAATAAATTAAACTAGCTTAATTTCTCGTGAATTAACATCAAACTACTTTCCGAAACAGTGAAAACAAAACATTAAAAAAAAAATGTAGTTCCTTGTACTCTAACCTCTTTTCTTGTAAATTCTGTCCCTAAGTGTTTTTGCAAATTAGATTAGCTTATTGATTAGTTAGAGGTACAAGAAAGCAAGAATATATAAGTGAAGGAAAATAAATCCATTAACTGAACTTGATGAAGCCATGACTGTACACGAAATATTTAAGAACAATTTGAAAGAAATCCCTAGTTAGGTATAAAGGAAAGATGTTTTATACATCCCAATTTACAGAAAGGAGAAACAGCTATCTTGTCAGTAACATCCAGATTCAGTCATGATTTCAGACAAGATATCCCTACCAGGTAACGCAGAGTGCAGTGTTGCAGTGATTCAAGCTATGCTCTACAAAGTATTTATTGTAGATTTAGGCAGAGTCTGAGACACATCCAATTAATAACAGCCAGAGGACAGCCCAGGTGTAGCCTCAAGACTGCTCTCGTTTTCTCCCCATTGAGCTCTGAGAGGCTGCAGAGTTCCAATTTCTGAAACCTGAGAAAGGATTCAGGAAAGAACAGGTCAAGGGATTTTTTCAGTTCTGGATATTTTAGGCTGGAGGGCTCTAACATGCCACTTTTCAGAAGCATTTATTAAAAAACTAGTTATGAATATAAAAGATAGTATTTACAAGAGATGAAGGGATATAATGTGTGGAGCCATTGCTACTTTAAAAATGTATCAGATTCAGACTGAAGCCACACAGGAACAAATTACTTTGGTAATGGTGTAAAAATGAACAGGCGGTTAATAATGGAGACAGTCAAATTCAAATAGGGTCAGAATAGGAGGATGACCACATGAAGATGCAAATCCATGTAGGTTGAAAAAAATCACCCGAGGAAATCAAATCGTTCTTGAGCCAACACCATATTTTAAGTACATAAGGAACATGTTTCCAAGGGAATTACCCCAGCATATAAAATCAGGTATGCAGCTAAATATCTTCCTGAGTCAGGTCTTGTAGAAACACAGTGCATTAAGGTAATCTTCAACATATTTAGATTTCAGCTGGTAGAGCAAAAGTTTTTTTAATAGAGTTCACTGTGATAATAGAAGGTAAAAGGTTTTCAGAAAAGGAATATTCCAAAGGATGATATTGTTGAATTGTCCTTACAAAATTTAATCTTGAGCCTTTTATTTGTATTCCAGCAAATCTTTCACTGGTGTTAAGGGATGTGGATGCTCTTTAAGAACAATAGAATTAAGCTTTTGGTTTGAGCTGATCATGACAGATGCTGTGAGAGAAAATGTTTCCTATAAGACTTCTTATCTCTGTCTCCAGTCAATAGATATTATTCTCCTGCTTTGGAAATTTTATCCACATACTAGATCATGTTCTTATCTTAGTTCTGCTTCTGTGGTTTCAGACTCATCCTGCTGGAATCAGAGGAGTAAATTAGACCTGTATTTGCCCAAAAATATTTTTAATGTATCTACACACACATAAAAACAAAAAAAAAAATCTATATGCAGAGTAAAATCCTTGCTCCATTAAAATTGCAGAGAATTTTACCTGCACTTTTAATTGAATCAGGATCTTGTCCCATTCTGCTGAACTGTTTGGAATACACAGATGATTGAAGCTTCTTTACAGTGTGGAACTGAAAGCATAATACTTCATCCATTTCAAGACTAAGAAAATGTGTTCTCCTTACTAAAAGATTATTCCCCCTTCTATTGATGACAGATGAGTACAGAGAACTTTTGTTTTGTTTCCATATATGAAATGGGTTTATTTACAATTTGGGTTCATGCAGAGTTGCTCTAGGTGCCTGAGCATCCCTGTGAATGGTTGCATTTCCCAAAGCAACTTTTGCAAGAAAGATTAATCAGTAAGGAAGTGTTTTGTTATTTTTCCCCCTTTTATGAACTTTGCTTTTATGAACAAGGCATTCAGGCTTATATTCCTAAAAAATTACAAAAAATCCACCCTGTAAGATACCAAATGTCAATTCATTCAATTAAGTTAAAACACTGATTCCTGTTTTGAAGTTGAGTCATTTCTCATTCAGCTACAGAATACTTCACTTTCCACTTCAAAGGGAAAGAAATAGTTCACAGTAAATATTGCCTCTTTAAACTTTTTTACTGATAACATGCCTTGAATACTGGGGTTTTGCAGTTGTTTAATCCATTTTCTAAATGAGGTCTATCTTGTAGATATATCTGTACAATGTACATCATAAAAACATTAAACTCAGTGAAAGATTATACAGCATAGAGAATACAGTAGCCTTTTTATGGTTGACTTCGAATTTGTAATCAGCCAAATGTCATTATCTATCTAAAAGTTTTGGACACGTTACTGGTGAAAAGCTAAGGAACGGAATGAACTTTGAAGAATAATTTTATTACCTCTTATCAGTTTTGATAGATTATTTCGACTAGAGTTTAAAATTTAGGAAAAAGGCAGGCAACCAACCCCAAAATACTTTTCATTTGTAATCCAGTCATACCTTCCTCCTCTTATATCCCTAACTATTGCCTCTCTCTGGTTTGTTTCTTCTTTTTTCTCTTTTTTTTTTTTTTGGGGTTTTTCTCTTTGGTTTGATTTATGGGGGTTTTTTAGCTCCAGGATGTTCTTATCCTCATTTTATTTGTTTATTAAAATCTCTGCGTAAGGCAGAGAAACTGTTTAGTATCACTCTGTACTAACCCAGCCTCCTCAAAGACTGTCTGCTGCAATCTGAAGTGTTATGCAGGAGGAACTGAAATTATTACATTACAAAGGAGTGGATCATTTTGAGTATCTGTTTTTCCCCTTTCAGTGGTTCATCTGATCTTTTGCTTTGGGACATAAGAACATCCTATTCTGTAGAATTTCTTCCCACACCCCTGCTGACATAGGGGATGCTGTCTTTGCTTAGAGGACTGAATGCAAACCCACCTGCTTAGTTTGGGGATACAACACTTACCATGTACCCATTTGTTTCTATTAATTTTGGTTTCTAGGTGCTGTGGTTTTCTGGCACATGTGAGAAAGCTCTGATTGCTGGATTTGTTCATGGAGAAACCATAGAATTATAGGATGCTTAAGGTTGGAAGGGACCTTAAACATGCAGAGAGCTTTGTTTTTCTCATGTGCTCTGCTATTTACAAGTGTCACCTATGTACATCATAGAATCATAGAGTATCTCAGGTTGGAAGGGACCCATCAGGATCAGTATATCATAAGGATGTAATGCTGTGCATTCCTTTCCTGAGTATGATTTCTTGAGCAATGCTCTTAAATGTACAACTTTAAAATGTGTTGTAGGTTCTGGATGGGAAATGGAAGGCTGTGAATATAAATTTCTAATTGGATTTAAAAACATGCAAGTATTGCATCACTCACTCGAATTCTACCCAGGAAATCAGTGGAGAAAAACTGTTCTGTTAGATGAACTTCATGAGTTCGGCACAAACATCTCGTTCATAGAAGCTCAGTAGATCCTCTTGCTTATTGACTTCAGCAATCAGATGGGCACGGAGAGTCCATCAACATGCTATTCCTGGAGGTGAGGTAACCAGCAGTGGTCTTCAGGCCACTGCCCACCTTTATGAGCAAAGTGCTACATCGCTGTGTCTTCCCGTGCGTGGCAGGCTCCTGGCTGGCAGTCAGGACCTCACACGTGCTTCACCCAGACACACGCTTTGTGAAGACAGGATGCAGTGACAGTAGCTGCCTGAGCTTGAAACTGCTGTAGGCCAAGAGCCCAGCACCTTCTTTACAGTTTATATTTCATTCTTCTTTAAATCATGTTGGAGTTTGATTTGCATGCTGATGAGTAAGAGAACGGAAAACTTCATTAACATATGAACAGAAAATCACAGCAGATTTTTTCACTCAATTAATCAGAAGTAACACTCACAACAGATTGAAGAGTATTAGAACATAAAAAGGTGTCCTCCTTGCCTGTATATTCCTGCAATGCAGCCTGCAGATGGTCACCTCTAAATCTCAAATATTCAACTGCCAGAGAATCCAAAATGACTTAGGAAGACCTGTGTTTACCAGTCACTGTAATCACTGCAAGGCAGCTGCCAAGGTCAAGCCCATGAATACAGCAGCTGCTCCCAAGCCCTGAAAGTGGGAATTAAGAACTGAATTCTTGGGAATTTCTCTTAATGTCTACCTTCCTCCTCCCTCAGTTTTCAGAATGCAAAATTGGCTCCAAAGTGGGAACGCAGGCTTCTGCACGGCCTTGGCTGGGCGTTTCCCTTTCTTTCAGATTTTCATTAAAAGCCCATCAGCAATTATAAAAATATGATCTTTCTTTAGTTATAGGCATGTATCTAAGGACTTCATCAGTAACTGCAGCCAGTGCACATTGGTGGATTTTGTCATATTCCAGCACATTGGGAAGTCAAGTGTTAAATTTTTCACCAAAGAGACAGAGACATTCTGTGCACTGAGAGCACTTAGCTCTTCTGTGCTTAGGTCAGGTGCTGTGAGGATATTTCACAAAAAAAAGAAGGATGAATGGCAGGGAAAAACTTCATGCTGTTTAGGTGTAACAATTCTCACACACAAAGTGAGTTCTCATTTTTCCTCTTTCCTGGCATTTGTGGCAGCAGCTCCGAATGGGAGTTCCTACAATCTGATGCAGAAACACTTTACTGGGAAAATAGGTGCTGTAATCTCTAAATCTAGTATTAATGCTTCATGCCCTTGGTTGCTCCTCTGGCAGTGGTTGAGGCTTAGCTGATTGATTTCTCAACTGGTGAGCAGGCATCTGTAGAGGAGACATTGATCTCTGTAAAGCTGGTCACATTGTATCCTAGGACAATAAGCAGCTTAATTCCGGTTTTCAGTGGTATCTGGGAATGAAGTTGAGGTCTGTGACACTCAGTCCTCTGCTATCAGTCGTGTTGTACAGAGAGTGAATTTCTCACCCCTCTTTTTGCCTCCAAGATTGTGACATATGTTGGAAAAAACAGGCATTTTAATCTGGATTCATAGAGAATTTTTATTTTTAGCTTAGCTTTCTTTGCATTCCCTCCTTTCCTTTCTCTTTCCCACCCCCCCTTCTTCCCTAAGTGCAGTTAGTGTGTGTGAATGCAGATGCATGTGAGTGAAAGAGAGGGCATGATAGACATGACAGATAATTAAGTAACTGCTGCCTCTCACCTCCTCTCTTTCCTCTCTTCTCCAAACAGTTTCCAAAACAGCATTAACATGTGATAACATGCATTTATTCTCTCATCCTGCCTGTTCAGTGGAGCCTTTGGTGTGTGGGTGTGTGTAATTTTCTTGTTTTGATGTACAGATTTTCTTGTATTCTATATATTAATGCTACAGAAGTCAACACTAGACCAATACATCATTGCTATGAGCTGGGAGCTCCAGGGTCAGTCAGTGCCCTGACACTGATATATTGTGCTTTTAAGGGCAGACCTACGTGTCCTTGTGTATATTGAAATAATTTGTCTTTGGTATAATTTCAGCATCAGGGTTTTTTTTTATAATATGTGTCTGTGAACAGCGACCATCAGAATGGGGAAGAAATTAAAACCCCTTGGAATGAAGCTGCATTTTCTTTGAATTTATGACAGTGAACTGCTTTCAAAAGAAAGCAACAGGGAACTGAAATACAGCTGCAGATGATGACAAAGGAAATCAGATTTGTTTAAATGCAGCTGAAAACAATGCTGGAGATTAAGATAGTGCTTTGAAATAGTTTTTATGTTCAAAATCATTAGTTTCATAAGAACTTCCCAAACAAATTCAATTTTCTCTCAGGCTGATACGCTTTGTGCACTAACTTTTGGGAACATGTAATGAGTCTGGTTATAGATGTAAAGTTAATGTTGTTTTCTTCTATCTCTGTTGTTCTCATAGTAGTCTGGTAAAGACAAGACTTTCCACTTGTCCTCTAAGTTCTTTTTCTAAACAATTATATCAAATTACTCTCTTTGGATTGATACTCCTCTTTGTTTTTTTTTTCTCCTGCATTGATCTTCATAGTCCTGATCTTCTGATTACTATAAACAAGTAACCCTTGGCTACTCCCTTTGCAGTGCAAGGGAGAGAGACCCATGTTCCTACATGGGCTCAAATTCTGGTTTTGTCAACCATTTTATTTTTTTTCTTTTTGCACCATGATAGTGTTTTGTCTTGGTGAAAAAAAGTTCAAATTTTGATTGCTTTGTTACTTAAATTGCAAATACTGACTGTAAAAAAATTTCGGTAAACCTTGTAGCTGACTGGGAAATATGGAAAAAGCAAAGGTAGGGTTGTATATTTTATTTTAAATCTCAAAATGTTGTAATCCCAAATAAGTTTATGTGCTAGTAACAGAACCAGTCCTCAGTACACACCTGGGTCAGGAGGGTGTGGAAGTATCTCCTACCCCACGGTGTTTGAAAAGAACTCCCAGGACTCAGTCACTGATTTTATAGATCTTTTCTGTATCTTGTTAGGGAATGGACCAGAAGTGGATGCCACACAAATAAATGAAGGAGGATCTGTGTGACTGTGGCCATTTCTGTATGACACACTAAGGAGCTTATTCCTCACTAGGTAATCCTGATGAGGATGAGTAAAATGCCATTAAGGCTTCCAGTAAATCTTTGTGTAGAATAAACACTGACATAACTTTTGGATGACACTAGATGGAATGTAGCTTGATTAACCAGTTTAGGTTGGAATCTGTGGATTCCTGATTTCTGGTGCCACCTCTGACACTGAGGAAGCCTAATCTTGGTCAGCACCTTGGTTTCATCTCAGTCTCCCAGTTTGTTAGTGACAAAGTTCTCTCATTTACCCTAATGCAGTCGTTATGTAAGGGGAAATATGTAAAGTGACGAGGAGGCAAGAAGCCCTGTTGTTTATATTGAAATGTATTACAGGTGAGGCTAGACAGGAATGTGTTATCTGAAAGGCTTTTATCCCTTGCTACCTTAGAGACAATTAAGCTTTAGCACATGCATAGCTGATCTTGACAGCATGTCTCTTCAAGTATCATTTACACTGCAGGTTGGCTGAGAAGAACTGTATTCAGAGGGAGTGCAATTTTGTTGCCAGAGCTTTGATAAAAAGGATATTCTTTTAATGCAAACCGACAAGATACAGAGTATATATGAATGTAAAATGTTAATGTAGAACACTCAAGGACTTTCTTCTATTGGAAGATAAATTTCTTTCATTAATGAACTGGTGAAGGATGTTTCAATTCTATTTCTTACAACTTCCAATGAGACAGTACAGTAACCAGGCACCTCTAACGTGGATGGGATCTGGGTACATCACTGAATCATTAAAAAATCATAGGCATTTGGCACAGAATTATTTGACTACAGTGACAAGTCATTAAGCTCCAGTCCTGCAAAGAATCACTTAATTTTTTCCCACAAGAGACAGTGTGTGATGAGCCCCTTAGAAGGAAAAGGTGCTTTTTCCAGTCCTGGTATGAGAGCTGGTTCTAAGGAGAGCTGGGCTTGACTCCCATCTCTGCCATAAATTTTGTATGATTTAAGCAAATCACTTACATCCACTGTACATCAGCTTATTGTTAAATGAGGAGAATATTATGACCTTCTCACCCTGTCCCGCATTTGGGGGAAGTAACTGTCTTCATATGTTTGCTCAGTGTCTAGTGTCTCAGGTTTGGGTGGTGCCTACAGGCACAACAACAACAAAAAAAGTAGTAATAGTAATAAAGTGCAAATTTTCTACCATGAAGTTTTCCGAATGACAAACATTATTTTGTCTGAAAAAGTTCTCTGCAATCAGGTGTTATTTCCTGCATGGACTATTAGCTCGTGCTTTCTAGAACATTAAAAACAGAACTGCTTTTTCTGCTCTCCAAGGTGAGAGTGCTTTTATTACTCATCATAAAGGAGGATATTCTGTAGTCCACATTAGAATCACAGACTGTATCACTGTTGTAGTCATGACATTTTCAATCGTCTTACTCATTTGTTTCAATAAAAATATTATTTTACATTACTGTTAAACTGCCTTAATTACTTACTGTAATCATTATCAGAAATATTGCCAGCTTGTGCTACTCATTAGGAAAAACAGCTCCTATTCAATGTAATCCAGGATGGTACTTCCACCAGTTTCCATGTTAAAATGGTGAGATGTGTGGGCTTTAAATGCTTAGGTAGAGAAGAGTCCACAGCAGGGACCTTGCAAAGGTAGCAGGGAGGTTATGGCAAAGATGCTTTGGGGTGTTTGAGGGGTACAAGGATGCAGCTTATGCCAGCAGTGACTTGCAGTGGCACAGCCAAAGTGCTGTGACAGTCTGAGAAATACTGTGGTCCTTAAAGCAGCAAGGGGAGACTGACTTTACACTCCATCCCCATTTACTGTACTTGTGAGACCAGTTGCCTCCATGCTTCAGCAAGAGGTTCCTGCAGAGATGGTCTTGACAACAGAAGTAAGTTCAGCACACCATTTGAACTTACCTCCTCCTGAGGAGGGATAACTAGCCAAGGGATCACTGCAAAAAGAGCTGTACTGCTTCCAGTGCTAGAGTAAAATTGTTCAGAGCTGTCTTGCATCACAGGGTGTGGGCACGTCTTTGGAAAACCAGCACAGAATCTTTCCATATCATTTAACAATATAGTGTTCTTGCTATTTAAATGTACCAGATATGGCCTCCAAAAGTTTCAAACCTTTTTCATCAGCAGAAAAAATTTCTGCCACTTCTAAATAAGGACAAAATGTTGTAGTTCCCTCTAATACCCATTCCTCAGCTGAGGCTGCTAGGTTGTCTTGGTGGGTAAGATGAGGACATCAGTTGACTGAGAACTGGATGGAAGCCACCAGCTCACGTTAACTACACCATCAGATGGCTTCGAAATTTGGCACCTTGTCAAATCAGGATGTAGCTGATCTTGCATGCTGTGCTGTATCACCATACTGAGTACCTGAGCTACTTAAACTGAGCTTAAAAGATCCTGTGGGTAACTGTCCTTGCTCATTCTTTGATGATGGTCCTCTGTCTAATATCTTGTCACTGATAGTTAAGCAATGTTTTGCATGTTTAAATAGTAATTATGTTAATGTTGCTTCTAAGTTTATGCCATCTTTTTCTGTTTTCCAGACATCTTCCAAAGAGCTGGTGAGCATTGCCTTCATATATACCTGTCTGAAATTCAGGTTTAGAAGGCAGAAGCTATGACAGAGAAGTTAGCTTATCTATTTGAACTCTGAGTGGTAAGAGGCTTCACTTCTTTTGATGTTTTTGTTACTCTGGGAAATCAAGTCCTTAAATTAGGATACCTCATTCATCTTCAAAATTAGATTGGTTTCAGCACAACCCAGTAAAGAACATCTGTGGCTACACACAATATGCCATTAGTGTGTCAACCAAATAAAGGGACTGTACGTGGTATTTAATTTGAGAGATGCCTGTGGTGCTGTTATATTTTTTCTAGTGCTAAATATAATAAAGAAAAAGTATGTGATTGTTCCAAGTACATGATGTACTTAACTCTTCTTTTTTTTTGCTGTAGTGTCTGTGAAACTCAAACAAAAGAAATCATTCTGTGAAGGGCAGAAAGCTACTTGCATTTGTGTTACCTGTGTACATCCGAGCATTACTTCTTTGGGAATATTTGAATCTATTTTAAAAATAAAATTATTTTAATTTAAGCTGGTTCAAGTCTTCCACAAAGGCCCAGCAGTGAATCTATTTTAGATCTGTTCTTTCTGAAGTACAGATGATCTTACTTGAGATGCTGAGTTAGTGTGGGAACTTTCATCTCTTCCTCTTTTGTCAGGTAAGAAATACAGTAGGGGAGAATATAATGGGTTGATTGTGATTATTTAATCCTTTACAGCAGTTTGTTAAAAGGGGCATTATTAGGAGTCATATCTAATAATTTCTGAAGGGTATAATCACAGAATGCTCTTCAGTATTTCATGGTTGGGGAAGTATATCTGAAACCCAAGGGACACAAGGACTTGCATTGACTACAGTTCCTGAAGTTCTCTGGCTGTTTTCAGAGGCAATACAGGAGAAGCAGACAGTATAGGGACAGCCTGTTACTGTATTAAAGGAGTACACAAAGGTTGCAAGTTTTATGGGATGCAGTAACCACTTAAAAGAAACATGGAAAGAAGAAAAGAAAAAATTAAGAATCCTTTTACAGTGGCTGTCTCACATACTTTGTGGGATGACCAGGAATACTTAGGTGAAGATGAAAAATAGATATTCTGGTGTCATTACAATTTACCAGAAGTGGTTCTCCTAGAAGCCAGTTGGGAAAGATTGGAATGTAGGCAAGAATGCATTGAACAACGCTCACTTTAAAGAGATAATGGAATTAAATGGACTGGATTGAACTTCTGTGACAGTTTCTGGCAAGAATACTGAAGCTAGTTTATAAAAATGGAGGTTAAGGAGCTTTGGTTACATCTTACACATGAATGAATATAAAATATGATACTGTAACCTGCTAAACCAAGTGGATTAGGTAATATGTATAAACTCATGGCTCAATCGGTGGCTTGGAAAAGATAGATGGTGTTTTGGGAAATTCAGTTTAAAGTGCACTTAAAATTGAAAGTATGCAATAAAGTACAGAACAGGGGATAATAATTTAAACTATGCTGCTGAAAGTTCACTGTGAATATTGGGAACTGGACCATAAAATGACTGAAAATAGACACCATATTCTTTCAGCTTCAGGTATCAATAGCTGCTGAGCCCTTTGTAGGCAAAGAGTATAATCAGGAATCTGAGAGTAAAATCAGTTACTGCTGAGGCATCTTACCATCTGGAGGAGGGAAAATCTTCCATTCTCTCAACTTGTGCATCTCATTTTTGAGTTGTGAAAAACTCAGCCAATCCTCTGTGTTCAGTAACTCAGCTGCTTCTGCAGGGCTCTGTTTTCAGTGTTAAAACTGGAGATAATTATCTTATATATCGTTAATATATTTCTCTAAATTTAAAACCAATTCATTTTAGGGAGCTGTAAGGAAATGGGGGAGGGCGGTGCAGTGTGTTATCTTTTTTAATAATTTTTTTCAGGTTTCTGATAGGTTGGTTCTGAAAACTTGGAAAGTGCTGCTGCTTGGAAAGTACTGTTTCAGTCATTGTGGCAGTGACAATGCTCAGAGCCAAATCCAGCACTATCATCCCTTGATAATTCATCTTGGTGAATTGCTTTACAATAGTCCCCTGTATGATTTGCACAAAATGTATTTTCCAGAAGTCTTTTTAAAATCTTCTCAAGTCTGGAGAGAGAACTAATATTATACCTGCTATTTATGGTCAATTTTCTCTTCCTTGACTTCTTTCTGAATTGAATTCAGACCAACAAAACTTGCTTTGGGTAAGTGCTGTTGACCACAGTGCTGGTTAATTGCATAATAAGTTTCATAGATTTTCTGAAACTGAAGAGTGCCACTTCCTGGTGTCTGAATAGTTGGGTTGATAAGTATGTGTCTGTTTATAGAAAAGCGGCACTTCAGTTACAATCCTAAATCAACTTTTCTAACTGGCTTTTCATATTGGACTTTAGACTTTCCTTGTGAGTGATTTGAAGCTGATAGTTGGTCTTCTCAGGTATTGTATTGCATGTTAGTGATGTTGCTCAGATAATCCTCTGTGGCACAGGTTGATATCAGTTGACTTAAAATGAAATCACAGGACTATGGGTTGAATATCCACCTCTTTGTTTTCAGCATTTAGTTGAAAGTCACTGTACACTTTCTAGTTCCTGTCACCTTCAGGTCTATCAGGGAGGAATCAATGCTAGTAAGCTCTTTTTCCAGAATGCTGAAAGTAAGTAGCCCACCTCTTTTCTCATGGCTTTGTAAAGGCAGTATCTAAACTTTCAGTGGGATATAATCCTCTGGGGTTTTGTTTGGTTGGTTTTGGTTTTGCTTTTTTGTTGTCCTTTCTTAAAAGCACCTGGGGACTTTGGATTCAGGTCCACCTCAGCTGATCTTTGAAGCTCTGTGCTCGTGAAGCTGAAGGTGGATTGTCACCAGCAACGGTACTCCCTGGATAGTATTCTGGAGCTTGGTGGTCATTAACATGGATTTGTTTCATTGGAGTAGCTGAGGAACAAGCAGGGTTATGAGCAGAGTAGAAAGGAATGGCCCAAATGAACAGAGAAAGGGCTTTGCCATGTAAGAGCTGTACTCAGCTAGGAGCCTTTATGCTTCTTTTCCATGTAGGTGACTACGGAAGAGTAGGGAGCCCCATTACTTCCCTGTGTGTGGGCTACTTTCTCTTCATGAAGGGGAAAGGGGCCAGTACCAGGTTGCTATTCTCCTGCTATGCAGGAGGGCAAGCAAGCTTGTGAAAAATACAAAGTCTTGATGCTATTTTTCATTCTTCTATATAGATCTATTTGCTGATGTTTCCATACTTGTTCAACTGAGACACAGAAAAAAAAAAAAAAAGAAAGCAAGCTGCTAGGGAAAGAGCCAAAACTGTTTTCCTCTAGAAGTAGGGAATAACCAACAGAAATAATGAAGTCATACTTTGATTCTTTATTTGCTCAAGCTGTATTACACTAAACTCTTAATATTTCTTTATAATATTGACATGTTAGTAAAAAGGCTGATGTGTTAATCAGAGTAACTTTATGGACAGTAGTTTTGGTTTAGAATCTGCACAGCCAGCTGTGTTGGAAGTGCAGAAGTTGCCTTGCAGCAGTTTTTCTTGAAAAATAATTCCAACTTTTGTTACCAAGAGCAAACAAGCTTTTGTGCGTTAATGGTGTAATATGAACTAGTCTGAGTTATGAGCACCTCTCAAGAAAAAAACACTATATTTTAATAAAAATACTTTCCTTCCACTGTCAAAATGAATTCCCCATACTTTTATATTTTTATTGCACATTCCCTACCAGCTGAGAGAATAATAATGTTCTCCCCAATTCAGCTTTAGCAAGGCCATCACTTCCAAACTTGTTATATTCTACTGTATCCTATATTAATAAATGCTGGTAATAAGAGATAGGTGGAGTGTATTAATAAGCTGTTTATAAACCTCAAGAAATTTTCAATTAAAACATTTAATCTTTATGATGCACAACCAGCTACCTTTCAAAAGATATAGACATACAGGTTTAATATTTTAAAATTATCGTGGTTTTTCTTCAGTGGTTACTTGTTCTTTGTGGTTACAAAGGTTTTCATGGGAAAAAAAAATATGGAGCTTTCTGTCAGCAAAAGATATTTTCAATGTAAAAGACAGCAGTGCAATAAAAGGAAAGAAAAAGAAAACAAATTGACTGTAGGGAGATAATGGTATTGTTTTAGTCAATAGGTCAGCTCTTTGTGGCTGTTAATCAGATGTATTTACTTTATTGACCAAATTACACATTCCCATTTTTGTGTGTGTGTGGTATGATGGTAATGCAGCTGAAGGGAATGAGTCGGGCTCTGTTCTGAATCCCTAGTGTTGAGAATGAAATAATCCACCTGAATTATTAACACATCATTTGAGTTTACAATGTAGGGGGTTAGATTTTAGTTTGCATATTAATAGTAAATTAATGTAGCCTCTGATACACCATAAATATGCTACACATTAAGAATGACAATGCTCTATTTTAAAACAAAGACCAGAGTGAATTTAGTGTGAATTTCAGGTAATAAATCTGAACACTGCAGTTCAGCATGACACATTTCAGACTTGGAACACTGCCACATAAAGTTGTCCAAGTTATTAAGACCAAGTTTGTCTGCTAAAGCAGCTATACTGCTGTCAGACTTGTTCTGGCTTGCACCATCCTAGCCCAAGAGTTCCTGTCACAGACTTCTCATTTGGGGGTTGACTTTGTGCACCTTTTCAGTGCTCCATCTTTCACAACTGAGCAGGATTTTCATATATTTTCATTTTGCTGTTTGCATTCATCAGAACCACCAGCAGTACAAGCCTGTAGTATACTTATGAAACGTGAAATCACCCAGTGTGGCTAGGTTGTCCAGAGAGGTTTTGGATGCCCCATACATTTCTCTACATTCTCAAATGGCTGTTTCTGTCATTTTGTTTATCCTTTTAGCTGTATCAGCTCCAGATATTGCTATTCACAGAACACCCAAGCAAGGTGAAGTGTCAGTTTAGAGATGGAGTGTTGGCTTAGTAACTTAATTTTAAAATATAGAGTTTTTTTTAAGCTTTCCTTACAAAAGCAAACTGGTGTCTAAATGAATTTCTCTACTTTTTTGGGAGCTTGAGGCTACTGTGGTGACTTCTATGTTTAAACTGCCTTAGTCAGCACAGTAGCAGTTTACTGCCATTGAAAACTGGGCAAACCAGTTTTCCCAAGCAAGAAATACTATACACCCAGCAAATCTGTCTAACTTGATTAGGAAAGCTGGAGTGGAGGCACTTTGCCTTTCTTTACCTGGGGGCTACATGCTTCTAAATGTCCTTTCTAAATTCTGCTTAAAATGTCTTTCACTCCAGCCACCCTATTTCTCTCTGTCCTCATCAAGCACTGCTACCCTCTCCCTTGTGCCTCCTCACTGTAAGTACATATTAAGTATATTGAGTATGCCAAAACTTTTTTAAAAAACTCTCTCATTAGGGTTTTTCTTGCTGATCTGTGTTTCCCCGTTCATTGGGTTAGGTTTTTTTTCGTGTGGTGTTTGAATTTAAGGCCCTAATACTACAGCTGGTTCTGTGTAGGAGTAAATCTGTGCCCATTTACAGTCTCAGTGACTCTAAGACATGGGGTGCCAAGGGGAAAGTGGATAACAGGGCCTTGAGTTAGTCACAGCCTTGAGATCATATAAAAAATATACAGACACTCAATTACCTAAATATTATATTAGAAGATAATAAATGAGATATTAATTCTGTAAATAGCAAGGGATTAGATATCCTGGGTGAGTCAGATCTAATATAGAACTTGAAAACTGATGAATCAGACTCCCTGACCCGTGTCCTTGCAGTCTTGCTCTGAAAGTCAAAATTTGTCAGCAGCAGAAGTTGAAAACCCCATGTTGGACAGTTTTGTGCATCTCAGAGAACATCATGCCTTCTGCCCACCACTTGGGGCACCTTGTGGGTAGATGCCTCCTCAGCTGGTTCCAGGGTGTGTGGGATTTACTGTAGTCAGCTGTGCTTGGGGGTGGATGGCTGCCTGTGGCACCAGCAGGTTCAGCCTGGCCCAGAGTGCAGCAGCACAGACAGGGTACAGGTCTTCTCCTCTCTGCTCAGCTGCACCTTCTTGATGCTGAGGGTGCTGTGCATTTTTCATTAAACTGTGAACAAAGAGATTAGGCATTTATGCCCTTTGTCCAAAGGGTTCCCTGGAGCTAGTGGGGGAAATGGTGTCATTCTCAAGTGCTGATCCTACAGTGCCAGTGGTAAACATTTGGAGTAAAAAGGAGGGAATAAGTACAATTTGTTCCTAGGTTAAGCATGGGATCCCATAACTTGTTTGGATCCAGCAGTGCGTTGCTCCTATGGAACAATGGTTCCAGCCTTTCCAAGGTCTGGTTGTTACCTGCTTTATGTGTTTTATGTATCATAAATTATTTTGGCTCAAAAAAGATTTTGGTACTTCACAGACAATGCTAAGGGATCAAAGTGCTGATTCTGGAAGTTTTCCTGGGTACTTGAACTTATATTTTCATCTTGGAGGATGCTGAAATACATTAAGAGTCACAAAGATACTGTTAACAGGTATCACTGGTTTACAATTAATTGTAACTCTGCTGAGAAATTATTTATTTTAGTTTGGAAGCTTGTTCTGCTGTGTACCCTAGCATAGTACTGGGTAGTTCTACTTTGAGTTGAAATCTTTGGTACTGATAGAAAGGTGCTGTATGGTTGTGTTAAGCAGATGCCATTTGGATAGTATTTTTTTTTCTGGTGTTTGGCCTAAATACATTGAGTGAATATGCACCCTTACAGAGTCAAAACCCTTGAACAGTTAAAGCACTTTTGCACGACCTTAAAAAATAATTGACAGTACTTTAGCCATAAGACAACTCCAAGAAACCTGATGCTGTGTTTCCACATGTGCAAAGAACATAAATTAACCCTTGTTTATTTAAGACAAATTAAAAGCAAACAGTTGAAATAAAACTAAGTTGCCATTCAGTCTGCAAGCTCTCCATAAGTTTTAGCTGTTACAGTTAATGTCAGCGTACATTTTTTTTTTGGCTCAGTCATTATTTTTACAGTTGAACCTATCTAATCATTAGTGAAGTAAATTCCTTTCATGTATTCAGTAACTCTTTTTGTCTAAATTGTTTAAGTTCCTCAGAGATATTTTTTGAATATGCAGGACGTATTTCCACATAATAACTAGGAAGTTATTTTATGTTGCATCTCATTAGCAAAAAAAGTATCAAAATAGGTTTCCTTTACTTTAGAGGAAGCTCCTCAATTAGCTCTGGAGAATAATTCACCTTCAGTTCCCTCAAACATGTTAATACCTATTCCTGAATATTTGATCTTAAATATTAGACTAGATTCACTTTAATTGCATTGCATATAATTTACTTTTCCTCTTCAAGGAGCCTAAAAGACTAGACCAATTTGGGGCTGAGTTCTAAGTAGGGTATGAACTAAAGCTTCGACTTCTCAGCTTTCACTTTCAGTAAGTAGCATGGAGCAAGGCTACTGAGAGCAGCTGGTTGCTCATGTTGCTCCTTCCCACAGAGCAGGACTTAGAGGTACAGGTGGCAGTTGTAGAGCCCTCAATTTGGCACTACTTCTACAACCCACATAAGAGAGAGTGCAGAACTTGCTCCACAATGGTTCGATATCCCACATCAATATATGGCCCATAAAAAAATAAAATCGTATTTATGTGGTTCCAAAACATGAGTCACATTTATAAACAAGCATATCCTTGCATACCATCTGGGATGACTTCATTCCCTGCTGAAGTGGAACACAGCAATTGCTGAAGTGTGCACTGTGATACCACATGGAGTTTAGGACAGGAAACAACTCAAGTGCACGTTGCAAAGTAAAGGGAAAAGCTCTAGAGGCAGTATGTGGTGCTTTGGTCAGGACATAGTGACTCTGTCTGTCGAGCTTTTAGGAAAATATAGTCCTATGTGTAAATGGCCATTATAGCTGCTGGCTCTTTTGTTTGATTGGGTTTTTTGATGCTTTCCCAGATGGCTATATTTTCATATGGATGTTCTCAGTAGAATCTGTGGACTCAGGGGATGTGTCCCAGGGGTGACTGAAAGAGAAGTGTGGATAGTTATCTGCTGGAGCCTAGCACTGCTGCTGACAATGCCTAGTCTGTCTTTGAAATGCCCTAAGTACAGATTTAGCATGAGGCTTCCATTGTGGTTTTGTCATGGAGGTCATGGGAACCATGAATTTGAAGACACCTCAGGATTTTTGTAATACTCTCCGCTGCTTACCTAGAGGCCGGTCATTTTGGATTATAGAAATAAAGTGCATGTAGGATTGTTGGCCTGAAGGACAAATGGTTGGCCTATCACTCCAACCTATAACAGTCATGAAGCAATCTTGTGGATAGGGGAACCTGCTCAGTACAGTTGTGGTTTTGCAGTTATAATCAGATTTGACACACTTTCCCTTCGTTTGCCTTCATGTAATTTATTAGAAATGTTCCCATTGAAATCAAAGTCTTCCTGCAAAAATAATCTGAGGGGAGCACTAGAGATGCTACTGTGTCTAAAGTATACTTGATCATTCAGGGAAAGAGAATTGTATGTCTGGCTTTAAATTCTCACCTAAATTATAGTAAAAAATATTTATAACCCTCAGCTGTGATAATATCGTTACACCACACAAACATTTTTACTGCATTTTGTACACATCTTGTGAAGAACAGTTTTGTAGTTCATGAAGCCTTATGCACTGAGAGTTGTTATGAAAAGTCAGTAAAATATAGATGGGCTGGTGTAGGAAAAAAGGAGTGATGTAAAAGGAAACAAATTACATCTTGGTGGGACATGACCGGGGCAGAGCAATCACTCTTACTCCTCACATAATTTCCATTTTTCCAGGGAGCTGCTTTATAAGAAATCCTCTTTGTTTATGATATATTTATGCCTGCCAAAAAATAATAAAATAATAGAAGTAGACATGTCCTTTGTCAAACAGCCCAGCAGGCAGGTCAGTAGTTATTCTTATATAGATTGTATTGAATGTAGTATAAAGCTCCCATGCAGTGCCAAACACTGAAGGGCTGCTGATACATTCAATAAGTACAATTTAGGAAAAAATAACTCTTTTGAGTGGGGCTAGAGAAAAAAAAAATCCCTTTGACTCTCCAACCCATCTTTACCGATGAGTGGGTTTGAGGTTCAATGCTGTCATACTTGCAGGAAGTGCAAATGTAGTAGAGCTTTTCTCTGCATCCTTCCACCCCTGCACTGCCTGAGGAACAGCCCAGGTCCTGTGCTGGAGGGCTGGGGGAGAGCCCTGAGGGAAGGTTCCCCTGAACATTTGAATCAATCCTCACCATTTGTATGAGTAAACCTGTAGGAGCTGCCTCACATCCAGGCACTTTGGACCAAATATGACAGTTTTGTTCCTGATCCCTGAAATCTCTTCTTTATCCAAGCCCTACAAATGTTGTATAGTTCTGAGCTCCTGTGAACAGACATTTCTGCCATGAGACTCAAGCTTTAACTGCATAATCTGTGAATGCAGAGAGTGAGCTAGCATCTGTTGCACGAAGGAGATTACAAGTTACAAATATTTCCTCTTTGCATTAGCTTGTTTTAAAGTTTTGTTTTCGTTAAAATCCTACAGCTTGAAGCAGTGGTTTTTACTTTTTCTTTACAAGTCTCCATAGAGAATCTCTAGCCGTGTTGACACGACTGCAGAACACTTGCTACTATGAACATTCTATTACTAAATGAAGATAAGTTCACCACCACTAATATCACCTGTGACTTAAAAGAGAAGCATGCATTTCTGAACTGGTTTTAAGAAAGAAAGCTTTTAAGTCAAAACTTCATCAAAACCTCTTTATAACAGGTATTTTGGAGAAAATCTAGATACCAGACAGGCAAGTTGGCAAGCAGGACTTCAGCTTTATCCAAGCAACAAGGAGAAAATGGGCTATTTCTGTCCCAGGATCTGAACTAAACAAGTGTCAGGTTCAAACTCAGCTGTCTCTGTCTTGTCTGACTCTTACTGAACAGGTTTATTTTAATTGATCCATAGCACAAACAATTACAGTACTGACACGACTCCTGACATTTACAATTTAAATTCTCAGGACTTTGTCTCTCTCCTGATATTTGCTGGTTTTATTAGAACTGTGGCTTTTGCAGGGCAGTGATTATGTAGGCAAGCCAGCTTTTCCTCTATTGCAGTTTGAAAATGTGGCTGGTGTACATTTTAAATAGCAGAGACACACTAAAAAATGTAAATACATTATTTGTGTGGGAAAAATTCACACTTTTAAATAAATCTCATGATTTTTTTAAGGCTTGACTCACAATTTTAATGCTAGTGTTGGCAATATTGCTGGTTTTCTCCAGATGGTTCTTTTTAAAGGAAAAAAAATCCTCACAGTACCCTGTGGTACTTATCTTGAAATGCAAATAGCAATGGTAGATAAGTAAAAGAAATAAGATGAAAAAGAATAGAATGCACAAATCCAACAATCCCAGGACAGGTGTTTAAAGCTGGTTTATATCTTGCCTATTCAGGGATGTTCAATAAAATTAACCCTAATGAATTTGGATTTTAAATATATTAGTGAAACCGTATTAAATCATTTTACATGCAGTCAGAGCCTAAATGGCCTGGATCTGCTTTAGTATAATTCACTTTGAAATCAATTAATGAAACCAAGTTATGGCACCTTTATATCTGAGTGAAATTCTATCCCTTTAGTAGAGCTGATCTATGTAATTTGCTTTAAATTTACACCTTTTGGTGGTTAGTTCAGCTTTTTTTTCCTGAGGTCCTTGACATACCTTGCAGACAGCAAAGGGCCAGCAAAGGAAAGAATGACTGTCAGATTCAGTGAAATTCTTTTTTCATTATGCTTACCTCTAGACTTTTCAGACTTCTAATATACTCTGTAGAACGTGCTGTCTTCCTTCCCTGATGAAGTCAGGGAAAACTCAGCTGCAATGGTCTGAATTATGAATATTGCAGATGACATATTCGTGCTTCTTTAAGCAGATGTGTGTAAAGACCCAGCTGAGGTGGTTGTGTTGCTCTACCCTGTGAGCATGGAGCTGCCAGCAAAGGGCACCTTCCCTCCTCAAGTTCCCCACATAAACATGGGAAGATGGACAGAAAATCCATCAGCCAGTACCTATGCCCATTTTCTGCATTGGAAATAAAGGTGGCAATTATTAATATAAGCAACAGAGCAAACTAGATAGAAATCATATATAGGCATTTTTCTACCAAATTAATACCTTGCACACAGCACTGAGCTCATGTGGGCTTTCTGCTTTCATGCTGCCTGCTGAAAGACAGGTGGTACCTGACCCACAGGGGTGCCACAGACAGGTAACATCAGATCCAATAAAGCCTGCCAATGCAACAGTAGCTAGACAATTTTTTTCAACTGATTTTATCCAGTATCTGCTGTTTCTCATGTGCTGACAGTGTTTCTGATTTAGTGCTAGGGGGTCCAAAGGTGGATTTATATCTTGTCAAATGTGAAGAAGGTCGGAATGACACACCACAATGATCCTTGCTTGGTGTTGTCAAAATGGAAAGCCTGGAAAAATAGTCTGTCTTTAAAACAGCAACGTGGTCATGTGAGTTTGGATTTTCTTGATCCGGGATATATTTTGCAATCCTGCCACACATTTTAGGGTGCGTATTTTTGTTGGTTTTTTTCCCATTCTTTTTGCTGCATTCTTTTACTTTGTGCAATCCATTGAAGTCTTGTTGAGTCATGGAAGATGCTGCTTTTTAAATACATGCAGTAATTACTGTGCTCTTTCAGTTTTACAAAGAACAATTTTCGAATCACAAGTATAATTTTTTAAATCAGTACCTAGCATTTCAGTGTTACAAGTCTTTAAAACAGAACTTTAATAAAAATGTTGTTGAAAGGAAGAAAGTTTTGAGAGCCCGTAGTGGCTTTGAACTGAAAAACTTCCAAAAATCAGGAGAATCCTGCAGATCTCAGTAGCATCTAGAGCCACCTTTACATTGTGCTGTCAAGAGAGAGTAGACTTTTGGAAACATTCTAGAGCTCTAAACTGGTTTATAACAAAAGTAGATTCCTATATGTGTGTATCCAGGCAAAAAGGTAGATTAATTAAATTATGCTCCCTCTGGGAGCATATGGAACATTTCAAATCAGGCAATTTTCACAGCAAAACCTTTTCTATCTTCCTCAGCATGTACCTGGAAAGCAGAAAACTACACAGAGCCTTCAAATCTGGTTGTGGAAGTCTCTGAAGTTTAATACAGATTAGTCCTTGGGATACAAGTCTTCCTGTTTATAACACCAAGACAGATTTTCTTATATCTGCTTTCCCGTTTGCCACATATCATCCAAGAATTGTGACAGAGATCAAAAGGTTGATTTGATCCTCATTGAGAAGCACTTAAGCAAAAAATATTTTATTTAGAAAACAACCACTACCATTTACCTGCCCTTCAAAGTGATTATTTATGTGTTTTCAGTGCAAGGTGTATTTGGACTAGCAGTTCTCACTACATGTTCCTTTGCTCTCATTCACTATGGAGAATACACAGAACAGTGGAGCAGTTCCCAACGAGCACAGATGAATAGCTGTGAGCTATATATACCTCTGTAGGAGTGGGGTTGGGGTTGTGGCATTTTCACTAGTGATTAAATGTCTTCCAAACCTATTCATGCTGCAGAGCTATAAATGATGGATTTTTCACATTAATGAAAGGAGCCCTTGGAGCCCTCCAGAGTGCATAGTTCTATTTTTACATTTCAGTATTGGAGAATGAGGAAAGATAGGCCAATATGTTTCTTTTTTTAAAATGGCAGGAACAGAAATTTGGCCTATTCTGGCTGTCACTCAAGTGCCAACATTGTTAACCATTTTTGGGCACAAATTCAGAGCTCATACTTGTTACATCATTTCATCAGGGGGATTTTTTTCACTTCCTTTGAGCTCATTAGCAGACCTGACCTAAAACTAAAGGTCTAGAATAGAAGAAAATCTGAAACCACTCCACTGTGAAAGCAATGTGGTATATGATCTTAGAATGAGATTATAATTTGGAAATCAAACTTGAAAGTCCCCAAGAAATGGTGCTGTGGCTTACCATGCTGTTGTTTTTTTCCTGTATTGTTGCCTGTATCTTGGTGTTTGCAAGTACAGAAAGGGGAGAAGGTTTAGTCCCCTGTGCTTGCTTTTCAGGGGGGGTTCTGTCATCCTCGGGATGTCCTGAAAACAAAAAGCTTTTGATTGAAGCAGAATGGAAGAGAAATTTGCCATCCCTAAAGTGACTATGATTTAAAAAAAAAAAAAAAAAGAGCAAAGCATCAATTCACAGGTCATCTGTACTGATCCCCCTGAGTAAAAAGAGAAGATACCATTTAATCTTCACTTGATCTGTCTGCAAAAGTGTGTGCAGCTGTATTTTTAGGAATTGTACTCTCTCATCCAGAACTGACAAGGCAGTGAAAATAATGGATTCCAGGCAACAAAACTGAAGTAATTTCTTCTTTTAGCCAAGTATTGCAACAGGTTTATTCGTATTCTGTTTTTGGGAATAGCAAAAGCAAAGCCTAGAGCCATGCCACTGAGGCAGCTTTTACTTCTAACAACCAGCATTTAGGATAAATAGTGTGAGGGGTCATCAAGTTTCAGCTCTCTGTAAGCAGCAAGAAATTGTATTGAAATTGGAATTCTAAAAGGGTTTGCTCATTTACAGCTTCCTTGAGAAAAGAGAATGGGGTCTTTGAGTGAAGCTACCTATCTGTTCCTGTAAGCTCAGACATAATGTTTCAGGCATCTCAGCATGAGGCTTCTTCTCAGAATACAATATTCATTTGTTGTTGGACTGGTTCTCCTAAAATGGTTTCAGGCATGTATAAATGACTCAAAATGAACAACAGTAATAAGTAACTGCATATAGGAAAGAGGTGGCATCTTTGAAGCCTTTGGGAGTTGCTTAAAATGTGTTGACTTACTTTTCCTTGTTTTCTGGCTTTGGTGAAAAGATTTTAAAATGTGAGACGCAAAAAAAAAAAAAAAAAAAAGTGCAATGTGCAAGAAATAAAAACCCAAGGAAAGAAATCAAGATATAGAAGTTGCAAAAAGCCTGTGGCCCAGTGCTGTCAGAGACTGCATCATCCTCAGCAAGTGCCCAAATCACATTCCTTCTAAGAACAGAGGTCAGGCACTCTGGAAGAATCATGTTAATCACCAATACAAGGCAGTTTAAGAAATTGAAGAGATTCATAACTGAAGCCTCTTCCTTAATATATTGTCTGTAGTACCTTAAACCAGGGAAGAAGAGAGAACAGAGCACCATAGCTGTTTCAAAGCAGTTTTCATCTTGATGGACCTCATTACAGTTGCTTTTTAAATTGCTCGTCTTTGATCTTCTACAATGCCACAACTTGGGTAGGTGATAGGCTGAACTGCAAAGTGTTTCTGATAACTGTGCTAAATGTAAATTGCAATTTTAATCAACTCTAACACTTATATTTCCAGCTGATAAAAACTGGTGCAGAAGGCACATTGTTGGTGTAGTGAGGTGGTATTTGAAATCAATGTAAACTGAGAAAAATTTTGTTCCTCTTTGCTTTTCTTTTTAGGTTTCTATGGAAACCTTCTTGGAAGTTGTCTGAGGAAAATAAATGTTAAAGTAGAACAATAAAATGTGTTATTTATACATGCAAAATAAACACCCCTCCTGCATTTTATTATGGAGGTGAAAAAGTTATTTCATCCTTCAATATTGTCCCTTGACAGCCAAATTAATCATGACCCAATCTCCTTAGGGTTTACTTTTCTACATTTGGCCAGCATGTTTGAGAGAGGAAAAGCAGTCATCTTCTATGCTGAGCATCTATTATTTATTTGCTGTATCTTACTAAAGTATCTATTTTTTTTATCCAGCAGCCTTTGCAACTTGTACCATGAAAAGAATGTCTAAAAAGTTATTTTGAAATTACAGCTCTGTGAAGTTCTTCATGATTGTAATGTCCCTTCAGAGTTTTAACCAGAAGAATATCAAATTCAAACTTATATTGGTACATCACTATAAATAAATAACAAATGCTTAGGAGATATTGTGTATACATATTCTTTTAATAAACCATTGGTGCATGGAACAAATTTTCCCTTACCCGAAAACAACTACATCTACCAGATGTGACTTCTTCGATGTGTGTCCCTGTTCTGCTACAGGTACCAATTTGGTATCTTCAGATTTTGGGGTACAGGTTTGTTGGCTGCGTTCTCATCGGTCTGCTTACCTGTCTCTGCAGGCTGGCTGTTAAATCTGAACACACTCTCTAGTCTCTTTGGTAGATATGCAGTGACTGTCACAAACAGTGTTACTCTGAGGAAACATTAGGGGCGCTTCTGAACTCTGTGCCGGGCTTAATCCTGTGGTGGAAACTTGCTTTCCAAGGAAGATGTTCAGATGTGCCATAGTCACTGCATGCTTAATGTGTACGCAGCTCCTGCTTTCTTCTCTCCTCCTTCCAGGTTTGGAAAATGTCTCTTAGGGTCTGCTAATAGGGCTCTCCATTCACTGTTAGGTTATCTTCCTTTTCTGTCATGTGTTCTTCTCTCTGGGCACATTAATAAACTTCTGTAATCAGGGGGAGTTTTAACCCTCTCTTTGGTGGCACTGTGTGTGTTTTCTCATGCCCTTCTCAGAAGTCTGGAGCAGAAAGTAAGAGAGAGTCTCTTCTAGCTTTCTCTTTTATGCACAGTAAGAGTTTAAGGTGAAAGGGGTTTTTTATTCCTACAAATCTGAGGAACTGTATTACAAATCTTTGAGTCCCATCTAATGAAACTTCTCTGTTCAGTATTTGTTGGTATATACTGACATCTCATTTCTTGAGCACTGCACTAACAGGTACCAGATGAAGCTGGATGACATTAAGCAAAGAATTTGCTCTGCAAAAAATATATTTTTAGTCTAAGTAATTATGATTTAATATAATTCCTGATAAAATAAAGGAATTATTTTCTGGAGAATAATTGAAATGTTTCATTATATGATTTTCAGAATCATAGAATCATAGAATGGTTTGAGTTGGAAGGGACCTAGAAGATCATATAGTTCCAATCCCCCTGCATGGGCAGGGACACCTCCCACTAGATCAGGTTGCTCAGGACCCCATCCAACCTGTTCTTGAACACTTCCAGGGATGAGGCTTCCAAAACTTCCCTCGGCAACCTGTTCCTGTGTCTTACCACCGTAAAAGATTTCAGCTTCTTTCCAGTCTTCTGATTTGAAG
This sequence comes from Hemiprocne comata, assembly GCA_020745705.1. Classification (NCBI taxonomy): domain Eukaryota; kingdom Metazoa; phylum Chordata; class Aves; order Apodiformes; family Apodidae; genus Hemiprocne; species Hemiprocne comata. The sequence goes on along the minus strand of CM036594.1, from coordinate 19,373,499 downwards.
CTTAGCTTGCTTTTCTTTTCCAGGGAAGACTGCTTACAGGGCACAGGAGCCCTTTTATGTGCAGAGGCTCTAAAACGATGCAGCCTCTGTCTTAACCCTTTATACCCTCAGCCCTGCCACAGTACAAGAACAGCGTGCAAGGAAGAGCAGAGTCCAGAGGCATCCAGGCTCAGCTTTTCTCAGCCAGCTCCACACCTCCATGTACAGACATCTTCCTGCCAAGTCTGCCTCTTTCATCTCCATGCTCCCTGTTGTCTCTCTTGCCTTCATCTATTCTCTAAGACAGATGAAACACTTGTTTGGTGATGGCATAGCAGTAGTTGCATTCCTCAGACTCTTCTGTTCTCTTTCCTTTGTTTCCCTTCTCTCTGCTACCATTTCCTCACCTTCCCTAGTTTAAGCTTTGCCCTCTGGCTTCATTACTATCTGCAGTCCTTGCCTCTTTAAAAAAAACAACAAAACAACTTCTCAGTGCTCTGTAATATTAATGTAATATTCTTCGGAAAAGATGGGATTAATTTTTTCTCATGGGAAAGTGGTAAAACTGAGATCTCCAATGTGCCTCCTGTGGCCATGCTCAAAGCTAAAGCCATTTTGAATTTGTGTTATTACATCACTGGCAGGTAAACAGAATCTAGCCCCTTTCCATTTGCAAAAAAGTCATCCCACAGAGCTGCAATAACTAGTGACAGGAGGGATATAAGCTTCAATGCTGCACTTGCAAAACTCTCAGAGTGCCAGAGGCGTTTGCTAATGCAGGTCAGAGGGGCTGAAGCAGAAATTGGTCTCAAAATCATTACTAATCCTTTCTGTAAACTATTTCTAAATGAAAATGGTGTAACTAAACCATAGAATGGAATGCTTTTCTTGTCAACAAAGACCTAGAATGGCATGATGTTATGATTTGTAATTTATGTAAAGAAGAAATTAGACTTCTTGGGTCTGACACAGTGTAGAGGAGTCGTCCCTTGTCCCTCTTCTGCCCACTTTGTGGTCACCATCTCCTGTAGCTCCCTTGTTAACTGACCCCAAAGCTTCAGCCTCCATCCTCCTCCCTGACCCCAAAGCTGGTCATCTGATCTATGAGTATTGGCAGTAGAAAGGCTGTGGCCTGCTATGGCCTATCCATGTCCTTTAGCCTCTGTGGTAGGCCAGAGGTATTGGAGTTAAATGGCTTGGATGATATTTCTGATACCTCAAAGAAGCAGGTGATCTCCATGGAGGCTGCACACAAATCTGTGCTATGGAAAGGTTTATCTATTTTTACAAACCTTGGGATGTATCTATTCAGGAACTTGAAATTCTGTGATTGATAAATTTTGATGTTCAAAAATGTTGTTTCAAATAACTGAACCACATGCCAGTACTTTTAAGAACATTTTTAAAAAACTGGAGGAAACAGAGATCTCATCTGCTGTGATGCTTAGGTGAAATTGGTCAGAATAATGGTCTTGGACTTGATCTGGACTTCCTCTTCTCTGTCACCATGGCTCCTCCCTTTATACTTCTGATGGAGATTATTGCTCTATCTAAAAGATTGTCCTTTTCTATTATTCTATAAACATTTTTAGTCATAATATAACCTGGTTGTAAGATTGCCTAAGGGATTTGTTCAGATACCAGCTAATCATACTGAAACTCAAAACAACAGGTAAATGCACTAAATGCAAAAAAAGCTACCAAATAAGTCAACCCTTGCCAACTTAGGCTGCATTGTCAGTAAAAAACGGAAGCTGTATGGAAATCCAGCAAGTGCATTTGTTAGTGGTTTCAAAATGCTTGAAAACCTTTTCATGGTGATTAAAAAAACCCATCAAACAGCTTATTCAGTAGCTACTTAAAAGCTAATGGCTAAAATCCTCAGCCAAGATTTTTTTTCCTTGGATGTCTTCCTGTATTGAGGTCTCCAGGTGCAGAGATGACTTGCCACATAAGGGCTCCCTTGCAGCATGCAGCATATGGAAAAGTTCCCTGCACTCCCAATCTTGAAACTGTGTAAGCCTTTCCTGCAATCCACATCCAGATCCTGGCTGCCTTGTGAGGAGCACAGCCCCTGGTCAGCACAGAAAAGTATAGACATTAAATTTAATGTAGTTTATATGTCTCAGAATATTTTTAATATTTAAGATGAGGCAGAAGTCAAGTGAGGAACTTTGGGAGCATAAACAGGAAAGGAGACACTGTCTTTTAATAATGCCAAGGGTACCCTAAAGAGAGAATGCACATCTAGGTTATCCCTTCTTTCCAGGCATTCTGGGTAGTATGTCCCCAAGGCAGACACACTCTGAGATGCTACTTACCACAGCCACGGCAGAAAATCTCAGTGGAGGGGTGGCAGGAATAGCTTTACCTTTTGTCATTCGGTGGTAAAGCCTTTTTATGCCAACAGCAGGCTTAGTTGTGCTCTTGAAGTGTGTGTTGGATTCGGAAGATGAATCCAGGAGGACAGAATTTTCTCATGAGACTTGATTTAGACACATCCTTCTCCCTGGGATCATTCTGGGAATTAAGACAGGCCTATTTACTGAGCCTTGTTCTTCTATAGACATCCACTAGGGGCACGTCGGGACTTGTCTAAAAAGTAGGAAGAGCTCCAGCCCGGCTCACTGACTTCAGAAAGGAGTTTGCTGACTTCACAGCCCGATGCATACCCTCTCTATGCCTATTGGTTTTGCTTTATATAAGTACAAATACATTATATTTTTTTATAAAATCAAGAAGCCTACACAATAATACAGTCAAGTTGCAGCAAGGATACATAGAGGATGAGAGAGGAAAACCATTCAAATGTAGCCACAAATGGCAGCTGCATCCTGTGCCTTGACAGCTGAATCCAGTGTCTAGCTCTTAATATGCCTGTGCCCTGAAGCATCTCCAAAAGGTGCATTCATCTGCTAGACCTGAGGCCCTGCAGAAGTGGAGGTGGCACAAATAATAATTTAGAAAATGGTGAGAAACATGAAGCACTAACATAACACTTCAGTCTTCACAGCACTGAGCAATCAATGAATTGTTGGCTCTTCAAATACTCCTGCGAGGTGAGCCCCTGCTGTGCTCTGCCCTAGGGACATACTGCAAATGCCATGTGATGCCCTTTCAGGCAAACCAGTGTTGTGCTTTGGAATGATTTCTGTGATAAAAGTCAAGTCTGGCACTGTCTATACAAAAAGATAACTTCCTCCAAGGGCAGGGCAACCCTTCTGTGCTTCCAAGCACTGCAAACACTGATTTTTTTGTCTGTTTTATGGTACCTCCTCTTCTTAAAGCTTGTGCTGAGAACCTGTGAACGTTGTTATATAATCAGTAACTGCACTGATTCTAGGTTCTGCATAATGAAATAGCTTGCAACTCTCATATTTGTGCCACATCAGTAAAATTTATCCTAAATTATATGAATGTTGTGAAACTGCAACCATAAATACCAACTTGAATTGTTAATCCACTTTTTTCAACAATGCTTATATTTTTTTATGCTCTAATTTCATAGATATTCTAAGAAATTATTTCCCTGACAGACGGAACAATATAAAACAAATATTGAAAGGGGGTCTACAGAATGTGAGTTTTAAATTGATAAAATATGGTGCCAAACCCTTACTTTAGCATTTCATTAATTAGAATACAAAGATCTATTTTGTATTACTGGAATTTCCAATCAATTCAGATCAGATTTTGAATATTGAACATCTCCCAAGAAAGTGCAATTGCTAATCAAGAATTATTTGTGAAAGTTGTCTGGGGAATATTCAAGAAACTAACAATGTCTCTTCTACAATGATTGGCAATTATAAAGGAGTATAATACATCATTTAAACTACAGCAAATAATTTGTACAGTCCTATTTTAATTGGAGATTCTGTTCATTAATCCATTTCTGAAAAAGTCATTATAATTAATGGAAAATGTGTATGCAAATTTGTGAAATAGTCACTTGTATGCTTATCCACAGGGGTCTGAGTTTGTAGACAAATGGTAGTAATACTATGGCTGTGGTCATTTCTGAAAGTGTAAGGGAGTGTAAGATGCTGATACAGCAACTGGAGAGACATGAAGCACAGAGACATGAAGGCAACGATCACTTCCCCCATGCCCCCTTTTTTTTTTGGCTAGGTCCTTTGACCAGCTGCAAAAAATTTTGTTGGCTGTTGAGTTGCTCTGGACTCAGTCCAGCAGGCAAACGCCACTGCTGCAGATGGCAAACCTGACCACAGGGCACCTTTATATGCCCTGAGCAGTGCAAAGTGCCCAAAGCCAGGGGAACTTCCAGCCTGCCTTGTACCCTTAATCCAAATATCATCTGTGTGAAGCAGTTGTGAAAACTTACAAAAGGACACCTAGTGTCAATCTTTTTCTGCTGGTTTCAGCTCTACAGCTCTTTGACACTAACTAACCAGTATTTGACTGCATGACATTAAGAAATTGCTATATGTCTAAAATTTGCATTTTGCCCCATGCATCAAGCAAACCAAGCAATACTAGAAAAAAAAAAAATAGTCTTTTGCTGTGAATTATCCATTGTTTTCTTATAAAAGCTTCTGTTCAGAGGCAGAGGAACTATCCAAAATCATACTGAGCAGAGTTGGAAAGAATCTTTCAGTCTGTTATAAAAACTGCAGAAAAGTATTTTTTGGTCATTTTAAAAATAGTGGGAATATTGCAGCATGCCATGACTGACTCCTCTTTTAGCAAAAAAAGGCAGTAGTGGAATATTGCAGTGTTATTCTAACACACCAGCTATCTCATTTGCAACACAGTCAAAAGCTGGCTTTCAAAGTAATTAGAATGAATATACAGCCAAGATTTTAAGTGCTAAGTAATACAGCATCTTAAAATCAAGTATCTTGCTGTATAGAGAAAGACATCAGCCTATAAGGATTGGACAAATTTCTTGTCTTGGGAGCTCTTAAAGTTTCTCCTGTTTAAACAGAGAAGTGATAGGGACTATTGCAGTTATTATTAATTTTTAACTGCCTGTTCTTTATGCTTTGTAATGTGTCTAAATGATCCATTCTCTTGCTTAGCATTCCCTTGCCACAAGAAGAAATATTCAAACTAGTCAATCATCTATTGGCACACTTTCCTGTGGAGGTTCTCCCTCTGAATTTCCCTCTGAAAATTATTAAGTCTTAGTGAGTTGCTCTCACCTTCAAAGCCAATTAAAATAGAATGTTGAGCTCTGGCCTGATTGTGAACACTGAAGTGATGAAAGTTGGTCTCTAGGTGAACGCTATGCTGGATATGCTTTGAAATCAGCTTCCTTTAGACTGAGAAGGATCAGGCTTATGTGAGCTCAGCTATGGCAATATGAAACGTTGCCAATATCAGATGTTAAAAATATCTGCCAGCCATTTGGGAACCCTGGCAATGGTGTAGGAATTATGAGATGTAAAAATAACACCTTTGAGGGTTTGGCCTTCACTTTTTTGCACTTGGGTTGTTGTTCAGTCAAATCATAAAAACTGGCAGCAGTGAGCATGGTGTTGGGAGAGGACAAAGATATTTTCCTAAGTACACTTTGAAACTTTCTTTGTAGATGGAGCTTCAGCCAGATGTGAACAGTAGTAGAAGCTAGAAAGTAGGTGATGGGCAATGAAAGATGGCAAGTAATTTGTTGGTCATCACAATTTTACCTTTTAACACATCTGCCTTGAACCAGTCAGACAGATTGGCATGTGCTCTGCTTGCCCCTTGAGGTAGTGTGGTCACAGTCCTTGAACTGAAGTGGATGGAACAGATTAATTCAGCTGCTGAAGTGTGTGCTGCAGTAAGATGTGGGCCAGCTTGATTTGGACAAAGACACTTGAGATTCGAGTGGGCCACGGTACTCTGGGCAAAGCTGGCCCAGGCTACTGGCCATGGCTACACTTGGGTAGCATATTTTTCTCTCGCTGTGAGCTCTGACATAGCTCCAGTTGCTGTAATGCAGGTTGCTTTTATCTCTAGCCAGGCAGCTGTCTGAGCAGTTTTGTGGAAGCGAAGGGGTTTCTGTGCTTATGCTAACTGACAGATACAAAAAGAGGAAATAAATACTGAGTAGAAGGAAAAAGCCCAAAGGACTGAGACAGATGTGGCTGTTCAGAGCTCAGAATAGAGCCTCTGCTTCTTGAATCATCTTCAGTATGTCAGACTTGAGATGCTGTGTGTGGGTGCCATCCAGCTTCTAGCATTATTATCAACTGAGACATAGACTATGACTAAAAGCAAACCCAAAATGTGGTGGAAGAATTGTTTCCTGAAAAATACTCATTCACTATTGCTTTCTTTTCACAGTTTCACTTTATAGCCTTTTCAGACAAAAGCATTAAGTTTTCTATGCTCTTTAAGGAAAAAAAGAGACACGAGATCCAGTGAACTGAGAATAGAGTAGGATAGTTTTCAGGTTTTGCAAATAAAAATGACTATGTGTTGCTTGGTGAGGGTCACTGAGTTGAATCATTTGGTGATCATTCATACTTGGCCAAGCAAGAAGCGTTCACTGAACCTGTCTTCAGGTACTGAATATTCTACATACTATTTATGTAGGTATCTATTTATCTTTCCCCATGTCAGCATGCCTCCCATACATGCCACAGGTTGCTTTGTCTGTAACAATTGACTAAGAGTAAGCCAGAAAGGTAATAAATAAGTTCTTGGTTTGCACATATAGGTGGTAGTTCCTGAATTTTATATAATTTGCTCTGCACTGCAGATTTCCTTTCTCTGGCTACTTAGATGTATTCTTAAAAGCTCATTCAGACTCTTCTTCCAGGATCACACAGTGCCTGAGGCTCGGTGGTTTTGGCTATGGTCTGCCGTAGCCAAAGGGCAGGATTTCTATCCTGGAGTCTGAGGTACCTTCTGCAGTCTTGAATGGGAGGTGTGTCTGCAGTTCAGCTTAGTGATGGGATCATTCAGTGGCTAGCTTCCTTTCTGTGCATTTTTACTGTCTTTCTAGGCCCACCACCATCCTTCCCTCTTTCCCATTCACTCTCCTGAGTTCAGAGGCAGTGGGTTTTTTAGAGTCAGGGGACCATCAATTCAAACTTCCAGATTAAAAGACAAACTTTCAAATAAAGGCCTGGAGACATGAACAAGCACTAATTCATTAAAAGCTGGAAGACAGCAGAAGCAGAAAAGTGCTTGATTCAGAGATAAAGTGACTTAATGGTAATTAGATCTGCTGAGCAATCCAAAAACATGTCACAAATTGGAAAGGACCTTTCCAAATTAGTGAAGAGTTCATTAAAAAGACTAAAAGCAGGAGATAGGAAAGAGCTTGAAGTGTGCATATATATTTTTAACTAGACTTGAAAAGTGAACTGTTCTTGTATCTTAAGGAGTTTGCTGATTCTAAAATCTTCTGTATATAATGCTGAAAAACTGAGACAAGTACTAAGGGTTTTTGTTTAGTATCCACTAAGACCCTGAACTAGCAACACATTTGTCCAGGTTCTTAATTCACCCCCTGTCAGTAAAGTATTCAAAATGTGTGCTTACGTTCCATTGATTTTAATAAGTATTTATTGCTGGTTCTATTAACAGTTGCAAGAATTGTGTCTGATCTTTTCAGTAGGATTAATGAACCTCCCTGTAAATCTTTATCCATTTAAAATTTCTACTTTCATTCTTGAAGAAGGCCTACTTCCTTTGCATGGTAATGAAGAACACCTTAAAAATTGTTTAAGGCTTCCAGGCATGAGAAAAAGTAAAAAGACATGGCAGTTAGTGTTTCTAATAGAACAACCCTGTTTTGCAAAATGCTGCCCACCCCATGAATAAAAAGACAGAATGGGCCTGAGGAGTGTAAATGTTTATTACAGAGGAATGTAATGTATGCAGGATGTATACAACAAGTATTTTCTGAACCCCTTTTGGAGAAGCTCTCCCTTTGGAAATTTCATCCTGTCTAGCTGCTGAGAAAGCTTACACAAGGAGGGCTCAAAGTTTTGCAAGCAGAACGTATAGCTCATGAATCTTTATGTAACTCTACCCTCCTGTGTCTCTGGCAAGTGTCTTTTTTGTTCTATCCACTGACCACCTGACTGGCTTTAATAGCCTTTAGCAATGAGCAACTGTACTGAGAGTGAGGCAGACATTGCTGCCAGCCATTAAAGGGAGTTAGTTGGTTTTTGGGTAGTATCAGTACCTTGATATTTTTCTGGATGCCCAAAGAGTTTATCATCTACAGTGAGAGAAATGCTTTTCTGTGGTGTATTTTCACATTAAAAGTGGTTTCAAAATGCTAACAAACAGGAAAAAACCCTCAAATTTTCAGGCACTCACTGTGAATATGAACAACCACAGAACGTGCAGGCTTGACAGAAATCAGTGTGTGTGAACAAACTGTAAGGCAGTGGAGCTTCAGTATTGGGATTCTGAGGGTTGCCATACTGCAGATCAGTGGAAATGACCATGGGTGAGTAACAGGTAAAAAGACAGAAGAAATCCAGTTCTTTTCATATTACTGTTTGCCTATGATTAAAAAATACATTATGTGTTACAGCTGCATGTTAACTTATGGTGAAATTCTTCAGTCTTTCTCTGGCCAGACTCAGACACGAATTCCAAGTTGCTAAGCATCCTTAGTTTTCCAGGGCACGTTGGTAGAAACACCAAGTTCTTAGCCCTTCTACAAATTGGGGTTAGTTTAACTATAAAAGTTGCCTGAATGGTGGCTTTAGAATCACACCACTGTTATCTTGCAGAATTTAACAATCTTAGCTAATATCAAAACATAAACACATCTATAGTTTTGTAAGTTCATGTTAGCTTCTGGAACACAATTCCTCTTTTAAACTCTTTTACTGCTGTTTTCTTTAGTGGGAAACCTTAAAAAAGACCCAGGTAATCTTGTGACACTTTCTAATGTGCAGGGTCAGCTTACAGGTGGTATCTATACTATTCATATGGTTTATATTTTGGAGCCTTTCAAATTACAGCTTTTGGTCTTAGTAAAATTCTTTTTTTCTGAACTTCTAAACTAATAATGTATGTGGGAGTATGGCTGTCAGCTGGGCTTGTAGGTGTATTTCTTCCTGTGATGTCAAAATCAAATATAGAAAGGTTATGCATCTTACCCAGTATCTAAGGAGAAACTAGAGCTCTGGGACTTCTGCATCTTGCTTTCATATTAAAGCTGCTAATCTAAGGGTCTTTGTAGCAAACAGTCTGCTCCTGCTGCTGGTGATATAAAAAAACAGCAGTCTCATGTGTAGACATAATCATCCTCAAAATACAGGTATTTCATTTTTTGATTGCACTTACACAGAAATCAGAGATAAAAATAATGAATTTTGGTCAAGCAGCATTTTGCCTTCAAACATGACTGTTCCCAAATTGAATTAATTCCATTTTAGAAAAATCAATTCATGCTTAGCATAAGGAGGGCTCTTCAGATTCTCAAAAATCAGCTGGAAAGGATAAAGGCTGAGCAATTATTTTTATGATTGGCTGCCCATTCAATTTCTGTTTAATGGGATTGTTCAGTCAGTGTTCTGCCAAAAGCGCAGAAATTGGTTAAGCTAATTCCACTCTGCAAAAAAGATGAAAACCCATAACATGGTATTTAGTTCCTTGCTTTTTTTACAGGTTCTGCCTAAGCTCTTGTACTGCATTTTAATCTGTATAACTTACTTCAGATAGTTTTGACAGAGGAAGCTCAGCTCTGACTTTCCATTGAGCCATATATTTCAGCAAAACACCTACACATGTTCTTCAGTCCTGTTGCCTTTCGTGACTAAGCATGCTCTGAAAGATAAGCTCCTGCTTAAATCTCTCCTTGCCTTTGACTTTTGTTTATTTGTTGCATATTGTTATTGCTTCATTGACATGCAGTGAGTGACAAGGTTTCATAACAAGTGAGGACCTGGGTCAATATAATTCATAGGGAAAAGCACAATGTTTTTAGCCGGAATCAAAAACCTGCCAAGGGTCTCTGGTGAACTATAAAAACACATTTAGCTATAACAACCAAGATTTTAAAAAAAAAAAAAAGGTTGGAAAGTTCAGAGTATCAGAGCCTTTGTCTTCCCACAGGCACTTCTTCAGCAGATATGTTTTGCCCTTGGAAATTTGTACCCACACCAGCACCAGTCCCCATGTGTTCAGCTACTTAGTGAAACAGCAGGGAAATGAAAAATCACCTCCCCACACACACTTTCCCTGGGGATTGTTGTACAACTGCAAAAATACCTGTGCTGGCACAAGCAGATGTAGATGGGGTTTAAAGATGGGGTGAATCCTGGTCAAGCAGCCTGAAGCAATTCTGCCCATTAATGTGAAATGATAGTTTCAGACTTAGAAGTTCTACAGAGCTACCAATAAAGCCTCAGCAGAGGCTAATGTACCTTCTAGCTTGGCTGTGTGGATGCAAATCATCATCCAGGGACAGGAAGACTCATAGGCAGACAATGGAAAACATGAAGACTAATTCATTTTAAATGTATTCACATTTATCTAATATAGCATGTCAGTGTATAAGAACTTGCTCTGATGTAGAATATTAGTAGTTTGAGTAAAAAAGAGCATGGAATATTTATGACTTTTTAATGATGTTCTGCAGGGCTGAACATTAGCTACTTAATGGCTGATCCTCTAGTGGTGCCTCTGCTCATGTGAAGCTGCTTTGGGAATGAATTTCTTCATGCTGGGGAATTTCTTTGACTGGGTGTTTTTAAGTAAATAAACAAGCAAACAGTTAGTGACATGGAAAAATCTGAGATAGTAAATGAGTTTATCAGGCATATGAAGCTCTGTCACTGTTCAGTAGTGCTTCATCTTTCAAAAGATCAGGGAAGATGGAAATAGCTGGGACATGTGTCAGAGGTAGAAGAGAAGAGTTTGCTGTGGTAAATGCACTTTAGGGCACACAGGGCTTTAAATAAAGAATGTCTGAATAAAAATGGTCTCCCAAACAGTAGGCTGAGAGGGGAAAACCCCCGTGGAAATTAATGAGTGCTTGAAGTAGAGAGGAAAACAGTCAAACAGCTCTGAGGTAAGGATGGGTCTACAGCTGAGCTGAGCAGCAGCAGCTGGGAGCACAAGTAACTTCCTCTGTAGAAACAAGTCGCTGTTGGATACTGCCTCCCCACCTGGGACCAGCTGATCATGGAAACAGCACTGCTCCCCATTTCCACCACAGATTAATATTATTTTAGTTAATTCATTAGTAGGAAGTACACTGATGGGGCAGATTTATAAAGATACAGAAGTGCTTGACTCCTGTTTTAGCAAAATGCCTTTGAAAATTAGCCATTGTGTTCTAACCATTTAATTTCTCTTGATTATTGAAATAAGTTATTCGCTACTTAAAATCACTAGTCAAGTCATGAAAGGGAAAATTAGTTCCTTACTGAATTTTAATTCCTACTTAATCATAGGCTCTCATTGGCTTTTGAATGTAGGATTGGTGGAGAGTTCAGTGCTTTTTAAGATGCATCTCCCTAACAAAAAGAGGAACAAAGCATGTTCTATCAGAACTATAACAAGTCTTAATCTTGAAATCTGAGTCCTGGCTCAGTCTTTATCACACCATACCTACTTCACAGCCCTAAATTCTGCTGTGACTGGAGTAGGCAGCTCTCTTGTCCATCAGTGAAGAGGTGAATTAGAGAGGATACTCTTCATCCGTGAAGAAGAGGGAAACAACCCACAAACTCCAGGTAGTGTCACACTCTACTAAAAAATTACAAGAATCCTTAGGAAATGCAGAGTTATCTCCACCATAGTTGAAGCCTGTGTGGACTCTTGATATTCCCTGTGGTTTACCCTGGCAGCAGGTTTCTTTGCAGCTGTAGTGACACGGTTTTGCAAACCACAGATACTTTTTGCATGCTAGGAAGGTCTGCAGGGCCTAGGCAGTAAGAAATGGTGTATTCTTTGCTTCAGGAAAATACAAGAAAGAGCAAGTGCTAGAAATGTTATTTCCTTAATTGCCAGCTACATTCAGTTGGACTATATTATCTAAAAATAGAATTGATTTTATTTAAATTATCACAATAGCTTTATTTAATCTAGAGCAAGTAGAAGCAAAGCTTATTTAAAAGCTGACCAATCTTTTTAATTATTCATTGTTCTTCAGTTACTTTGCAGTGTGGGAGGAAAAACACTCAAAGCTTTTTTTTCTTAAAGTGGCTAAATCCATATTAGTCTTTATCTTGGTTTTCCTCTTGCTTTTGAGGGAGGTAGTGAGCAAGTTTAAGCTGTGTCAGCATTTGGCTATGAGTGAATTGTAGAAAATTATTTTGATTGATTTTTATGTTTTGAATAATATGTTAACAGGCAATCATTGAATTTTGCTTTTGCAAATAAACAAAACTCAGGGGAACGTGTAATGTTAAATAAGATGTTTTAGGCTAAAGTCTTACTAATAACTTCTAAACCTGCTTTTGTGTGCACGTGCAAATTTCCATCAGAAGCAGTGCCAGGGACTGCAGGGTTGGCCTACTAGAATATTTTAGGACACTTTTCTACCAAATCTGAGTTCTTAGACTCAACTTTCGTTTGAAAGCAGAGATGAGTCCCTAGAAGTCAGTGGAATTACAGTTACAAAACTGATCTCACCCATTACACAATCACAGGGCAGAAGGAAAGCCTGGACTCCAGGCATCCTTTACATGCCCTTGCGCTGAAGAGAGCGGGGAATCTGCTTGTTCTCTGGCATGTATTGATCTGATTTGGAAGTGCAGCAATTAGTTCCTTACACCAGGACCCTTGTGGGTCTCAGGAGATGGAGGAAGCATGCAGCATGGGGGAGTCTGGCCATTGCCTATGTCACTGCGAGCAGTCTGTTCAGTTCTCTGCACGCAAAAGAGGAGTCGCTGTGCTGAGGCTTCAGCAAATTAATCTCCCTTTCTTTATGGCCCTTTTGCTGCTTGAGTAAAATTAAGAGACATCAGCATAAGGAGAGTTCAGTACTTTGAATTGCAGGCTTCACTTGTAAGCTCTGCTAGAATCACATCTGATGGAAATACTACAGCAAAATTCATGGAAAGATAATGTCTCTGCAGGAAAGGAACATTTAAAAGCTATTAACTGAAAGAACCACCAGGGAGGAAGGAAGACAGAAGGAGATCAGCATTACTGGAAATGAAAGATATCAAAGATAAAGCCTTTCCATCACTGCAGTTCAGCAGCATGCAGGAGCTGAAGGAAGATGCTGTGTGGTTTATTGTTTTTCTGGGCAGGTAGTTCATTTTCAGTCTTTGTAATACTCTGTAACTCTCCCAAACAGATTTGTTCCCTTCCTTTTTCTTTCTGTTTTATCTCACTTATATATAACATCTTTGTGCATTTAAGTATTAGTGCATTAAAACCCTTTTTGCCAGTTAGAGACAGATATTATTAAATACTCCTCAACTGTATTGGGAGCCTCTAGTTAACAGTCTCTAGTGGGTGTCTGTTAAACAGGGAATACCAGTCATTTCATAATAAGAAAGTGATAAATTTATTATTGAAGCATAATGTAGCTGCTCTCTGGCTCTATTTCCTGCTTTAGCACTCTTGCTTTATAGTCCTGGGCAACTTACTCCTAATTTCTGGGTATCTATATTTGATTTCATGCCATTTTGGTTTTGTTTACAACTATTTTCCAGGGTAAATACTTTTTCTCTGGCTTTCTGTGTATTTTGCTTTGTGCTCTAAAACCCTGATCTAAAGTTGGAATCTAGGCTCTGCTGTAGTTCCATAGCAGTGATAGATACCAGCAGCAGTAAGTCAGGGTTGAAAATGGCAGTTCCTCTGACACGTGGGATTTACTGTACTGTCAATACTCAGAAAGGTTTCAAGTAAGTAGTCTGAATCATGCCTCTGTCATTTTTGAAATCCCAGACTTCCCAAACTGAGAGTGGCATGCATGGCTAGTATTTGGATTGAGCACTCCAAGAAAACTTGTTTTAGAAGAGCCTGCACTGAGACTTACAAATTTCATATCCATAATATTCAGCTCTTGTTAGCAATTGTGTAATGAATGGTAAGGACAGAGCTTGAGTGTTTTACAAGCATGACATTTGACGTGACTAAAATATTTCATCAGTGGCCTCTGCAAGGATTTTTTTAAGCACCACTGTCATACAGTGGATTGCAATTTGAAAAAGGCAGGACAGCAGCAGGCAAAAATGTTCACCCAATTCCTAACGACATTACAGCTTTTACACACCAGTAATTCTGGGGCCATACTCAATTGCAGCTTTGGAGTGAACTAATAAAGATACATCCTGAGTCAATGCAGGAAGAATTTTTCTTTCTCAGACTAGATCTGGACAGTTTAGCATCAACCAAAACACCAAGAAACTTTCTGTACAGATACAGGTATAGAATTCTGATATTTTAGTAACGTTAGTATGCCGAGCTTACACTAAAGCACAGTTTCTTTTAAAGTCAGTTAGGATTCCCTAAAATTTCTTGCAAGGATAGACAAAGCTGATCCCTTGTGCAACAGAATTTTTTCATAAATTCTCTTGGCAGTTTTACTTAGATCAACTGTTCCTTTATCTACTGTGCAGTGTTATATGCTGCTAGATCTCCCCTACACTGTGTGTTTCCCTAATAAGAGAAGTAACTGCAGTCATTTATTTCAGTAGTATCTGCAGATCTGCCTGAGCTCCAGGTCCTCTACAGCTGCACTCTAGAAACCTGTAATGAGCTGCTGTCATCCGGGAAACGATGGATGGAAACTGGAAATCTCACAACAGCAGCATCATAAGCTTAACCTTTGGAATTAGAAATCCAGAACCAAGGGACTAGAGCGAAATGCTGGAATGTGCCCAGCACCAGGTTATGCATGGTGCAAAGGCAGCCTGAGATCACAGCCCTCACACCAGAGCCAGAGCTTTGCAAGAAAGCATCCAGCAGTTCCAGGAAGTCTCCTTCTGTTTTAATAAACAGATATTTTTCAACAACAACAAAAAATGAACACATTTTTTGATCATCTCTGCCTCTAGTCCTGAGCTGGCCCTGATTTTTCAGTGTAGAAGGCCAGTCAGGGCTATTCAAGTGTTTTCCATAGAGAGCACAAAACCTAAAATCCATTCCTTAAGTGCTGTGTTCCTCAAGTGTTATTTTCTTGAGAAAATCTGGCAAAATCAACCCAATATATTTTAATTTTCAGATTCTAAAAATTACAGGTTTACACCCTTTTCCACTGCAAGTTTGAAATCTTCCTGCAGGCTGCATTTATACTTGTGTTGTAAGGCAGCTGCTGAATAGAGTCACAGCAGTTAGAGATGCTAAGAACTTACTGAGTCATCCAGTTCAAACCCTTTGCTAGGTTATATTTGAAAAGTAAAAGAAACTGCTTTTTACACAAGGATCCTCCTGGTTCAAATGAGGGCAGGATTGGTGGCATAGGGTTTTGTTTTGTTGCGTAGTTTCATCATATAGGAAGCAGTATCACTTTTGCTAATGGTGGAAAATGAAGCTGGCCACATGGATGGCATGATTTATGGTGGAGTGCAGCACACTGTAAAGTTCTTTAGCCTTTAATTCCACCAAGACGTACGATCTTTATAAGCAAAATTTTCAAAAATTAATGAATATAGCAATTGAGTAAGTGTGACAGGGAAGCAGAAACTACTTCCTAATGACTTAGTTCAAATGTTTATTTTAATCTTCACAATGGACCTTGCTTTTCGAAATTAAGACTCCTCATGAGGAGGCCATGAAATGGGATTAGTTAAAAGATAAGAAATTATTTATTACATTCCCAATAAAGTGATAAAACTTTGGAGATGCGGGTTTAATCTTTCCTTATTTTTCAGTAGGAATACAATTTGGACTTCATCTAAATGTAGTTTTTCTTCCCTTCATGCTTGCCAAATGTAGCTACACTGCAGTGTTTAGGGGTTGCCAGTGAACCTGACTCAGATTTCATCAATACTGTAGGTAATAGCAATTCTACAGGCCAGACAGTGCTACTTTTGAGACCTTTGAGATTTCTTTATTGCCAATGCAAAACTAACGGCTTAAATTGGGGAAGTAACTGGTGGAAAAGCAAAAACTGCAACAGCAGTCAGCTCCCTGCCCTTCAGCTGCAGCCCTTCAGTAACATTTTGGTTTTGTGACTACAAGAAACAAGCTGTGATCTGGAAAATCAGCAGCAACAAATCATTGGTGTGCAAACTTAAAATTCTTAAATATCTAATTTTAGAGTAGAATTATATTAATTTGTTTTGGTGGCTTTTGAATATGAGGATACTTGAGGTTACTTAGTGATATATCAAGCAGACAATGATGAACTTGTGAAAAAGCTGGGTACCCAGGGGGCTGTAAATTGCTGTGACTTTGGAAATACGCACAAGGGAGGATAAACTAGAGTTACGCAGAGTCATGCTCTTCTGAAAATGTTCCCAAATGCATAGCTCTCAGAAGAGTTTCTCTCTTAAAATGCTGTCTTCAAATATTTGTATTATCCTTATCCTCCATATAAATGAGGTACTAAACTAGGATATGTGCAGCCCTTTTGGCTAGGCAGTGTAATTTGCTTTCCCAAGAAGCCAAGACTGAGAGACACAGTTGTCAAAAGACCAGGAAATATAGACCATGCTTGCTTATTTTGTTGGGGATTTAAAGAGCCAGCGAAGAGTATGATCCATTTTTATGGCTTGAATATTCCTCATTGTGATAGAGTCCTACCTCTTTTTCTCTAAAATGGGTCTGAATCAGGCAAACCTATGTACTGTAAAGCAAAAAATATATGCATGTCATTTTAGTATGGAAAGGTAAATATACCATTTCCAGTCAAAGTCGTGTTTCAACACAAAAGGATCTCAGATGTGCCAGTCACTTACAGGAGTGAACAGTAAGTTTCCACATTTTTCCTGCTGCAGAACTTCACTCTTAAGAAAGGACAGTCAGAGTAGGCTCCATAATATCTTTCTGACTGTGCCTTCTCCAGCTCAGGCACATTGTCCTGGATGCCTTCCCTCTCCTTCAAGAGAGGAATAGACCACAGCTTTGAACTGTATCAGTGGGGCAGTGAGTTTTTGTGTTAATCCTGCCTATTATCCACTTATCGTGACCTCTGCAGGTTCCTGCACTCAAAGCAGAGCTGAATTTTTCCCACACCAATGCACAACACTATGCCAGTTTTCTCAGTCTTGTTTTCAAGCTTTGTGGAAATTCTAACAGAAGCACTACATCATTATGATGGGGAAAGTGAGCATGCTTTGAGAATTGCTCAGCAATAATCACTATCACAGTTCATTATTCCTCAAGACCAGGAGTTTACGATATATTTTTACAATATTTATACAAAAAATGGCTAATGGAGTTATGCAAATAGTTCCCTTTGTACTGCAGAACAGATTATTAACATGAACTTAAAATCTGTTAGTTTATGCTTTACACATTGTATTATCATTTATATTTATGAAATATGACTGTGAAAGGCTTCTGACCATGTTACCTTTGCATCATGGAGCTCTGGGGAGCAGCTTACAGAATTATGGACAACAAAGCCCAGTTAGATAATGACCCTTTCTAGCTCCATTCTGCCATTCTAGGGACTAAACTTACCAAAATACTGGTGTGTCTGGGAATTTCTTCTTAGAAAGTGGCACTTTGAGGTGGGAGAGTGACAAAGTGGCAGCACATTATTTGCCACCTTCTAGCTCCTGTCCTTGAAACACGATCAGGGAAATGCCTGTCAGCCACAGCATATCCTTTTCTGCAAGAATATCCCTTTGGGGCCGTGCCAGCCCATGATGTACCAGAGCAACCTCTATTAGATGGCTTTGTGCCATGAAACCAAGCCAATCTCTAGCTGAAGACAGAAGTCACAGTGCAGAAGATTTAAGGCCACTTTACCTTAAGGTGTGTACCTGCTTGAGTGCAGCATGGGGTGTGGAGTTGCTATAGGAACCTGGTGAAAGCACCCAAGGTTCCCTTTTGTTCAAGTGTCATTTTCAATTCCATAACAAATCCACTACTTTATGTGGAAAAACTGAGCTGACAGGCTGTTACAGTTATTCTCTGGTGGGAGAATCCACTGAAATGGATTCAGAAAAGGAAGGGTCAAAAGGAAGAATAAGAGTTGGAAGGGGGAAAAGGGTCATTTTTTTATTTCTTTTTTTTAGACATACATTTTTTTCTCTTCAGTGTTTGAAGTCAAGGTACGTTTAGTTAAGCTAAATGGAAAAAGCTGTAAATGAAGAAAACATGACTTGGACAGGAAAAGGAAGGCTGTACAGAACACCCTATCAGCAGTGGGAAGCTGCTTTGCTGTGCCTTGTTGCCCTGTGACAGCTCAGGTAATGGGGTGTCAGAGGTTTGGACTGGGATTTTTAAACTAACTCACGCAACTCTGCATTGGAGCAGATAAACAGTGCTGATTTGATCCATTTTGCTACTTTGCTGAAGTCAAGTCCAATGGAGGGTGAAGCACAGAGCTAGGAGTGATGACTGCTTTAGAGACACTACAAACTCCCAGCTCTCTGCCCCCGTACTCACGTGCCCTTTATAATGCCTGTTCCCATCTCCACTAAATTCTGACCATGTTAGTAACATCTGCACCTGGGAATTAGGGAATGCCCCATTTTGGCCTGCTTTGGATTAAAGGTTTACCAAACTGTTTACGGCCAAAGGTACTGGAAGACCTGTCTGCTTCATATTCTGCTGTTTGCACAGCAAATAATAAAGGCATGCAACTATCCCCTAGAAATGCAGGTGTTCTCAATGCATAAAAATAAAAAGCCTGTTTTTTTTCCCTGCCTGGGCAGGCTTCTAAGACACAGGCAAGAATGAGCCACTGAAGAAACACCTAACCATCACAGGAAACTTCTACCCCTCTGTGCTCACATCACATTCAGAGAGACAGTTCTCCCACAGAAGGTGTATTTTAGGAGAGAAGCAGGAAAGTAATTTCTTTCTGAGTGCCCAAATCCTTGAGGAGGCTGAACATTAAGGTAGGCTTAGATTAAAACAGTTACTATGTAGCAAAAAATTCTGTAGTTGCCAGGTTATATGGAAAGAAATATGTGGCTTGCAAGTCTCACTGCTTTTCCTTTCTAAACCCAAACTTCACCAGGATCAACAGGCAAAACTCAGCACTTTTCCAAATGGCCACAATCCCCAGGCTCAGACAGTACAGTCTTTTCACATAATGGCATGGCTCTCTGCCAAGGTTGTGATCTACTCATCCCATGGCAAGCATTGAAGAAGAAATGGCAGAATCTACTCTCTAGCACTTGAGGTGCTGTTTAAAAACATGTCCTTAATCCTCAAGTATATAGCCAGCTAAATCAAATCTGTGTGCTGAGCCAAAACTTTGTCCTGAAACCACAATGTGACTAAGCTGAGAGTGGTATTAGAAGGTATTAAATATTTATTTGGGGACTCTGATGATGCTGAACATTTTTTCCTATGGAAGCTCCTATCCCAGTGACCGTGAATGAAGAACAGAACTTGGATGAAGCAGATGGTTCAGCAGATGGTCACTTGCTCCTTTTTTTAACCAGGCTTTTGTGTAAATGGAGTGTGGCATGGATCTCTGTGTGCTGTTTGACTTTGAGAGTGTGCATGTGTGCTTCTAGGTTTTAATAAGCATTTAACTATGAAACCACGTGTCTTGATGATCTGGATTTTACTGGCTCTTTAAAGATTTCAGATGCTCTTGAAAATGTAGTTTGTTCACTGATTTCTGAAACGAACGCTATCTTTGTAAAAGGGGCATTTCGGTGTGGATTTTTAGTTCAATGGGAGCAGCCACAATCCTTGGCTGTGGGACTGAACAGAGCAAAATTTTATTATAGTCTTTAAATTTTTGCTCTTTTCTGGTTTTGTTTCTCCACCATTAGGCTTAGCTTTCCTGACTGCTCAGGGCATTAAGATTTCAATGAAACCGAAAGACAAAGGAGCCAAGAGGCAAATGAGGAAGGGTGAGGTTGGAGGTTCACTTTGCAAACAGTTCTGTTGAAAATTCAACAGTCCCCAGCACCTACTTACCATTCCTGTGCTGAAGGGAACACCCTCCTCAAATCTGCCAGCAGGACTGTTGTGGATGTGCTCCCTAACCCATTTTCTTCAAAATTAGATGGATTAGTGCAAAAATGTACTGCTGAACCATCTCGACTAATGGGCCTCATTTAGACTGATAGAAGTTAAGGAAAAGGCAGATCTGAGGCAGCATAATTTCTAGCCCAGGAAATCTGATGATTTGCAGCAAGGATTAGATGGAGGGTGGCAGCGTATTACACAGGCACAGCTGGAACCTGAAGAGAATGCCCAGTTACTGTCTGTGGGTCCTTAAACCAGTACAGTGTCTTTTGCCTCCTTAATGTTCATATTCCTGTGACTCTGAATTTGTTTCCAATTTCACGTTATGTCATAAGGCCACCGAGTGGTCTCTTAGGATCCAGTTTTGTAAGTTGGAACATAATTGAAGATGGTCTTCTTGGGTCTCATGTCAATTCTCCTATCACCTAGTATACGAGTGCCTTGCAACCTTTCATTGGGAGAGGGGACTTTTAAATTCTGAGGTTTGTCCTTTTGCTCCTTATTTTCTCAGGCAGATCATGTAGGCAGAGTGGTGGTTTTGCTGGCAGAGTTCACAGGTTTAGCAGACTGTTTTAAATTACACTAAAATAGATCTTGGTTTCTAAGCCAGAAGAAAAGCTACTTGCAGAATTGTCCAGCTTTACTTTGTCTCCTGCTTGAAGTGTTTCTCAGCTGAATATAATGAAGATCTAGTCTAAGAATTCCTGAGGGATCTCTTCACACAGAATCTGGAACTGATCCATGTGAGTTTCCACACTTTAATCAATGCACTGTCTAATACTGATTTCCTTCAGAAGTCAAAGTGATTTGTTTCCCTTCCCTGGAGACTTTGGGTTTTTACCTTTGGCTACAGTCCTTGAATTAATATGGAAACTGGGAACATCACTTAGGACCAGTCTCACCTGCAAGGAAAACGTGCAGTTGCATGGAGCCAGGTATTCTCTGCATGCTCAGACACTCAGATGGTTGTTCTCTCCTTCTCTGGCAGCTGGACAACTCAGACAACTCTTTGGTTATCTCTCTCTAAGCTTCTTTGTCTGAGGAACAGAACAGTAAGTGACTTGTTACTGATCTCTTTTTTTTTTTTTTTTTTTTAGCTCCCTTTCTTTAAGTAGCTCTTCTTCATGTCACTCTGGAGTAAAGGTCAGCTCAGTTCTCTCTGGAAATTTGCTTAGGCTGGTAAGGAGTTGATTACAAGCCAGAAAGCAGCTACATGAAAAGCAGCCATTTTTCCCATCATTAATCCATAGTGACCTATAGGCGACTGTCTATCAAGCAAAAGGTTTCAGCTTTGCAGCTAAAGCCTAATACCTTTCTTCTGGCCAGCATTTCCAAGCTGCTAAGAAGAATGAACATTGCACTGCCTGTGTGGGGTTTCCTTCTCCATTTGGCAGCGTGAGCAGAGTGGCTCTCACTCACTTTATACTACATCACACTGGAAACAATATACTGGGGAATCAGATGTCAATATCAGGGTATTTCACGTTAGAATTTTTCGTGTAAGCCTCAGTATCACAGAGGACTGAGGATCTTGTGCTCTCTTCTTCCTCATCACTGTCTCTGTGTGCATACTGTGTGCTGTACACATGTAGGTACAACTGAGCACAAAGAAATATGAGGGCAAGGGCACTTGCAGCAGTAGAGAGGTCATCAAAGTCTTTCCTTTAAATGACACATACCTTGTGAATTTGTCACAATTCCAAGGGAGTTGAAACAATTCCTCCTGGACACAAAGACATGAGAGCAGGCAGTGATGTAATCAGTTAGGGTCATATACAGCCTCATTTGAAGGGTTTGGTTCTTGGTGGTGTTAAATGACAATCTGTCCTGAATTTGTCATGCCCATATGCCACCAGTAACAACTTACAAAACACACCTCTCATTTTAGATCCAAGTTTGCATCTGTTCCAAGCAAAACATGTGCCATCTACCCATATATTCCTACCCGGTCTATATTAAACAACACAAGACTAAGATGAAAGTGAAACAGGAAAAAGTCCTCTCTATATTACAGTGAAAATAATCACAATTCACTGCCATTTTTACCTGGCTTTACATTAATATAAAATCTCTGTAGAGAAAACATCTCAATTCACTTCACCTTATTTCTGTCCAGGAGGTATGGAGAGCAGAAGTTTTCTTTTAGCATTTAAGTGAGCAGCCATATCAGAGAGCAGCCTTGTGGAACAAGAAGGTATCATGATTGCTTATCAGAACAAGACTGCTTTAAAGGGTTTAAATAACTGTGCTTTATTTAATATTCATAACAGATTTGACTTTCTAGATTTTTTCCTAAGAGAGCTTTCTGTTGGGCTGGCACTGAAAGTCCAAGTTGCAGAACTGAGGAAGTGCTTAAGATCCAATTATAGTGCAAACAGAAAACAAATTATGTCCTCTAGAAATGCTCTCACTAGTATAAGTATGGTGACATGCCCAAGTGCTGCCTTTGTTAATGATTTTCTTATTTTTCTTTACATTTACACTTTGGTGGTACAAGGTCACACCACACACTAGCATGGCTTCTGTAATTGTTTGCTGACATGAATATTAACATCTTGCAGAGTTTCTTCTCTCCTTTTTCCTCTTTTCCCATCATGCCTGCTTCCTGCTAGCATGTCAATATGCTTCCAAATGAGGCCAAAGGCGTTTGAGGTGATAAAGCCTGAGATTAATTATAATTGTAGTGACAGAACTGTCTTGCTGAGCTCTGCTGTGCTTTGAAATGTTCTGCCAACTTATTGATGAAATGTGCTGTGCCAAATTAGCTGCTTTCTAAACTGTAAATCTTTCTAAGAGATGTTACGAGTTTCTAGTTTTTTTCCAAGGCTATAGTCAGGGCTGCAAGCTCCTATTTTTGGATACTTCAGTGACTACTGTGAGAGTTTGTGTGATAAGTAAGACGGGGAAAGCAAATTCACATCTTCCCAATTTAGCACCCTCTATGCACCCATTTTTGGGCTGTTTATTCCATTTTGTGCAAGACCAGCTGCCTTTGCAAGGGTATAAAAGAAGGCGCTGTCCATATGTATCCAGTGTAATGTATTGTAGACTCTCTAAGCACCTAAATGGATTTCCTCAGCAAGTGCTTAGGAGTGTCTCTAATAGTATTAGGGTTACAGTTAGGCCTGGAATATGTTTTGTTTTACTAGAAGTTTACTGGGTTTCTGATGTTGCTTTAAAACTAGCATAAATACTTTAAAACCAGACAATATAATCAGAAAGATTTTTGGGAGAACTTCATAATTCAAGGGAAAGTTAAGTAAAGACTCAGGAAGTAAAAAAATCCTTAACTTCATATATTCAAACCCCAATTCTAGATTTTAAAATCATAGCAATTCAATTTCATTTTAGTAAGATTCAAGAAAATTTTAAAATTTAGTAAGGGCCTAGAATTGGCTTCTTGCTGAGATGCCAAGCATGTCTAAATCTGACCTGATCCAAGTCAAGATTTCATAATTCAGAATAAGCCAAGTTAACCTCAATTATACATGAAGATGTCTCAAGGAATGGGGAATTTAAAACATTTCAATTAATTATATATGAAATTGAGTCATTCCGCCATGTTGCTGTCACAAATGCAACATGTCAAGGGCACCACATTAAAAAAAAATTAGGGTGAATATAGAAAACAACAAATAGAATTAACTCTGACTGCTGTTAGACTCACATTTTTCTGCCTGATTAAAATTTAACCCAAATAAATTAAAAATCATTGGAAAAAATCTCCTAGCAACCTGAAACCTCTTCCCAAGCCTTGTACACTTGCTCAAGTTTTCTTCCTGTAGTAGCGTTGACTCCAAACAGATAATAGCTGTGAAGGCTCCATCAGGTAAATCCAGCATTTTCATAAAGGTCCCAGTAAGGACATGTGAAGAATATAGTCTCATTCCAGTAGAGCACAAAACACTCTGGGGGATCCCCAGGCAGAAATAATGGTCAGATGAAAGGACTATCCATGATCCCAGCTCTTCTTGCACTGCCAGTGCTACTTAAGGCAGACAAAGGGTGTTTTTCAGATCAGCTCATACACAGAAGTACCTCTTCCCACCCAAACCAACTACATTTAGCTCTAGTTCATTCAAAACTGACAAGAGTGATTCCACCTCTTTTCTAGAAAGGCCCAGTCACTTCTCCCTTTCTTCATTGTAAAATGGGAGCCATTCCAGGGGTTTATCAGTGCTACTCAGTGGTACATGTGAGAGAAGGAAAGAGGTTTGTGGCAGAAACAAAACCATCCACAGCTAGAACTAGCTGTAGCCTAATTAAACTTAACTGTCCCCAAGTGCTTTCTTGAGAATAGTTGCTCAAAATTACCTAAACTAATCCACTTTCTTAAAACCCCCTGAGGCTTTGTTTTCCTCTCCTTTATTAGGATTTTAGCTTTCTAATACCCATGATTGTGATAATGTTGTTTTTGATTTATGCTGAGGAATCTTCAAGCAGAATTGGGCATTAGGCATCAAGACAGAAGTACTCATCTTTAGAGAGCTCTTCAGCCTGAGAAATGTTTTCATCCCTTGCCCACTAACCTAAGTCCCAGTGCTCTCCATCT
Source organism: Hemiprocne comata (assembly GCA_020745705.1). Lineage (NCBI taxonomy): Eukaryota > Metazoa > Chordata > Aves > Apodiformes > Apodidae > Hemiprocne > Hemiprocne comata. The sequence continues at coordinate 19,348,979 of CM036594.1, read as the reverse complement.
GCCAGCTAATAAGTTGGAAGCTAACACTGTTTATTAAAAGTTTTTGAGAAACTCCAAAGTTAGGCCCTGAAAACAAAACTTCACGGTGACTTGAATAGCAGATTCAAGGCCTCAGAAAGAAAATGAAAATCTTTCTTGTTAATGAAAAAATATAATCTTCTATTTATGTAACTCCTTTTTATTCTAGAGAACCTCATCAGTTTGGGCTTGACCTTATCTTTCTCCCTGTTTGTTCACCACTTAAGTATTCTCTATGCAGTGTCTCACAATTAAGGGGATGGTAAAAGCAGAATTAGGCCCTTTATAAGTGAGTAGCTATCTGCCTATAAATGAGTAATAATCTACCACTGAACAAAATCCTTTGAGAGGACAAAAGAGCCCAGCAGCATTGTGTAATGACTGTCACAGCTGAGTTCTGGATAGGAAGAGAAGAAGATCCCAACTGCAAAAGGGAGATTTTAGGTGCACAGATAAAATTATTTTAGAAAAACGCAGTTTGGCTGTGCTGGCATTTCAGTATGGGCACATAATAAGAGCTCATTGGAAATTCTCTGGAGAAATATGTTTCCTTTGGAAAATGCTGATTATGTCAAAATGTAAACATTTGGCCAAACTATGTACTATGGCAGCACCCTTCCCAGAAATCAGGCAAGGGAGGGAAATCTGCCTGGTCTCGGGCACCCTGCCCAAGTGCAACTGTTGGATCCTATGTCCTGCATTGCCCAGACCAGAGCTCACCCTTTGCCCAGCTGTTTTTTTCCCTGAGTTTTAGGCACAGAACAAATAACTGTTCTGCATGCCAGCATACAGATTTCTCCATGCCTCCCCTTTTCAAGCCACTGCTAAAAGAAGTTCCTTGCAGCAGAGTGGCACGTCTCTAGCCCCCATCTCCTCATCACCACCACATCCCAGTGCCCTGAGTGTGGCTCTGTCATGCAGACCTGTGCAGGTGGGACATGTCCTGTGCCATGTGCTGCGGTGCTGGGCACATCCCACATGATCAACCACCTTCTCCTACATGCTCCAAGGAATTCTGTGTTCTTGGGAGCAAATGGAGTTGGCCTGATACTGAGCAGCTCCTAAGAACTGCTCCTGGAGAGTCTCAGAGGAGGGGCCTGACAGCTGCTTCTCAGTTAATAAAAAGTTGAAGGGAATTTCCCCCCACATTTCTATAATTTAAAAAAATTAAAAAAAAATAAAAATCAGTCTTCACAGGAAATGTCAAATTTCTATTTTCATTCTGAAACTGGAGTTTTGGTTTTTTTCAAAAGGCAGAATATTTTCTGCAAGAATTATTACTTTGATCTAATGCCACAAAATTGGACTTCTCTCCATTTCTCTAATAATGAAGTCTTCAGACTTTTAGTTTTTACAAAATGTCAGGGACCTTGACCATGCCTTTTTTTTTCTTTAACTTGAGGGATAGATTAGGATTTTTATGAAGCCTGATGGACGCACATACTTTGCCCTTGGCCACATTTCAATTGGTATTCCATTCATTTTTCCATGTCTTTAATGAACATCCTTATTTACTGCAGAATTGCACTAATATAGCTTAAAATATGAATTCAATCTAATGTGATTAAACTACTGCAGAAAATACATTTCTTTTTGTTCAATCTGAGTGGTTCATTTTATTTTTTCCATTTTATGTTACATTGCTAGAAACATTTTAATCTAGTTGGCATCAAGCTACTCTTCTCACTGAAATAATAGGATATGCAAAATACCTAGAGATTTCCTTGCTTCTGTTGAAGGATCTATTTGTGAACATCTGGCACTGGAAAATAATGCAGTTTTTAAAAGGCTATTTTATCTTCTTGGCAGTCAATATTCTGTCTAGGTCAATCTGAGCAGTCATATAAAAGCTGTTTTTTTCCATTTCAAACACACATGACAGTGGCCTTCTGGACCCTTTCCTAAGTAGTACAAGACATACCTTAGAATTATATTCTGCCCTTGAAGTGTGGATTCATGCACAGAGATACTTCTGTTCATGAAAGCAAAGCCCGGGGCTATCTACATGAGCAATTACTCTCCAGTATTTGCTCAGGACCTTTGATGCAACTCAGCACCGTGCTGTTACAGCCGTGCTTTGGTGGGTGCAGAGCCTGGCCATGGAGAACACAATGCAGACCATTAAAGGAAAGCAGTTGTGACCCTAATCGGTGTATGGGCTACACTTGAGTCTTGAACACCCCTGAACCACTCAGTTTGCACATCCAGAATCAACACGTTGTAGGAGAAAATGGAGATGAGCGACAGAAAGAAGATAAACACAGACTTATGTATCCAATAAATTACAGGAGCTTATTTTTCTGTTTGTCAGTTGAATATAGCTGCATGCCATGAAATTCAGCCTCAGCTTCATGTGATTCTCTGCATACTTTGATCAAAACCACAGGAATGTACTAAAGATAATACAACTCCTTCCCTGCACCCCCTGCTATTTCAATTGCCTTTGATCTCTGAGGCAGCTGTTACTTGAAAACTTTAAGAAATAGATATGTAATTAATAGCAAGGGAACCAAAACTGTGAAACTCTTAAGATGTAAGAAATTATTTTTTTATAAGAAAAAGGACTGTGATTTTATAAGACTATAGTCTTCAAGGCAAACACTAATATTTACTTATTTTACCTAACATTCCCAGCACACTAATTTCCTCTACCTAGTTAAGGAGAATGACTTTCTGTGGCAATCCCAGATTCTCTTTTTAAGTATTTGGGTACTTCAAAAACCTGAATTTAATTTTGAGGTTATGAATGGACCAGACTATCCATAATTTCTCTTTGCAATTCTTCAACACATCAAGCTGTTGCAAGGCTTTGAAATCTGCTCTTTCACTGAGATTTCTGACACACTGAAGGATTTTAAGCAAGTGACTTCACCTCTATGTACCTCAGTTTCCCCATCTAGAAATTAAGGATAATCTGTATATCACTTGGAGACCTACTGGTTGCAAGTGCTGTATGAGAACAGTACTATTTTTATAAGAAATTTGTTTTGTGCAGTGCCTCCATCTTGATAATCAGAACAGTTTGGTTTTAATTCAAAGCGATGAGAAAAGACTTAAATGAAAGAATAGTTTGTGGATATATGAGGTTCATTTTTTTCATATATAATTCCTCTCCATACAGATGTATAAATTTCTTTTGGGATTCATTGTATACAATCTTCCTGAAAAGTTCAGAGCTCTCACTTCCCTTAACTGTGCACTGCCCTGAGAAGCACCTAATGAAATTCTTTGAAGCCTTTTTTTAATAATTTCAGAGCATTGATAATCGTTTTAATATCTTTAAAGATGCAGACTATCTAAAAAAACCAGAGATTCAAGTATCTAAAGAAAAACTATACTCTGTATCTACAGCAGGCAAGAATCTTAGCCAATTCTAGCTCTGAGCCAGGTAAGATTTACTCCATCCCTCTTCACAGTCAGTGGAGAGAGAATTTTTTACTATAATTAATCTAAAGAGGTGGGTTCCTGTTAAGAGTTTGCTCATGAGCAAGAGTGAACTCTTGTCACTCATATTTTTGCCTGCTTGTCACAGCTGGGGAGCTAGCATTAACAAGAGTGTTCTGGAGATAAATAGTGCCCTGGTGACACTGGACAGAACAAGAACAGCAGCTGTAGATTTGCAGGTAACCCTTCTCAGCCCTAGGTTTCACTGATAAACCAGCAGGGCCCTGGAGAGCCAGCAGCCAGGAGAGTATTTGCCTCTTTATCCCCATATGATGATTTATCATCTTCATCATTGGCATGTTTTAGTTTGGACCTTGTTAGGTATGTGATTCAAAGCATTATGCATTAGAGCCCAGGCATACCAGCATGTGCACTTAATAGTAGATTTGTAAATGTCAGTGGCTGCTATCTTCATTGTTATGGCACACAAAAGGCTGTTCTGAACTCTGAACCCCTTAGAGGACAAAATCAGTGAGTGAAATTGTTTGAAAAATACATATCTATAGAGCTTGAGGTCCTTGTGCTTCTCCCTGGTGTAAAATGCATTAGTTCCCTGGGGAACTGTGGGAAATTACTACTGAGGTTCTAATTTTCTCAATGAAAGAAAGTGTAAAAGCCCTCAGCAAGCACTCAGGAAATGGCACTTCGCATTTGATGCTTGATCATGATAAAAATATTAAGGGCTTTTTTATAGATTTTTTCCCCACCTAAACTTATGTCAGACATAGGCCTGTCAATCACCTCAAATGCGCATTCCAAAAACCTTTCCAAAAAGTAAAATGAAACTATTCTTTATGAAACAGGAAAGTTCTGGGTTGGAATTTGTATTTTTTTTATTAATGGTAGCTGTTTCCACTGTGGCATTTGAAAATTCAGATGTGACATTAATGGTTTGTGAAGTTGAACTGGCCAGTGACTCCCAAATGGCTCCCGAATTCGCTGTCCCAGGAAACAGCAGGCAAGGGAAAGCTGTAGAGTCTGTCAAGAGTTCAGCTGTTTTATCTGCTGCCCAATAAAATCCCCAGGCACTATGTCCTGCTCTGGTCAGTTTCTTATTATTTATAGCTGAAGCTGTTTTTGAGTTAGTCAGCAGTTACATATTGTGCCTTCTCTTTCCTACAAATCTAATTACAAGAATACTGATCCAGGATCTATAGTTGTGTATTTGTTTTTCTTGGAAAAATGTTTGCCTTGGCTGAAACAGGGTAAAATGGTGGCAGAGTGTGATAGGTTTCATTCCTACTTTGCCATCTAACACTGTAATTCTGAGACTTTCTTATGTCAGATGTTTCTTTCGCTCTAAGCCACAGGCCTCAAATTCAGAGATGAGCTGAAATAACTGCTGGCTGAAAAAGTTACAGATGATACAGATATCCATTAGAACTGGATTTTAGAGAGAACATTCAGGTTATACAGAAAGACACACCAAATTATATCTCATTAGGCATGGGTACAGTTTCTTGTAAATGTTTGAAAAATAGAACTGTGGTCTAATGCATTTGGGCTAAATTCACTGCTGCCCTCAGTGTTGTGATTTCAGCAGTGTTTGCTATCATGAAATTCTGACCTTCCTGTATCACTTCTACCAGAAAACTTGGGGAGAGTGATGTAGCTTTCAGAAATCAGAGATTGCAGCATGTTTTGAGTTCCCAGAACATTGCAAAATACATTCAGAAGGTGGTCACGAGAGAATGCAGAGGCCATTCCTTAACAATGCATCCTTGTTCAACATATCACTTAGATACGTGCTTGGTCCAGGGGCTTACAGGCTACATTTTCCTATATGCTGATCTCTCCTGGTTTCTTCTGCCTTGTTTGTGATGAAGTCTGTAGGTTCTGTTGTTACATCCAACTGAAAGAAGTACAGCAGCAGAAGAGGGTGCCAGCCAGGAGAGAACTTCTCATGCTCAGGCGTTGTGAAGGGCACATCTACACCACAAAATGAAATTGAGAGCAGTCTAACTTCTTTAACTCAATGTTCCTGAACTAATGAGTCTGCCTGTGAAGCTGGTGTTATTACCTCAGATTTGGCATCACTCCAGAGCAGCAATGTTGCTGTCAAGACCTCAGTGCTGTGTGCACTGTCTGGATGTTCTCATGCTGGTCAGCAGTAGTGATGGGCTCTCCCCACAGTGTGTCTGTTGCCATAGAAAGCTGCCTGCAGGATTTATGTGTAAAAGGCTTAGCAAAGTTGAAAGAGATGTCATAGATCAGAGTGCATATTGATGTGTAGATCCTGAATTGTGTCACAGCCCCAAGAGCTCATCAAAATTCAGTTGAATCCCCTATCATAAGGCAGATGTTCCTGAGGGGACTGGGTGACAAGAATCAATCACAGGTATCCCCAAGTGTGGTCATGTACTGGGAGCAGCTGCAAAGTCCACCAGCATCACTGCAGCTGCCTCCAGCTCTGTGGAAGCCATTGGGGCTTGTCATGCCACGAGCTGGGATTTCTGTGCTGCATTGCTAACAGGCACAGCACAGATCACCATTCATTTTTCTCCCCTGTGGTTTGGCACAAACAAATAATAGCTGGAACTAAAATGGTTAGCATAGGTTTATTAACTTTGAGGAAAACAAATCATGAAAGGATAAATTGAAATTAACTGGGTTGAACACAGGGTAAATCAATAGGATTATACAAGGGTCACAAAAAGGGAGGACTTTATTCTGTGGCCTTTTGTGAGGACAAGCTTGAGGGAACACATGAGATAGAAAAGAAAAGATTCTGAGCTCTAGCTAAATAGCAATAACCAGATGTTCTTAGCAGCTGCTGTAAGCCCTGCACAGTGGGATTTTGCTACATGATGTCTTATTTATCTAAATCCAAAAAAGGCCAGAAAGATGCAGGTGGCTATGAGCTCTGCTTCCAAAAGTTCAATGGCATCTCATTTGCTCTGGCTGAAATGCAGACTTTCAGGCTTCTTTTGTACATAGATATTATATTTTGTTACTGAGAGTTTGCAGGTTCACCATCCAGGGCAGTTTATACCTGCACAGTTGCACAGTATATTATAATAATGTCTCAGGCTGCAAGCTTGCTTGACCTATTATTACTGGAGGCAGCAGTTGCTGCAGTATCTACTATATTACTAGAAACTAATTGATACAATTTTGAATATTAAATTTACAATTATAGCCTGTGTGGTGAATCATACTCATTATCATAAATACATCTGTGCATATATACATCAAAATTGGAGTTTTCTCTATTCCTGGAATATTATTCAATTTATATACCTTTTCATGTAAGCCAAGCAGTTGTTTATTTCCTAAAAGCTAATGGTGAGGCAAGATTAACATCAGGATCCAGTGTGGTAAATGGACAAATGCTGGGTTAGAATAAGGTGACTAATTGTACACTGGTAGCTCCTGGGAAAATACAGTCACCAACAACCTAGACAAAGAAGTAACTCACATGTTAATGAAAACTCCTGACTGTGCTTTGGATGTGCTCTGGATGAGTTCTGGAAAAAATAATAGAAAATGACTGAAAAACAATCGATCTGTTTCTTGGTCTGAAAAACTTGATGAAATGCAACAAAAATTGGATTCCTCCAGGAAAAATGCTGGCTGATTTATCTCAAGAAAAATAATTCAAGTTATACATGCTTACTGTGATGGGCAAATCTGGAAAGAAGTAATTTAAAGGACTGAGAAATGGTTGGAGTGTCTGTTCTTGTGCAACATGCATCAGGAGGTAACTGCTCACCTCCATACAACTCTGAGAGAACACGTGCATTTCTAGGTAGCTCATTACAACAAATTGAAGGTCATTCAGTATACAGCAGAAATAACTACTGAGGGGTTTTTGACAAAAGAGGAAAGATTGGAATGGATCAATATCTATAGGTTGGTGAATGGAAGGTTAAGTGGTTGAGAATCAAAGAACTTGCCAACAATCTACAAATGGGGTAAGCAGCAAGAAGGAAGAGGAATTATTTAGGATGTTCTGAGGCAGAAGAAAAGGAAGAAATGAAAATTTAGGCTGGATAGTAAGATAAAAACTCTGATGCAGAAATGAACCATACAGTGTTAAATTCTCCCAGGGAATTATTTAAACATCATTGCTTGAAGATTTAGACAGAGTCTTGACTAAATACATTTCAGCAAATAATTTATTTCTATTAGCATCAGGACATGACCTTCTCACAAACTCCCATTAATTCCAGTCCATTTTGTATGTGCCTTATGAAGTGGCAGCAGGGGCTGGGCTGGCTGTGAGCACTTGGCTGGGGTGCAGCGACCTCCAAAAGCAGCTCAGACTCATGACAGGGCCTGGGACCAGTCCGACCCCCCAGATATGTTTGTGTAGATCTACATTGAGTGAATATTCCCAAAATACTCTTAAACTCATAAATCAGCTTGTATGATAATATAATCCACAGCAATTAACTTCTTTATCTATAACCAACTCTAAAGTGAACACAAATTTAAAAACTAACATCCATCTTTGCTGTTTATGAGTTTGCAGATTGTGTCTTTCCTTCCAGATTTACTTTTTAACAGCTCAGTGACTTTCTCTTCTGGCCCTCTGGAATATTCTTCATGGGAGCACTGAGTGTCTGACTGGTTTTGGCTACGGGCAAACCTCCTTATTCTGATTTTCTCATTCTTCTTTTGTCGTATCGTGCCAGCGGGACCATATTGATCAAACAGCCTCAGCTGCTTCCATGGGAAGAAGCAGTCTCCCTATGGGTTAGATGGGTCCATTGAACTCAAACACACTTTTAAGGAAAATTTGCAGACTGAGAAAGTCCAAATCAAACACTTAGAGTCCGTTACAACCTCCCATAGTATTAATATCCCACCTGTTGCTCAGGCAGGTTCAGACAAAATTAAAAGCCTCTGGACTGTTTGATAGTGTATGTGAAAGTAGTTGGAACCTCAATCACAGATGATCCAGATAAAAAAATACTAAAAGCTAGTGCTGCATCTGGCACTGACAGCTCTGTTGGAAGTCACAGTTAGGTTTGCCACCTAGAGATGAATCAAAGACAGATTCCCCACAGGCACCTTTGCAACCCAGTAAGATACTGGTGTGGGGGAAGTTTTTCCTGATGCTACCATAGCGTGTTCATACAATGCCAAGACTAAGTTATTCCATTACATTCACATTTGTATTAAATTTAGAAAATAAAAATACATGCAATTATATCCCAAATTATTTGGGGTGACTAGCATGAAGTAGCACAAAAATATACCTCTCTTCTGTTGGTTTTGTGTTCTAGGGCAGATGAAGAGATCATTTTCATTGACAGGATCCTTTTCGTTTTCAAGTGTACTTTACCCTGTAGAAATGTCCTCTGGTATGGTTTGTTTGGGGCTTTTTTTAACATCAACATGGGAGTACAGCATGTGCCTGGGAGTGAATAATGACTCTAAGATGATTAACATGTTATTATTAAACTACAGGATAATCAGTGTCCTGTCAAGTGTCAATGTGTGCATTTCATCAGCCCCATGTGACTCTGACTCCTGCACTGAACTCCCAATGGCTTTCTTTGATCTGAGGAGAATATTTTTCATGATCAGTTGCTGAATGTGACCCCTTTGGAACTGCAAAGAGTGGAAAGAAAACAAACGTGGATAAACACTACTAAGTAACCCAAATAATTATTTTTTTTTTGTACCATTTGAAGTCAACCTAAGCTCAATTTTCAGATGGCAATATACTGGTAAGACTGGTAATAGTGAAAAAGCTGCAGCATGACAAAGTGTGAACTTCTCCAGAAATACACCTAATTCTGCTTTGCAGACTGGCTGATGAGTCACATACAAGGCACCTGTATGAGTTTGTGCCAGTGCCTTGAGTACATGTCCCTCTGGAGTTCAGTTGGCTGAGTTCAAGGGTTTAGTTTAGTGGGCTGAGCCCAAGATCAGCACCTTGGCTGACAAGAACTGCTGTGAAAAGTAGAACAGAGGGCCTGCCCCTCCCTTCCTTTGGGACTTGTTTTTAAGCTGGGGTTTACTGTTGTTTTCCCCATGTTACTTTGCAGCCATGTTGCAGGTGTGGCTGCACCAAGCTCTAATCTCCAAACTTGAACCTGGACCAGGCCTACTGGCTCGTTGGTCTTCCTGGCTTGGTGCTGCCTTGTCACTGAGGTGATCACTGGGCTGTGTCTGACCCTGATCGCTGTCCCCAGCCATGATCCTGATGCTGACTTGCTGATCTACATCCCAGCTCCTTGGTGGGGTCACTGCTGCCACCAGCCTCCTTGTTGTGCTCACCTTCCACAGTCTGGTGGCCCTTGCTGCTCTCTGACAGTTTGTCTGTTCACTGGTTTCATGTACCTGAGTAACTGAGTTAACTCTGCTTGTTTCACGAGTTCAAAATAAAATACGTGGACTTCCATTATAATTGCTTTTCAAGGTCCAGCATGGTCAAGCTTTTAAGTAATTGTGTATTTTGCCCAAACAGATGAGTGAGACTGAAGGCAGATAAGAGATACCCTGTGAAGTGGTATGTTCAGACTACAGGTCACCTGCTGCTAGGCTTTAATTTCTACCATTCTGCTGCTGTGTCTTTTCAGCTGTGAGAGCCACTGGATAGAATAAGAGAACAGTGGCTTTTTCCACTGAAAAATGAATTTGTTTTGGGTTTTGCCAGTAAACCAGCATTAAATCACTAAGTTGTGCCATGCTGCTAAACTGCATGACAGCTTGATGCACCAAAAGATGCTCCCCACTGAAAATGTAAACTATTTATGCTGTATATTTTTCTACCTAAGGAGTCCACAGATTTTTGGTAGTAATGGCTTTCCTTTTTTCCAGCTAAATTACGAAAAAGTGTCTGCATCTCCATTCTGGTATCACTGAAGCTACAACTCTTGTACTGCTATCTTACTTCACAAAATATTTTTCTTCTCTGTGGTCATTATTTTAAAGCATGAAGGCAGTTACATGTTTTCCCTGTAAAAAGGAGATTGTATATCACAGTAGCCAAGCTGCTGCTTTCTCCTGCTCTTTCTGGCTTCTAACATAGCTCCTAAAGAGACCAAATGACTGTTTTGTCTCCCAGCTGTGCAAGATGCAATTTCTGAAGTAGAATACAGAAGATTATGGCCCATTATAGGTACCAGCAGGAACCTACTGCTGCTCAGAGTCTGCAATTAAAAAATCATAGACTTCTTGTTACAGCCCTTGTCACATTTTGATACCTCCATTTAGCTCCACTGAAGATACTGTGTATCTTAATCTACTTTCCCCTGTAATTTCCCTGTCCTATGTACTCCCTTTATTTGTTGTTGGGTTCTGGGTTTTTTTGATGGCCCTTTGCAACAAACGATTTGTCAAAGGCTCTAGATAGTTTCTGACCACCAGATACTGTATATTTTTTTCTCTGCTGCACACCCCTTACAGATAGGTGCTGTTAGCTCTGGGTAGGGAAGACTTTTCCTCTGATCTTGGCACTCAATGGAGTACCCTCACAGTCTAGGGAGAAATACTTCTCACATTTTGAGATTTCCAAACCTCTTCTGGATTGCAGGACCCAAAACGCTGTTTGGATGCTGTACATTATTTGAATTCATTGAATTTGAAGAAAAACTGTTCCTTAGATTTTTTAGATGTACTTTGTGATCACTGCTAACACAAGGCAGACTTTTTCAGTTTTAGAGAAGTGAAACACTAAATTTGCATTTTTGAGATTAAAAGCCAAGTTACGGAAGTGAAAGATAAAAAATAATGGAACACAGCATATAAGGGCCTGACAGTAATCTATTTCCTTAGCTGTCACTTACATTTCTCAGAGGTGCATTCTGGCAGGGGGGGCCAACAAGGGAGTTGAACCACATCTGCTTGAAGTCTTACTTCTCAGGACCAACCTTCTCCTGGACTATTAACCTTCTGTTTAAACTCTTGATTGTATGTATGCTATCTAGCATTAACCAAGTCTTACAGCATTTTTCAAAGTGCTACATCATTTCCTGCCAACTTCTCAACTTAAGGAAACATTGTATTGGAGCTTTGACCTGTCACTGAAGGTGCAGGTTAGAATTTGACCAGAGTGAATTGTGCTTGTAAAGATTTTGTTGTTGGCTTTTTATAGACAGTATGTTCACATTTTGTACAAATGGAAAAATTTGTATTTCTTTCTCCCACTTAGTGTTCTCCTATACATGTACACACAGTCCCTCATGTATGTATTTGCCAGTTTGATAAGGAGCAGATCATCACAGTTACAAGAGGGGAGTTTTAAACATCACTGTTTTAATTGTGTATGTTTATTCCTCACTCACAATCAACACAGCAGCTACATCTGTAATTAGTTGTGACAGCAAAAAATTCCATTTGCATAATGTGAGAACTTAATTTGTGCTAATAATTATTATCCTTTCTTAGGGCAGAATTTGCAAAGGTATTTACATGCCTAACCTACTTTTATGTCTTTTTAAACCATCTTAGGCACCTTTCTATGACTTTACCTGCCAATACCTTCAAAACCAGAATTTGGTATCAGTGTCAGAATATGTTACAAAAGTGAGATGAATGAAATGCATAATTTTCATTTTAGTTTGTCTTTGCATTTTATTTCGGACACAATATTAGATGTTGGATTTTGGGGTTTGTTGGGTTTTTTTGGCTTTTTTGTTTTGGTTTGTTTTAAGAGAAGAAGTTCTGGCTCTTGCTCTACTTTTAGCATTGGTCCCTTAATTCTACTCTAAGTCCATGAGTTTTACCTGCACACATGCACATCTTTCTTTCACAGAAATACTACTTTTTTACATTTCAAGCTACTTTCTCTTTTCTTGTTTCTGCTTCAGATTTTCATTTGTTTCAGAGCTTCTGTTCCCTGTGATTATCTATTTGAGTATACAACTGATGTATAACACAAGGATATAGAGAAAATCAGCAGATGTATATCACTTACATTTCAACAGCTTCAGCCAAATAGTGTCTGAACTTTGACACTTGATTGCACTGCTGTGTTGTAATTAATGCTTTCCTAATTGTAGACGGCAGGGCAAGCACAGAAAGGTTAATGACTGATTTCTGACTTTCATGCTTGACCTGAAACCTGCTGAAGTCCATGGGAGCCCTCAAAATCTTTATCCAAAATCCATCAGAGGCACTGAACTTCCCATTATAAACAGTGGCAGTTCATTGCTCTTTAGCCAGTATTTATTATGCATGCTGCACAAATGAATATTAGAGCAACCGGCCATGGGATACAAAAAAGAAATAAGCTATTTTACTAGGAAGAACTCCAGCTGGTTTAGATCTTCAAAATACTTCAAAGACTTCTTTGAGCACCTTCAGAAAGTTCATGTATGTGCCATGACAATTCAGAAAGATGAGAACTGCTGGAGAAGGAACTTTACAATGAAAATATGAATACCGTTCCACTATGTATGTGAGACTTAATACCTGAGAGCACTTGCATGCTTAAAGGTAAACATCTCTTTATAGTGCTTGCAGACTTGAGATCAAATATTTTTACTGTATTTTGCTATACAATGGCATTATAATTTTGGATTATAAATAATGCTTTGCTCAGCTAACTGGAAAGTTGTGATTGCTGATTGTAAGTTGCAATGACTTACTCCAAAACTTAGAAACCAGAATGACTCTGTTGCTATAAAGCAGTAGATGCTATCAGTCTATGGAGTGTTAGAAGCTGGAAAATTAATTTAAAAACCACAAAAACCTGTCTGCTCAACATATTCTGAGTTCCTCCTCTATCATAGGCATTTGCTTTGTAGGCAGGATTTATAGATTTGTTGCAAGATGTACAGGTGGGTGTATCCATATCATCTGTGACATGATTAACACTAAGCTGCCTGACTGGTGTTCCTGTCAAATAAACTTTCATTCACAACAGCCTGTTTTTTTGTATGTAGGTAAAAAAAAGTCAGCCAGTGTTTCCTTCAGTAACATTTTCAGCCTCACCTGAAACCTTCAAACACTTGTCAGTAACCTGCAGGCAGAAATGCTGCCCTAAGTGCACAAGAAGTAATCCTTCCAGCCATACAAAGGCTCAGCAGTGCCACTGCCTGCAGCTGCACAGAAATCACCAGAAGTCAGAGGGGATTCTGAGCTGACATTTCTTAACTATTATTTCTGTTGCATTCCAACAGGGTCTAATTGTTGATTCAGAGCCTGGGCAGTTTCCACAGTCTGTCTTTGCATATTTATTACATACAACTGACTATTCTTTTCCTACACTTTTCCAGAAATCTGAGAAGTGCAAAGATCCACAACACCATCAGCAGGTGCTCAGCGAATCTCCAGGTGAGTCTACGTGTCACTGAAAGCATACTCTCTCTCACAGACCATGCCAAAGTTGGACTTGATGAACTTGTTAAAAAATAAAATGCTTGAATGGCTGTGGCTTGGGTTGTTCCATCACACTGAGTTTGGTGTTGTTCTCAGATCTCCTTCATCACATTTGGTGATTGTGCCTGCAGAGATAATGTTTTCCTCAAAGTAGAGCTAATAACTGGCCAGCAAGCATTTTGTGCTGAACTTCCCTTCATCACTCTTGAGCTAAACTAATATCTTGGATATCATGTAATCTTTGAACAATCCCTTTGCTGCTTCATAAAGTAGCAGAAAGTCTGGGCAGCAGGACTGCTTTTGGCAGAATTTTCCAAATATCTGACAACACAGCTGGGAGCATAGCTCTTCATGTTTGTTCTCATTAGTACTATCAGTTTCATCTCTCTTTGCCCAAAGAACATATTTAGTTGAACATTTCCCTTCCATCTGCAATAGGCTAAAATTTATCTCAAATCTGTTCAAACTTTGCAGAAAATGACACTTTGACAAGCACGACCTTGGAGGATCTAGTATTTTTGTCAGAGATAAAATGTGGTTCTTCACAAAAAATCCATGCAATTTTCTTGTAAGCTTTACCACCAATATTGGATAGTTTGGAACATTTGAAAAGCAGCTTGACCTTGTTGCATTCAAACTGTGCTTGCTGGAGTATGATGCTTAGTATTTCACATATCCACTTTGAAATTCTATCATGCCTAACAGTTTTGGGTTCTTCAGGGGCCCTGTCGCTGTGAGTTTGACCCTGGGTTCAAAGCTAACCTGGAAATTCATAAGCTTTGTATTGTGGGAGTTACAGGCTGCATGATGGATTTGGGGAGCTGCCTTTTACCATGCACTGACCTAAACTGTCAGAAAATTTACATCAAACTCATTCAGGCATGACTAGTTTCAAAGTACCTGGAATGCTCCTCTTCGAGTAGGGTGATGTGTTGACTTGTATCACTTGCTCCTGCAGAAAATCAGGACACTTCCTGCCCACCCACAGTTCCTAGGTCAGTAGAACAGAGGATTAATGACACAGTAGCATATGGAGCATTCCCCTCCTCTGGCTTGGGGTCTCCTTAGCTCTATTTATATCCCTGGATTTATTCCATACTGTTCCATTTAGCGTTATCCATGTCTAAACTGTGGTGGGTGATATATCCTTTTATCAAAAATATTTCCTATTGGGTAACTGAAGTAAAACAAGCGAAAATTGAAAAGAAAAAGAAATCCACCACTGAAAACATGCAGAGATATTTTTAAAACCACAGTGGATAGCCAGGCAGGTTGCCATGAGAGAAAATGATGGCAAAGGCTTGTGTGTGCCCTGAGTGAGGTGGAACAATGCACAATATGCAGTAGCCTTGCTTTGCTTCTGAGTTCATTACTATAACCTGAAAAATAGCAAAGAAAATTACAATGTTCACATACCCTGCTCTGGCAAACCTATTTTTGAAGATGGAGTTATTTGGAGCATTTTAGTTTAAGATAACTTCAGAATCTGTTGGGCCAAGTTAAACAAAAGATCACTTTAAATATGAGATTAACACTCATGTTCAGGGTCAACTAATGTACATTCTCTGTGTTAATATGATATAAACTTCTGAATTTCCTAAAATACAATTGATTTCTACGCATAGAATAAAATGTCTGTAAGAAGAGTCCATAATTACAGGTGATTCAGCTTTCACCATGATTCTTTACTAGTATGTTAAGTCCAGAAGCCATAACACATTTAAAGTATTTATTCATAATGTCTTCTTGTACATTGTGTGTATCTGCATATTAGACTGGAGAAATGCTTACACAAGCAGAGTTTGTGCTGCCAACAACCTTTTTTATTGCTAGTTCTTCATATTTGCTAAGCAACAAAAATTAACTCTTCTTCAAAATACCATTCCATCAAATAAAATTACCATTATTTGCAATTGTCCAACTCAGTTCAGGACGTAGCACTCGCAGTGCAACTCACCCAGGAAAGGTTCCCTTTCTGCACTGGATCTTTGCAGGTGCATTAACCTTTCTATGTCAATCTGTCTCTAATCAGTCTTAATGTCTAGAAACTTCGATCTAGCATTTATGTGGTGGGTTTTTTTCCACCATGGTAACCAGAAATCCAAGCCCACCTCTGGTCTTATAGAGATCAGGAAGACTTTAAATAACAATCCTGACAGCTGTTCGGTACATAGTTATTGTTATGCTTCCTTTATCTTTTGTTATATTAAAATGGGGGGGGGCATGAAATGAAAATAAAATATAAATTTGCCCTTCTAGTGTCTTCCCCAAGTCTGCTATACCAGTGATATCCCTGCTGGCTTTGAACTGAGCTTCTAAGACCAGTGTCTGGTATGATCCTTGCCCTCTCAGCCATGCTGCTTCCTAGAGGAGTTTGTGTCACTGATCCGCTGACAGCCAGACTGCTGTTTTTCCTTCAACATTGTGCTGAGGGTGTAAGTGACATTATGCTGTTTGCAGTGGGTTTTCTTTTCCTCCCCCTCCCCTTTAAAAATTAATTATTAAATGTGATGCGAGAGAGAAATTATTCTTGAGGACTGAAGAACTGGGATCTTTCTAATAGACCTGGATTAATTCCAGCTGGTTTTATGCACCTCTCTCCATTAGCTAGAAGAGGTGATTTGCATGAAGAGCCTCCTGACTTAAGTGTCTTTTTAGCGTTTAAAGTTAGCGCTGGTAGACTGAACCACTGAATCCTGCATTATGCCTGTTTTAATGGCTCAACTATAATCTCAGTGCATGATCTTTTCCTGAGATAGTTGCTCATTTTCCCGTTTGTTTCAGGACAGCTATTCTGACAAAGCAGGCCAGAACGCCTGCCGGCCGCGCACTTGTTGGTTCCACTGGTACGGATTATCTGACGGGACGGCTGCCGAGGGACACGCCAAATAAACAGCACTACAAATGTCGCGGTTGTTCACTTCTGACATGAGCCCCGCCACCTCCAGGTAAGCTCCGGCCTCACCCCGCAGTGCTGTCTGTGATGACCTGCTCGTTTATTCTCTTTGTCATAATTTGGCGCAAACACTTCAGAACTGACTGAGAGCCAACAGCGAACTTCTCGAGTGGTACCTTCCCTCGGGTCTGAAGAATCCGTATCTTTTGCAACAAAAACGCTCTGGTTAACGTCCAGGAAAATGTATTTGGCAGGGGCCCCGGACTGCGCCCCCTCAGAAGGTGCCTCACTGCTGAGGAACGCTGTCCGCTCCCTCTGACATCCGCACGGCAGCCCCGCTCCGGCACCGGAGCGGTTGGCGCCCCGCTCCGCCTCCGCGGCCCGGCGGGCCCGCAGCGCCCCCTACCGACACGGCCGCCACAGGACGGCCACGGCCGCTGCTCCCTCTGCGCTGCCGAGCCGGCGGGAATTCGCGTGGCTGGCGGCCATCTGCGTAATTTTTCCCTTTTATTTGTTCTTATTCTTG
Source organism: Hemiprocne comata (assembly GCA_020745705.1). Taxonomy (NCBI): domain Eukaryota; kingdom Metazoa; phylum Chordata; class Aves; order Apodiformes; family Apodidae; genus Hemiprocne; species Hemiprocne comata. The sequence continues at coordinate 19,331,817 of CM036594.1, read as the reverse complement.
CCGTGCTTTTTAAATACAGGCAGCAGGAACTCTGGAAACCGGCCCGCAAATAGAAGGAGCGGTTGGCTCGGTGCTGCCACTGCCACTCGGAGCTGTCCTCCTGCTTCCCAGGGGGCGCTGCGTCCCCCTGCTCACACCTCCTGCTTTGGCCCCGCCGCCTCTCTCTGGCGCATGCGCGTTTCGCCATCGCGCAGCGTCCGCCCGGCAGGTTCCGGCGCCGGTTCCTGTTCCGGGTGGGGCGGTGGCAGGATGGACCGGGAGCTGCTGCGGCAGGCGCTGAGCTACCACGGCCCCGCGCTGCTCTCCCTGCTCCGCGCCGAGCAGCACGACAACCCCGACTTCCGTGGACTGCTGCCGCCGCCGGGGGCTGCCCTCGAGCCGCCCCGCGGGGTCCCGCACCCGCCGGCCGCCTGGTGAGGGGCACCGAGGCAGTGCGGTGAGGGGAGCGAGCGAGCCTTGAGGGGGCCGCGGGGTGTTTCTCACCGGCTTCTCCTTCCCCTAGGAAAGAGACGTCGAGCATTGACACCGAGATAAAGCGTTTTATTGCCAAGAAGGCTGATCTGCTCTTTGCCCACTCGTGGAGACCCAATGGGCCGTTCTGCGACACCATTGAAGAAAATGAAGGTGAGCGGGGGAACAGCCGCTGCTCGGGAGAGGTGTCGGTCCAAAACGGCCCGTGAGTGTAAGAGCAGTGCACTTAAATTAGCAGCATTTTTTTAAAAAAGGGTGAATTTTTTTGCCTTTGCTTTTTATAGATACTGCACAGGCTTCCTGTTAGTACAAATAAACGTGTTTTGCTATCGTGAAAGATCTTGTGTTACCGGGCTGTAGCTTGGTCGATTTATGACTGTGAATGTCTCCTGTGTTGCAGAGTATTACGCTGTTATGCCTCCCCTGGAACGGTTCATGGATGTTCCCAGGGAAGACAGGAGAGAGTTATTTTTTCGAGACATCGAACGTGGTGATATTGTGTTTGGGAGGATTACTTCTATTCGTGAATTTGGCTTTTTCATGGTGCTGATTTGTCTGGGAAGTGGTATCATACGGGAGATATCAGACTTAGAAATCAGTGTAAGCTATAGCTTTGGTCAATATTTTATACTTGATAAGTAGTGACTTTGTAATGTCTTAGTTGCCTCTTGCATCTCTTAATGCAGTGGTACGTGTAAAGGTGAAACTGAACTTGGGGATGGTGGGAGGGATCTAAATTTGTGGACAGCTTACGATGCTTTGTTGAACCAGCAAATGCTTCTTTTTGTGACCCATGCTCAATATTTATTGAGTTAAAAATTTCATAATTTATGGTTGTGCAGCTTTTTATTTTAACTAAGCTATTCTTTTAATATCACGGCTCTGATGTGCATTAAGGTTGAACTGATTAACTTCTGACTTTTCTCAGGGAGAAAAAAATCCAACTTTTAGTTCTCTTTATGATATTTCTACTTTCTTCTATTGCAGGCTCTTTGTCCCTTGAGAGATGTGCCTCCTCAAAGCAACCATGGAGATCCTTTATCTTATTATCAAAATGGAGACCTTATTCGAGGCAAGTAGCTGCAAAAGTTGTCAGGAATCTGTGGGTTTTGAGACATTTCTGTACCTTAATCCAAACTTTTACTGTTTCTGTAGCTGCAATTAAGGATGTTGATCGTTACCATGAGAAGCTCACAGTGTCACTTTACAGCTCAGCTCTTCCACCCAATTTTTCCAATACAAAACTGGGTGTAATTACTTCTGATGACTTCCCATTACATTATAGGTAAGAACATGCTATTCAATTGTACTTGCTCCATGTAGTTAGTGTGTCTGAAGAGCATCCTTGACAGACTGTTACTTACACTTGTCGATGGTGTTTCTGATTTATTTGGATGACTGCACATTTTCTGTGGTTCATCTCTTTAACATACCTGTTTCTGAGTATGTCAGGTGTGGTTGGTCTTTTAGCATCTTTGCTAAAAGGTAAGGAAAGCAAAAAGCAGAGTGAGGTATGTGTCACTGTGGGACTGCTTTAACAAAAATAAAAAACCTATCCAAACAGGCAAAAAACTCCACAAAGCAACAAAAAAATTCACCCAACAAAAACCTTAGGAGGCTAGAAAATTAAATTCTTAAAATTTTGAAATTGCCATTAGAAGACAGAAGGACACAACAGCTACCTGTAATTTTTGTAATGTTTTTGTATGGCCTGGAGGTGCCTGGATGGGTGCCAGAATAGGTCTCAAAAGCTCATTTATACTAAAAGGATATAAGGGTTGCTAAACAAAGAAAATCATGTGCCTGTAAAAGAGAACAGCTTGTGAGCAGTTATATATATCAGTATAGCTATTTTAATGCTAAACATAAGCACCATAAAATTGAGTCTGGTGTCTGTGAGGTTGTGTTTGTGTACGTTGCTGGTGTTTTTAAGGCGAAGTATGGAAGTTGCTAATACAGGAGAGACATTTGAAGAGGTTTTGCATCGTTCCCCGGGATTTGCTAATCCGTCGTTAGTTGAATATTTAGCAGAAAAACTAGGACTAAGTGAATCAAATCCACCGTCTTTGCTGAGAAGTCTTCAAATGTAAGTGATTTTTACATTGTCCCTTTCCTGTAGCTTCATGGAGATTATTCTAATCCGTTGAAATAGACTTGTGAGTGAAAGTCCTAGACCACTTGTACTTAAACCTTTTTCATGTTGATTTGTATGACTGCAGCTTACGTGTCCTTAAGTATTTGAAAGGAGACTCCTCTAGAGTAAGAAATTTACATTTGCAATTCTGTTGCTCTGAACAGGCAAGACACCTTATCACACAAAATGTTTCATACCAGATACTTCAGGAATTTATTGCATAGATCTTGTTGACATCTTTGGACTGAAATGCAGGATGTTTACTTTTCAGTGTTTTCTGTCTGATGTTTATTCAGAATGTTTATTTTTGTAACAAATCTGACCTCTTCAGTAAAACAGGCTCAGACATACACAATGATTGATGTTGTGAGCCCTGTGTGTATATTAGACCCTAAAGCAGGTGTGAATATGGTTTATTTTTGTTACATGTACTGCAGCTGTACTAGTTCAATTCAGCACTTCTGGAATGGGTTCAGAAAAACCGATTTCAGAAATATGAAAGAACATTCATAACTGAGGAAGAGCAGTGAGGCATCGTATAAACAAGATTTCAGCTTACTCAAGTCCATTAAGTTTAATTTTGTAGACTCAGAAGGTCAGCTTGATGTTTGTGTTTGGTTTTTTCCTTACAGTAAAAACTTCAGTGAAGAAGATTTTGCCCCTGCATTGAGGAAAAAGCAATCTGCATCCTGGGCCTTGAAATGGTACGCGATACTTTACCTTGTCAGAGCTTATCGTGAGGTTGGATTAGGTTCCAGGTTGTATTTGTCACACAGTGAACCAGGTTTTCCACCACGTGTGCTATGATCTAACCAAGAAGAGCTTCTTGAAAGCAGCCCTACCTGCCAGGTGGATACAGGATAGATAAAGTTTCACAGTTCAGTTCCAAAATAAGGTGTCAGGTTAAAGGGAGAACTTGGAATATTTATAACGTGCTGGTCCATCGGTGAGATAAGAGCAAGATTTGTGACGAGACCATATACGCAATTTTCCATTTTATAATTGGGTGTTGAAAGACCTAATGTTGCTTGTCATGCCATTTAAGCCTCAAACTGTAGACGTAATACGTGCACTGCCTGTCTTTGAAAAGTGAATTGTATTTCCCAGGCTGCATTTGAAACAGCAGCTCTGAAGAGGTGCTATTGCATTTACACTATGCAGTGTCTTTGGGCATGCTACAGGATGGAGGAGGCAGAAGTAGGAGAGACTTTTCTCCTAAAAAATGTAATATTTTTTTTGTGGAAAAACTTCTCTCGACTCTACTAGCTGAAAAAAAAATCATCTGAGTGAAGCCTCAGAATTTCTGGTTTCTATGCTAACAAAACAGTGTTTTTCTTAAAGCAGTAGTGTTTTGCAACTGATTAACTGCAGAAAATGTTGCTTATAATGTTAAATATAATTTTTAATTTTTTTTAAGGAGTCTGTAATGAAAAGCTCTGAAATTCAACTCGCATCAGTTCTCTTATAAGTTGATCTCTTAGCAAATATAGAAGAAAGGGTCAGATTATGAAATATAAAACCTTAAAATACCCGAGTTTGAGATGAACTGGTTTCAGTGTATGCCATCTACCTATCTTACCTTGTGTCATTGGTCTAATGGTGATTTTTAGCTTTGGCTGTAATGAACCAGTTCCAGGTTAGTGGTGGTAGTTCACACATACAGTTTTGTGCAGAAAAGTGCTCAAGTATTCATTCCATAAATGAAAAACAGTGTAATGTAGTAGCACTGTCTGCAGAAACGGTCTCCAGTGACTTAAGATTTTGGATTAAAGACAGTATATTGTTGTGGAATTATGTCAATATTGCATTAAGTTGAAATGCCATGATAACCAGGTCAAGTTTTACTTCCTGTCTCTTGTTTGGAACCATAATTTGTGAGTAACTGACAGTATAAAATCTGCATAGGGTAACTGTACCTAATATTTTCTAAATATTTTTCATCAGTGTGAAGGCTGGGGTTGATTATTTTAAGGTTGGGCGCCATGTGGAAGCCATGAATGAGTACAACAAGGCTTTGGAAATTGATCCACAAAACGTTGAAGCTTTGGTAGCACGTGGAGCTCTGTGAGTCATCTTGTTTCATTGGTTTTTCTACTTTTTGGAAGAGAAACATCATCAAAATCCACGCTACTTTTCTGTCGTTCTAGGTATGCAACAAAAGGAAGTCTGAACAAAGCCATAGGTGATTTTGAAATTGCTTTAGAAAACTGTCCTACCCATAGGAATGCAAGAAAATATCTCTGTCAGACACTTGTGGAAAGAGGCGGACAGTAAGTGTTGGGGTTGTGTTTTTCTTTGGTTGTTAACAGGTTTTCCCACAATATTTTTTAATACTATTCTAGTTAGGACACAGATGGCAGCCCTGCTTCCTGCTGATGTGTTAAATGACAACAAGAAAAGTCTTTGTTGGAAATACACCAGTTAACACTTTCTCCTTTGTCCCAGTTAAAATCCTGGCAAAATACTTGAGGTTTAATCCTTGATATCCTTTCACTGGTAGGGTACCAGGCTTGCATAAAGTCTTGTCAAATGTTTGAATGTATTCCAATAGGTTGTTGGTTTTTTTTTAAATAAAGTATTTGTAACAAAATGATGCTCTGTTGCTCTACTGAAATACTGGTCAACCACTATAACACAAAATTTTATTTTTGAATAGGTAATAGATTTCTTTTAAGCCCTACGTTAAGAAGAGAAAGACAGTATTTTTGAAACTGGATTTGAAATTTCAAAGAATAGTAGTTCTGATGATGATTAGAAAATAATGTCAGAAATGCCATTTTATTTCTTTACTGAGGTGGACTAAGGTGATAGGGTCTTGGAGGGATGCAATGGTAGCACCGTAGTGCAAATAACAAGGTAATCCCAAAAATAAGAAAAAATGTTAAAATCTGTTGCTTAACTGTATATGAATTATCACTTGAATTTAGGTTGGAAGAGGAAGACAAACTAGTAAATGCTGAGAATTACTATAAAAAAGCCTTAAGTTTGGATGAGACCTTTCAGGAAGCACAAGAGGCCTTAACAAAGCTCCGTAAGCACATGCAGGTGATTCTTTACTTTCTCTTCATATAATGCTCTCAATGACAATAAAAGAACATAAAAAATGATACTAAATCTTTTGAACAGGGAGAGTTCAAGTTGGTTTGTCTTATTCTCTGCTTCCCTTCTCCACAGTAAATCTTTTATAGTGAGCATTATGGCTGTACCTACCAGAAGAAAGGTACCTCTTGATGACTCCACTTTTGAAGAGGATAGTAAAGAAATGCCAAATAGTGGAGACAGGGAAAGAGCAAATAACTGTTAACCCTGTCAGCTAAAGCAAGGATAAGAATATTCCATCACACAAGCATGATTACTAATGTTAAGTTAAAACATTCTGTGAATGCAAACATGCAAGACGTGAGACACTTACAGAAGCCAAGTAAACATTGCATACCATCGCATCAGCCAGATCCTTGTCCTTTGGAGTAGAAAAGATAAAGTAACATCAGTCAAAACTAACTCACAGGAATGTCACATGAGAGGGGAAATTAAGAGGTGCTTTAAAGGAAAACAGCAGGAGGTGGAGGGTGGGTGGACAGGCAGTTTTCAGTATCTTAGCTTCCTCCTCTGCTGTCTGTTTTTCCTTCCTCTTCTCTTGCATGCAGCATGTTTCCCAGGTGAGCCCTGGTGGGGCTCTGTGTTAATCTGAGTTGTCCTTTTTCTTTTATTTACCTCCTTTACTTGTGTTGTCTTCCAGAGAGGATCAAAGAATAAAAGAGCACTGAGGAGCAGGCTTGTTTTGTTCTATGCTTCTGCATGTAAGGAGTTACATAGACTGGGGTAGATGGCCCTAGTCAGCACTTCTTCAGTTGGTGGAGCCATAATGCTGACAGGTTGTGTTGAAAGAAGGGGGAAGAGGAGATATGACAATCTTTTTTAATAAAACTGAACTACATCATAGCTAAACTATTGTTGGCTGCTTTAGAAAGAGGTGTCAGTCTCAGCTAAAATTATGAAGAATATTGTCAGCAAGACAACACTCTCCTTTTGCATTTTCCTGGTATGATGGGTCATGGCTGCAGCAGATGAAACCCAGGGTACCAGCTGCTGTTTGATGGTGTGCATGGTGTTAGCTGCTACTAAGGGTTTCCTTTGTTGTGTCTGTTGCTAAGTTTTGAAAACAAGAGACTCTTTACTCTGAATATGAATAGAGGTCATCTTTAGGGCTATAGAAGGCAGAAGTATGCTCTCTAATAGACTTAATTAGTTTAAGGATTATTCATCTGATGACATGTTTTTTTGCATTTACCTTTATTTTCGTACCTAAGTCTGATACTATCACTGTTGTGCTAGAATGGCTGAAACAGCACTGAAGTATCTTTTCCTGTAATACTGATTATGTGTTTTTCTCCAATGCATTTTCTTCTGAATTGGACCGTTGTTGCTGTATCTGACACCTGGTGCTGCTCATCACCCACAAACCCTTGGAACATGATTTCTTACGTAAACTATGCCTCAAACTGGTCTGTGAAATTGTTACAAAACGGTTTGTATTCAAACATGGCCAACTTGGATACATTTTTAAATGGGTTCTGCCATGTTTTACTTGTGAATTACAATAATGATACTTTTCCTCTAACCTCTTTTTTTTTTTTTTTTTTCCCCTCCCCTTCTTCTTTTCCCTGTGTTTTTCTTGCATATTTTATCTGTCCCTTTTGGGCTCCATGCTTCCTGGTGTGCTGGATCACGGGTACCACTGCAATGGCTGGTGGAATATATTTTTTTAATGGAATAAAAACTGCAATATGGTCCTGATTATCACAATGGCTAATGCCAAACTCCTGAACAATATTAATTCTTGATCTGGGAATCCTGGTAAAACATCCCTGGTGTAATTATATATTTGAATGGGGTTGGGGACATGGGGAAAAATACCCATGTTAACACTTCTAATGTCATTTTTTTTTTATGATGCTTGGGTTCAAAAAAGAAATCTTTGGAAATGAGGGAAAAACAAGCTGCCAAAGAAGAGAGACAGAAAGAAAAGAAAGTAGAAACAAGTGCAGAAAAATTGCGTAAGCTCTTAAAAGAAGAAAAAAGGTAACTTTGTTATATTCAGTATACTGATTGTGTGGCAATAAGTGCAGATAGGACTATGGACAGTCCATTTCCAAACAGATTGTCCAACAGTAAGCTAGGTAAGCTGCTTTACCTGCAGATTTTTTTTTGTGCATAGAGTCCTTTAGCGCATATAACCTTTAATGGAGATACATCTGGAAGAGAAGTTGTTTAAACAGTACTTCACAATGTGCAGTATTTGCAAAGTGTAATGCCATATTAATCTGGGAAAGGTGCCTTTCATAAACTGTTCAGGGCATTTGATCTTATTTCTTTGATAAAGAAAAGACATTTGGAATTGTCTTGCCAGGTGAGGCTCAGTTTCCATTCATGCCTTGCAGTCCAATCTCAGCCAAATTCTGGGGAGTACAGATTTGCTTTCTATATGGAATTTTTGTCTGATACTGAAGATTATGTCACTGGTTAATTACATTTTTTAGGTTGAAGAAGAAAAGGAAAGTGTCATCTTCCTCCTCTTCATCATCATCATCAAGTGATTCTTCATCAGATGTCTCAAATTCTTCTTCTTCCTCCTCCTCTTCCTCAGATCACAAGAAACATAGAAAAAAGCGTCGGAATAGATCTGGGTCTGCCCACAGCTCCAAAAAATGCTCATCTCGAGCTTCTTCTCATTATAAAGATCAGATTAAGAAAGAGGAGTGGTATTCGCCTCCGGCCGATACCTCTGCTTCCTTTCTTAACCAAAATTTTGAAGTGGAAAAACTGCTGGAAAGGCAGGACAGCTTAGTGTGTCCCAAAACAGAGGTAAAAGAGAAAGACAGACACTATTCTTTTTCAAGGACTTCAGGTGATGATGAAGACACTTTTGGAGGTAGGTCTGAAGATTCAAGAGATTCTTACAGTAGCTCTAGAACTCTGCCAAGTAGTAGCAAAACTGAAAAATATGGTAAAACAGACAGATTTTTCTCCAGTCGGAGAGGATCTTCAGGTTCTTATCATAAATCAGATGATAAACCCAGGACACATTATTTTAGGACATCAGAAAGGGACGTAGAGTGGAGAAAAGAGCCATTAAAAAAACACGGCTCAGGTCAAGACAGGTATTCCATGTCTCCAGCAGGCTCTGACTATTCTGGCAAGTCAGTGGGAAAGCACAGATCATATTCTAGTACCTGCTTACGTGAAGGTGAGAAAAGTGATGAGCGTGATAGGCACGTGTTAAATCAGCACAAAAATGAAAGCGAGTATAAGAGTAGGAAAAGAAGTTATGAGGAGACTCCTAAAACACAGGAACCAGATGAAGTAGTGTCTTGTAATGACACAGCACAACCAGAAAGTGGCATTAAAAGAAACCTGCCCCAAAACTTAGTTCACATATTCAATCAAATAGCTGAGTTTGAGAGGGAAAAAGGAAGTAAGCAGAAGAAACAGTAAAGTACCTAAAAGAATAGTATTCTGGTGCGTGTAGTTAAATGAACTTTGAACCAAGTGTCTCTTGAGGAGCCACATCTGAGGGGTGACAGGAAGGCAGAATTTGTTCTGTCTTGCAGAATGTCTCAGAATTCTTAAAGATTGTATAGTGGAAAGAGATGCAAGGATACCTTACATAAAATACCAGTTATTTAAAATCTAAGTCTCTAGGATGTTCCTGTATAGTATTCTCTGGCTGATGGGTTGAACTCCTTTGATACCCTGGGCTGTAGTTAGCTGTAACTCGCATCAAATAGGCACTGTAACAACAGGTGTGTTTTGGTTTTGTTTTCTTGTCCCCTGGGGTGCTACTGCCTGTTGATATTTTTGTATCAAACTTAGCTTCCAGCTATAGAAAGGTAATCAGTGAATGAAAGTTATGTGCCATTGATGTATATAGCTGATTTGATAATTAAATTTTCTGAATTTTTCTTAATCTTGTCTTGGTATTTTGGTTGATGTTGCTGGGATGTTTCATACTGGTGCACTGGTGATGGGTGCTGTGTGGGTGAATGGAACCCTTCAGTGTCTGTGAAGGCAAGTGTATTCCATTCTTTAAATGCATCCAACATGGTCTCTTAAGTAATGTAAAAAAACCCAACTGAAGAAGACGAAGAGAGTTTTAACACAGTGTTTTATTTCGTAGGTAAGCAACTGTAAGCCTTTGGTGATTTTGGTTTTTAGCTCTTTGCTTTACAACTAGCTTGAAGACAGCAGTTGCACTGCTGTGGAAAAAGCTGTGCTCTGTTTACAATGAGATCTCCAAAGATGGTTGGCAAAAGATGCTAAGGAGCTACTATCTGGCAGACTAGAGGATGCCAATTGTACTTCAGCTGCAAGTTTTCCAAGCAATTCCATAGATAGAGGCCAGCTGCAAAAAAAGGTCCTCTGTAGTTTTGAATAGAAAAAGTACAGTTTCACTGACTTTCATCATACACTGTCATGGTTCCATTAAGATACGATCTGAGATGACTGTATGATTAATAGGCAAGGCTGATCTTGAAATGAAGCACATGCTTTCTTTCCTGGGTTGTTGCAATACAATCTATTTTGACAGCAGTCAAGATACCAGTTTACAAGAATTAATGGCTTTAACATAACTCTCCTTTTCATCATAAGAGAAGTGAATTAATAACTTTTGAAGGGTTTTGCCTATCTTGAGTTCTTCAACAACACAATGATGAAGTAATGTAAAGGTCACTTTATTCTATAAAGCGTACGCTTAACACTTCTAGATCATTTCTTGCATACTGTAGAAGAAAGTCAAAATGTACATTTCTGATAGAAATTAATGCTAAGACTAAGTTAATGCTAAGACCTTGTTAATTACAGATTAACAAATTAAGAAGTCCTAACTAGTGTGAAGCCCTTAGCGTGGCATTCAGAAGATTCCTTAAGGCTATTTTTTGCGTTCACAAACAGCAGAGGTGCTCGCTTTGCTGGATGGCTCTGAGCCAACAGCAGCTGCTTCAGTGCTGGTAGGCAAGCTCAGATTTATGACTTTGAGTGAAGTCTGACTAGAGCCTGACCTTGTGCTTCTGGAGGATCTGAAAGACAAAAAATTACTCATCAGCATACAGAAATTCCTGTCTCTCAAATAGAGCTTCTAATGGTGTTTTACAATACAGCCAGCCAGCAGCAGTGTTTACTCTATGAAGATCCCCTACAAAGATCTTGGTAAACATTAACACTAATCGTGTAAGTAACCTGTGGGAATGTTGTTAGAGCAGAATTGATTCAACATGTTACATCCACTATTGAAGATATGTTGAACAGGGGGAAAAAAGTATCAGTGAAAGTACATGTCTGCCTGCCTTATTTTATAGGAAAGGGAGCTCACACTGCCAAGTGTAAAATGTGGCTGGAGTTCAAACTTGTGCTTTAACAGTGTGAAATCACTTCATTTGAGCACAGTTAGCAAAAAGAAATGCAATTATTATGTAATTACTGTTTTTATTTTTAAGCTGTGATGGATACTGAAGCAAACTTAATTATATGCTAGAATATCTAGTAAACTTAGCGGGACGGTATAAGGAGAATATTTAGATAGAGTGTTTACGAAGTAGAGATGATATTGAGAAGACCTTCAGGAGTGAGGAATTCTGTCATTTAAGGACTAATTTTGGTGGTTTAAACTTTAACTTTAAAACCAACCAACAAACTAAAAAACAGCACTTACTGGGTAGAAGCTACTGAGCCTTGTCTGGATGGAGCCCGAGAACTTCGACTGCTACCAGCAGAAGCAATTGTAGGAAGCTCTAAATTGGCCTAGAAAATTTGGAAGGAAAATAAGGTTGACCTAAGTGTTGTATAATAGGACTGAGTATATCAGGAGGGTTTACAATCCTTTGCATTTGAAGAGATGTTGAAAGCCCCAAGACTTCGGTAGCACTTAACTAGAAGCTCACCTGTTTAAAGTACATTTGAAAGGGTGTAATTAAATCAGGATTTGCTTCTAGAACATCAGCTAACAATTTGTCTATGGTTCTTCTGAAGCTTTTCAAGTCACGAAGATCAATGTCTCTTTCTTCCTGTGTTTCTGATTTAGTTTTCTTCAGAGACCGAATTTCTCTGGATAGTCTGGAACACTTTTAACACAAATTATTTGTAAAGCATTGCCATGTTGAAAATACAACACTTTGCCAGAAATCTGCTAAGTTTAAATTTGATGGCTTCAACCGTGCTACTGTCTTTATAGTTAGTTGTCATTAATGAATATACAGACCTGTTTTATAGCCCTTTCTAGTTTTAACTTCTGTTCTTCAATGTCTTTCTTCAGCTGTAAAACAAGAGCTTGTTTTTCCTTGTTTTGCTCTTGGAGGAGGGCCTTCTGCTTCAATACTAGATCAACATTTCTCTCCATGCTCTGCAAATTCATTTGAACAGTAGTTTTAGTTTATGGAGCAGTTCTGATATCCTTTCACTTTCCATATTACTTTGTGGGAGGGTCTGTTATCACTACTACTTGTTTACAAATGTAGCTCAAGCGATTAGTGCTAATGATAACACAACTCAAAACTTTCTACCTGTCAGACTATTTAGTAGATAAATACCTGGATAAAGAGACCACCAGGTGATTTACGTATCTAAAAAATTATCAACTATTGCAGTACCTCTTTAGTTTAAAGAGTGCTTCCTTTAGTTAAAGTACTATCATTTAAACTGAAGCACAATTAAGGCTAATAGAGTATGTTCTCCTAGAAAAAAACTGGGACCTAGATCCCTTAGGACACAAGATGTATGGCTATAAAAAGAGAATGGGCAAAAATTTGTCCTAGGATTTCCTCCTTTTTCACTAGGATTTAGCTATGTGCTGTAGCCTTGCCTGTTTGACTGGAACTTTTGCCTACCTGGATATTTTCCTGAAGTTCCTTGATTCGTCTTTGTTTGTTTCTGTGTTCTTCATCAGCAGCCCTTTTCTCCTTCTCTAGTTTTAATACTTCCTCATACTCTTCACCTGTGATCCCAAACAATGAGGCAGCATTAATGCCGGACAAGCAGTGCACACAACTCAGTTTTCACTTCAAAATAAGTTGCATCACAGACTATTACTATATCTTCCAGAATTCTGTGCAATTTCCAGTATCTAAAAACTTGTAGTTAGGTAGTCCATATTTTAAAATCTGCTGACAGTACACTAAAATAGTGCAGTTTAACTTTTACTCTTCCTCATAATTTTCCCAGATGACAGGTTACTAATTTTGCCCTCTCCCCCCCGCCTCCTTGGATCTGTCAGTCAGTGATAGTGATGGTGTAGCCAGGGGGTTGTTGTTCATCACTGGAGCACACGTATCTAAGCTGCCTGGGTAGTTGCTCCATGCACAGTTTTGTGCCCCAGCTGGCTCAGTGTACCACGAGAAGGGCAGCAGTGGCACAGCTTGTTCTGCTTCTGTAATTGGAATTAGCAGCTGTGTGTGATGCAGCACTACAGAGAAAGCAGGGCTTTTTGTACTGTGCAAACTCATACCCACTAGGCCTCGGTGCTGCAGCTGCACTCCTTTCTCCCAGGCACCACTTTTTTTCCCCAGTAACCATCTTCATGCTTTTGCCTCTTTCAAACACTCCTACTTATGACTATTCACAAAACTGATACAGGATTAGAGATTTTCACATGTATCAGATGTAAACATGTAAAGATTAGTTAATTATGCCTTACTGCACTTTCTTCTGTGCTTACTCTGCTGAACTATTTACAGCAGCATGTGACTGACACTCCCTTTTGCTACTATCAGTTTAGTCTCTCTTGGAGATGACTTCTTTTGTACCATGGAACTTCCCCACTTTGTCCCTGAGTTATACCATCACCCATAACTCACAGGGCAAATGGCAGTTTGTGTTTTACATACTTGTCTCAGCGACTTCCTTGAAAGAGTTTCGGTAATTGCTGTTGCAGTTATTAATTATGCACAAAGTATTTTCCAAAGCTACAATTTCTTTTTTAGCTTTGCAGATCTTTGCATCTAAATCATCACGTTTACGCTGAAGTGCTTCCTTTTCCTGTGCAGCCTGAAAATAAAACTGGTATTTTAGGTGACTGAAAATATTAGGAAAATTATTCAGAAAAAGAAGAAACCCTGCATTATTTAGGGGTTAAAATCCTAGGTAGATATGGTGCTTATATCTGTGTTGTCAGGCTCAAACTGAGATTTGAGTTACTAGGTAAAGGGAAGGAGTAGTTATTTACAGTATTGGAAGTTCTTTGAAGTATTTCATCCCTGTGCATTTCATTCTAGGTATCTGTCTCTCCATCTATGCTCATGAAGACCTGATTAGCAGTAGCCAGTTTGTTTCGGAATTACTCACTTGAAAGTCTTCATTTATTTGGTCAGTGAGATTTAAGGAACACAGCTGGTGAATGGAGGGGTTTTCTGTAGGCCTCAGAAAATCTGATACAGTAGGAAGTGTCCATAGTTGGAGAGGCAATACACCCACAGGGACCGCAGGGATTTACTGAAGGTCTTCTGCTGTACTGAATCTCACAGTAGCAGAAATACCATAATTAAGAAACTTAACACTTAATGAGAAAAAGATGGACTTCAGAGCCAAAATGGCAGCTAAAAGCATTTGGCTTGAAGAGGAAATCAGAGAATTTGTGGAGTTCAAAAAGAAGATATTTTTGTTCCAGAGTCAGGGTATTGCATTATGGATAAAGCGTGTTGGTTTTTTGCAGGGTGTTTTTTCTGATGAAAAGTTGAAGTAGGCAAAAAAGAGCAAGCTGACATTCTTCAAGGTGTAAATGTCATCTGGTTAAATAAATACTGAAAAATAACTCTGAAGGGTAAAAGAACTTAAGATTGTGTGAGACTGGGATGAGCTTTCAGTTTACTGCGGATTACCACATGACTTATTGTGTCTTTGTACATTAATGAGCACTGAAGTGAAAATTTTCAAACTACTCAAAACTAAAGCTCCACTGACACTAGGACTGACCCCAGAGACTCATGTAAAATTGCTGTATCATTTAAGTAGCTGTCAGCTAATGTAAAACAATTAGACTGAAAGTAAGCAGTAAGCAAGGAGGTTGTCTTAGATACTTGAATAGAACCCAGGGAAATCTATAGCATAAATACTTGAATTATGTTAATAAAATACCTTCTTTAAATAGTAGAAAGGAGGTTGTTCCTCTTCTCCTTCAGGTGGCATCATTCCAGCAGTAAGAATTTTGTATCTGCATTTCAGTTTATCAATTTTACTTAGGCGATCTTGAAGTTTAGCACTGATTTATTTGGGGAAAAAATAGACAGGTTGAGAAAGTGTTTGTCTGGTAGTGTCTTGCGGGCAGTTCTTGCTATAACAGATGAAATCACTGGTGTTACTTCCAACAGTCTGCACCCGTACTACCAGGAGGCAGGCAGGGAGCAGTTGTGCTGCAACTGTTTTTTGTTCCTTTTTGTGTTCTTCCAGTCCCAATCATCCATTTTTCTGGTTACCTACACTTGTTTTGCAGTTCTAAACCGAGTCAAATCTATTTTCATATTCCAGATCCCTGTGTCCCGAGAGGCTGTGCCACATTCCTCCCCAAACATTTTTAAAGGTTTGTGCAGCTGTAGGATTTAAATGCCAAGCTGCCCCCTGCTGATACTATCTTAACATTGCCACTACTAGAGGAGCGTCAGCAACAGTAGGCAACAACCCCAAATCAAATTACATGGAAGTATCAATTAGCTGTGTAATTATCAATGGAAAAAAGCCACACAGTCTGCACCCTCGGTGAGCAGTTAAGCTCCCGTCACACTAAATCACTCTAATTTCCTGTTGTGTGGGGTGTGGTTAGCAGAGGAGTGAATAAAAAGCCTGCCAGACTTCAGCAAGCTGCTGCAGTGTTGATTTTTGGCTGGAGATAGATACTGGGATTTCAGGGCTAAAACTGTCTCAGATACTTTGCACTGATTGTTACAGAATGGAAAAGTAATTTCATATGTGGTTGCTTTGCCAGAGGGAATATACATAATTCAGAAGATTTGATTTTGTTATACAGGACACACAACAAAGAGCTCATTCATTAAAACGGGGAAAAAACCCAAACAAACCAAACCACCCCAAACAAAAAAAACCAACAAACAAAACAGACTTAGTGTATTAGTCAAAGAAATGACAATTTTATCAAACAGTTGGGAGTAAACCCTCTTTAACTTTTCTGTTCTAAATACTCAGTGATACCTCCAGTCATATGATTTCACATTTCCTGATTATTTTGAAAAAGGCAGGGTCAGACACATGCCATTTACTTTAAAAAGATGTCTGCAACTGGGGTTTCCTCTCTGCGAGTTCATCTCTAACTTAAGACACAGTCATCTCTTGTCCACCAAGTGGCTGAAGCCGTAGGCTGCACTTTGGAGAATAGATCTCTTGCTGGCCTCAACTGTCTCAGTATGTAACTTTGAGCAAGATTTCTTTCATCTTCAGTTTCTCGAACTGGAGAAACTGGATAAAACACTTCTCTTTTTCAAAGTCCCCATATCAAATGTATTCAATACAAGTTACAAGTTTAATTCATATAAGAATAGTTACCGTATGTGTTGCACTTCCCGCTCCTCAAGCCTTATCTGGGAATCCAGCGTTGCCTTATGAACCCTAATTTCCTCAGTTCTTTGTGCTATGGCTTTATTTAACTCCAATTTTTGTTTTTCCACTGTTTGAACTTTCTCTGTCTTATGACGCAGAGTTTCTTGAAGACGGTTCAATTCTAGTTTTAAGAGATTCTCTTCAACCATCATATCCTAATAAATGCCAAAAAGGTCTCAAAATAAGAAAGCTTTTTTCAAAAGACAGGTTATTTATAACAGTTAATCAGTTAATTTTATAAAGACTCCATTATTTTATATTTAATGTATATTCAACTGTGAGACTTATCTTGTTCTGCATTTAAAGATGTTCTCACCTCATTTGCTATCAGTTTATATGGTGAGTACAGCACAGGGAGATAGTTTCCTGAAAGGTTTTACACAAATCCATCAGACTTTCTAATTCAGACTGAGTTATGGGTTGTTAGACTTTTCCAGCTACAACCTTTTTTTTTTGTTTTGGAGGTTTCAAAGATGTTAAGCAGACCATACAAGGAGCTTTCTGAAGCAGTTAATATCTCGTTTGAACCATCCTAACTGTCTTGGAATATGTTCTAGATTCTGTAGGTCTACAATTCATGTTATTCTGTGAGTGAACTTAGACCAAAGCTTATGAAAAGGAACTTTATGGGCATGCAAAACTTTGAATCACTTAAAAAAAAATAAATCTTATGGATCCTAAACTCTGCACCATATTTTCTCCCAAGTTCTTTTATGCCATCAGCTTCTTTCTTTTGTTCCCCTGAATTTCATCCCCAAAGAAAAGTCCCAAGTTAGGGAGAGTTTTCACTGAGTTGCAAGTGCACCAGTTAAGTCAAAAGCAAAACTCCTTCCCCTGCTACTTACACCGTGTGATTAAACTGATAGCCCAAACACACTTTATGCTGTATACAGAGGAGAAGCAACATTTTGCCTAGCAAGATAATAGTGATGAAAATTCCTTCAAAGTTTGGGAAGGAAGGTGTAAGTCAAGAAACTACAAAGAGGGTTCTTATGGATATAATGATGTAGCACTGTGGGAGGCAGACAACAGCCTTCAGGTCAAGTCATGAGTTTGTGTTTTCAAACAAACAAACAATGTCCTGTATTAGCAAAGTTTCAATAGAATACTGTACCTGCTTAGTGGCTTTAGCTTTTTTTAACTCCTTATCTGATCTCTCATTGATAAGCTTTAGTTCCTTTATCTTGATCATTAAGCCATCCTTTTCTTCTCCTGTCTTTGCCATTGCTCTCTTGATCAAATGGACATCACTCTGTTTCCAAACAAGTTATATTTAATTTTTTTCAGCGAATGTAGGATGCAACAAAAGCTACCAGTTAATTTTAAACTAGATTTTTTGAAGTCCTGGAACCAGGAACCATCATCTTCTTGTGTCCATATGCTGCTCTGCCAACAGTGCCTAGAGCACTGCAGGAGTCATCATGCAGAGTGCTGTTGCAATATTAATGTCATTGTTTGCTTTATTTGGAGTGTAGTCATTGTTATTTATACAATATGGATCTTTCAGCCAGTCAGACAATTCCAATACAATCACATCTTTTGGTCTAAATAAAAAAATCTCCTGTGTCTGACCATGACTTTTGATATTTGTAGTTTGTCTTCGTAAAACCATCTGTCTTTGATAATACTCCAGAGTATGAATAAATTCCTGGAGGTGTGTTTCAATGTTGGATTACACCCATGGCTCAAATTTTGCATCTCCTCAAAACTGAAGTGTGGGCACCAGTTGCCCAACATTAAGCCTTGTTATTGCATGGATCTCCAGTTAAAGGCCTCTCTCTCCTATAAGCAGTTTCTTCCCTTCCCTCAATTGATCAAAGTTTTTCTTAACTATCATTTTGAGAAAGTAGTTGTGATGTTTTATTAAAAAACCTGACTTTTGTCTTTGCACAGTTTCTCTTTGAAAAGAGGTTTCTAAATGTGCTAAAATGTAGCTCATTAATGAATACGTTTCTTCTGAAAAGAAATATAAATGATAAATTGGCTGCAGAGTAACTGACTGGTTCAGATCTACAAGGAAGGTCAGTGCATTTTTTTTAGAGAATTACTGACAGTCACTACCTTGTTGAAGACTGGAGAACAAGCATGTATATGCAAAATTCTCACAGAAAAACAGTATTTCTGAATTATGTATCAGGATGGGGTCAACTAACTCAAATACTGTACCTTCAGGTGAAGCAAGTTACTTGGTACACAGTAGCATCACAGAATAACATTCTATTTCTACATGGTCCTAAAGATCAATTCAGACATTGCAACCAATCAGTCACATCTTGAAATGAAAGCTAAGTTTGCCTTTCCAACATCCCATTGCTTGTCTTCATGCTAAGCTGTCTCAGTTGTGCATTAATGACCTATTTTTCTGGAAAGTACAGGGAACATACGACGTTTTCCACATGGGTTAATGCAAAGTTCAGTAATCTTAATCTGATGCCAATGTATTAATTACTAAGACCCAATCTGCTTAATCCACTGAGGTTTCTAAATGTTACACAGTCAACCTGATAGTCTAAGGAAGTTACCTGAAGTTTCTTGTGCTGCGCTTTTAAAACATCATAAGTACTTTTCTTCTCTTGTAAGGTTTTCTTACGTTGAGCAACTTTGGCTTCCAAAACTTGTTTTTCATCAGCATTAACCTCCCCTTCTAACCGTGACAGCCGTCTCTGTAATTGCTGAATATAAATATCCTGTGAAAGTAATTTTGAAGTTAATTAATAGTTTGAGATAAGCACTTACAGCCTTCCTATAAAGGCAAAACACTGGATATTAACTTGGAGCTGAATGTTTGCTTTAGGACAGGCACCCAATTAAGCTATTGTTTTATAATAATTGATGGCTTATGGACCTCATTAGCGAAATATTCTTAGATGACTGATGTGCAGTGATGGTTCAGGAGTAATCTTCTAGAGGGATAACAAAGCATACTCAGCACAGCCTGCTGTAGGGAGGCTGACAGAGGAGTTGCCATCTTGCAGTTACCACTGGATGCTGATGTGAAAGAACAAATTTTCAAAGTGATGCATAGGAAATATGCACAAAATCCAATTAGTAAGTAACAGGATTTTGGCATGTACCTCTTGTATTGCTTTAAACATTTACCCTGAGGTTTCTGTGGTTCAGGGGGATCAAAGTGAAGAACTGATTCCAGAAATTAGTGGTAAAAGCAGCAGATCCAAAAAATAATTACATACACAAGCACATAATGGACGTGTTACTCTTGCAAGTTTCAGTTATTTCAATTTTATCTATACATCTAGAGACAGAAATAAATGCAGACTTCAAGTTCTACTGCATGGCATTTCCAAAATGGTAAGATATTGACAAAAATTACAGAGCTCAAGCAATTTACTCTCATTAGACCCAAGAAACAATCATAGTATAAAGGTACTTCAGTCTTTTACCTGGTTATATATTAATTCTTGTTGTTTTAATGCATCTACATCAAGTCTGTGCAGTTGACTCTTAAGATTTTTCAGTGCTCTTCGACGTCCCTCAATTTCTGCTATAACACCCTTCTCCTTTTCCTTCTGCACCTTGAACTCCTGAGTCTTCTTGGAAAGTACTTCTTTTAACTGCTTTAGTTCTTTTTCTTTTTCCTAGTGACAAATTAATCACTAAGTAGTGAGAAGTAATTAGTAATTAATTACATAAGTAATTTGTGAGGAATTATTGCCCACATATATATAGGATGAAAAAGTGTCAATACTATATCCATTAATATGAACACAGAATCTTGTATGTCATCAAAATGATTGGCAAGACAAGTCTTTGAATAAAAGATAACGTACCTTTTTTTCTTTTTTTTCTTTGACTTAAAGAGAATGTAATTTCATTTCTTTTTTAACTCAGATCCTACCCTGCTATCACATGACTCTTTTTTTCCCACTGTGGGAAGACAACTCTTTTCAGCCTTTCATAAAATAAATTCCTGTCATCCTTTCAATAAAAACCCAAACCCCTCCTTATTGCTTCTAGTATATGTAAATATTTGGAGAAATAGAATACAAAGCTTATTTTCAATGGCTTATTAAAACTTGTAACTCTGTGTGTATGCACATGTATGTTCCTATGTGTGTTTAAGTAAATTGGAATAATTTTATTTGAAAAATTAATGACACATTTTAAAATCACTTCCTTATTCTCAGGGCTAAGCTGCCATTAATACCTAAATCAGTGCAGGAAATGAGGTTTAAGTAGGGTCTGTTATAGTTAAGACAATGCTGAACATTTCAAGTAACCTGAAACGTACAGAAAACAAACAAAATTGAGATTATTTTCTTTTTATAACCCTAACAAGGAAGACAAACTTTATTCTTTCCCTCCCTCCTTCCAGACCCCCACCCAAATCGCCAAACACCTTCCAAACCCCAGGCTATTCAGCATGCTACTTCCTTGCTCATTTAGCATGCTCCTAACATAGAATGTTTGGAGACATAAGCTCCCAAAACAGCTAAGCAACATGCAAGATTTTGAAATTTTTCAGTATTGTTACAGAACAGAAGCAAAACATGACTGTGTAACAAAATCGCAACGTTCCAGTAACTATGACTTCCATCTAGCCAAAAAGTTGCCAGTAGCTTTCAGTGGATGCCCTGCTCAGAGCACTGATGCAGTCAGAATACTGGGTTTATGTCAGATCTGTACAATGACAGTTCCAGCTTCCTATGTTAATATGTAGGGACACCATCTTTTGAATTACCAGGACCACTTCAAGCCATAAATGTTCCTTCTAGACAGAACTTGCAAATTCAAATGAATCTTCATTTGCAGAAACCACAAAAAACATTTTACCTTGACAATTTTTTCTCTTTCCATTACTATTTCTTCCATCCTCAAAGCTTTGTCTTCTGAACTGAGTGTCTCCTCAGTCACAAGTTTCAGTTTATTGCAAAGACTTGCATTTGTTTCTTTAAGAAAGCTTAATCTAAACAAAATTACAAGATTTAACAAGTTAAATGTATGTTCCATACACAACACTGCCAAAACCAAGCAGCATACCTTACTGAGCAGCTGCCTAATAAAGCAGGCCAACCTTTCCCCTGTGATAAGCAAGGCCCTAAGTGATTTTTTTGTGCCTTTTAAAATCAAGGATTAACAGGAGTATTTCCTAAATTGCCCTGAGCCATAAACTGTGCAGGACATGAAATAACCAGAAAGTTGGAGGCTTTAATCATCAACACGATTTAAGATTCTTTACTAGCTCAAGGATTTGATTACATTACTAATCCTTAAAATGATATTTTTAAAGGTCTGTTTCTTACCTGGCTTGTTTTTTCTGAATTTCTTTCTTCAGATTGGCTATTTGTGTTCTTGAAGCCTCTAGATCAGAAGTAGTTCTGTCCACGGTGGATTTCAAAGCATCCAGCTAATAAGTGACAAAATGGAGCAATCAAGCTCATATTTACTGTGGTACGTTAGCATATTTAAAATGATAAGGGTCCTATTTTTTGGAAAATATACAGTGCTTTCCAAATGAGAAGTGTTGCAAATTCTGAGGTGCTGTAAATCTAATTTACATCATCTGAAAACTGGGAAAAAAATACGTAATAATTTAAAATCCAGGCTGAACGATGAAGGTGCTGTGGGCTGCAGCTCTTGCCCAACAGCATCTGTGTAAGTGGAACCATGGTTTTACAGCACACAACTGACTTTGGTGAGGTTCTTTGTGAACATGGAACTCTTCTGTATCTACTAAATATTTCTAACTCAAACTTTGTTGGGTACATAAAATTATTTTTACTAAGGGAACTCTGTGACAAAAATACACAGACATTTAATTTGGTAAAAAAGACATGCCAGCATACACTCATTAAACAGGACAGGAATACTTGACCATCAGTAGCTTATTAGTTTTCACAGTGTCACTAAAAAAATTGTCTTCACTTTCACAGATGAAGAAACCTGATCAAGGATCCACAGCAAGTCTCTCTCTGTACCAGAATGAGCAACTGGGAGGTCACAAGTTGTCAGTTGAACAGTCAGTGTGTTTCCTTCCTTGTTTCTCACTTGCATGCCACACATGTTCTAACACCTAATAATGGGAGACTGTTCTCATTGTCACCTTACGTAGTATTAATTGTGAAAACACCAAGCAATAATCTCACACCTTGGAGATTAAAACCTACTGATTTTGTGAACTCAAATTTGCATGAATTATAGGGTCCTCTACTAGCCTACTCCTTGTCTGAGCTATCTACAGTTTAATTAGGGTGACAGTTTATAAACCACCTGTTACAGAAAAGCTATTCAAACTTAAGGCAACAGCAGATGCAGGTTTTTTAAAAATCACCCAGCTTGCCGGCTAGCCCAGTGTTACTATTTTCTTAAAAGAAAACTTACTGAAGCAGTACAAGGGTATCCCTTCTCAACAGAGCCATGAGACTTGAATTACCTCTTTGAAGTACTTCTACAGGCATTTAAGTAATTAAGCAGTGCAATTCATTCCTAGCTCTAAGTGCAGATTAAATATAAATAACAGAGTACGCATGGACAGCATCAAGGATGGCCCTATCCTACTGCCCCTTAATTAGAAAGCCCTGTGAAAATGTTTGGGTTTTTTCAATAATTTTAACCAGTAATACAAGACCATCAACACTCACTTTGGAGAGCACAGGATAGGAATTGTTTGGAATCTGGAGGAGATTTATCTCATCTTTATACAGTCCTGCAGTCTACGTATGCTAAAGGCAAGACGTGCCTCCTGAAACACCTAATAGTGTTTCACCATTTAAGATAAAATTAAGCCATTTTATACCAACACAACAGAGAATACAGGCTAGTCTCTTCACCACTGTTGATGAAAGGATTCAGTTGAGGGTTCAGATCCAACTAATCATGAGTAGACCAAGAAGAGCAGAGATTTTGTCGAATTATTAGGAATCCAGCATAAAAACAGAAAAGCAAATGCTATTCCTGTATTTCCTCCAGCTAGTCAAGTGTTAGGGTTAAAAATTATTTTCAGTCTGATTTTCTGAACTGTTTTGGTCGTCCTTACCTCATCCTGCAGCTGAACTCTGTAAGAATCCTGTTTCTGATACTCGTTTCGGAGGTGGGCAGCTTCCCGTTCGGCCAAAGAAATTTTCTTCTCATATTCCAGATTATTAAGAGTTTCATTTACCAAAAAGGAATTCTTCTCTTTAAGCAGAATTTCTTTATTCCTGATCTCCTGTTTTATCTCTGCTATGAGCTATCAGGATAAAAACATTTTAGATTTGAGTGCATTAGTTAAAATGGGTTAGATTAATAAAGGGTACAACCAGAAAATAGATTGCTGTTGAGATTGCTCCTCTTGGCATGAGATAGCTCTGTTACCACATCATTCTTAACTTATTTTATTCTACTAATACATCACAACACCAAATACTGTAATTGTTTTGGATTGTAACCTTCCAAAATATATACCTAATACCCATATGGGCAACATAAAAAAGGTGATATTCTTTCAGCAGGAAAATATTAGCAGAGCTAAGGATTTAGGTAGAACCTTCCTGTACCTGTAATTATGATCTTTCCTCCCTTTCAAAAATAGCCATTGTTACTCTGGAATCCACATTTATAAAATTTTTCTCTACACTGATCCTTCAGGCTTCTTCTGGTGCATCTGCTCTATTGCCCTGCAGAACCTTCTGAGCAGTTCACCCTTCTTCTGACAAAGCCACGGTAAAATATACTTCATTTGTACTTCTTGCCACTGCAGCATCTCCATGTAAGACACTGACAAAACCAAAATGTCTGTCTTTTAGAAATTAATACTATCTCATAATGCCCAACAGGATCTTTTTGGGATTAGAAGAGGGCTGTTGCTTCTCTCAAGAATGTACTTAAGGACCAATTTTCAACCTTGATTATTTACCGTAATTCTGACATAAATGTCAGTCATGCATTTGTTCATAGAAGTAGCAATGCTCATTCATTCAATAATAAATGCTCTATTTATTTTTTATGTTGCATCCCAGACACAGGATTCCCTCTCTGTGGTTAACTGTCTTTACAGGCTAAGAAATAACATTCTATCTTGTTGCTTCATAGAGTCTTAGGTCACAGAAAATACTGCAACTGGCCTGCTTTGCATTTTCCAGCTTGAGACTGAAAATCAAACCTTGTGTAGTATCAAGCACAGCACCATTACTTACACTGAGAGATACTGCTTTCAAAATCAGTATGTCAGTAATATCTGAACTTTGAAACACCATAATAAAATACAGAGGTAAACACAAAAAGAACCCTGAAGACCCAATCATTCTATGTGTGACTGCCATAATTCCTATCAATATTATAGATGGAAAAGGAGGCTGAGATATGGATCAGTTGTAGCAGTTTTACCGAAGCACAATGATCAATCTGTTGATCTCTTTTTTGCATCTGTTGTATTGTGTTCTCCCACTGCCTGATGACTTCTTGCCTGTCCTGATGAGCTCGGCGAAGATCTTCAGCTGTCCTGTCAAGCTCCATCTGTTTAACAGAGAGCACCCCCATGATATCTGATTTTAAACATTTCACATAGAACAAGAGCTCTTCAAGAACCTTAAGCACAAACCTGAGCTGTTAGGGTTTCTGTAAGCTCCTTATCAAGAGCTCTGCGCTTCTGGTTTGCTTGCATAGTCAACTTTTCTACTTGAAGGGTTAATGCCTAAAATGACAGGATGCATAAATGGAACGCATTTGAAAATAAATCTATAATGTCATAAATTCTTATAGCTCTGCTATAAGGGGTGAAATTATGGAGGCATCTATTTTACTGTGTTTTAGAGAACAAAAGCCCTGAGATTCAAGCCTCCCAAATCTGTGGTCATACAAGAGGCCGTTAGTTCTTGTCATCCCTTGGGACTAGACTGGAGCTAGGCCAGAGTAACCCTCCACCATGTATAGATGTGTACATGGTGTCCTCAGCATCAGCTATTTCACTTTACTATTCCTATTATGATGTGTGACTTGCTGACATAAATGTCAGTAAGACTGTCTGTGTAAGCTACAGTTTTTGGGCTAAGTATGTAATGAGTAAAAAAAAAAATAATCAATTTTCTCCTCCCTGTATTTAAAAGCTCAAAAGAGTATTAATAGGGATACTAAATTAACATTATACTAGAGAACTAACCCTTACAGAGTCTAAACTTGTGACTGGAGTGTCTATTTATACCCTATGTCATTATTCTAGGCAGCTTTACTGAAATAGCTGTACTTTGTTCTCAGTAATATTAACAAATTCAGTTCTAATGGGACAAGCTACATTCTTTGTCCACCTTTGGCAGGAGTTTTTAAACAAACTCCTCTCTTAATTCAGTGGCACTGTTTTCTAGACTTTATTATCCATTTGAACACTTTCTCAAAAAAGCTCCAACTTCAATTTTACCCAGAAGAACAAATTCATGTCTTCAATTATGCTTTTCACCTTTTGCAAAACCTGTTCTCTCTGACCTTTAAAATGAACCTCCTATGGAACTGCACTGTTGTGCTAAGAGGAAACCAGGTTAAAGCGCTGTTGTACAACATGTTTCTCCATCTTACTTGACTTGATAACAAAGTCTTCAATTGCTAAAATTGCTCTCCTATTTGTTTTTGAAACCTGCTGTAATGTCTGCTTACTCTCAGTTTCCCTTCATCTTCTCGTGCATACTTCTGGATTGCAAGAGTATCATTGTCTTTACGATTCAATTCCTTTATCCAGCTCTCCAGAACTTGCTCATCACAGTTCATCTGTTCTTTTAAGTTTTTCAACTTCTTCGTGGTTTCTTTTATAGTATTCTAATAAAATTAGAGATAAATTAAAGGGTTAATTTTAAATATCTAATATTTTCTTTGAATGGTAATTGAAACAACCAGTTCAAGGTACTGTAATAAGTTCACAAACATCTGTTCTCAACAGAATCGCTAGTTTTCCTTTTGTTAATTGTGTATTATACTTGAGGACTGCTACTACACATCCTGATCTTAAGGAAGAAGCAAGAAATTAAATTATCACAAACTTAAAATGCAAATAATGTACAACACAAAAGTCAGCCTCCGGCGAGATATACCTATAGGTGGGATATTAATTCCACAACATCAACTGATGTGAGGCATCTTAGGGTAAAGTTTCTTCCCCACACACTAAGGCCCTGTTCTTAGATCCTTCTCCTGCAAATCAATTTACAAATGGCCCCACAAGACTGTGAAGAGACTTCCTGACACAAATGGATCCAGCTGAACAGCAAGGATCGCTTCATCATGCTACCCATTCTGAGAGACTGGAGATTATAAACAGACTTAGTGAGAAGGAAGACAGCAAATAAAAAAATAAATGAACATAATTTAAATTATTTGCAGTAAGAAAAAAGAGACAGTTCCATTAAACAGAAAAACACCTGCAATTAGATAACATTAGATTACTTTTTTTAATGCAAAGCAAATTTTTTAGCACAAAATCGTGCCCCAACGTTATTTTATGTGAAGAAGAAGATTTGCCACCAACAGTTTAATTTTTAAACTATAAAGAAAGTACCTGTATGTCCAAGTGAGGACAAGTCATAAAATCTAACTGCAATATAGGTGTTCTCTCACATAAATTTTTAACCTTACTTCATGACTGGTTTTCTTTTCTCTTAAGGAAACAACTTCATCTTCCAGTCGTTTAATCTCACTTTTGAGACGTCCACGTTCTCTCTCAGCAAGGGCTTTTAAGTGTTGTTCAGTTTCAATTTCATTATCTTTGGCTTTGTAAAGAGACTAGAGAATAATAGAGTTCAGCATTTTACAAAAAACGAGGTGTATATCAACAAAACCCCCCTTTTTTTACATACAACCAAATCCCAAGTCAGAGATTATAGGATTTCGTCCTGTAAATATAAGAACTTCCAGAGCAACTTTACTGTTTGAATTTTACTATCTCAAATATATGTATTATAATATATACACACACAGTCACACCCATTGTCTTGTCTCAGATATCCACAGGTGAGCCGTTTATAGCCCTAAAAGCTAAATTCAAAGATATTTCACCTAAGATTCAGAACCTTAATCTTTCAAAATCAAGATCTTAATCTCCTTATCACCAGCAGCTTTACATCAGACTCAGGAAGCACAACACAAGAAAAAATGGTAGTTTTGTGCACAGACAGAACACCACACAGCCTGGCCTACAGCAGTATCTCTATATTGTCTAATTTATCTGACAAAACTGATTTAACAGGGGTTTTCTTCCTTGTATAATACCAATCTATTACTAACTAGAAGCTTCACTTAAACAGAGACTAGTGTGTGCCATCTCTGCAGAACAAAACTCAACTGTAGCACACAAAGAACTAGTAAGTTGTTGAACTGCAGGGAAATTTCTTCATGCTTTTTCACCTAGGATATTTTACCTGAAAGGTGTGCAGCATTGCCTGGGACTCTCTGGAAATGTAAACCACCCATTTTGGCCAATTCACTTGGAGTGCAAGCTACAACGTACACCTTAACCATCTCAGTTAATTTTTCACAACCAAGAATTAACTCATTAGCACTCCACAACTAACTCTTGACCATTATAAAGACTATACCTTTGTTTTTCACCTACACTGCTGTTTTATTTTCTTTGACCAACTTGTTCTTAGCATCTTCAGAAGTTCCCATTCATAAAGCATTCTAAAATTCATCCTTCTTGACTTTCTTCTAGGTCCAGTCATTTAATTTTAAAGGTCTTTTTAATGAACGTCAAATTCTATCACCGAGATAACTATTGTCTCCTGTGGAAGTCCTGGAATAATGGTCTGACAAATATCTAATGATGCTGGAAAAATATATAGGGATAGAAGGCACAGAAAGATACTCAGGTTCCAAGTCTGTCCGACAACATGGATCTGCTACAGGTAGTGATTTACCTGATAGAAGCTTATCTCTTGTCTGACGTTTTTCAAATGAGATGTCATTGCTTCTATTTGCTCTTCACAGTCAGTCAACTCATTTTGCATGTTTACTTTTTCTTTTTGCTTCTTCTGCAGCTATTTAAAAGTCAGAATTTTCAATTAACTGCTTTTAGTTGCGTGCTTATTACCTGAAACTACTTAAAAACATAGTCACTGCAATTACTGATTAAAAAAAAAAAGAAAAAGTATGCAATTCTTTTCTCCAGAGTAGTTAAATGAGACATTTCAGAAGAAAGGGCAGTGGCAAAAGCACATTTGCCATTAAGTACTGTTGCTTATCGTCAAGATAGCCAAAATCGCCGGGGCATCACAGTGCAGAGCAGGCACTTGCCTGAGGGCCAATACAGCCCAGAGCACCGCGGGCTTTGCTCGGGGCAGGTGCAGCTCCGGCTCCACAGCCACCCCGGCGGGGCCCACACCCTGCAGGTCCGCGTATCCCACGCTTTAAGGCGAGGGCCTCGCTCCTCGTTTCCCTCCACAGAACTCGAGGGTTTTTCCTCCCTCTCCACCCAGGCCCGGCGGCGGCGGGAGCAGCCCTCTGAGGCCGCTGGCGGGAGACGGATTCCTCTCCCTCCCCGGCCGCAGCCCTCCCGCTCACTTCCTCCTCCAGCGCCCTGTTCTCCGCGTTGGCCACGGGGACGGCGTAGCCATCGTCCCAGTGGAGCTCGGCCAGCACTGAGGCGATGGAGCCGCTGCCGACGCTGTCCATGGCTGCTGGCGCCGGCAGCCAAAGGGGAAGCGCAGCGGCGCCGAGCCGGACCTGGCGTCGCCGGGCCCGTTAGCAACGGTGACCCCAGGCGCCCGGGCAACCGGCAAACCACCGCGGCGGGAGCCGCCTCCCGCTCCGCCCCGCGCCGGTTGTTGGCGGCCTCAGCCGCGCGGCCGCTCGCCCCGGGGAGGAGGACGGCCAGGTGTGGTACGGGCACACCGAGCTTGGGAATGCCTGGACTAAGTGCTTACAGCAGCTCTAATTACGGCTGTTAGCGGGGTTACCGGCGCTGCACGCTTTGCCCGCAGAGGCCTGTCACCGTGCTCAAGTGGAAGGCACCAGGCCCAGAGCTGACAGAGCGCTGACAGCACCTCAGAGGCCCCTGCTCAATCGCCTCCCCACCAGGGCGCCGCCGCGGACACAGCTGCACCGACCCGGACGTCAGGACGGGCAGGGCAGCTCCCCAGCCGCTGAGAACACCTAATAGATTTCTAGGAGGGTACGTGGTTCGTGTCCTGTTTCTGAACAGGCTTCTGGTGTTACCTCCCAGCGACCCAAGAGGTGGGTTTCCTGAGCCAGAGATTGCATTCAGGTGACCATACACACTAATGCCATAGCCTTTATAAACTTGGTTGTTATCTTTTTGAAGATAACATCTTCATCTGTACTTCTGAGTTGCAAATCATCCAGTGACATTGAGTTCCATCATTCACAGAGAAAGGCACAACAGTCTTGGTAGGAAGCGTAATCTTGCTGCAGAAACCCTCTGCTGGTGTTTATTTGCCCTATTGTCTGGCTGAAGCATCTAAAAAGACATTAAAGGAATTCATCAAAGGATGATTAAAAAGTGCCTAAGCAAAACAAAAATAAGCACTGGCAAATGGCTGGGAGGTGGATTGGAAGAGCAAAGGATTTGCAGTAAGGTTTGTTATAAAACATGACCCTATGGCACAGTAGCAACACTGACCATAGCAGGAGAGATTAATCTAGATATCTGCATATGTTATGAAATATTTTCAGCGAAGAAAAGATTGTTGAAGAACAGTGAAAGTCAGGCCTGATGAGGATGCATGAAAATGGTGACTTGCAGCATTGTGCAGATTATTGCTGGTCCTTGATTGTTGGTCACTTCAGTGATCATCCTCCTGAAAAAAGCCTTGAGTTCTTCTTAAAAGTACTGAAAGATAAAAGAAGGTGAGGAGGCAACCTAGTTTCTTAAAAACAGAGGAATGGTACAGAGGTCAGTGCCTCAAGCTACCTGTGAAACAAATACAGAAGTCATGAGGAAGATCTTTTTTGCCTCTCCTGTCTTGCATGGCATGGTGGGCTCTGGATGGTTCTAAGATGGGCTGAATAATATATTTGTAGAAGCAAGCTTGGCAGGAAAATGTAGTGGCTTGAGATAGCAATTGGCAGCAAGCAGCCTCCTGTCACCTTCCTGTTTGCCCTTTGGGATGTGTGAAGTTGTGAAAGCCAAAGTCCTGTTTTGATGTCTGTAGGCTTTTACAGTCTGCAGCTCAGTGATGATGTCCATCTGATGCTGAGAATGATGTGCAGAGTACAGTTAGTATCTTCCAGGGGAATGTGGAATGATTTGATCTGCATTACGAGTGTGGGCAAGACAAAGATGGGCATCTGCAGGAGGATAAAAGATAGCTGAGATTGATGGTCATTAAGAAGAAAGGAAATTTCTATAGGGAGAAAAATCAAGCTTCTTAAGATATCTGTGTTCTTGATTCTAGTATGTGTGGAGGAGACTTGTAGAAGATTGACATGTGCAGACAGCTGGCTTTTCAAAATCAGTTCTTAGGATCAGGAACTCTCAGCACTGTATTGGAAATGGGGATAAGCACAAAAGGGATCAGGGCAGAGGTGACACATTGGTGCGAGAACAAGGCGGAAGCTCCAGCTGCTTGGAAGGTGTCAGGTGAAAGGGCTGCCTGCTAAGTACCCTGAGTTTTGACCCACTGGAGGGGAGCGTGCCAAGGGCGAGGGACTGCAGAGTGCAGTTAGGTGACCTGACTGAATGAAAAGGTTGAATTCCAAAGACACTACAAGCTACTAGAAAGACGGCAGAGACTACAATGGCACAACACTGTGTAAACATCAGGGGCCTCTCCCTTCCCTGCCCAAAATAAGAACATCCTTTTACTCACTATGAGAAAAATCAATGCAACTCACCTTGCAGGGATTTTAAATTAACATCTGTAATGCAAGGTGGCATTGCAGCAATGAGCTCCTGACAATCTGGTGTTACCCAAGCACAGCTTGTGTGTTAAACACATGAGCCTACATAGTGCTGGAGAAGAAGAAAGCAAATTATTCCATAGTTGTTTCTTAGGTGAACAGCCCTGGTCAGGAAGCAAGATGGGCATCCAGTGAAAAAATGGTTATTTATAACAATGTACCATAATGCATACATGCAAGAAACCAAAGTAAATCAGTCCTGATGCAGTTACTTAAAACACACACGCAGCTTCTGAATGTTCATAATCTTAAGTTAATATGGTTTTATGAGTACAGTATTTATACATAGTGCCTGAAAAGTATAAAGTATTATATGGGTAAAGAGTGTTATTTCACAATTTTCCTGGAAATTCCACATCCCTGGACTACTCTTGCTTGATCCTGACTAAACACATCTCCATGATTCACTGTTGTTTGTATGGCTTTTCCTCTCCTACTTGTGTGAGAATACTCCACAAGTGCGTGACTGTCTGTCAGAGGTGCTAATCCAGCAGATGGTGCTGCGTGTCTGTGTATTCCAAAGGGCTTTTGTTGTGTGGTTGTTTTTTTCCGTGTGTGATGTGTTGTTTTTTTTAAACAACAGCAGTTATCAACTCATCAGTTAAAGGGGAATATATAATTCCTAGTCTGAAAAAATATATATACACAGAAGGGTCTTTTTTAAAAATCTGTGTTATTTTAAAAGCAGTTAAAGAAACAAAAGTAATTGTAACAAGACAAACTATTTTCCTCTATTAGCATTCTTTTTGGATTGAATTTTCAATTATGTAGACCACTGTGCCTATTTGTTCAAATGACACAAATGTATAACCACTGTTTCTGGCCTTTAAAAGGCTTGTAGCTCCTCTTGTGCCTGTTAAAAAAATATTTTCTTTTTTTGTTTGACTTGCCTTTTTTTTTTTTTTTTCTGCCCAAGCTCTTTAAATGGTTATTTTTGTGAAAATGAAGATTTCAGTTACAATTTGCATTCTAGCAAGTGATACTTTTGTTATCTAAAATACAGGAAAATACATTTAAGCTATCTACTGAAAAAAATGACTCATTTAAAGGGTTATTGGGTTATTTGTAACTATACCAATATAGCCAGTTAGTCTCATTTCATCGCTGTTTATAATAAATTTCACAAGTGAACCTTTTCTCTGTAAGTCACAGGGTGTTTGATAATGGGATGTAATGGGAGTCTTCTTTTTCAGATGGGTGCACTAGGACTGCTGACACAATGGAAGAAGCAAAAATGAGAAGAGATTGAGGGGACTGCACAAGTGAGTATGAGATCAGAACATGCAGGGAGTTTGAAGGATGGAGAATCTGGCATGATAATGACTTATATTTGACTGATGTCTTTATTGAAACCTGGATCTTCTGACTTAGGTAGGAGAAACACAGTTGCATAAAAAGGAAAATTGCTCATAATCCAGGTCTCATGTATTATCAGTTACATATAGTCCATTGCTAACTAGTGAATGATACAAACTGGTGACAGTTTTAATGCAGTGGTTTTAGGGGGAAAAAAAGACAAATGCAAGCCAAAAATCAAATACCTCTGAAGTTTGAGGAAGTTTAAAGTTGTCACCAATGGATTCTTTTTGGCCTGTTCTATTCTTTTGGCATAGTTGTGCTGCAGAAGGCTGTGACTTTTGCTGGTGCAGTGCTGCAGGCTTGGGCTTTTGTGTGGTGGGTATGGGTGCAGAGGAGAAAAAAACATCCTTTCGCTGCACTATTAATTTGAAAAAGTACTATAAGCCAGACCAACACAGGGTAATTTATTTTACTAGTGCAACCTGATTGGTCACCAAGAGTCTGCTAGGGTAGCTGTGACAACACATCCCTTGAAGTATAGACAAAAGCTTATTTTATGTCCGCGGTGAAGGGTCTGCAGAGCCCCTTTGAGCGTCAGCCAACAGAGGGCACTGCAGCCAGCAGGCTGAGTGGTGCCCAGTGGGTTAGGATGTACGTTTTCAAAACACTGTTCAGAAAATGTTCATGTAAAACCATTACTAGGTTTTATTTAATAACCTCCTAACCCCCTCTCTCTCTCCTCCTCCTCCCCTGTGTTCCTCTAATGCCTTTTACAGCTCTTGCTGCACAGCGTGAAGCCTTAGAGCTGTATTCATCAATGACTCACACCCTTGCTTAGGGGCCAATTTTCATGGAAGCTATACAGGAAAATCTTGAAATGCACCTATCTCATGCAGGGCACAAGATGATTTCTCTATTCATTACTATTCCAAAAGAACTTGTTGCCCTTTGGAAATGTTCAGATATTACTTACATTTGTGTGTGCATGCATACATGTGCAGTGCTAACTTGCCTTTAGATTTGAGTGTTCTAAAAATAAAAATGTATTGTTATTATCATTGACACTAGTCAGCTGAAAGGTAACTAAGGACCTGCTTACACTGAGTGGAAGCAGGCAGATGCAAAAGGAAAAGCAGCACTGTGCTTTAGATGAGCAAATCCTACAGACCCAAGCACAAAACTTGTTAAAAATCACCTTTTGTTTGATGCTATGATTAGCAGCCTTCTGAGGAATTTGGGAGTAATGCCAAGGACTTACTCTGAGAAACCAAACTGCACTTTTGCCTCTAGAAATTACTCGTGTAGGTCAAGGTTATAGTACATTTCTAAAACACTAGAAGGAAACACGTTCCTTTCCCTTAAGACATCATGTGTTAACTCAAGCTTTTAACTTTGTGGGGGAGAGGGAGATAAAATCATAGAAATTATTAGCCAAAATGAACTTTCTGTTTAAAATTCATCTGACAGGAAAGGAGCCTTTTACTGCAAAATTGCCAGTCATAGAATAATGACATTCTTAGGGGTTGCTAATTATAACCAAAATTACTTTAAACAGTTCTGGGGAAGAGACTGAGACTTAGTGCTTAGGATAAAGCAGTTTTATTTACACGTGCACAAAGTAGCTTACATCCCTACAGGATTAAACTAACTGCAATATTTCACTGTAAGTTGTAGAAATTGTGTCAGGCAATGATGAATCAGAACTGCTACGAAAAAAGAGGGTGAAGTATACTTTTGCTTTTCATCATGTTTTTAACTTAAGCATTTCAAAAGCTAATTCTAAAAATAGCATTTTCCTTCTTTTTGTTTCTCAAACAGAATGGAAAAAACCTTTTTCTGTAGATCAGGCCTATCCAGTGACAGTACTTTCTACCTTCAGTCTGCTCAGGTAGGTTCCTCAAGAATGTGTTAGAGATCAGATTTGGTTTTTTGCCTATTTGTGGATATTGTTTTGCCTTAAGTGAGTTTTGCTAATGTAACTTTTTGCTTGGTGAAACAGTTTTTCCCATGTTAAGATGGCTTGATGAGAGAGCATTGTCTTACAAGAGTGCATAGAAATACCAAGTTTCACATGTACATTACACGTAAGAGGAAAATTCAGGACCCTGTCAGGCCCAAAAGGTAGGCAGTGAGTCCCATACAAGTAGTAGCATGATCCTTATTTTACAGATGACAAAACAGGCACAGAGGGTAAGTGACTTGCCTCACACTGCCTAGAATACCAAGTAGGATATGAGAATTTTTTACATGTGTTTTATTTTTAGACACAACTTTTAACACCTATATGAAAGTAATTGCTATTTTATTTGCATCAGGTAGCCTGTATCCAGTTCTTCCATTCTGAAGTCCATTTGTGCTGTACAGAATATGTAGGGATTGTGAATGTACTCCTAAGTAGCATTCCACAGTTGAACTAATTGCCTGGCCAAGCAATCGACCACAGTAAATGGGTGAATAATTTGATCCAAGATGGATTTGTGCTCTACCAACACAGCCTGAAATCTTCTAATGCTTTTGGATTTGACTGTGAGCTGTTCATTGTTGTTTGAGCCTGTTCTTTTCTATTACCATATTTTCTCTGGATATCGTTTGTGTGTAGCTTCTCTTTGTATAAAAGGCCACATCTTTACTGTATTGCCAGGGAGCAGTCAGTCGAAGCACACCAGATTTACTGCTGTAGACCAAAATATGACAGATAAAGGTGGTGCATTACAAAGTTCTTGCCCTCAATCATGCAGAAGGCCCTCTGTGCTTCTGTGAGCAGTGGTACACATGTGTCTACACTGTAATGGGAGAGGGTTTAACAGCAAGCTAAGGCATTTTCTGCAGCAAAAGGAGATGCAATCTTCTCTAAGCAGTTACCTTTTATGTAATAAACAATGTCAGTGGTCAACAGAGGGAGTTTTCTTACCCTAATCCCCTTCTATTAACTTAAAATAGAAATGCTATTAGTTTGACTAGCAGGTTGGTGTATCGTGAAGCCTGGCCATAGATGGTTGCATGTTAAATGTAACTGCCAGCAGAAGTTTTACTGCAGTAGCCATTGTCTAGCCCTTCCTTGAATAAAAGACAATAAACAAATAAAAGGCATCCTAGAGCTTCAGTGGTGTTAGGTGCTTTTGGCAGGTCTATTGATAGATTCCAATCTCTTTGCAATGCAGAGTACATTGCTTTTTATTACAGATTCTACTGTTAGTATGAAATTGTGAGTAGCTTCTGCTGTTCTTTTGGCTTCTATTGACTGAAAATCCAGCTAATTACTAATGGATACTGTCCAAAATAATTGCATTTTGGTAAAGGTCACACATACCCTGTTATCTTTAGACATCTTCTGCCAATACAGATAGCTTGTGCTTTGCCTAACCCTTAAAGGTGGGGAAAGTTTGATAAGTGAGAATGCCACAAGCTGTGATACGTGCTTAAAGGTAATGAAGAATTCAAAGATTACAGCAGCATGTCTGTCTTCCTACATACAAGCTTTGACTTTCAATGAATGTGATTTTCCTCATGGATGTGGTGAGATTTTTGGTGCAGAACCACTGCACAGCTGAGTATTCCATAGCTGAATAGGCCCCAGCTCAGCTACAGGATACAGAAAAGACCAGAGCTTCAAGGCAGCATGTTTACATTTTTGTCTGTGTTACATATAAACAGCATCTCTGTGTACTGGTCTCTCTAGTGGAGTGCAGCTACTGTGATCTCTTTCCTGACCATCAATTTTCTTGTGTATTCTTTTTTACTTGAGAAATACACTTACTTGAAGAAGAGTTGCTCTCAAAAAGGAAAAATGGGGCATGACATTTGAGATAAAGAATGTTAGTCCTCCTTCATATTGTGAAATGTTATAGGCAAATGTGGTGGAAATTGCAAATTGATCCTTTTTAATTTTTTTAAGATCGTTTTTGTATTGTTTTATTTTTATCACTTTCTTTAGAAACAGTGTAATGGTAAAGCAAGGGCAATGCAATGGAAGGCCTGTGGTGTTACAGTTCTAGGAAGCTGATCAAAGAGAAGAACCTTAGCCTGAGCTTAGCCATAGCCATTCCCAGTGTTTTGCTGAAGTCTCGAGTAACTACAATTTCTTCTGTTCCCCACTTGGGTCTATGAATCCTCAGCTCTTGAATCCTCCTGCTTCTGGCTTATAAAACCCTGTGTCAATAATAAGATTCTTCATTTTCATCCTCATTTTGGCAGGAGTAAATCAGAACAGTTAATATTTATTTCTTAGCAGTTTGGGTTTTTTTGTGGAAGGAAAATTCGCCTTCCTCCTACCAGCATACGTGGAGACAGAGAATGTCCCAGAGTTGTCAAGGCAACAGCTTTTGCTTGGGGAGCCACAGAAGCCAAAGTGCCAGGAACAACCTCCAGAGAACCAAGGTCTTTTGTTGTATGTCATATAAACATGTGCATGATGGTCCCTTTACTGCAAACAGTATCTATTTATGGGTTACTGAAAGCAGAAGTTACACACAGTGCAATGTAATGAGATGGAGCTTATGCTTCTGACAAAAACATTCTCATGTATACACAGTTATATAATTGCATGCCCAAATTGGGCTTCTCTTCAATGTATTTGTTCTGTTGTGCAAAGTCATAAGATGGCCATGTCAAAATGTTCGTGTAAATCAAATGTTTTTGGACTTTGGGAAAGGGAGCTTGTTGTTCTTTATGACTGAGAACTTTTAACAAGCAAAACTTTCTACTTAATATTTAATCACTATTCAGTGCTCCAGAAGAAGGGAGTCTATTGGTGATATTTCTTGCCTTCACTGGGAGATTTGTTTCTCATGCTGGACAAACTTCATAAACAGTGAACCAGATCCTAGGCTGGTATAAAGCACCATAGCTCATCTGAACCAACAGAGCCATGCTAAATTTCATCTGGTGCAGACTGTGGGCTGAACGAATTCAACATGGAAAATGCCATGGCAAGAGTGCTAGAAACACACAGAACCTAGCAAACCACCTTCATTCTGTCACAAGGGCAGGATACCATGCATTGTGGTATTTCTGGAATTTCTACCTGCCTCAACAACCAAAAGTTAAAAAATCTTACTTCTGTGTATTATAGTTGGAGTAATCAATGCATATCTCTGTGGAGGAATACCAAATGATACATTTCCCTTTAGACATACAATAAGGCTATATGGATTTTAACAACATATTTTGTATGGGGACATCAGATGGTCCTAGAACTTGTTGCTCTTTTACCATCATTATGCAATAGCTGCTTGAAGTCTCTGAAGTGCATGTTCGCTGTGGTGTTACTGCTCTATGTATAGTAAAATACTATATAGGACATAGCACCATCTTGTTTGATATTATGATCCTGTAATTTTCTTTAAAAATATTAATCTTATAAATACTGTGAAGTTCCATTAGTTGCAGTAAGCTGTTTAAGATTCATGTGCAGCAGCATTATTTATAGTCAGTGGCATTGATACACGGTGCACTTCCATATTCTTGGCCTTGGCAAAAAAACCCAGCAAACCCAAACTTGATAATCTGTTTGATTTTTTATTACAAAAGAACTTCCAAACTTTTACAAACTGTGATACATGTAGAATTTTAACACTTACTCCCATTTAATGTAGTCATTTATGTCACTGGGGAGAGAGTAAGGTACACCTACAGATTCAAAACATTACCTGTGTATTGGGCTCTTTGAAGTGCATTTCATTGCAGTATCAGTTATTGCAGAATAAGGTTCTGAGCCTAGGAGTACAGCAGAAAACAAATACAATCCCTTTGAAAGGGAGAATATTTGAATTTACGTTGCAACATAGGCAGTTGCATGAAATGGTATCTCCTGACATGTCAGCTGAAATATCAGAAATCCTATTTCTAATCCCTTCCATGTAATGTGGTGTGGGGAGATAGATACATATCAGCCATACAGAGTAACAGCACAGCCTTTCAGACAGACTCTGCAGGCTGCCTATAATTCAACCCCCCTTCTCCAGCCTCTCCACCCACTGGTTGAGTCTCTTGTTGCCCTTCCAACACCTAATGCACTCCTGACACAATGGAGGGAGGGCAGGAGCAGTGTGGTGCAAAATTAGACACTGCAGACAAACACTTGACAGACTGTCTTTCTGCTCGTGTCACAATATGAACTGGCCAAGGGAAAAATAATGGCCATTATCCCATCTCGCTGAGTGACTTAAATGACTTACAGCCACATGCAGAGAAAGTTCTTTGGACTATTTCCGTGGGGTTTTTTAATTTAATTTGCATGATAAGATGTACAAGGTAGGTTTTTACAGTTTAAGCAGCTTCATTTTTTTCTGACCCCTGTGTAAAGTAAGGGTAATTTCACTGGACTCATTGGACTAACATCATTATCAAAGGGGTGTTGAGAGAACACTTTCACAGTCCTTAGGGAACTTCCTAGTTGTTGCTTCCCTACGCTCTTGGTAAGCTCCTATTTACATCTTCCCTGAGGTTTCTAGGCATTGCTGTGCATTCAACCAGCACTGTCTCTGTGACTTTCTCAGGAAAGACAGCTCTTTATGAATGGTGTCAGGGTTGTAACAGTTGTAATTTGAGTCAATATCCAGGAGTCTCATGCACCCAAGCAGCTTCTATATTGGTAACAATCTGCAAAATTTAGGTATTGTACTAAATGTTATGTTTACAACATTGCAAGTGCTGTCTCAGATTCACTTGAACATGAACTTGAATGCTTGTCTTTGACATTCCAGGCTAGTACCTGTATCCTGGGATGCTGACCAGGCCTGTCGTTTTTACTTTTGTCAAAAAATCCTGTCTTTACTTGAGATACTTTTCCTTTAGTAAGTTTCACTAACATTGGTAAACTCCTGTGAAAAATTTCAGTTCTGAGAAGAACAGTGTTATGGAAGAATTCCCAGCAAGTTCTTTTCAAGACCTGTGGTAAAAGCAACTGTTCTCTGCCTCCATGCCCAGTTCCTTGTGCTAATTCAGCACAGCCATGCACTTCAAAAGAGCAGCTGTATGAGCAGAAGCAGGCAGAGTGTAACTGTGAGAAGGACCAAGAGCTGTGTAGCACTGTAACTTTGTATCTCATGGGAATTTGCGCCACAAAACCAAGCTATCCACTTTTGTGTTCTTGTAACCTGACCTCACCAATAAGTTTATTAATTACAACTGGGACCACGTTTTATATACTTACAAAAGCCAGGAGAAGTCTACTCATACCTATTCAACCAGTTGCTGTTAGTGTGTACAGGTCTTAAAAAGCACACTCAGAGCATCCATGAGCTTGACGTGCTTTCTGATCTTTTCATCTCCCATCCACCCTGCCTGCCCTCTGGAGTGTCTACAGATAACATGTGCATGTCATGTTTGGGAGGCCTTCCAACATACCAAGGCATTGCATGTACTTAAAATCATGAGGCTTTCTCTGTGTGTGCCTGAAGCCACGCTTACATGAGTAAGTTTGTTCTTGAGAGCACATTGAAGTATGACTTGAGAGGCAACAGAAGGTGCTCATTGTGTTTATTTATTACTAATGTAGATAAGATACTGTAAATAATGGCAAGCCAAAAACATTCAGATTTTTATAACTCCAACATACATGCTTTCTTCCCTTTGCAGTGGAAATTAATTTAGTACTCTCCTCCCATTTGCTATTTCTGATGGAAACAAAATATTACCACAGAATTATTCAGTATTTCATACACCTGAATCCATGTCCATTCTTCAAACAGCACCTTTCAGTTTTTCTCCCTTCCTTCCCTTTTCAGAATTGGTGGCTAGACAGAGCAAGGTGTTTTCTCAATTGGCATTTAAAAAGGTCTTATCTCTTCCTGGTTGTTATTCCCCCCGAAAATGCATTCTATATTTTATCTGCTGGTTTGGAAGTGAAATAAAACCAGAAATCTGCTACAATTAATATAAAACTATGAAAGTTAAGAATTTGAAATCCAGGGAAGGAATTCTGATTCCATATTTAATATGCATTAGAAACATGAATTCATTTTATAGCAAAATACTATTTTAATGAATTCTTACTTGCAGAAAAACAAATAATAGTGAGCTGTTTTTCCTGGTTTTTACCTTTGTTCCAATGTGCTAAATAATTTTTTTTTGCAATGCAGCACTGTTGATGAAGCCTGAAGTACATGACAATATGCATGAAATTCATTATCAAGCAAATCGTGTAGTGAACTTTGCAGCAAATCATCACAAAGTAATCTTGCATTTCTCTCTGGCCTTACTCTAAGTGTGATTTTCACTCTTCTGGAAAGAGGACCTTGTGCTGGTTTTGAGGTGACATTACAAAATGGGTTTTGTAAAATGTCCATTCTGCCTGTTTATGTTTAGTAGCAGTGTTATTGATTCAAGCTGTACTGATTTGAAAGTAGAAGTCGTTAACACTAAGCCCCTTCAAAGTTTCTCATAAATTTGTGGCATTTTGCCAGCATTGCTCACAAACCAGCATAGAGCTGCTGGAAGGAAATGCTCCAGCTGCAGGAATAACTGGAGCCAAAAAGTAATGTCCAAATGGAAATGATCCAGTTTGTGGTTTCACTTTGATCACCAGATGTTTATCATGTGACGAGCATTAGAGAATACAGGAGAGGAGAAAGTGGATGGTGTGATGCTTGTCTTAAATCTAGCACAAGAGCTCACAGCTCAGCAATAGATATACACAAACAGTTACTGGCTTTATCCATTTTGGTTGAGAATTTCCTGGGTTTATCATGACATGGATTACAGCAAACTGTGTCCCCATTCAAAATTTTGGTTTGTTTTCATAATTCTTTAAACTCTGAAAGACTACGGAGACAGGGAAAGGTACACTCCAGATTAATAGTATAGATGACTCTGTTTTAACTGGTAATTTCTCTTAATCAAAAGCCTAACTGTTCTTTGTGTCCTGGATTATAGTGATGTTAGTAAATTATAGAGTAGTATTCTCAGCTCCTAAGGGTTGCAGAACTGGATTTGTATCTTCTTCCTGGTTTTAGCATTGGCATTCATTAGATTTACCTTCCTCCAATACAGTGTACTTGAAGGGTCTTTTTTCAGCTTCTCTTAGTTATGAATTAGTTGAGCCAGTTCAAAATGCATAGAATTGAAAGGACACTTTTGAGTTTTCAAGTCATAACCCTTTATCATCTCTGTCAACCATCTCATATAATGCAAAGCCCCATCTAAAATCTCCTTATGATTTTTGCTCTTATTAACCTTGCAGGATGGCTGACACAAACTTTTGGTGCTCTAGGGATTAAAAAGTCTCTTGAAATGTCCATCCTAAAGTTATTCAGGATCTGTTTCTAGGTACTTATTCTGGTAGTAGAAATATTATATGCTGCATGCCATAGAATTTCCAAGTGAATTTGAGTATATTACTCCATCTTTATGTTTCACTGTCCTCCTAAAGCATGAGTCCTTTCCCTCCATCCTCTCCCACCTGGCCATACATCTGTGTCCCGTGTTGCCCCCTCTTGTCAAGTCCTTTACTGTTCTATGTCAGTACCTTAGTCTGGCCAAAGTATGCTCCATGTTGAGAGCTTGATGCTGGAATAGTGAACTGGAACAGCTCAGCAAATGGTGTAGGAAGCACATAGAGGGGACAACAGAGGCAGGGCCTGACGGTTACGTTTCCAATTTAGGTTGTTGTGAACTATAGCCTCAATTCTAGTTTGATAAAGCTATGGTGACACTTTCTTTTCCTACATTTGTCCATATTATCTGTTTTGGTTTTAAGCTCTCCAGATCAAAGGCTGCATCTTTCAGTGAATTACACAGTGACAACCACAGGGGATCCCCACATCAAGACAGTACTACTAAAAGATCACGAAACAAAGAGCATGCTTTTTTGATTGCTTATCTTCTATCATGCTTTTTGGGTTGTGCTGCAAACATATTCAGCTTTACTGAAAACAGATTATATTTTGTGCTGATTATATTTCAGCTTATTATTTATGATATAATCTGAATTTTTAATTAGGTGGATTATTGGTTTTTCATAGTGCTTCTTCTGAGAAGCACAGGTTTCATTAACTGTGTAAATACCCACTTTTCTTTACACCATGAGGTTTTTTTACTTGTGAACTTCTTGACCTATTTAGCAGTTCTAGCAGCAATTAGTTTTGAACCCTTTTTTCTCTATTAAGCACAGAAGTGTGTGATATAGGTTTACATTGCAACATAGGTTTTAATGTAAGAGAAAATAATGCCACCTATTAGTTTGGAATCTGGGCAAAAAAAAAGTT
The DNA here is from genome assembly GCA_020745705.1 of Hemiprocne comata. Taxonomy (NCBI): domain Eukaryota; kingdom Metazoa; phylum Chordata; class Aves; order Apodiformes; family Apodidae; genus Hemiprocne; species Hemiprocne comata. Next base: position 19,289,277 of record CM036594.1, on the reverse strand, counting down.
TATTTTATAATAGCTGCTTTTATGTGAAATAAAATTTTCTTTAACATTTTTAACAACTTCAGAATGTACTGTCTTCATCCTTCGCTGTAGTATTTTGCATACAGCTGGTATTTCTGAGTCTGTTTCTCACAGCAGTGTTGAGAAAATTTCATGCTTTCACATTTTTCATCTGTAATACTATTTACTTCGAAGAGAAATTAATATCCTCTAGTATTCTGCCAGATCCCTCTCTAGACTTCCACACTGAGGTAGTTTTATTTGATCCTTTTATGCCAAAGATTAGATTTCCTTGCGTTGTATGGTGAGATACCAGTGCGTATTTTCAGGGAATAATCTTATGGAAAGTTCTGTGTTTGAAATTATTTGCACCCAAATCCAAAATGCCAGTAGCCTTTGTTTCAGTAACAGAAAATCTGCTTTGCTCTCATGCGTCCAGAGAAAGCCCATTTCCCAATGCTTCTGTATATTCTCCATCTTCCATCATGGGGCCAATCCCTTAGTTCTTACTCAGGGAAAATTAGAAGTAGTTAAGAATACTAATATTTCAAAAATAAATGCATCAACTTACACTGAATCAGTTGATGGGAAGGAATTATCTGAGCAGTTCTGAGTGTTCATGGGGTGTAGGGTGTTGAAGTTTGAACTGCACTTAACACATTTCTTCCATAACTTGATGTGATTCAGTAATTCTTCACTTCCTGAAATGCTCATTTAACTTTACCATGTAAATGCTGTAAGTGTTTCAGAGCCTGATCACACTGTCTGTGTTCAGACAAATATCCACTGTCTCCAATGAGGAATTTTACATTCAAAGAGGTTCCCCAGTGACAGGAGTTTTGCTTGAAGAGAGGAAGCTGGATCAGTACCGCATGTTGTAGAGACTTAAAATCAGGAATTAATATGCAGTAGAGCTATCACAGTGGCTTTAATTCTACTCACATTAATTTTCACTGTTATTATTAATTAAACCCTGAAAATCAGGGATTTAATGGAAACTCTGACAGACCTTTAATTATAGCATTTCAACAGTCTTATAGCGTAGTATGTCCTCTACTAGTGCACAGGACAGTCTGTACTTGAGAGGGTACAGGAAGAAGTCATAGATTTTGGTGTTCTTTATGTTCAAAACGTTTTATAAGTCATGACAGGCTATTACTCAGGGTTGTCTGCTGCATCTGGGTAAGTTATATAAGGTGAATATTTTAATTGTTGTGTTCAAGAACAATTTGGAAACAGTTGTGTTGTATTTTTTAAATGCAATTACTTATTACTGTTCATCATTATCTGTCATTGTTTTAGGAGAATGTATTTCAGTCTATGGATATCTCACAAGCTATTTATGTAGCACATTGTGTTATGCTCACAGATATGTCTACATCTGATATTATTTAGATTGCAAACTTCTGGCAGGACCTTCTTTTTTCTGTTTGTCCAAGTCCAACGTCTATCATAGTGGGGTCCTGACCAGAATTCCTATGTGCACCCATGATATAAGCCATGAATTACAGTAATTCATCACAGGTGATTTGTATCACTGTGTCTAAAGCCTTTACATTATGTGTGTTCTATTAAGGCCTCAAGATGAACTGCTTAGGCCTTGACTGCACAGGGTAAGAGTTATGTCAAAATCTGTGGAGTAATTTACAGATACTGAATTGTCAGGAGGGATAGGAAACTGCAGGGAATTATCAGATATTGTGGATAGTAGTGTTCTGTAATGTTTTGTACATTGCATCTCAATGTATTGAAACATATGACCATATAATGTGTGAAACACAATATTACACCCTACCTGCTAATTTTTACAATTCTCTCATGAATTTTGCAACATATACTTTCCATTAAAGAACATTCCTGGATTCATGTGAATTTGTGATAACTGAAATTGTCATTGAAGTGTGGAGGGAGATGAACACAGTGTTTTAACTCTGCAGATTATGAAGGAAGTACGGTCTAAAAGTCTCAAAACCAGAGACAAATTTAAGAGTATTTGTAGCTATTAATAACATTTAAAACAAAAACATTGAATGAATTCATACAAGCTGAGTAATGAGGTTTTATATGTTTTTTTTATATTGGTAAAAGCTAGAGTTTAATCAGTTAGCCACCTGTTCTCTTGATTAGATAACGGAACTGTAAGAAATAGAAGAAAATATGCATACTCTAAAATTAATAGGGAAAGGAATTTGAGGATGTTTCATATTAGAAAGATTTCAGCTTTTATGTGACTCATACTAACAGTTCTTAATTATTAAAGTATAAAATAATGTTTGAATGTGTATATACAAACCAATTCTGGAAACATTTTAGGCAGACAAAAAGTATTTTGCTAGGAATCCAGTGAAAACTCTGTGTGATGGTTTTAGTTTGCATTGTATATTCTATCCTAGTAAAAACTTTTCAAGATTCATTACATACCTTGCACAAGTTATGTTTGACTTACCCTGTTCTTATAGAGCTACATACACAGGAACTTGAACTATTGAACAGAACCACTCTGCATTAGCAACTACTACTGAGGATCAGGAAGCATTCTGAAGAGTTAAAAACTTCTGGATTACTTTAGGGATGATAAACACATGAGCTCCTGCAACCAGAAGTTCTCCAAGATGCCAGTTCCAAGCACTCTTGTTTGGTTTTTCTCTCACTATTACCTTGAGTTAGGCAAAAGTTACTGATACGAGTAAAGCTGAAATGGTCACATTTCTTTATCTGCCCAGGAACAGGGACTCATGCTCTCTCTCCACAGCCAGGTCTTCTGGTAGCCATGCATGAAAGTTGCTCAAAACTCAGTTCAAGATCTTGAGTGCTGGCCCAGGAGATTACATCACTGGAGGGCAAGCTTGCCAAGTCCAGAAAACCACCAAAGCTATGGCACAATGCTCTGTCCCACCTGCCACAGAGAGAACCCAATGCTGAGGACTTAAGACCCAGAAATCAAATTTACATAAACAAACTATTCCACTGATTCTCTCTTTCTTCACTTAACTTTATAAAGAACCCAGCCTTCTACCTTTGGTTCCAGCAGATTTTCAGAGCTCCACAGTTTCTTTGCAATCTATGTCTAGTTTAACACCTACTGTTAATTTTTCATTCTCCTATCTATACAGAGCCTTCTTTCATGAATGGACATTAAAACACCTCATTGAGAAACTGTGTGTTCTTCACTGGAACTTGAATTTGCTGAGGAGAGCTGGGTAAACTGATTTCACATCCTGCCTAAGCCAGTCTAATAGCTACCTGCTGCCTAACAGAGCTGTCTGCTCCTCCTTCCCTTTGCCAGCAATATGCTCTCTCTTCCTCTTGTTACCCCACTCTGGTATTTAAGCATGCCCCAGCTAAACCAGTTCAGGAAGCTCAACTATCAGAAAATTAAACTTACAAAAAAAGTGGATCATTTTCTCCTGGTTTACTTCTGTGAACTGCCTCACTTTGGGAGTTGGAGCAGTGGAGGTAGAGGAAGAGCAGGTTGCAGGGCTCTAATGTTAAACAACAGCCTGAAAGCTGGCCAGTATTGTAGGTCTCTAGTCCCCTCTGAGAACGCAGTATGAAACAAAATAATACCTATAGCAGATAACAAATAAATATGCATTTTATGTAAATTTAGTGAAAAACTCCTCCAAAATAATTGCTTCAGGTCGTTAGGAAAGCTGCTTTAGTGTAAGAACTGCAGAGACTACTTCTTAGCAGTGCCAGCATTGATGGTCTGGGTTTAGCACAGCGCTGTGGATGTCAGCTATGGACAAAATTGTTGTTAGCATTAGAAAATTGCCTGCTGTGTGGATGGGCTTAATGCACTATTATACGGTGTGGATGCAAATGTAATGGGCTTGAAAACGGAGAGATTGAGCCTGAAACCTGTAGGGCATGTCCTTGGCCCAAACCAACCCACACCACTTCTGATCAGGAGTCAGTCTACCCAAGTGGAAGGCACTAAACCAGTAGCTGATTAGAATCAGGACCCAGTTACTTAAAAGTAGCTTTGACTGGGCAGAGGACCACAATGGCACTTTGGGTTTTTTTATATTGGTATTTTTTTCAAGGAGCAGATATCAGTCAGTTTAAATGCACATGAAATACAAGTCCAAAGTGTTAAAATTACATTAAAAAATAGCATAACAATACAGGCAATATTAACGAATGCAATTTGAGAAGGTGTCCTTCCTCACACAGTAATGGGATTGCCACTGCTGCTCAGCACATCACAAGAAAGTTTTATCTTAAAAGAGAAAAATAATATCATTAACAGAAAATTAAACATAAAGTCACCATGAACTATGGACTTAAAAGACCCTCAAGAAATGAAAACCAATTGTCTGTTGGAAAACCAGGAGGTCAAGTAGTCATTGACCAACCAAAAGCTGCACCGATTGCTGAAACGTACAGTACTTTCAAATCCAATTAACTGTTTCAAGCAGACAGTCCTCATTTTCTCTTTCATCAGGAAGGGAAATTTGCAATCATATATTCCAATGAAAGTTAAGTTGTTTTGATCTGATAATTGTCAGATGTATTTATCTTAATTTGTAAGTTTCTAATGCTAAAGCTCCAAGCTGTTCAGATATAACAGAAGTACTGGGAAATGAGGTACAAGATGCTGGAATTCAAATTAACCAATAAATATATTTTAATATATATCAGCAGGACTCTAGAGGATTCCATTAATGTTGAAAAATAGAAAGGATTTAGGTTAATTTGGTAAGAAGGCAGGTCAGAACGTTTACAACAGTGGCATAGAATTGTATAGAGATGCAAAATTTTTCAAGAGAGCAGAATTTTTTCAAAAACGCTGACTCTAGCTGTCACAGCCCTGCCTTGGTTAAATCCAGTGGAGAGATATGAGGACTTTCTAATTTGCTTTCCCTCTATTTTAATAATAGCTGTGCATAAGTAATTTATGAAAGGCCAACCAGGCAGTGGGCAACAGAAAATTAAACTCATTTTATCTGAAAGCAGGTGGATTTCTATATATCATTAGCATGCATAGAATTCTCACAATGTTATTTCTCATACTGATGGAATGTAACCAAATAATATATGAGTTTTTTGCTTATGCACGAGTGAAATTTTTAGATAAAAGTGCCAGCCCCAATGGCAATTTTCTGCAAAACGAAAACTAATTCTGCGAAGCTTCTTATTACTGGGAAGACTCATTTGGCTTGCATTAGAGACTGACATAAGTGACTTTAGGATTTTACTAGCAGATTAGATGAGATGTGCTCTATGCATTAGAGAACGCAGCACCGGAGGCGGGAGAGTTTGTGGCACTTAAGGACATTGGCACAAGTAAATTGTTTTCATTTATGACAAGCTTTTAAATAATTTTTTTTTTTTTCTCATGAGAATATCTTTTAGTTTTAGGTTTCCCTCACCCTTCTCCAAGATTAAAAAACAAGCTTTGCTTAAATGATTCCTCATGTTATTTCACCCACCGATACTAAATCTATTGTGTATGCCTGCCTTATCACCTGTAGTGGCTCAAGAGAGGCTAGATCTTCATGGTGAAGACAACACCAAAACTAAAGAAATGTATTGTCAATGTTATTCTAAGCTAAATGAGGAGAGAAAAGCAAACCACGTATTTTTCTACTTGCAGTATTTTCACTATTCATTGACAGTAAAATATGTGATCTATGCACAAATTGTTCAAAGTATTTTAAAACGGCAACAAATATGCTACAACGGTTGGAATTAACCAAATGGAGCTTTCCTTTTTTGTTACTCATAAAACTTTGTTAAGGGTTTTTTGTTTTAATTATCATACCCAAAGGTACATCCTGCATAAGGCTTTTTTCCACTCTTACACCCTGATTGACAATAAATGGCATTTGCTACACAGTACTCTTCTCTGAGGCAAGGAGGAATAAAAGACTAGTTAAGTCCATATTCTGTATGATACTACATAATGTTTTACCATGAGGATGAAGGAACATTCAGATAGTTTGTCTCAAAGTGAAAGTTTAAATTTTTCTTTTCTTATCTTAATTCAAGAAGCAATAGTAACAGCTACCAGGAGTTAGCAGTAGCTACTCCTTTAATGGGTTGTATTAGCTTGTACTGATCCTTTGTAGTTGGCAATATATTTGTTCACATTTGAATTTCAAAAAGGAGGGCAGATATGACTGTGTTGCTGGAACCAATAACACTGACCCAAGTCATCTGACAGAGATAGTCGTCCTTTGTAACGCCGATCATGTGAGGTGACTGTGTCCAGCTGCTCTTCAGCTGCTTATTCAGTTTCTTGTATCAGCACTCATGTATGTCACACTTACATGACTTTTTTCTTGGTTTACTCTGATAGCAAAGTTTATATTGTCCTCCATATTCAGTACTTCTACAGAGATATCTTGACTACTAATGGTGCCCTGAGAAACAGGAAAATAAAATCCTCAGGTAAACTGCATGGGTATAAACATAGAATGACTGTTTACTTCAGCAAAGCTAATCCAGGTATATAATGCTCTGCTTAAAAAGCAGAGTTTGACCCAGTGTAACCAATACTGAAAACAGACTTGATATTAAAGAGAACCATTAAGTTCTCTTCTCAGGTGAAAATGCTGGTCTCAGTCATACTGAGGCAAATAAAAAGTAGTTCTGCTGAAGTCAATAGATTTCCTTCAGACTTTGCTCAGCACAAACAGGGACAGAGTTTGGCTCTGTTGTGACATGGACTCAGCTAGTCTACTAAATTATAATGATTAGAATTCAAATGGTAACATTCAAGCAGATAGATTGCAAGGCTTTTTACACACTCTGGTTCATAAAGTCCCTCCCTGTTGAAATCACTTGCCACTGTTAGAAATTGTATAAAAGAGAAAGAAGTTACTTCAGAAATATAAAAAATCTGAAACTTCTGTACTGAGGTGCACAGACATCTTGCCACCATCTGCTGAGATCTGGCTCCTGCTGGCATGGAAGAGCTGAAATGTAAGGACAGGTATATGTTCTCATTCTAGATCTGCCCATCTCCATTCTGTGTCATCTTGTACCTACCTCTCTGTCAAATGATCTGACCAGTGCTAATTTTTATGCGATGAAAAATTTCATGACAAACCAAATGTAACAGCAAGTTTGTTCCTGAGCTGTCTTCTGTGGCTTAATTAGCTGATCTTCTTTTGTTATCTTTGTTTTAAATTCTGTAATAGTTGTGGAAGACCTGCACAGTAGAACTGGAGCTCCATCCTGCTATTCCATAGTCCGGATAATTCCTGAGTCTTCTGGCATTATCCAATTGCACTTTCATACAAGTAACTCTTAGAAAAGCCAGTTCAGCTCCTTCAGTGCTAGAAAATGCTTTTTCCTGTGCAATATTCCTGTTTGCCTTTGATGCTTAAAAGATATGTACACAAAGTGCTCTGGCACTTGTGGCCTTACCCATAAGACTTGTGTAGGGTGGTACAAAGTGAGTTTATTTTAACAGTGGTTAGAGCATCAACAAAAGACAGGAGTGAGAATAAAGAAAGTAGATAATATGGTGGAAGAACACTAGAATAGTTGTTTGTTGCAGTGGACTAAGAGAAGGTATACTTATTTGTCTGGTTACATCTTATTTTTCATCATATTTTCTTTCCTGCTTAGTTAGAACATTAAAGTCAAAACAGGCACATGGATATGTCTTTATTTTTCCTCATTTTCATTTAAATAGACAACATTTAAGGGCATTCAACCATCTGCTTTTTATTTGCAACCAGCAATCAAAACGTATTTTCACTGTATTATTAAAAACTGAAAAATAAATACTGGATTTTAAACCTTAAGCACTTTAAAAATGGAAGGAGATACTTTCCAGTAAGTGTCAGGAAGTCTAGCTCTAAGTTGCTTGTGTTGACATACTGCTGAAGGCTAAAAACAGCTTAAACAGATTTTATTTGTTTGTAGGGCAAATTATAAAATGTTCCACCAAAATAAGTAATGACAATTTTTGTCTACATAAATGTGCATGTAAATGTAATGATGTTTGTTGTCATTTCAACATGACTACCATTATTGAAATAGAAGAGCCAGTACTAATTCTTGCTGTCATATTTCTTAAAAAATGAAAATAAGGCATTTAAAGAAGCGTCAGGGTTTTCAGTGTTGATCATTCATCTCCTGCATGCTCTTAGAATAACACCCTCAGCAAAACAGACAGACAAAAGCTAACTAGAGTTCTGCTTTCTAATCTCTTTAAGAAACATACATTTGAAGATATTTTCCAACTTCAGAGTGTTCTGAAACTCAGTGAGACCTTAATGAAAAAGATGTGAGGTTTTGTTATTGGCTCAAAGGTTGTATAACCTGGGCACAGGGTAAAAACCTGCAAAAAGTGTGCCTTTGTTCTCCTCAGCCAAAGGAAATCCTTCTCTTTTTTAACTGAATACTTCGAGGTTACAAACTGCCGTGATGAGCTCTCATGGTGCCCATCTTCCGCTGACACTATCTACAGGATAATAATTAATAACAATATTCAGGCCAAAAAACCCTCACCATTGAGCTTATATGTGATTTGAACATGGCAGTGTTTTTTCACTCCTTGGAAGTGTGAGTTCCTCTCCTCCCCATCTCCCATCAGTATTTGCAAGCTGTCCTCAGTCAGCAGCAGATCAGTGCACACAGGCGAGAGGAGCAATATTCACATACTGCCTGCAATTACGTACACGTCCTTTCATGCTCTAGAGAAATTTAGTGCTTCTCGCCTCAGAAAAGCTGAGCATGTGGCAACTGATACTATTTAAAACTTTTCAGAAGCTTGATTTCTGAATTTTATCATGGTTCCTACAGCTGTCACCAGGCTCTCAACTCAGCCTGGTAAGGTTTCGCACTGGCTGCTATGTAGAGATGCTGTCCTCTTGGTGGGAATGTCTTACTGTGGCCTTCATGCTTTCCTCAGCTTTGGCAGATGGCTACAGCACAATCAGGAATGGAACTGAAAAGTATCGTTCCTAGATAATAAGTACTGTTTTAAGTAGGTTTTTTTTATGGCTAAACATATTGGAGACTGAGAAACCTTGAATTCTGATCTTGCCTCTTGCACCAAAGTGGCATGTGAGCCCAAGTGGGAAGTGTCACTGGGGTGGGTGGTGTCACTTGTTTTTTGAAGGGATGTCTAATTTTGTGTGCCTAACTAGCCATGCTTTTAAAAGGCCTGAGTATTCACAAGCCTCAAAAATACTTTCAGCTTAAACACTGCAGACATCCAATGTCTTTGAAACCAGACGCTTCATGTGTTCCAGAAAGCAAAAGCTGGTTCTGAAACATTTTAATTTCTCCATGCTTCAGTTTCCCCCAGGTGCTAGCAGGATGAGATGGAACCTCTGATGTAAGTAAGAGGGATACTAATTTATTAATATCTGTGAGGTACTTTGAATAAGTGAATGATACTAATTAGAACCATTTGCTTTTCCATTCTGAGGGTTCACAAAATGTTGGGCAATGGGACAGGCTGAAATCCCTGTACCACACTGTGACACAACTGCAGTGACTATATTCTGCAAGGGAGGAGGTGCCTCCTCCCATTGCCTTTCTGGAGCAGCAGAGAGGGGTCAGGGACACTCATGGAGTAGGAAGGTGAAAAATGAAAGGCTGAAACTGAACATTTGCTGAATGCAGGAGCTCTGTGCAAGAGTCTGCCCAGTTAATTCAACAGACCTTCTGCTTACTATAAAACACTTTGCTAAGAGAGAGGCAAACACAAACACAGCAAGCTACACGGCGTTATGAGACTATTTTGGGGAAAAAACCTCTGATATAGGTCCTATACATAGTTCTGATCATAAAACTCAGGAAAATGTTAGGAAACTTTTATTCCTCCTTTTAAAATTGATTTAATCCACAGATACTGCTTTAATTATTCATGCTTATGATGCGGTATTTTATTCAGCAGTTTCTGAGAAGCCAGCACCACAGTTTGCTCATCGATTGTTACTGTCATCATAAACTTTCCCACCATCTTTCATCTTATGTAAATTTAATTCCAAACACACCACTTCATGCTTTATTATCTCACAACAGCAATTGCATTTGGCCCTTTGATTCATCTGTGGAGAATGCATTATGAAGCAAAGCATAAATATCATAAAATGGTTAGTTCATGGGGCTTCTAATTTCAGGAACATCACAAAATGCTAATTCATAGTCTTCATACTAGCACAAAAATATATTTCAGTTGATGTCGTGAGGGTAAATCCTTGCTCTCGTCCTTCACTTGGAAAATGCTGCAGCTTAAAGAAACTTAAAAGCTCTTATAAAACTTAGAGCAAACCAACTTGATGGAGTGTTGTTCAGTGTATTCTGAGCCTTCAAAATAGTCTAGGTTGGGAACTAAAGTAATGAAAGAACAAGTTGCATTTCCTTCTCTTTTACCTGCCAAGTGTTATGGGGTGTGGTTGTTTTCCGGTTGGTGTCATTCATCTTTAACAGTGGCAAAGCTGCACCTTCAAAACCATTTGCTAATTGTAATGGTACTGAACCACAGAAAAAATCAAAGACAATTAAACTGTGTATGGCTCTAGGAAGAGAAAAGCCAGGTTTGGGCAGAACCCATAGGTGTCTGTGTGAAGTTTCAAGTGGGGAGTGCAGGGCAAAGGTGGGAAATCTGGGCTGGAAAACAGGAGAACATACTGAGTAGAAAAAAATTAATTAGACTGCCTTTGTGTGAAAACTTCATCCACGGATGTTGCTATATTGCTTTGTCCCTATTTTCAAGTACAATTAATCTTGAAGATTCATGGACTAGGCAGACACATAGATTTATTTTGGCTTATATTTAACACCATAAGTAGCAGAAAAAGTTTAGACACAATTTCTCAACTGTTAGAGGCAAGAGTGGGATGTGTCTGTGTGGAAGAACAAGAAGAAGAGGACTGAGATACACTGACAAGCAGGCTAGGCTTTCTCTAGGCAGCTCTGCCTTGCATGACCAGCACTTACACAGCAGATCAATAGGTCTTAGTGCCCTGTTAGAATTTATGAAGTGATCTTTGCAGAAGATTATTTCCTTTTCAGCAGTTTTCAACCCAAGGCACTGAATACTATTTTTCAATTTTCTGACATATTTGCCTTTAATTCGCCCTTTTTCCATATTTTAACAAATATGTTGTGATGTTCGATGTTCTTTGTATCTTTCCAGCTCATACTCCTGAGATCATAGGAAGCCCTGGGTGTATTGAACAGCTCAGGGTGATCTCAGTGAATGTGCTTATGTACAGGGAGACTGAGTGGCTGAGACTCCTAGCTGCTGCCCTGTAGTGCTCTGGAAGAGCAACCTTTAGAGCAGCCCCCAACATGACACACTCTCATCTCTCCTTTGGTCTCGTCACCAGCCTCATGATCTGTGTGCAAGAGCATGCAGGCAGGGTGCTAATAATCCAGCCATACACAAGAACATAAGACACCATACGGAGGTGGCATTTTGGTTCCCTTTGGCATTTACCACTAGTTGGTAGGCAATTTGGGGCCTAAAGATTGTGCAGAAACAGTGAAGGACTTGTTATCATCTGCTTTTCTTGTCCACTAATTCTAAAACTTTTCTGAAATAAGGATTAAATAATCTTACTACATTTAAATTTGTCAAGTATCCTTGTCTCACCTTCCATCTTTGTTAACTAGCACAGCAAATTCAGCCTGCTGATGTCAGTATGGAAGTGGTCCTTTCAGAAAAAAAAATATGATGGTTCACCTACTTAGTTTGTATTTCTGGTAATCTGAATCTGAAGTAAGCAGCTCTTAACCATAATTTAAAAACAACCATAAAAACCAAACAACCCAGCATTGTTTTGTAGCTCACGCTCAGAATTACTTGACAAGTCATGAAGACAGATTATCAGCTGGTACAAGTTCAACCTACTTTTACTAGGATGCACAAGATATATTGATTTATGTTAGGATATAGTTTGTTTTCTCTCAACACTGTTTATGTAGGAGGACTATTGTTCATATACAAGTGCATCTACTCCTGCTGTCCTGCAGCCAGTTGTAATTATATATGTATGTAGGAAAATACTAGCCACTACGATTATTATTTTTTTTTTCATTGAGTTGGGAGGATAGCAATTGGAACTGGGAAAAAAGGGGATCCAACACCTAGTACAGGCAGGGCTGGTTTTTTACATTTTGGATCATGCTTGCTTAGGATCAGAACATTGTGTAATGTGGCTACCTTGATTTTTGTACTGGCTATCAAAACTGTTGAGTTTGTGATTTTTTTCTCTGCAAATCATCCTCATTATTTACTCTTCGATGAATAATTTAGATATGTTACTCTTATGAAGACTGGAAGGAAAATTGAGTCTGTATCTCCAAGACCAGCAGAGAGTTTGTAAATTGTATTAGGATGGAGTTTCTGAAATCCGGTCAGTGCTGTAGATTATTTTATGTATGAATGGAAAGGAGTAAAGTATATTTATTGCAAGGTGCATTTAAATTTTTGAACCTGTAGGTAAACTTTAACTTCTTAATATTAATAACATTGCATTGGTAGGAAAACAAACTTGCTCACCTTGTTTTTTTATATTTTCTTTGATTTTGGATATTACAAACAACGTAGGCATGGAAAGCCGTAATAGCTCATGATTTCTAATATTGGGTAAAGCACAAATATAAAATATACTTGAAGCTCAGCTCTAAGTAGATTATAAACATTTAATATAGAATGTTATCATAATATTCAGAGCACCAAATTGCAGACTTCTGTCACCCACTTTCAGGCATGCTTCTGAAGATCATAGTTAATTCTGCTGATTTATGGTAATGCTGTAGCACTATCATATGCAGCATCAGAAACCACTAACAAGCTTAGGATAAGCTTGGACTGAAATGGTTTGAGGTTTAAATTTCTGTAACGATTATAAACTAGAGGGAGTGAAATCCCACTTCAGCAAAAAAATAAAAGTGTCTTGTTACAATTCAATATTGCATCCTCTCTCTCTCCCCCTCTCATTCCAACCCCCCTTTACCTTCTCTTCTCTCTTTAGCTTCTCTGAGGAGCCATATTTGAGAAAAGTAATTTTAAATTGTGACTGGCATTTTTAAATTTAAAAATAATCCTTTTTGTATGGTAATGCGCTTTATAATTAGGAGACACAATGTTAGCATTTATTGGAACTAGAAAAAAAGCTAGGCTGAAAAGTATTAAAATCAACTAGATTTTTTTTGCCCATTTCATTTGAAATTATAGCTATTTATAAAACAAATCTGATGACTTTGCCAACCCTTTCCATAAACATTTTAATAACGTATGTCACGTTTGACTATCTCAGGAATACTATGGACTGCAGTTACCGTAAAAACTTAGGGTTAGTACGAAGCTATTGAAAGTGTGCAAAGAGAAAACATGATGAACCAGAACTTATGTAAAGGATGTAAACCACACTGCTGTGGTTTCATAATGAAATCGAAGGAACTACAGTAATTTACAGTTGTTGAGAATCCAACCTGTGCACGGTTCTCTTCATACACTGGGCTCCGTTTCTCCTGTGCCTTTGTGAGAGCAAATGGCCGACACTTCGCTACAAACAGAACTTCAGCAACCTCGTCATTGTTATAACTAACATATTGCCATTTCCAAATTGTAGATTCCCTACTTCCATCAGCCAAAATAGATTTTTTCTCTCTCTAGCCTTATGAAAATGTAAAAATTGCCCCAGATTTCAAAAGGATTTGAAATGTTTACTTTCTGTGCATTCAATTCAATAGCAACAATCAAATCATGATACCTGAGTATCAAATCTTAAAGAAAGCTTCTTCTTAAAAATTATCTCAATTTGGACAGGTAAAAAAATACAAACCACTCCTGCCTCCCTTCTCACCCCCCAGTGCTGTCATTCATCAAAATTAAGGTCAAGGAAAAACAGCTAAATTTTTCCTTTTTTTTTTGTGAAACTTGTACTGAACTGATTGTTCTACTGTGGCGCAAGCTGTTTGATTTTGTAGAGTTCTGCTACTTGTTTCCCATCTTTTAGAAAACAAATCATGATGAAGCATCAATGAAAACTTTATTATATAGGGCCAAATTCAAGTATACCTGTTAACTTCATTGGGATTTTTTAAGGCAAGAAAAGTCACTGCCACTTCTTTGTAGTTTATTGAAGCTGAGCCACATCTTGTTTACAGCAACCCTAATTGTACCTCCATATTGCCTTTTTCATCCCAAATGCTTCAAAATAGGAACCGTGACTTAAAAAAAACTCCTGATAATTTTCATTAGCACCTTTTCCCGAGTAACTTCTGTACAATTGGTCATTTGAACTCATCAGCATCAGGGAGTGGTAGAGTAGCTGATTGTACACCAATGCGTTTTACCTTCATCATAGGGAAATTGGTGCTACCTCCAACCATGTCATATGGTCAGAGTCAGCACAGAATCATGGGTTCTCCTACTTCAGCATTTCTTCCATTTAAAGAAGCACATGGAATCCACTGCCTTTCTGCTGAAAAGCTGAGAAAAGGAACCAGCTCTTCTGGGATCTGAACCCGTATCTCCAAGTTATTCAGCTGTTTTGCATCTGCTGCCAAGGCTACTGAAGTGGCCAATGGTCGAAGCCTTTTACTTTAAAAATGGATCTAACTGGTTCTGTTTCTTTTTCTCCATCAGCCTAGCAGAGGTAGGAAAAGGAAGCCACCAGGTTCTGTAAGCTTTGGGAGGGCTCATCATCTGGTGTTGAAATAACTGACTCCGCATGCTACAGCTTTCTTTTCAGGATGTCACTCTCCCGCCTCCGCACTCACCACCAAACAAACATAGAAATCTACTACTGTTCTCCTCATGCACTCCATTTTCTTCCAATCTGAGAGCCATTTGTGTGTATAATTGAAAATTAGCAGTGCAGCTGTTTGAAGAGAGTAATTTATCACAGCACATTGTTCGCTCCTGACACTTTAGACCTGGCTCTAACAAGGCAGTGGTTGCTGGGGGTTGAGCTGCAGAAAGTGATTCGGCTGTAATGCCGCGTTTCCCCTGCTTTGTTGCTAATTGTAGCCTCTTTTTCTCCATTGAATTGGGAGTTGAGTAAAAGAGCTTGTTTGCTCTGTGCGACGAGGCTGCCAGGGCCGCTTGGGCTATTATCACAAGATACTCTTGATCTTTTGAAAAGCAGGAAATAGAATTTTTCTCCAACAGGGAAAGTAATTTGCAATGCGTCCATTAGTTCTTCATTAAAGCAAGATTAAATTGCACGGCAAATCACATCTGTGTTTGGATGATTAAAGGGTGGCATTTTAGAGGCCAAAACTAATTACTAGCCAAAATGAATGGGAGTGAAAAAACAGTCATGTTTTTACATTAGATAGTGTGGCTTGTAATTAGATTCAAGCTAATTCCACTATTTCTTCTCATTTAATGAGATGAGCCTGTCCTCATCTTTTTCTAGGCCATGCTAACAGCCCCAAATGTATAATTTTGATAATACTGAGAGTTTACTTTATTGAAATTTCTTAGCTACCTGCCACAAGTGACTGTTCTGTCTAGTGGTGCTTCATTATCCATCAACACAAGCTACTGTGCATGGCCCAAGCAAGCATCTCAGGCAAGTGCTGTACATTTTTGTGTATGTATATATACATAACTATGAATTGATGTGTCTGCATACTCACACACAGGTATAAATATAATGCCCATGTATATGGAGATTTTTTTTGTTAAATGAATACAGGAATTTTTGAAAGAGTATTGAAGGAAGAGTATTGGTGGAGGCACCGTCCCTGGATGTGTTCAAGGAAAGGCTGGATGTGGCACTTAGTGCCATAGTCTAGATGGTGTGGTGGTGTTGGTCGTAGGCTGGACTTGATGATCTTAAAGGTCTTTTCCAGCCTTCGTGATTCTGTGATTCTGTGATTCTGTGATTCTGTGAAAGGAAGATAGGTCTTTGCGTATCTGGAACGTACAAATATCCATAGAAAATTCCTTTTAATTGTGGAGTTTTTTGGAGGTAGTTGTTCTTCAGGCATGAGAAGAAGGAGGAAAATAGGTGCATCAAGTAATGAATGATTGAAATAAGTTATTTCCTAGATTTAAAAATAATTACATTCTGCTAGTTGTTACTAAAGCCATAACTCTCAGTAGACACTGAAACTGACAGCCAAGTCCAAATGGCCTAGTAATTCAGAACAGGTGCTGCCCCCTGCTGCTTCTATTCCATGGGGATCCTCTGGGAAACAATAGTTTGGATATTTGTCACCTGTTCCATAAAATTTTATCACAGTTATTCCCTGAGATGGATGTAGACATGGCTAAGTGTGTGTTCACAGACCTCCAATGAAACATGCTTCTGGGCAGTGTAGAGTAGTAGCTGGAGGGGGGCAGAGGGGAAGGAGAAGTACAGAGGCTACTCTATAGCCATGCCTCTGATCCTCCAATTTCCAGAGAGATTACTGGAATTTGGGAGCAAGCCTGTAGCTGATTCTTGAAGATGGAAACACTATTCACTTCTGTGTTCCTGGCTCTATACCCACTAGAGCATTCAGCAAAAAGCCCTGAGAGATACGTGTAGAGCAAACAAACAGGAGCATGACAGAAATCTTACAGTCAGGAAGCAAGATACCTTGAAGAGTTTCTAATTTAAAGGACTGTTCTGCAAAAAAAAGATTTATTTTCATAACTTTACTATTGGCATTATAATACTTTAAACATAAGGTATAATCAGACATTTGTACTTTGTAGTACCTTCTTTTGAGCATAAATTTGATTAATAAGTGAAGCGTACATTTGCTTTCTCTTCCGGTTCCCCAAGTGTTTTTTAAAAGGTCACCAATACCATTTAAGGGGAATTTGCCTTTGTCTGTCTTTGCCCTGTCCTTATTATTCCTGAAACATTTGCTGTTGGCCATTGTCTGGAGACAGAACTACAGAAGAGACCTTTGATTCAGTCCAAGGTGGCAATTCTTATGTTCTCAGCACTTTCTACTGGACTAGTCACTGAAGGTTTCTCCAAGTATACCATCATGGAGGACTTGTGAAAATGCTACAAATTAGTATATAATATATATATGTAGAGCTGTGCTTTCCTAAAACAATTTCTCATTTGAACAATATCAAACAGTTCCTGCTACCTGCAAAATTCTCTTAATCTCCAGTAATTTATGAAGGCATTTTTTTGCTTTTATTTCAAAGCCTTACTGTCTTCTGTGAAACTTGGGACAGTCAACCTTATAGGCCATTTTTTTGCTGCATGTATGTTTCCTAGATCGCTGGTTTATAGCAGACTTTTATTGAAGATGGTATTTGTAAATAACAGCCATGAAACTACCTCCTGGCAGAATACCATAGGGGTGATTGAGCTTGCTTCTGATCAGTTTTCAGAGATTTGGGGCTTCTTCTAGAGAAGCAACAATTTATTCCATCGTTGCCAGCTTCATCTAAATTTACTCTTAACAATATGCAAACATAATTATGAAAAGAATACAGAAATTCTGGCAAAGCAAAAGGTAAGCTTCTTGACTGCAAACTGAAAATATTGTTACCAAGAAGAGAGATCTCTCTTGATCATGGAGTCCTTTCCTACTTCCCACTTAGGAGCTTTCAGACAACTTAGCCACAGGGGCTGACTTCATCATATTTCGCCCCATGAAAGTACTTTTCAGAATTTACTTGTAGTTGCTTCTCTGAGTTGCTGGTTGTTGATTTTGTCTCGCGGAATTTCCAACTTTAATTTCATTTTTTTAAACTTTTTTTAATGTGATTTTAGTGACTCGAATATATTGTTATTGCTGAAGATTGATTTTTGATTAATGGACGTGAAACAACTTGGCTTTAAGGATTATTTAGTATTATTATTTCGGAGTTGCAAAGGGGGAAATTTTAAACAAGATTTCAAAGTTATAGTGCTATTTTATTACATGTATAACAATCAATGCTCTCTCTACATTACATCTTCTCAAACTCACAGTTACTGTCTCTGCTGTGAGTCACGTTAATAAAACAATTGTTGAAATCTTGGTATTCTGAATGTTTTGCCTAAATTACTTTTCCCTACCCTTTATCAGTTTTAGGGACTCATGCCATTTCATCTGCATTTGAATTCTTCTAATTATAGGGAACCTTGCTTCCTAAAACAGTAAGAGAAATGTGTCCATGTATCATTGTGTGTAGCTAGAACTATAACTGACATTCCTGCAGGTATCCTGGCAAGCTAAAAGGCTTCTTACAGCTAATGGGAGTAGATAAGAATTCATTTGAAGACAGAAAGGTCCTGTTTTGTTCTAGAGACAGTTTATATTTTCTAAACTGGGAATTTCAGATTTCAGAACTTTTTAAGATCTCTGCTAGTTTTGAAAGCCTCCTGCAACAATGGACCCAAAGTCTGCAATAAAAAAGCCTTAAATTCCACTTCAAAACCACTTAAATATCCTCTGATTGTTTTCCAGAGAATTAATAACTTTTAAGATGTTAATACTGTTATATATCACTGTATATATATACACTTTTTTTTTTTCTTTAATATAATTAAGGAATTCATTACATTTAAGGACTTTATAGATTAAGTGAGATACAACAGGAATTGACAAAGAAACAGATGACATCTAACAGACAAAGAATGGGAAGCGAAATATATGACAGACTACTAGATCACTAGATTTTTCAAAGGATTAACAATTCACACCATCAGATACCACACTTCTGATGGGAGGAGATAAACAGGAGACGAGTTGGTAACAGAGACTTCTTCTTGAACTATATTACAAGTATTTGTATGATTGTTGGATGGCTAAAAAGTTTGCTCATAGTTTGAGAAATACCAGTGGAAAAGTGAGGTATGAAGAGGAATTTGTAAGAAAAGAGGACAGTTTTATGGCCTGCAGCAGAAGGAGAGGTTTCCTGGGCAAAGATGTCATGAGAGGTAGGAGGAAGGTAGAATAGATCATGAGGACAGCAGCTTTAGCAAGACAGAGTCAAGATTAAGCTGGAAGTGAGGAGAGGGAGCCAGCACTGTATGACTATCCAGCTAGTGCTTGCTGCCACTGGCATCTTAAGTGGAATCTCAGGAGTAAAATGTTATTTGAGACAGAATCATTTATCTAAGTCATGATCTTGGCATGTGGTTGAGATACTGTAATTAAAGAAGTTGATCAAATCTTCCAGTAACAAATTCTGTACTATGACAAGTGCTATTCAGGTCACACTTCTCCTTTGAAGTTCTAATGGCCACTACAATTTTATGTTAGTCACTCACTTATGTTTGAAGTAAGCGTGCAAAGCCTTGGCTGTCTCCATTTGTCTATAACTACTTTAGAAGCTTCTGAAGGCACTGAGCTCATAAAACTGCAGGCTTCAAAGAGCTTATTCAAAGATTCCATTCTGCTTCTGCCACTTATCAAAGGGACACTTCTAAAATATAAATCTCTTTATAAGATAATGTTTTTTAAAATATAAACCTGACAGTGGGGATGACTGAAACAAAATCTCCATTGGCTTCAATGGTAGCAGAACTGAGTTCCATAGTTTTAAAGATAACATTTATATTTCTACAAATAATGTTATATTTAAGTAAGCTGCTAATATATGGAATCAGAATTAATTTCTCTCTTTTCTTCCTCTATCCTAATTTTGTGGAACTTCAACCTGAGTTTAATCTTGAACTTTAAATCAAATTTTAAATTTAATACCACAATACTGAAAATTACAGTCTCTCCTAAAGAAAATAGAAACTCACTGTTTCATAGTAGAATTCATCCTATTAGGCAGGTGCAAACCTGAAGAGTCAGTGGAATGTTAGATAGTAATTTATTTTAAAATAAGACAAGAATTCTGTAATTTATCAGTTCCATGATAGATCTTTCAGAGATCTAGTACATGAGGGTGGATATATTGCATGGCAGAAGAATAATACTTACCCACATCACAATCATAGTGGCATGCTCTCTTGTCCAACTCTGCACCCAAAAACACAGCAGCAGATTTTCTGTTGTCTTTATGGTTAATTAGATCAGCCCCTCAACTCACCATTTTAGCTTTGTTAAGAATCATGGCCTAGGGGAAAAATTTGTAGTGGATGTCTACGAAATGGATATGATATCAACCAGCAATGGTTTTAGAAATGCATCTTTAAGGTTATAAAGTGCTCCTACTCCCTTTTCCTGACAGCTTGTTTTGTTTGCTCCAACAGTGGACATCATAACATCACAATCTGTTGCCATGGAAATGGCTGTGATTTTGTAAATTCAGCTTTTTGTCTTCACGATGAAATCAGACAGAAAAAAAAAAAAGAAAGAAATGAGCAATAGGGAAAAGCCCTTGTTTAAGGACAAAAGCAATTTGATGCTAAATGCAGGCCTAAAACCTTTGACTTCAGTGGGTAACTCCATGCAAACACTTTTTGAAGTTACTAGTTTTCTGTTGTTACTTACCTGGCTTCTCTGGTTGCTTTGAGAAGGGATGGCCACATCAAATCTGCTTGAGCACTACCTAGCAGAGTGACCTATTCAAGTCGCTGGACTTATTATAGTACAACTAAATAATGATAAAATTATGATAATTCGATTGTAAGCATAGTTAATAGCATGGGAAATAGCCATCCAAACACAGGACTTCAATGAACTTTCTGCATTTGCACTGCTGTATTCATCTACCACCTCAAGCATGTAAGTAGTTTATTTCTGATTACAAGTGACTTTATTCTGAAATAACTTCTCTGATTTAAATAACAATAATTATTCCGTAATAAAATTATTATCACTTTAGAATAAAATTCCTTACAACAGAAATTATACTGGAATAGCTAAACGATAGGTACCGGTAGATCCTCTGTTTGGAGAAGCTGTGGAGTCTGGACTTCTTAAACAAGTGCATCCAGCATGTTTTCTTCTGCAGTAACACAGTCTCTTTATTTAATTAATAGAGGAAGAAATTTGAGGATGGCACTACATCTACCAGTCATTGTTTTTTAGATGCTAGTTGGCTTTCCAGGCTATTATTTTGAATTCCTGGCTCCTCAAATGCCTAGCCCTGCTTGGAAAAGCATGATACTCTTTGGGCCTGCTTTAGAAGTAATGTAGTTGCCAATCAGTAAAAATTAGCATTGATGGTATTTGATAAACATATACATTTCATGGTTCAGTTCTGAAATATGAGGGTAAATTATGGGCTTGCTGGCAGTATTGTAGAAAATTCTGTTTTCATCTTGGCAGAACCACTTAGGGAGACCAACATGATGCCACAGTCCTGCATTTAATGTTTCAGACTGGACTTGTATTTAAATTCAAGAGTTTACCTTTGCTTGGAGCTGCAGCTGACTGACTATTTTTTGCTGGCTAGACAAAACCAAGTTCTGTAAGACTTTGAGTCTTGCCTTTGAATAATTTTTATAAACTACTGGAACTCTAGGCCTTTTTTTACCCTAGTTGTTTTATGGTTGTTTTGTGGGTTTTTTAAACTTTTTTTATATCTCAAGATCGCTGGAACTTTGGGAGATAGAATTGGAAATTGTCCCCTAGTTCTCTGAGTCCAGTCCCCCACAATTGTAAATAACTATAGATGGAGTGCACAGAATATCCACTGATAAAGTGGACAAACCTAGACACACACCAAAACCCCATATAGGAAAATTTAGTTCAAACTCCAAAGTTTTGAATACCAAAATAAACCAGGAGAGGTCTTCTTTTGGAGAGAGTTTATTCGACACTAATAAGGGCTGGTTCTTTCTACAAGGCTATTGTAGTTTAGACATCTACAGAGACAGAGAAAGGATGGATGATTGTGATTCTTTAGTTTAGTGGTCACATTTCAACCCATTGCAGCCAGCAATGTCTTTTTCAGCAGTCAGTCATGGGATAAAGTACTGAAGTAATCCCAGGGATAGGAGCCAGAACGTGTTTTTTGCTGTACAATGTTTTTCAAAGGGAATGTATTTAAAAACTTCCTTGATCAACAACATAACTTGGCAAAAATACTTTTACTTTCTAATAAACTGTTGGATAAGATCATTGATCATTATGGTTCAGACCTAGCTAATAGATCTATATAATGTAAGGTTAATCAGATCAAATGTTTATTGTAAAAAGAATAAAGAGGCCAAAGCAATTACTGCAGAAAATTGACTGAATATTTTGAGAGCTTACTGAGTAAGTCTTCTTTCCAAATCATAGTGTTAGCAAAGTTACAGACTTGATCTGCATTCATTAGAAATGTATACCTTGGCACAACTATAGGAAACAGAGTTAGCAAAAGGTTAAAAAGGACAAGTTTGTTTTCATAAATGTAGGACACCTGTAAAATATTTCAAATCTGCTCCATGAAAAGGGACACAATAGTGTGTCTAGCAAAGGTGGCATAATTGTGTTAAACCTCAGCTTACATTTTGCTGTGTCTATTTCAAACCCAAAGGCAGGGATATGCACTGGAAAGCTTGTCTTTTCCCCATTTTAGTATTTTGGTCTAATAAATTAAACTACCTTTGTCTGCTTTGTATGACTTGCTTATATAATGCAAACATGCCCCACTCAGGAAAAATTGTTAAGGTATAAGAGCAAACACATGTATATGAACAAACAGCTTGAGGACAAAGCAGTGATCACATGGGGGCAGTTCTCTCTGAGGCTCTACATAAATTTTCAAAGCAGGATTTTGTACCTGATTAGTTCCTGGATGTGAATTTCAAAATAAATATTGGCATTCAGTCAAGGATAATTACTAGAGGCTTTATGAGCCTGACCACTTACTGTCAAAAGCAAAAGCAAAAGCTACGCTTGTTTAATAATGTAAAGAGAATGGGAACTCTTATGTCTGAACCATTTTGAATCACATTACAAGAAGACAAAAAGAGCATGAAACAATGCAACAGGAATCCCATGTGAATTTGGATTGAAGAGCAGTCTGCAGAATCAAACTATCAACTATATCTATTGGGTAGACCTTGTCTGCTGATCAGGACTCAAATGTTTTTCTTAAATCTTTTAAGCACTTTCTTAAGTTCTTTGTGTGCAACGGTTACACAGTGACATAAATCCCATCGTGCTAAACTGTTAAATGCCAAAAGAAAAATAAGTGGTTAAAATAAGAGTTACTGAGTAAGTTCAGACATCTACTAAGGTAATAATAAGCTCACTGTTTATAAACACAAGTTGAGGATCCAAAGATAATTGCAGATACCATGACTGCATACTGAAATGCAGAATTATTATTATTTTATATATTAAAAAGCCACTAGTTTGAGTAGGACCAACTTAGTCAAGGAGGTTCAGGAGTGTTACATCAATTCTTAGTAGATAACTCTTTCCAAATTTTCTCTTCAGCCTTAACCCAGCCCAGCAATTAAAAGCCATGCCCTGAATCTTTAGGGTTCTAGAAAAAGAGTAAGTAATTATCTCTGGACTGTTTATCTGAAATTAAACTGATTAGTCCCATACTTTGAGAGACCAACTGTACAGGGATATAACAAGGGACAAATGTCAGAAAAGGATTAATGGTACTAGCTACATAGGAGTTGTATTCACTGGTAAATTCATCAGTGCACCAAAAGGAAGGGACAGTGGCACACAACAAGGTGAGCCTTTAAAAAGGACCAGTAGATGCTCAGGTGCCTGGACAATGACCAGTTGCATGTTCCACTCAGGCTGGAGCTTGAGGAGAGTACAGCTGATAGACTACAAGGAGGACTGGAAAAGGAAAAAAACTTATGCAAATTACAGAAACATATTATTGATCGTTTTTGAGTCTAACAAAGCAGAAAACCCCCTCAAGAAGCTTACATAGGATGAATCTTTCTGCTAGATGATCACTCTGTGGTGCAATCTTCTGATCAATTCTCATTGTATATATTAAGTTAAAATATAATATGCTGAATAACAAAGGCTTATATAATTTGGCCAAGATGGGGTTCCATACAAGTTCAGAGATAAAGGCTTACAAGTTACAACTGCCTCATTTTTGTAATTCTCTGCTATAGCAGTGGAAGTATAATACACCTGGCTTGTATGGTCACAAGTACTAGAAGAAAAATCAGCATAAATACCAGAAAAATTGATTTTTTTAAAAACAAAGTATCAACAACATAGTACCTTTGTCCTTTTTCTTAAACTGAGAGTATCACTTACTAGAAGTATGATCTGAGACTTAGAAGCCAAACAAAAAGAAAAACATTGCCAATACTTAACAGAAACAAGAGGTCCTGAAGTGATTGTCACCGCAGACTGAATGAATCATGATAACAAGTGACCCCTATTTCAAGCTGAAAAAAAAAGATAAATTGCAGACAGTGGTTGCTAGCCCAGGAAGATAACAGGTAGTCCATTCCCATAAAAGTCATGTATTATCATTCACCCTGGGTCAATTTTATAGGAAGAACAGAAGCTCCTCAGACAAAACTTGAAATAGTCTACGAGGATATAGACAGTATGGGTGAGAGGTTATAATAGCTACTGGAAGTAGTGATTATGTAGTTTACACATGGGTTTTTTTAATTGTTATTCAGATAAAGCTGAGGTTAGGAGATAACAACAGCCTATTGCCAATGCTTTTGTTACACCTTTAACTCATAGGCTATTCCTAAGCTTGCATGGGATTATTTTTTTGTATACTCTCATAGGGTAATCACTATATTCAGGGTGATGAATACTTCAGGAGACTGCTTTTTCAGCCTTTCCTTGCACTAAGCAATGTTTATATCTGTCTGTCTAGCTTGCAAAGGTCCTATCCACCACTTTCCCACTCTGTTAAAGTTGCAGGAATGCCCTGAAGTGCCACTCTCCTTCACTGTGTCAAACACTATGGGTGGCCAGCCACCCAATGCCAGGACACCTCTGCGTCCTTCCTTCCAGCCCCACAGGGACTCTTTCCATCCCCACACCATTCACTCCTCATCCTTTACACATACTGGACTTTTGTGGCTCTTTCCTCCAGACATATCTTTTATGCCATTATTAATTCTCTTATTTCTACAGTGAGAAGACAAGCAGAGATGAGATGTTTTGTTGTTATACTGCATGCTGTTAATAGCTTTGATCTGTAGACAATTACAGATCATATTGAAGCTTCTGGTTCAGCTGCTTCTATATCTGAGCTTCATATATTCCCTGTTTAGCTTGCTTGCTCATTTGATTCTGCTGAAATCTGTAAATACCTGTGCACTTATGCCTAGGACATTCTTTGAGAAATTGTGGAACTGATTGGATGTATTATTGAAAAGTTTCCATGTTACAACCAAAAAGACAGATGATACCAAGCTAAGAATAAAACCTTGCTTCATTTGGCTACCAGTGTTATCTGCCACGGTTCCTGGGGAGAGCTATTTGGAGGATATACAGAAGCATGTGTGACTTTAATGTTGCTATTAAGGGGAAGCCATTGTGACAAGAGCTGTGACCAGTTTCCATAAAGGTAGTTTGAAAAGACAAAACCAGGACATCAGATTTACTTTATAGGTAGGTGAAAGAAGGCAAGGGGCAAAGCTAGAGGAACTAGGAACCAAGAACAGCCAGCTAGAGAAAGTTCTGTGATCAAAGTCCAAGAAAAGGGTGGGTTTTTTTCATGAAATTTGCCATTAGAGATATTGAGGAGGCCTATGTATTAAATTCCTGAGTTTTGAGGCACTGTAATAGAGCTGTCAAAGAAAGCTATAGAAAGTGCTACTGTTTCCACTAGACATGACAAGCTAAGGATTCCCAACAAAGTAAGCTATCCAGGCCACCTGAAGGGGGATAATGAAAGTGATTACATCAGCAAAGGGGAAAGAACAATCCAGGTAAAGAGTTGGTGGGTGTTTGATCTTGGAGGGTTGCTGTTACCTCCAGTGCAGTCATCCAAAGCTGTCTAAAAATTAAATAGGCTAAAAGAACAAGAATGCCTAGGATTTCTTCCAGGAATTTCTGTAGTTGCCTACTAGGCATCAAAGGAGACTTCTTTTGAACCTTCAAATATACAAGGAGGTCACATGCACTAGTGACTGCAGATTTGGTAACCTATTATTCATTATTTTCTTTTATTGATTGTTTTACAGTCCCCAAGGCATATGTGTTGCTTTCTGTGCCACAAAAAAAAAAAAAAAAAAGGTTCTGTAAAATCTCAGGGCTTTTTTACAGGAGTAACAGCAGCTGTCTGTTGTTGTTAATGACAATGGCAGCCTATTTTTTCCCCTATTAATTTGATTAGGGGGTCTCTTATGAATATTAAGTCTAATTTTTATTATAAATTATGTCCTGCAACCAAGGGAAAAACAGGTCAGGTTGACCTAAGATATTTTCTCTATATATAATCTTATCTAACAATTAGCTTTAAAAATCTAAAATCACAAAACATTCATTATTTGGCTTAAGCACTTTGTTATTTTTTAAAAATAGAACATTAGATGCAGTACTTGGGTTATGCTGACATTCAGGACAAAGAGACAAGCCAAAGCAATGAGAAAATTGTGGAAAAGTCAGGTAACACCCACGAATATAAATAGACACTAATTAAAAAGCTGCAGTTAGAAAAATAACATTATTTGATTTATAACTCTAGGTGGCAGCAGTGGAAGAAAATAGAGAAAAATGTATGTATATGATTATGATTATACTTGCTCACTGCTAATACAAAATCCATTAATTAAATACTGCTGATGGTGTTTCTTGACACGATATTACTTTTATGCTCTAGATGGCAGCAGCATCACAAAATACAGAAACATGAGATTCATTCTATTCATGCTGTGTCCAAATGTGCAGCCCCTTCATGTTTTTGGAGGTAAAAGTTGGAGAGGTCGAAATGCAGATTTCCTGTAGGCACTTTCCCACCACAAAAGAAGAAAAAAACCCTAACAATGACTGTTAAATATCATGTACAATTAGAGGCAAATCACTTCTGAAGACTACGTTTTAACAGTCTTAGAACAGTCTGGGGTTTACTAACGGAGAATGATATGCAGCAAATGTAAATGACAGCACCTCTCCAGCTGGGTGTAGTATACTGATCCTTAAGAGTCTGTACTTATGCCTACCTGTCATGGATCTTGCTTTTGTGCATTAAGAGAATTACAGCTTTTGCAAGAGAATGCAATAGCAGTAAACATACCAGGTATTCAGTCTTCAAATTACAAGTTTTTGCATGCATCGGTTGAGGACTTCATATGCTTAAGTCTGGGTCAAAGGACGTTGAGGTGAAAAGAAGGCATGTGCTTCAGATTATACAAAGTTTTGGTAAAACCCATGTTTAATATTTTTTGAATAGAAAGCATCATAGGTGCCAGCTCAGCAGAAGGCTGATCTGGAGGTAGAAGCAGGAGAGGCTGGAGATGGAAGCACAGAACCTCAGCTTGCGTGCTTTTTCCTCTCCTGATGAAGACAAGAACCAGCTCGACGAAAAACTCAAGCAGCCCAGGAATACCTTCATATTCAAATCATTACCTGCTAGGTGAGGTTACATAAAATTCTTCAAAGAATTTTTAAGGATAGTAAGTTTGTGGTTCAGATCACTGCAGGTGTGTAATTTTACTGCTGCTATGGCCAAAAGAGCAAATATCCACCAGAACGTGCATGATAGACCATCTAATGCATCACCAAGTGTAAACACTGAATATTACAGGAAATCCAGTGTATTAAGAGATTCTATTCTGTATGGGGGAAAAAGAATTGACTTTACTGCTGAGAAAGAGGCTAGGCTGAAGGAATATGGAGCACTCACTTTCTGCAGGCGGCTGGTGTGTTATCCTCGGCCTTGGTGGCTTCTTGAGGGTTACAAGGGGTATCACCTGCTCCACTTTTAATTGTGTTAGGAGCACATTTTGTCAGAAACAGATTGTTACCCTGTGCCCTGGTAGGGTCACACTAAGGAAGTGATTCCTTTGACACATTTTGGGACTATGCCTCGTTCAAAGGTACAAGTGTGTAGGCTGAATGAGATGATGTACTGTGATCTGTTCATAGGACCTATGAGCAGGACTACGTGAGAGACCCAAACTTAACTGGGGGCCCTTTCAGGTTTTTTCTTGGCCAGGTAATATTCACTCAATATGGAAAGGTTCTTGGTCTGTGCTGCTTATGGGGGAAAAAAATGGATTTTTAGTGAAAGTGTTCTTTTGTTTTAAAAAATATTAAATCTCTCTAGAAAGATAAATGAAAGCAGGAAACAAAAAACTAACTGTAGCTGTATCACCAATATAAAGCTCAAGTTAAGGCAGTCCACTTAATGAGTGAATACTAACTGAAGTATTTTGTTATATAAATAGATGTTTGTTAGCTATTGATATATCAGATTTGATTTACATATTCAGATCATCAGTTCCAAGAACCGTAAACTCTAAATAATTCATTATGAGCTTTTTGATTATAAACTGTAAAGAATTTAATCTGCTGAATTCATAACTCAGAACTGGTTAATATTTTGATAGAAAAAAAACCCACAAAACTCTACCACCTGAACAAAACTTTCTGAGAAAGATATTTCAGTTCCTCTATGGTGGCTAATACCTTCCTTTTCTCAAAAGCAAGCTGATCAGACTATTGTTTCAGACTACTTAAAACTATTATCAAGTTTTCTTGCACTTTCCCCAGATAACCTTCAGTTGCTTATAATGAGCAGGTCTAACTGCGTTTTCAAATCCTAAAATTAAATTTAAAATGTTCTGGATCTCTCTCACCAATGAAAAACAAGGATAAAAGTAGATAAAGGAAAAATAAATATTGAAGACTAAAAAAAAATGCAACTCTTCTGTTCTCTGTTCTTACAGTCTCTTGGAAGAAGAGGTGAAGCAATCCTAGAACCAAGTGGTGGTGCTGGTACTGTGCTCCACTACAGGCTTTCTTCACAATGCAAAAAGAAGCCCATGCACAGACTGCTCTGAACCTCTGCAATTAGATGTGCTGAGGTTTTTATTTTCTGTTGAATACCAGGTGCCACTTGGACTGTGAAGCATGCTACACATGTCTTTGGCAGTCCTATATAACTTCATGATTGCAAGCCAGTGATCTGTATGAGATCAGAGTTTTCTGAGGATTAGGCATAGCTTAGCCCCTTGTCCTGAAGGTACAAGTTCCTGCTGGGAGGGTTGTTCCAGGGAGACAGTGGTTCCATGGAAATAATATTTTTTCCTATTAAAATGAGATTCCTGTTGAACTTAACACTGTGCCATTAATTTTGCAAGATGTGTACGTGCACATTCTCTCTTTTACTCCCTCCATGCTGTAGCCAGATTCACAGACAAAGCTGTTCTACTGGTGGGATGAAAAAGCACAGTGAAATTAAGAGCGTTGTATCCTTCACCTGGGTAACATCTCTCTGTTCCTTCTCTGCTTTGAATAGCTACTTTTAAGGCTTGGACAACTCTTGATAGTAGAGATCCCATTAGCTGGTGCCAGCTAACGTTGCTGATGGGTAAGGGCAAGGACTGCTGCTGCCTTCTCCATAGTAATATATATATATAGTTACATAGTTTTTTATATATATATATAGTAGTAGTGTTCTTTTCTGCCTGCCGTTGAGTTTGCCAGCTGCATAGCAGCTGTTATACTGTAAGGGACTAATCACCAGGGTTCATAATTTTGTTTATTTCCTCTTCATTGCAATCACTTTGAATATTTCTTTAGCAGGGATTTCCTGTGCCTGAGACTACAATATACTTACCTACTGTTTAGTCGTGTAGAGAAAGGACTGAAGACATGTTCTAGAAATAGTATTTTGCAGTGGAGTGATGCAGGAAGAGGAATGATACAAGAAGGCTATAGAATGTATGTTTTCTTTGGAGAGGAAAAAATGCATTAAGACACAAACATTTTCTGCATGAGTGCCCAGCTCACTGATACAATGCCACTTCATGTAAGTGGTCCTCTAAGCCTGTGAGGTACCATTGTTAGCCAGGGAGACATAAATTACTCCTTGCTTTGTGAAGTAATTTAATGATCAAGCATAGAGGTGTCTTAATTTACTGAAATGAGACAATGACTGAAGATGCTGAAAAGCCCTGGCTGAGATTGTCACAGAATCATTGCAGCAGAACCTGGCATCTTTGCAGTGTTCTCTAGCTCTTTTTAATTTTGTTTTCCTTATGCTTTTTGGATCATTCCTGTGATTTCTAAGACACAGCCCCAGCTACCCCCACACCCCACCTCCTGCCCATTCATAGTGTCATTGGGTAACCATAATTCCTAAATAAAGTGATTCACCAGCACCTCCATCTGCCTCTGGTGGACATTCTCTAATGTTATTGCTTTGGAAGTATCACTAGGAGCAGGGAAATTCTCCAACTATTTTATTAATAAATAGATATTTGCTTAATAGCATGTGAAGGTTATGTAGTGAAAAAGAATTTTGTGCAGGTAATCTAAACTGTTCCCTGGTATAGATGATTATGACAGGATCTTTCATTAGAGGTCCATGAAATAAAAGCTACTCAAAATTATAAATCATTATATCAGGAAGAGAAAATGTCATGTGGATGAAAGCACTGTGCCGAAACAAATTATCTGTCAAATTGATCAGCATAAAGTTTCTAATAGAGCTGTTCTGCTCATTTGAAGTCTCCTCCACCTGCTTTTTGCTGCTATGTGATAATGCAAAGTGGAGATGTGCAGCCTTGATAGCTGGGAGTTGGATCTTTGCTTTATGAAGCCCTGTATCCCACACACCATGAGCTGTAGTGGTTTTGTGTATGAAGAACGAATTTGGCCCCCTCCAGCTACAGTTCAGATGTATCCTGACTGAGATGATGATCTTCAGTCCATGTTCTGCTGAACTTCATAGTTTGGGTTCAGCATGAATGAACATTATGGTTTCCACCTAGTGGAAAAAGCTCTCAATGCACACAGGCAGCACTGAGTCACCCCAAATCCCAGAAAATTCAGTAGATTTTACACTGACATACACATCAAAAATTATATTGCTTGTTTAGTAACCAACTTTGAGCAGTATGTTTTGAACTGAAGAGCTCAAACCTAGGGGAAAAAGAAAATCTCAGAATTTCATAGTGAAAGCAACTGTTATCTTTGAAGCATGAACAAGCTGCACCAATAACATTCTTAGCTGAGCATGCAGATTCTTAGTTTGCTTTTGCTGATAACTAAAAATTAACAATTCAGCATAAGTCTTAATATAGACATCTCTCTGGCTGGCACCTGCAGGGCTTTCCTCCAGTACTTTCTCTCTCTTAATGCTTTAAACATCAGTATTAGCAATGACTGATTCAGCAACATATACCTTGAACTTTGAAATAGTGACTTGGCACCTGAGCCTAATACAGCTTCAAAAGGATTGTACTCCCTTGCAGCTTACCAGGTCTTCCCTTACAAGTTTACAGGTCAAAATGTCACCAGGCTATATTAGCAGACTTGATAAAATGGAGACTTTCAAAGGTAGATTTGTTTGGGGTTTTTTATGAAACTATTTCTATTCTGATAAGGGGATAGGCAGAGATGTGTTTTTCTTCATTAAGAAGTTAATGCTTTCTTTATGTTCAGTCTTATCTACTGCATTTTACTCCAGCTAATTTTTCCAGACCCAACCAGGTGAGAGAGTGAGACAGCATTTTTTCCACCATTTTTGTCCTGTCAACAGAATTGCTTATTAAGTCTCATGTAGTTATGTGTGTAAAAATGTATTGAATGAAACTGGGTAGATGATACAAGTTGAAATTTGAAAGGCAGAGGTCTTGACTGACTGGAAGTTAAAACCTAAGATACGATGCATGCACAACATGATGAAACACTGGAAACACAAGCTCTAAGTACAGGTTCAGCCCTGAGATTATGGTGTCAGGTCTTGGTTTGCAGGTCTTCCAAACCCAGTGGTACAAAAAATATATCCTTTGCTTTTAAACTGGTTGAATTTTGTGCAGAATCATTGACAGACAGTGGTAACACATCTACTCTGCAGAGGAGAATATGTAGAAAATCAAGTATGATGTGTAATCTCATTATCAAAGAGAAGCCAATGCTTTGATGTCAGCAAAAGTCCTTCTGAGGACTTTGATATAGAATTAATTTCTGTAATCTTAATTATTTTTCCTCTGTCTTAATTTTTTTATTGCACCATGAAATAGTGTTTTCCTAAGAGAGAGCAAACAGCTTGGGGATTTTCTCTTCTTTGTTTTTTTTTCAATTTTGTTTTGGTTTTAGTGGGAGTATTTGTTAGTTATTGTTAGTTGAATTGCTGAGAAAAAAGTGAAATGCCTCTGTCCAGAGGGACAGTAGAGGATACATGTGTCTTGTAAGAGAGATGTAAGTGGCATATTAGTCTTAGGATGGATGCACAGGAATGATAAGTGATAATTCATTCAAAATCCCCAGTTGTAATATTTTGATGTATTATGACAATATAATCTTGTGTGTTAATGACAGATTATAATATGTATATTTATAGGGCAGTATTTAGCCAGATGAGATTTGCTTATGTAAATTCTACTACCTGTGTTTGAAACTGATAGTGGCTGTTACTGAATAGAGCTCAAAAAAAGGCATGCCATAGCTTCAGAGTTTGGGTGGGATTGTGGGTTTGGAGGACTCTCTCCATGGTTATTTTTCTCCTCCTCACTCTTTATTCAGGGTTCCTAGAAAAATATATTCCATTCAAGAACTCTCGTGTTCTTTTAATTTGAGGATATTAATTTCATTTAGTTGTGTGCCCTTTTCACAGACTCAATTTAATGTGCCATTTTTCTCTGCCATACACAACAGGGATGAGTGAGGAAAAACCAAAACTTTTCTGAAAAGAGAAAAAAGGGCTTTATTATATCAAGCTTAAACAGAAAAGCAGGAGTGACAGGATTTCCATACAACTGAAAGATTATCTTCTTTAAATGTGTAACTCATGTTTGCTCTTTATGGGTAGATTGTTAGACTGTATGTTCAGCTCTCTCAAGAGGCATTTAGGACTTCAAATGCAGTAATAAATTAATTTGCAAGATAGAGACAATAATGAAAGATTTGATTTCAAACGACTGACGTGAAACTTCTGTGGAATTTTCAAACATTAAAAAGCATAAATGACAGCCTTATTTACTTGTGTAAATGAACCCAGCAATGAAGTAAAATCCAAGGTTGGCAGCATTAGGAAGAGAAGCTCCTTTTTTATCTGCAATGATATTTCAGTTATAACAGTGTTATTTTGAGCTTTCTTCCACGTCACTTGGCCACTCCACTCCCCTAAGAGGCCAATGACAACAAAGTGAGGGCAGATTAGAGATCTGGTCTATGCAGTCCTTGTTTTTTCTTAGATAACTAAGGTTACTCTTGGCAACGAGGGGGTGATGAGTTGACACCCATCATCTAAGAAGGGAAACCATTAGTTTACTCAGAGGCCAATAGAGATGGCTAGCAGATGGGAACAGTTTTCTGTCGCTATCTATCAAGGCTAAAGCACAGTTACCCAGCCTTCTGTGACATCAATTTTATGCTGAGAGCACAGCGGTCTCAAAATCCACTGAAGAGCCATTTACTTGAAAAGTATAAGAAACATCTGTCAGGGGCTAAAAGTGTTAAAGAAATTCTTAACCGTATATTGAGTTGGCAGATTCTTAGGCTCAGGTTACAGGAAAAACATTAGCAGTGAAAGTCCACAAGATTTATCCTAATTTATCAGATTACTTCCTCAGAAACTCTCCTTTTGAACTGCTCTTCAACAGAAGAACAAATGTGTAGACTTCAATGCTTAATAAAGCTGAAAGCTTCTCCCTGGGGTAATTGAATTTTTTTCTATCAAAGGGTAGATAGACCTGGTTGCAGCTGCAACAAAGAAGAAACATATAAAGCCAAGTGGAAAGCAGTTAGACAGCATTGGTGGTGTAGGACCATTGAACATGGTCTTGCTAATTGGAATCTATAGCACAGGACATTCAACTACATGCTGGGCAAATGACCCTGAAAGTTTCAAGTCTATCTAGTATTAAAAAAAAAAAAAAAAAGTTCAGATGTAAAAATAATCATACAAATGATGGATTCTGTATCCTTGAATGGGCATAACCAACCAGAGATCTGGGTAACTGGCAAATGTCTTTTTTAAATAAGGCCCTTTGAGTCCCATATATGCATCTACTTTCACAAGCATTTCAAAACCTATCTTCTAATAATTTCACACAGAGCTTTCAGAGAAGCAATGTTCAAAAGAATGAAAGTAATGAAACACAGCAAAGTTTTACATTTTTATTTCTGTACTTTGGGAAAATTCCTGTTGAAGACTGAAGGCAGTTCAAATTGGAACTGCTTTACTGCCAACAAAAATGTGTGACTCTTGATCTAATGAAAAATTAGAGAGATTGAAAAGCAGAAGTAGACTTAGGAAGGATTTCAGTTACAGCAGGATGCAGCCCTTATTGCATTTGTAGTTCAAACTGTGATCTCTAAGGAGACCTAAATTGCTCCAGAGTGTGGAATTCAGGGTATTTGAGACTTTGTTTTCTCAGAGGAAAAGTATAGGTAGCTAGGACATCAGGCTTTATCGTAATGCATTTAGAAAACACATTTTAATGTAAAATAAAATGTCAGTTAATGATGAAAATGTTCCATTTCTGAAACATTTGTCATGTGAATTAAAAGTTGTTAGAAATGGTTCCATAAAGTGGAACTACTGCATTTTTTCAGAGTTTCCAGTCCTACAAACTGATTTGGGTAAGCACACTTTTATACAGAATAAGCCATTGTATTTGTGCCTGTTATCAGCATGCAAGGATTCACTGGCTCAAAATCTAAACTGTCGTTCTCACACGCTCTGTAGCTTTGTGAGCATGAAAGTATTTCTGGGACGTGAAACAGCTTCTGCAGAGAAAGCTGGAATTACATCTACACTTCACAATGTGCTAAGATAGAAGGATGTCAGAACAAGCTACCTTTGGCATTGGGAAGACACTGCCCATGTTTGCTGGCATTCCATGGAGGGTAAGTACCCTCCCGAAAGGCAGGGCATCTCAGCTTGTGTGCAATGCTGTGCTAGGTGCCTGTGTTGCTTCCCATGCAAATACAGCTTCAGGCAGAGCTTAGACCAGTATCTTGACATGATGCCACATTGACTGTGTGGTACAGACATGCTCAGACAGCCAAAGAACTGCAGTCAGATTCCTGCTGCAAGTTGGCAAGAAATAAGATTTGTACGTGGATTTCCCCAATAGCAGTAAACAATGTGTTAGATGTGAATTGGTCTCGTGGGTTTACATTGTTGAGGTCTTCTACCATCTCTTCTTCCCTTTTTTTTTTAGCGGGAAAAACCATGTGAATGTCAGAGGTGACAATCATGTATTTTCATGTATTCACTAGAAATTTTCTTTCTCTCTTGCCTTTCCTTATTTATCACCCATTTTATTGACCATCTTCTCTTACCTCCTCTTTTCCATTCATCAAACTTTTCCATTTTTCTTCATTAAAGCCTTAATTTTGAACCTTTATTTCTCTGTTGTTTGAACCTCTTTTTCTTCTGCTGTTCTTTTCTTGCTGTTCTTGACTTTTCTCTTTTTATCATTTGTCTCCTCCTTGTTCCTGTTTGTTTTCTTGCATATTTCATCTGTTTGCATTAATCACAGAATCACAGAATGCTAGTGGTTGGAAGGGACCTCGAAAGATCCTCCTCAGCCCCTCCTTTTGATGGCTCTTTAATGTATTTGCTTTCTGACAATTAGCCACTGTCTAAATCAGCATTTTAAACATTGAGCAGAGGAGCTCCTTTCTCAAGTACCAGTTCAGCCCAGCAGGAAAAGTCCAGGGCTGGAAGTATAACCCCAGGGTCAGGGCAGAACCAGTGACCATGTGCTGTGTGGAAAGAGCAGGTTAAAGCACCCTCAGTTTTTAGGGCTCAAATAATGAGTCTTGTAACAAAAAATCTCTGGTGAAATCAAGAACTGCAGTGTCTAGTATGCCAGACAGCCTAAAGCATTTGGTATCAGGGTATCAAACAACTGAAAAAAAAAAAAAGAAAAAAGGAAGTGGAAGTATGCCAAAGACACCACGTCCAGAGCACTTGTGCAAAAATATTATTGATTAGATCAAAAGGATGGTCAGTTTTGTTGTATTTATCAGAACTCTCTACTTTGGCACCGAAGTAGCTCCATGAGTTCCCTTTTTCATCTCAACAGATATGCAGTCTGGGAAAATACCATGCTATTAATGGAATGGTATTTTTAGAAAGATGGAAAAAAGAAAAAGGCAAGAGTCCAGATTTTATCCCACCCTCTTCAATGGCATTTGTGAAACAACTGGAACACATGTCCCAGAGGAAGGTGGCCTCAGTTAAGAGAGCAATCACAAAAGCCACAGAAAACATATTTTAACTTCCTGATAATTGTTTCAATGACATACACCTGCACTGTACTGCCTCCTTGGATCTAACAGTAGAGCAGGGTTTCAGGTAATGTATATTTATGTGGTATCAATTACCAGCTGTTTTGCAGACTTCAAAATGTGCATGTTTAACCCCTTATTCTGAGTATTAGTATTTAATTTCTTGAAGTCAGTGCCTATGACTAAACTAATGGAAAATGTTCCCCTGATTTTTTGTGGGAGTTGAATACAATCCATTGTGGAAAAATAATTGATGTTGAGATCCTGACAGTGACGTATCAACATTCTCAGTACTTTGCTGTGAAATGCTTATCTTTGCTCCTAGGGCACTAAGATTCAGTATTTACCTGCCAATTTTACATATATATACAAACATGTATATACATATATATCTATCAATACATAGAACAAATATATATATATTTATATATATTAAAAAGCATATGTGTTGTCCTACCAGTGGGATGTCTCAGAGGAATCTGAAAATACCTATATTCAGATGTTTTACGTTATTGTTCTGCCAACAAATTAACAGAAAATTTGCATCTCATCTCTTTTCCTTTTCTGGAAGAGCACAGATTAAGCCAGCTATTTAAATTCATTCTATATTCCCTCCATTCAGATGCTAAATAAGGTACCTACCTAAGTACTTTGCTGTACTGGACCTTCAAAAAGTAAAGCATGGCAAGACAGAAACTTGCTTTTGGAACTCTTGAGAGCAGAATACCTGGAGCTGACAACTGATCTCTTCTTGAAATGGACTACTTTGTGCTTTAGATTACATCAGGTAATCCTATAGGAACAGAAATAAGCTTACAGTTTCACACAGATGCATTGCTAACTTCTTCCTAGCTGTGAGTTCCCTCCTCACTCTTTCATACTGCATTTCTTCATTTGGATTGATGTGCATCCCTCTGCTACTCCAGATACATCTTTGTTCAGGTGCTAATTTTTGGTTTTTGATGTCCCATGGCACTAAATTCCTAAATGTCAGATTATGTATTTATGATAGCAACATGCCCACTGTCTCCTGCAAATCTTGCTCAGGACTTCATTGCCTTTTTTATAAGAGTAGTTCTTGACCCTAAGAAATTAAGGACCAATACTTGGAACCAACCTGGCCTTGAACACTTCCAGGGATGGGGCATCTACAGCCTCTCTGGGCAACCTGTGCCAGTGTCTCACCAGACAGCAAACAATTTCTTCCTAATATCTAATCTAAATCTATCCTCTTTCAGTTTGAAACCATTACCCCACATAAATCTACATTACCTCGAGCCCTGCTCTGGTTCAGTCCAACACTAGAAGTGCAGGGATCTCTTTACACAACTGTCATGGTTTGACCCCAGCCAGCAACTAAGCACCGTGCAGGCACTGCCTCACTCCCCCCAGGAGGGATAGGGAGAGAATCAGAAAGATGCAATTGAGAAAACTTGTGGGTTGAGATAAAGGCAGTTTAATAGGTAAAGCAAAAGCTGCATGTGCAAGCAAAGCAAAACAAGGAATTAATTCAGTACTTCCCATTGGTAGGCAGGTGTTCAGCCATCTCCAGGAAAGAAAGGCACCATCATACTTAATGGTTACTTGGGAAGACAAATGCCATCACACCAAATGTACCCCCCTTCCTTCTTCCTCCCCCAGCTTTATATGCTGAGCACGACATCATATGTTATGGAAAATCCCTTTGATCAGCTGGCGTCAGCTGTGCCAGCTGTGTCCCCTCCCAACATCTTGTGCACCTCCAACCTACCTGCTGGTGCAGACGTGTGAGTAGCAGAAAAACCCCTGACTCTGTGTAAGCCCTGCAGGGGATAAGGAAAACATCCCTGTATCATCAACACTCTTTCCAGCTTCAAGCCAAAACACAGCCCCATACCAGCTGCTATGAAGAAAATTAACTCTATCCCAGCCAAACACTGACGCTAAAAGTTGTCCCAGGTCAAGTCCAAACGAAGGTAGCCTAGACTTGTCTGAGGATCAAAAAAGGTCCCAAATTGTATCAGCAACCAAGAAAAAATAATACTTTTCTTTCCTGGTTTTCAGTGAAAGTGTTCAGAAAACAGAAATTATTAATTTGGGTTTGTGTTGGTAACAACAGTAATAGGAAGCATATAACTCCTAACACTTGGAGACGAGAACTTCTAAGCTTGGATGTCTAAAGCTAATGCTATGACAGGCCTTTCCACACCATTATTCACTATGACTTCACACAACCACAGAGATCCCTTTCTGGTGCTCAGGGCATTTCACTCCCTGGCTTGGAACAAAGTCAAGCACAAGCCAGGTTATTTTTGATCAGCTGCATCTGCACGAGCATTCAAAAGAGGCAGATGCAAAGTGATAATGAAAATTACCAAACCAAGCCAACCCCACAAAAATTTGTATTGTGAATGGATGAGCTTCAGACCATTGCATAAAGTCAATTAAACAGCAGTATTCTCATTTGAGTTCATTAAAATTTCAGTGAAATGATTTTGCAGTTTCTTTGCTTTGTGCCAGAACTAACATTGCTCTTACAGCAGGCACGGTCTAGTGCTTCTCTTTGCTTTTAGAATGATATCAAACTTTTAGCTTTATTTTGCTTATTTTCCTGTGTTGCTACTGACAAAAATACGAAGACCAGCCAAGCAACAGAAAGCCAGAAGTTCATCCAGTGTGAAAAAACAGGCTCCATATCTTGTCATTCAGTGTGAAATTACTTCCACATAGTAGTCTGTTGCCTGGGTGTATATTTTTCTTTTGCTGAGCATGCACGTTATCTCGTGCACTTTGAACAAATGTAACCTGAATCATATTACTCACCATAACTTTAGCATACATACAGACTGGAGTCAAAACCAATTTTCTTTTAATATGGGTTTTTGACATCTTCCTTATATAATTTAATTAACTCAGTGACTTTTTCTTTTTAGACTGCAGTAACAGGAAGTAGAATATAATCGTAAACACCTACTGCATGCTGTGGATTATTAACACCTGTTATCCTGCTAAACATTATAGGGTTAACCCTATAACTGTGGAACAGTTGAAGTCCATTGCATCTAGACAAAGACAGATAAATGGGAGTGCTATCTGCTGTAATACACACAAAATTAATTGGCTCTAAAGATTTTTCCCTTTCAAGATAGGTATAAATAACTGCAAATGTTTATTTGCAGTTACAGGAACACTTATGATTTCGGTTTTCTCTGATTTCCTCACCAGAGGGTTTTAATCTGCACTGCACAAAAATGTTTTTACGTACACTCACTTAGCAACACCTTTTGTGGATCCTATTTTCAGAAGCGGTGTCTGCTTACAGTACTTGCAGATGTATCTGGGCATGGCACACTCAGTTCAGCAAACCTCCAGACAAATAGTCATTCATTGGTAAAGGTCAGGAATACATTTGTAAATGGCTGCTGAAAATTGGTAGAGATTCTTCTTCAGCTCAATATTCAAATAGCGCAAAAATCACAAGGACAAAATAAAACACAAGCTTTTCTTTAGGAGTTTTTGTTCCATTTTTACAACAAACCACTGGCCCTTTACACAGTGGCAGCCCAACAGGATGATCTGTATCCAGACCATGTGCCTTAATACCAGTTTTGTGCCACAGAGTATTAGATCCCCCACTCTACTCGCACAACTCCATTGGAGCTGATTTTACATGTCTCACAAACTTCCTTCTGCTGCCCAAACCAATACATGGAACAAAGAACACACACAGAGCAATGAGTAAACCCCCCAACTGGGAAGGAGGTAATTTTTCAAAATAACTTCTCCAAGACTTTTTCTGAGTTGTCATGTAGTTCTGTCATTTGGTAAGAGATGAGACCAAAAGAAACTTATAATGTCCTTCAAGTATTAATCCGTGTTGCTTGTCTCCCCTGAGGACCAGGGATGCACAGTAATTTACAGAGGATCTAAGTGCTGCCAGTTGCCTAAGATCTTGCTAAGGTTGGAAGTCTCAGGATGGACATCTCTTGTAAGTACCAGCCTTCTGCCAGAATTTCAGAATAAGCAAGTGAACCAAAAAGGTTTTTACCCACTTAAAGAGAAAGCTAGTTTAATTTTTTATCATTATTTTATTTTATTTATTGCACAAGTTGCTAAGTGTCAGTATTTCCCTTCACTGAATGGAATGTTAAGACCCAGGTTATTACACTCTGCATTTATAAGTAAAGGCACAAGTCTAAATTTAGTTGACCTTGATTTCTGCCTAATTTTTACAAAATATGCTAAGAATGTATGCTTCTGGGGTTTTATTTTACTGAAGGGTAGGGAGTGTGTTCAGTAGAACACCGCAATATCCCTTGTTTTGCTATCAGCAAAGACACTGCAGTTAATTGGCATAGAAGTAAGTGGCTAATTTAAAACTACAAAATTTTTTTCAAAAATTAACTCTCAGCCTACTAGTAGTTTAAGAGGGCTATAAATTTGTGCATTTTTAGTAAGTTAATATAACCTTAGTTAAAAGATCACTATTCTGAGGAGTTAGTTGTTGATTTCATAGTTGTCTCACTCTTGCCCCAGTCCCTGAAAATGGATAAAATTTGTCTGCTTTTGAGGAATA
Organism: Hemiprocne comata; assembly: GCA_020745705.1. Lineage (NCBI taxonomy): Eukaryota > Metazoa > Chordata > Aves > Apodiformes > Apodidae > Hemiprocne > Hemiprocne comata. The sequence continues at coordinate 19,248,590 of CM036594.1, read as the reverse complement.
TTTAACAGAGTCTGATGTCAGAAGGTCCTCGAATGACAATTCCATTCTGATCTGCAGTAACATACATGGTAAGATTTCCATGAATTCATTTTTGTATGAATGAGAGCATATCCAACGTTGATTTAAAAGTTGCTAGTGATAGGAATCTAAAGAAGCATTTGTTTATTTTTCTTCTACCCAGATACTTGCAGATTGGGGCCAAAAATAAGAATCTCAAAATATTTAAACTCTGCTATCACACTGCTTCACTGTGATTTACATTTTCAATCCTTGTTTTTGTGGCTTTTTCCTTAACCTTCTCCAGTTTGTCCACATACTTCCTGAATGTTCACTGACAGCGTTTGGAAGGATGGGGCTGGGGATGGGGGTGGGTTGTTTGGTTATTTGTTGGAATCAATACTTTCAAAGTCTCCTATCTTGAAAATATGGTTTATATTGCTCATGATATATCACCATCATAAATGCTTTTTCCATCCCAGAAGTAGGCAGGCTTTATTAACTTTCCATTATTTCATTCTGAAAGGCTGTTCCAGAAACTTCCACAACCTCCCATTTTAAACTCTAATTTCCAGATGAAATGTATTAATCATCAACCTGTACCTATTTGGGAGTCTTTTTGCTAGTCTTGCTTTCTGTGTCTCATTGGTCATTATCCCCTCTGCATGCCTTCATGTATTTGAAGACAACAATCCTAATCCTTGAGTGTTTAATTCTTCACCTTTTATTTTGCTCACTTAAACACGCAAACTCTTTTCCTGCTCTTTCCCACTGCAGGCCCAAGGGATACAGAATCCTGCTACTCTTGCTTGCTGTCCTTTTGGCATGATGAAGCTTGTGCTCCCTCCTGCATTGCTGAACAGTTTCAACAGAGGACAGAGAGTGGTTCAACTAGACCTACTCATCACATCTCCCTGGCCAGAACTGCTCTAAGAAATGTGGGTGGCAGTTTCACTGTCTGTTGCAAAATGAAACAAAAAAATTAATCTCCTTATGTAGTCTTGTGAAAAAAGTTGTAAGTAGCTACTATCAGAGGAAGACTCTTGAGTTCCTAAAGCTCAGTAAAGATCCTCCCTTTTCTTATTTCAGTAAAAAAGTAATTTGATTTAGTAGCTACTTCTAATGTACGTTAAGTGAAAACTAAACTTAGAAGAGATTAATCTGTGCCAGTTTGGCACATGTGCTGCTATGGCCCACAAACTAATAAAAACCCTCTTCTAGCCCCGTTTTCTCCTCAGTATAGCAATCTTCCTCAATATTAATCTGTAAACAACCCTGTCACTTTTAACTACTATCATGTACGCACTTCCAGAAAAACAAATTTTATCAGGAAAATTCAGATGCAGATTGCATTGGCTCAAGCCAATTCTCCTTATCATTATTGACCAGAACTGTTCCCTGTTTTGCAAATGTGGACACCCAGGAACCTCATAGTTCTGAAGTAATTTTTTTTTTTTACTCTGGGTCCTGTTTTTTATTCCTGAGGACAGCAGCTCACAAATAGTTTGATTTTTGCCTTTTTTTTTTTTAACTCCAAACATCTTTTTCTAGCAGTTGACATTGAGAGTCTGTGTCTTGGAAGCTGAAGAGATGAACCTCAGGCTGTTCAATTTTGGGGCAATGAAAATTTTTTCTTGCAGCACAACAGTTTGCTTCGTATTATCAGGTTTCATGCTTGATCCTGGGAAGTCTTGAGTGCCCTCTGCCAATAGGAAAGGGGGCACCTGCTATTTTGTATTGAGGGCTTTCTTACCTATGTGTGGCTTTGGCATTGACAGAACAAATTGTGTGTCATTTCTGAAGATATAAACAATACTTATAATGAAAGGTACCCTACAATATTCCTGTGGAATAAATATTATGCAAAAATTAGAATATTCATGCACACAGCATGGGAAAAGAGATCACATAATTGCTTTTTTTTTCCTAAACTCTACCTTGTAGCCAAAGAAAGATAAGAGTTAATGAGTGGAAAAAACATGGTGTTCTCTGGAACAAGAAGAGCCTATCAGGTTTTCTTTTTCCAATTAGTGTCTCGTATCCCTTCAAGCTTCACCACAATGACTCAAGGCTTTACAGTCCACAGAGCCCGTAACTTCGGCTCCACCTATGATCTTTATTTTTTCCCCCAAATAAGCCTCCCAGCTCATCCCCATGCCCTCAGATTACTCACAACACAAGCTTAGAGAATAAATGGTCAAGGAGTCGCACCCTGACCACCTGGCACGTGGGGCTTAGCCAGCAGCACACAAGCCAAGCCGATTACATTGAACCCACACCTTCCCTTCTCTTGCAGAATGTTTCAGTCTCCTTACCCAGCAACCAGCTTTCTCAAAACTTTTAGGCCTGCGTTCTCTGAAATCCAAACTGCTCTGACAGGCGTGGTTAAAACTGGCAAAAAAAGCTACTGTGGTGGATTAACAGAGAAACTAAAAATGGAAACACAAGATGGGTAAAATGCCATCATGTACTTCTGTTCATTTGAGGCTGACATCTAACTGGAAAGATGAGCAGAAAGGACATTTCAAAGTACTATTATTGATATTTCAAGCTATGGCAAAAAAATGTATGCATTTGGCAAGGATACAGGTCTTTCATCAAGCTCTGCATGACTAAGCTGATGTGAGCATTGAGCTCATAGCAAAATTCGGGTCTGATTGCGTTGTGAGGGTCATCGACTAGCACAGTCATTTTTTATTTTTTTTTTTCTCTGCAGTAGTACATGGACGAAGAAAGTACAAGGTCTGCAACGCGACCATTCCCTGCTGCAGGTCAGTGTTATGCTGCGTTCCCAGGGCCTTGAGGAGTGGGCCGGGACAGTGAGGAGCGGCCGCTCGGTGCTGGAAAAGTGCAGAAGGCGGGGGTGCTCCCGCCCCCAGGCCAGGCCAGAGCAGCGGGACGGACAAAGCCGAGCGATGTGAAGATGAAAGCAGGCTGCACGGGTAGACGACAGGCACCATCTTGATTGCACCGGGCGGCGAGCCAGGCGGCCTGAGGCGGCAAGGGAACGGAAGGTGTCCCCTAAGGCCCAGCCTTTTGAATCGTTATTCATTAAAAAAAAAACACAACAGCACATTTTCTCTGCAGCGCTGGTCTGCGGCCTGCAGCGCCAGGGCCGCTGCTCCTCCGTTACCACACGGCAACCGCTTCCGCGGGGCCAAGCCCGAGCCCGCGGGGCCACCTGCGCCCCAGGGCGGGAGGCGCGCGCGCGCGCTGCAGAGCCCCCTGCGCAGCGGCCGCGGCAGCGTGCGGGAGGAAGGCGGCGGCGGGCCGCATTTCCCGCAGGGAACGCCCCGCTTCACCGGCTGTGATGCCCCCACCGCCCACCGCTTAGGCAGACACCGCGCATTCGCGGGAGGAGGAAGGGCGGGCGGCAGCGGCCACCACCCGGCGGGGGGCGGGCGGAGGGGGAGGGGGAGCCCGGCAGCGCTCCCCCCCGTGGTGACAGTTTCTAGAAGCACGTCCCAGCGTCCTTTGCGCGCTCAACATGGAGGAGCTGACGGTGGAAGTGCGCGGTTCTAACGGGGCCTTCTAACAAGGTACCGGCGAGGGAGGGTGTGGTGGCGGCACCGACTCGGCCGGTCGAGCGCGGGGGCGGCCGCCTGGGGGTTTCCGCGCTCGGTTGGGGGTCGGTGGCCGCAGGCGGGGCCGCGGGGGGAGCCCCTGTGCCGGGCCGCGGAGGGGGGGGAAGGGCGTTGGGGGAAAGGTGTCTGGGTGTGGTGGGGGCGGGGTGGGGGGGAGGGTTGCTGCGGGCGGGGAGGGGGGGGAGGGGGGGGTGTTGGAGAGCTGACGTGAGGGCGAGGGGGGGGCCGGGGGCGGCGGGGATGGAGCGGGGCGGCGGTGGCTTGGAACGGTGGTGACGAGGCGGGCTGATAAGGGCTCCTCAGGGGAGGTTAGTGTGTCGGGAACGGAGAGCTCTGGGAGGGCCGGGGGAGCAGATGCACGGCGCGGGGGTTTGCTTAGTCTTCGTTTTAGAAAGGGTGGGTATTTTTGGCTTTTGTTGGGATGGGGTGAACTGAGCCGGAAATACCAATTATAAAATATTTTAAAATAATTTTTTTAAGATTTCGAGTTTATTTATGTCGTCAGAAAGCTTCCTTCACCATCACCCTCCCTGGAATGTCAGGATGTTACAGGATCAATGCAAAATACTCTCAGCTGTTGCCCGTCAGTCATTTTCCCCTAAGCCTGGCTTCAGATGTTTAAGAATCCCAGCTCTTTTTATGGCAAGAGCCTTCTGTCTTCCTTCCAGGAGGGCTGATTCCAGCCCGTATTGTGAGCATGCAGTGTAGCTGTGTTCTGGGAGTATTTAATCTTAGGGCTCTCTTTAGCTGTCGCTCCTAACCACATACATGGTGTGGCATTGCACATACAACATTTCATAAGGGGGGTGTGGGGTGTCCTTTTTTTTTTTTTTCCAAATTTCCTGTGTGCAGCTGTGGGTTTGGCTTGGAAGTCATGTGGTAATTGTACAGTATGTAAAGGCAGTTGGTGTTTAAAGGATTGTAACCAGCTGACTTCAGGAGTTAGGTTTTTCAACTGGCTGGCTATTAAAAGAGACAAATAGGATATACTCTTATGAGGAAAGAATGTAATGGGGTAAGCTATGTGCCTTTGCTAGGTAAGCCTCTTTTACCAAAATTGGTAGGTAATAAATTTTGTAAATCAGATAACTTTTTAGTTGGACTTTGAATAACACAGCAGAAACCCACATCAGAGCTGTTTGGTTTTAGAACAGGATACTCCTAAATAGATTTTTTTTTTTAATATTTTTTTTTCCTTTTCCCCTGTCCATTAGGAAGCCCAGATTTTTGGAGATGCTTGCCTTAGCTTTTAGTTTTCTACCTTGTGATTTTGGACAACTCTAAACCATGGATTGTTTCTTCTGCCTAAGAGGAATGTGAGACTAATGGGAGTATTAGGAAGTGTACTGGATTCTTGAACTGGAAGAATCTGTGTGCACAGAATTTATTACAATAAGACTGATTTAAATCTGTAATGAAGGTGTCTCCTAAATCAGTAGAGAATTGTCAGGCATCTGGATTAGCACCATCGTGTGTTTTAGCCCTGTGAACAATGGCTAGCAAAAGCAGAAAGTTTTACTTTAAGATGGCATTAATGGCTTTTAGATCAATAAGAAATGGGGATTAAGTTCAGTGATGGTATCTTCATGGGGAAATGAAGTCAGGTTAGAGTGTTTAGACCCATAGGGACCAAATCCCCAACTCAGAATAGTTCACTGTTCATGTGGAGGGAAAGAAAAGCCACAGAACCCCCCTTAAAACCCAAAATCTTATAAAGCCAAGCTAAAACACAATTTCAAAAGATTAATCTTGTGAGCTAAATGCAGTGAAATGTGTGTGTCAGTGACTCCATTTTGTGATTGTTGAGGTAATCAGAGGTTATGAATGTGTTTTGGAGCTGACTAACAGTACTAGTAACTTTCTGGTTTTAAGTTTCTGAAGCAGAGGAGGGAGGTGTGGCAGTCTCAGTTGGAAAGTACCCTATTTTAGAGACTGATAGCAATGATAATACCATTTGTAAGATAATGAGGATTGCCTCATCTTGTCTAAGCCCCATGTCACTGTATAGTAAGTGGCAAAAATTTCTGAAGAGAAAATCAGAATTTGTAAAATGGGATAAAATTTGAGGCCATCAGAACTGTCTGAATTGAGATTAGCACAGCATACCCTCCCAGTAAATGCTGTACCAAGAGAGATAAAAACCAAAATAATTGTGTAACATTACATGACAGAATTTTAAAAATGAATTATTAATATATGAACTACAATTTAGCTGTAGTAGAACAAATGTGGTGATTAAATCTGTTGGAGCAATTATAAGTGGGAATTTCAGTAGTTAGAGATACAACCATGGTAAATGATGTTCTTTATAGGTTGTTTTGTTCCTCTAATAATTATTCTTCATTTTAGTAAATTCACTTTTAACAGGGAATTCTTCTTACATGTATTGATATGTGTACGCTATGGTGTAGGAAGGAAAATTATGTTTCTTTATTATCTTTATTAAAATACATGAAAAGTCAAAATATTATTGTGAGGCATAAATCTATGGACAGTAACTGTGGCTATGGTAGATACCCCAAGATAATTTTTTTATGCTCTGTTCTGTACAAAAATAATATCTAAATGTAACCTTTTATTTCTAAATTTGCAAACTAAGTCATGCTTTTATTGTCTTTTGCTTTAAACATGTAATATAATGTGGAGGACAGTATTTATTTTTTATCATCCCAGACTCCCAGTACAGCAGAGCCAGTGTTTAGCCACTCCCTGCAGCCCAGAGACTTTGCATGTATCATAATATTGAGCACCCATTGTCTTTAGAGAGCAGATGGTGCTGATGGGGCTCAAAGTGGTCATGGTCTTCTGCGAAAAGTTCGTGTTGTGGAACAAGGGAAGGCATGAATAGGGTTGATGAACTCTACTAGTTAAGGGTTTGCATATATTAGAGGTGTGGTGATTTCCTGAGAGCAGAACAGTTGATGCTTTCTAGGTGAGTGCTAGAGTGCAGGTTAGTTTTTATTTTTGCGTCATTAGAGTAGACTTTTCTGTTTTTATGTGAAATGGTTAAAAATACCTGGATTTCTTTGGGCTCTAAGTGGGTTGGAGAGAGTGAAAGTTGAACACTCCCAGCCTCATCTTAGCCTGACTGCGGTGTTTTCACAATGATTATTGTTGGTGTGATTAAGATCATTAAGTGATTTGCAGAATCACAGATGGTTGAGACTGGCAGAGACTGTGAGAGGTCATCTGGTCCACACTCCTTCCTGCTCAAGCAGGGCGATCTAGAGCCAGTTGCCCAGGACCACGTCCAGATGGCTCTTTCAAGAGGTGTGGTTGTCTGGTAACAAGGCTGACTGAAGTGCTGGTAACAGGACTCGGCATAGACCTCAAGGTAGAGAGACTAGCTAAAATAGTACTAAGGAAAAAAATTATGAAAGAGAAGTACCCAACATTGCTCCACAGGTACAGCATCAAAGCATGGTGAGCAATTCCGTGTGAGAAAGTTTATGTGTTAATTAAAAATTACAGTGGCTTTAAAATTTTTGTTACAATTTTTAATGAGTGGCTTTGAACACCACTCTGAATGTTCTTCTGAGTGGTGTTTAGCTTGACAGTTATTAAAGTAGGAAAACTGTCATGGAGAGTATAGCTTACACAGCTGTTTGCACCCAATTACCACACCAGGAAACATGGTGACTGGAAGGACTTTTTCTTTAAAGATCTTAACTGTCTTATAATGGTCGGCATTTATTCTGTCTAGCCCTAAAGGGTGGGAAATTTCAGACATATTAAAGTTGCTACTGATTTCTTCAAATTGGTATAGACTGGTGCACGAAGTATCTGTAGTCATTTCTGCTGTTGGTGAGCCATTTGCTGGACCCTTTTTGGCTGATAAAAGGGAGATGGCCCAGGCAGTGGTTATTGATTGCTGATGTACACAGTCAGTGGAGGGTGTCTGCCAGAAATTCTGCCCCTTGGGGATATGCGTTTGAAGAAAGCAATGTAAGTTTTGGGAGTCATTTAGACTTAAATGAGTAAGTCTAACCCAGGGGATTCAGTGCTGAAGTTCTTGCATAATTGTTATAAGGACCCTTGAATTTACATACGATAGTTATGATTGCAAACGTAAATAAGCAGAAATGTCATAGGTTAAACTGTTGTTGCTAATATTGATGTAATAGTTGAGGATCTTGTTCCTACCTGATTCCTGCTTGTAATGTTTGTGTTTTACAGCAAGCTAGATCCACTTTATCAAATCCTGCACCATAAGCAGGTGCAGCTAGTCACTTCTAATGAAAATAATACTTCATGAAGTTTGGTATTTTTTGCCCAGAGGTTTGATTATTTACTGCTTTGACTTTTTTATTGTGTTTTGTTTTGGGTTTTTTTCCCTGGGCGTCAGCATGGGATATGTCCCTTAGTAATAATTATTTCATGTACTCATTACATTAAACAGTTATGTATGAATGTTAAAAATACAAACAGCTCTCGCTTCTGAAAGCAGTGAAAGGCTTGGTAATTTGATACAGGCTGCTTGACCTTTATGTCACTGGTTCAGAAACAGTCCATGCTACCAGATGCCAAAGAAATTTACTGTTAGAAATTTGCTCAGCAGTGGGTGAGGTTATCTTACTACGGTTTTTGGTGTGCAGGTGTGTGTGACTCAAAACCCAGCACAGTGGCTATCACTGGGAAGAATGTTTGCAGCTGAACTAACAGCACCTAATTTTTCAATTGGACCGACCTACTTGTGGGTCAGGTAAACTTAAGAAAGCAAGATGAAAAGAGAACTTGGGTTGCATCTGCCTGATAGATTTTGTGACTTTGCCTGGAACTGGATTAAAAAAAAAAAAGTGTCTATATATACAGAGACATACAGTTCACTGTAAGGACACCACAGTAAATCTTGATCCGTTTATGTTATCAGCAGATCCTAATCCTAAATCCTTGAGCAAAACCTAGGTAAAAGGGAAAGAGTGTGTGTGTATGTTATGAGATGAAGCAAGTCTCAACTGTAGCGATTTTTGCAGCAAATGATGTGTTGATAGTTTCCTGTTCTGTTCATTCCTAACACAGGATGGCCCCATGTTAGATTTGCTGGATCTCTGATGTCAAACCTAGGCAAGAGAGCTAGTGATATGACCCCTTGTTTTCCAGGTGCTAGTGTTGGGAGCCTGGCTCTGCCAAGTGAGTGGCAGAGACAGGTCTGTACCAAAGTGCCTGGGGAGCCAGCATGACATGAATAGCCTGTAGTACAGTATGGTCTCCTGCCGGCCTCGGGAGCTGGGCTGCAGCAAGCAGGGCATACATGGACTTGCAGAGAGCCACCTCACAGGGGGAACTGAATGACTGACACTACTATCTGGACAGTCCAAATTGGAGATCTGGCAAGATGAGGTTGCATCAATTTTTCTTCCCTTCCTGCCCTCCACAGCTTTGTATGTGGTGTAAAACACACACAAATGTTATGTTTAAACTTACTTGCTGATAATAGAATTCATCATTATTGATTATGTGTTTAGTGGTCTCTTGTTAACTCTGCCTCATCACCTCTGTTTGGAACGAGGATACACAGAAGGATGTGTAAGGAACATAGCACATTTCAAACTTAGATATCAGTGTTGTCTGTCTTGGGCAACGTTGCTACATTAAATTTCAGTAGTGAAGATGATGCATCATTACTCAATTTATTAGACATGACTATTGCAAGCTTAGGCTGTAAAACTATTTATATAGGTTACCTTACTTATAAAGAACTCCTTCAAAATTCCTAGTTGAAAATCAGGATATTTTCTTTCCAGTTACATGTTAATAATGTCCTTTCTGAAGAAATCCTTATGAATTTATAGCATTTAATATAACTTTTAATGTAAAAAAATCTGCCTTTTATAGCAGAATATTTTAATGTCACAGTTTTTTGTAAAAGATTTTTTAAAAAAATGTCCTCTAGGCTCTTGGACTATTTATTTAAAAATTACATTAAATCTCATCCTGACATGCATGAAATCCATTTCTCTATTTTTATCTTGGAGTTGCAAGTGACAGCTGATAATGCTTATAGTAAAGGTCAGCAATGTAGGGAAGAAAGTAGCGTGCAGGAATTTTTACTTTCAGCAGATGTTTTGATAATACTTTTGGCATGTTTCTTGGCAGTAGTGGAATAATTTATTGCAAAACTATATTTAAAACCTATATTAAATTCTGATTGTTTCTAGTTGTATTCTAAATTAACCATACAACCTATAATACCTCATAGACTGCTGTGCTTCAGTTACTGTCAGTGGGATTTCTTCTTCACAGCTGTAGAGAAATTGATAATAGTAGGAAGAATTATACTTGGAATTTTTTACTTTTATGTTCCTCCTTCATGTCTTGTGTTCATACAGTTAAACTCTGATTGGACTTTTTTTCTGGCCTCACAACAATGTAATTATTCAAATAATTGTGTAATTTTATTTAACATTTTATATATGTCCATTTGTAATCTGAAGTGCATACCCGAGAAATGTTATATTTGATCTTGAGTGTTTCCTGTGTTTAAATACCATGGAGTGAAAAAGCTTGAGAATGCCAACTGAAAATGCTGTTCAGATAGTGTCAAGCAAGTTACTGCATACATGTCTGCTGGCCATGAGTCTGCATTATGTTGTCATGTGGGAAGAGCAGTGCACACTCTTTGAACTGAAAGACTTCCTTGTGTGAGGGAGTTCCTGGAACCCACATGGTGCTGTAAAATGTACAGGTTCTGTGTCGGAATTTGTACTTTCGATTTTATTAAAAAGTGTTCAGTGTTTCTGTTCATGCAGCTGATGTTTGTGCAGTGTCAGCTGTTAGTCTGCTGCTAGTCATATCTCTGTGTTATTGTTCCACTTCAGCTTGCTCATTCTTCAGCAGGACATTAGCTTGGAAATCAGTTGTGAATATTAAACCCATTTGTAGTGTTACACAGAAAGCCAGACTTTACCTGGTAATAGACTAATTGAAATCCTGAAAAGTCAATGCAGTTGAGATTTCTTTTCCCGCTTCTTTTGTCTTACTAATGAAAGCTGCAGCTAGTCAGCGGATGTGGGATTTTCTAAACTCTGCAAAGCATTATGTTCTGAATGTTTTTCAGGTGTTTTATGGTAACTGATTTTGAGTCTCTCTTGAATCTGCAGTTCTGTTTTTTAACCAACAAAAGATAACTCAGATTTGCAGAATAAATTTTTAGCTACTGTAAGCTGACCTTAGAGATTTAATACTCCCCTCCCCACCACGTTGAGTAGTGTAAGAGGATCCAATAACATAAACAAGAGGTAAGGTTCAGCTATGAAATAAAGCAGCATAATGTAGCAAGAGTAATACTGAATCACAGACACTTGGAATGCAGATAAATGGCTGTCCGTAGTAGGGAGTTGAAGCTCTTTCTGTTGATAAGTTGTCATTTGGCAGAATGTTAGACTGCATGAACTTGGTGCACAGTGCTGTGACTTGGGTGTTTTGTACCCTGATAGAGTGTGACCTTGGTTATTATCAGTCCGCTGGCGCTGCTAAAAAGTTCACTGAATGGAAGAAAAAACAGCAAAGAGCTTGCTCAAACCAAAACATAGAGTTTGAATTAATTAAAGTAGAACAACTTCTGTTTCCTGCACTTCACACCACATTAATTTGTCCACATGCTGGGATGTGTTTTAAGGGGATATTGGTAGCATAAATTTAGTAGAAGTTCTGCTTTAACTCTGTTGTTAGCTAACACATACTTCAAGAAGTAAAATTTTCTGTGATCTTTGCATCTTTAAACAGACATAACTTCAGTGTTCCTGTTCAGTTCGCCTGTCCAGAACCTTCCTTGAAAGGGAAAGTTCCTGATTAAGTGTATTGTATTGCCAGCTATTTCAATTGCTTACCTGTCAAAGAGTGAGATTTACCTGCCTTCCCTTGCAGTGGCAAGATGGCCTTTGCAAGCATTTATTTTATAAGGAACACACTAGGTGGTTCAACGAGGTGATTTCTTTGGTATCTGGTGACCTGCTTTGTTCAGGGTTACTGGTGTGCCTTCTGCCAGAGCCAGTATTCTGTGTTGCTGGCAGATGGTTTTGAGTAAAGCTCAGGGAGCAGGAAGGTGGGTCTTGAGCAAGTGCCTTCACAGCATTGCCCAAATAGGAATTCAGGTAAAAGGAGATGTTTATATAGGCCCTTTGCAGCCAACTGTCAGCATGGGCTCCTTCACCGTCCGTTGTTACGTTGAGGGATCTCCCATGTCAACATTTCTTTTTCCCTGAGCTGACACATAATACCTCTGTGGGCGAGTTGCTCCTTGCACAGTTGGTATGTTCTTCATCCTCCTCAGTTGGCAGTTTCTTAAGCGGATATAATCCATTCAGCAGATTTCTTGGAACTTCTCTTAGCTACGCAACTCTTACTCCTTTAAAACTACAGGTTCCTCCTTGACCTCCTGTGCTTGGGCAAGTACCAGGTTATAGCAAAAGCAGGAGTAGTTTGAAAGATCTTGTCTTGGTCTGCTTTATTTTTTTTTTATTTTTTTTTTGCAACGTGCCTGCCTGCCTTAACCAAGACATGCAGGAACTTAATTTCTGCAGTAATACTTGAGTACAATTGTATCTGTCAGGTAATTCTTTGTCTTTAGGTCTTTGACACAATCAGTGCCCCCTAAAGAAGCCCTTTGTTTTTCAAAAGAAAGAAAAAGAAGTGAGATTTCCCTTCAGTTGTTCCTGAGAGCATAACAGTGTGACACACAAAAAATCTGACTGTTTTCCTGTGAGGTCCTACAGGTATTTGGCCTCATACAGTCCACAATTTGGTACTTGAAAAGTAATACCATAACTAGCTCTATGGCAGCTTGTCTTGCCAAATTTCACCCAAACGTGCTGTCATACTGTTCTAAAGGAGGATTGTTTGGGATTCAGTTTTGTGTTGAGAAGAACACCTTTAAAGCAAACAGTGCTTTGCACAGCTATTTGACATTGTAGTGTGAGTTATACTAATTGGCTTGGGCCTAGTTCTCTCACCTTCTTTTCCTGTCAAACAGTTTTGCACACCTGTAGATAAAACAATAAATCAACTCTGATAGTTTTGAGTTGTAAATGTGGTGGTCTGATCCAAGCAGTCATTTGAAACCATGTCTGTGCACGGTATTTCTTGGAATAGCCAACTAAGAATATCATTAACCTCATGTGAACAGTGGGATCGTGTCCTGGAACTTCCTAAATTGGAACTGTAATACTAGTGGTGGTCTGTTTGGCTTAGTTCCAGTATTGATATGGCTGACTTATTTTGATTTCACATGCATTCTTATAACAATAATGTTTTTGTTTTAGGGATTTATCAAAGATGTTCATGAGGACTCGCTCACAGTTGTATTTGAAAACAAGTAAGTTACTTTCTTAAAAAAATAACAACCTAAATTCTTAGTGGTTTTGTCCTTTTGGTGTTGTTTTTTGTGTGTTTGTTTTGACATTAAGAGGAGGTAGATTTCACTGGAAAGGTTTAGTTTTGAAAGTACAGACTTACTATTCTGTTTAGTCTCCATGAACTACTTTCTTGAGCATTGGATCAGAATTCAGCTCATCAGTTAGTCCTTTACACGTTTTTGGTATCTTTAGTAATGCCTTTAGATGTGACAGCCAAATTTAATTAAAATAATTATTGGTGTCCTGATACTCTTACACTAAAGCAGAAAAAGATGGAAAATACCAAAGTAGTTCTGTTAAATAAACGAGTCTCTGTATGTCTCTTCTGAGGAATGCTGACCAGTGTTCTCAACCGGAGAGAAACAGAAGTTTCCTGACAGTGATTGATTTTCCTTTGTAACTGTTAAGAAAATAAATATTATGTACATATCCAGTTTAAAAACCCTATTTTTTTAAGTGGGAAAAAAGTGCAAATCTGGAGAAAGTTACCCATGATGCCCTTTTAATTTAGTACCTAAACACAGCAGTGCTACTAGGGACTCATGGCTAGTCAAAGATAATCTGTGGGATGATGAAGTTCAAATGAATACCTGTTCAGCATTCAGACTGATAACACCTTGGATTACCTGAGAGATTCCAGGGCTAATTTAAGATATTCTGGGAGCTACATCCTATTTCCTGTTTCCCTTCCAGTTGCTAGGTGGAAATCCTAAAACTGTGTCAGCTTTTGATGTGAAAATTGTTGCTAAACTCTGTGAGCACCAACCTGTAGGTTAGTCTGTGAGCCTTTGTTTAATAAAGAATGCTGGCTAATAAGGGAAATACTAGAGAGCATGGAAGTGTCTTTATAAATGATATTTTATAGTCCTGAATATGTAATCCTAGAGTGTTTAGTGTATTCTACATGTATGTGTGTAGATGTATGTGTGTATAAATATATACAAGTGGATAAAAATAAATCCTAGGGGGCAGAAAGAAGTAATCTTCGGGTTTACCCAGCAAAGTCCAGTCTTTTTTACTTTGCAACTTGTGTTTTATAGCCCTTCTTTTATGACAAATAGAAGATGAAGTGGCAACCATAATTTGTACTAACACTTACTGAGGTGGTTATGGAAGTTGTTACTGTCTCCTGTGTTTTCATACCCCCACCACAAAACCCAACAAACAGAAAAAAAAACAAAAAACCTTCATCCTTCAACCTATCCATGGGCTGAGGAGATGTGACATCCTCAATTTTGTATTCAACATCCATATTACTTTCCTTCATGCTTTGAAGGCAAAGAGCTTCCTACCTTATACTTTCAGAAACTGAGTGAGCTAGAGGATGAGCCTGTGGTCCCCAGCAGGGGTCTAATTGTTGGCAAACACATTTCCAGTGTTTAGTATCCATGTGTTATACAGAAAGTCTGGCAGTGGCAGCAGCAGTGCCTCAAAAAGGATGGGCTACAATATGTGTCAAGTGTTTTGCTGACCAAAAATAGGTATTATCTGGAAGCATGAATACAGTTCTAGTCAAATTACTCTGTGATGTAAATCTGGTAAATTTCTACCCTTTTTACAGAGTTAAATTCATAAGGGCTTTAGTAGACCCAAAATTGGCAAGAGTATCCTGTCCTGAATACATCATTCTGTTGTGATAGTCATCAGTACCTACAAAGTAAACACATCGACTCCACTAAAGGCTGTCTGAACTGTCAGGTTGTAGTTTCTGCTGTTATTAACCAGTCTTTATCTACAGCTATTGCAAGGTTCCCAAAGTTGGTGTACTAGCAGAGAATGCTAATGAAGATTTTGTGGTCATAGCGATAATTAATCTCTGGGCAGATACCTTTGAGTCTTATAAGAGACATTTATTTGGAGTTAAGGAGGCAGAGAATGAACACAGAAGTTTCAGGAGCTGCAAACTTACTGCTGTGTAAGACAGAAAATTGGATTTTGAGGTACAGTTTCATATGGGCCCGTTGGCATTTGAAGCAGCCACATTGAAGGGAAGACTTGTTGGTTTTAAGAAGCAAGCACCTCCCTTTTCTGTAATTTAGGCCAGGTATTTGGGATAATTCTTCTGACTATTAAGAGTCAGTTTTGGACTTTTTGCCATCAAAACTGTGACTGCTCATATTTGGGAATTGAGCCTTCTGTGTGTTATTCAGCTATTTTATTAAAAAATACCAAAACATTTTGCAGCTGATAGGGTTAAGTCATTATTGGCCCATCTGCTCCTAGTTGGTGGAGTTCCTTTTGATAGAGACAGAACCAAAATGAGCCTACTGCAACTTCAGGTGGATTTTATTGAAGGTACAAGGTCTCTTTAATCATAGCATCTCATTATGGACAATTTATAACTTTCTGTAAGCTGCCTTTTGCTGGATCCTGTAGCTACGAGGCACAGCTGAAATTCTCAAGAAGACTTACGGCAGCGCATTTGAATTTGCAACATTTTGGGTCCTGTTGTTCAGTTGTGTGTGTTATGCTCATAATGTTTCTAAACAGAAGTTGAGTTTTATATGTCCTGTAATATAGGGAATACATTTTGTCCTCAAGTCTTACAATTTGCCTTTGCATCTGTGAGGGTAATAACTTCACAAAGGTGGGGAGGGGAAGGAAAAATCTGAACCTTAAGTTTAGTGACCATTATAGTTGTAGTAAGGGCAATTGGATTGCAGGTGATGTTTGCCAGCCCCCTTTACCATTTCTCCCAAACAGAATGAGATTTAAATGACATTTTTTAGGCAAAATGCCTTACAACTTCAACAAAAGCAATCCATAATCTTCATATGCTTTTCTTGTTGTTTGTAGAAGTGCCCTCTGCTCTTAATACTGAGACGTGTTGCATTAACGTAGGCTGCTCTGTCTGCGTGTTTTAGAAGTAAGCAAAAAACAAATTGTATGCAGTAATCTTAACTGATAGAAGTTGGTTCTGGATCCTAGCTATACCTGATGTGAACTTGGATTGTAATGGACTTAAATGATGGACATGGAAATGTTTTGACAGATATTGTCAAAGTCCTTCAGATACTCTAACCTAATAAAATTTTGGGGGATGGGTTTTCCCCTGGTTTTATTTCAACCTCTGTAGAGTCTTCAGTTGGGTTTCTGACTAAAAAAAGTCAGGAACAGCCAATAGTATTCTGTGACCTTCAGAGTAGAAAGAAAAGGAATTTCAAGATAACACAGAGGATGCAAACTGCTCCAGTAGTCTTAATAAAATGCACCTAAAAGATACACTTCTACAAGTAAAATGCTTTGTAGAGCCAGCTAAGATAAAATAGTCTTTCTGTACAAGAAGGTAAACATGTAATTTTATATGCCTGGTAGCAATTTGTATTGATAAGCAGATAGAAAAGTATGTTTTGAACTGAACACTTACTGGGAAGCATTAACAAGTTTGTGGGTAGAAATAAAAAGTTCTGTTAACAATCAGAGTCAGATTTTCCTGGAACACCTAAAACATCAATCCTAAGCAGTTCAAATGTTAAGTATGAGGTAAAGAAATGGTGGACTGCAAAAATGAGCTTTTATCTGTATAAAGGCAGAAATGTAAGTACCTCATCTAATAATCTTTTCATTGGGGTTTTATGAAAGCCATTTAGTGAACACAATCAAGTTACATTTTTCAGTTAATTTAAAAATTGTTTTGTCATTAAATATGTTCCCAGATAACTTATTTTTTGTCTTGCCAGGATTGTTTTGTTCTTTTGCTTGTAAGGTTTGCTTTCTAGCAATGAAGAAACAGACTTGATTATATGAAAAGAGTGAATTTTAACTAAACTCAAGAGTTCTAAAAATGAAACCAAGACAACAACAGGAAAATTCTAGAAATAAAATGTAATGTCTCTTCAACTTTCAGCTGGCAACCAGAGCGCCAGGTACCCTTTAATGAAGTCAGATTACCACCACCCCCTGATATCAAGAAAGAAATTGGTGAAGGAGATGAAGTGGAGGTGAGTATCCTGATGAATGGACTGTCAGTTAGGTGTGTGTATATATCCTGGTACATAACTGATTGTCCATTCAAGGCGGCGGTGATGATTATAGTTACACTACCAAAGTGAGGATTTAAAATGGTGCATGTCTTTAGGAATAGATTTGTTTGCTTTCAGTGAAACTGAAATTTTAGTTTTTTCGTAGAAGTACCAATGGAACTTTCTCTAAAACTTAAAATAGCTGAAAATGTTTCAGAATTAGAAACAAAACTAGGTAATTTTCTTTTTTGATCTGGAATGTAACTGTTGAAAAAGTTTTCGTATGGAGATGTAATAAAGATCTTACAATAACAAGAGTTTTAACATAAATAAAATATCTGGTACAGTCTGGTAGGAAATTGTGTGAATTACATTGTTTTACAGAGAAACAGTGTCAATTAGAAGTGATGTATTAAGCCAGGAAGTTAAAAGGTTCTGTTCCCAGCTCATTCTAGTATATTTAGTAATTTATCTTCTGGTTTGTTTCAGTAGTCTTAGGTATATGAAGTAAGGCAAAGACAAAACAAAAATCTTAATTGTGGAGTTACTTCTATGTGTGAACTTCCAGCGTGAAGGCAATGTTTGAATTTAGGGAGGAATTGCCCTTGAATAATCATTAAGCCAAGGTTTTATCTTCATTTAGCAATTTCTATTGAGTTGTCAGGTGTGCAAAGGAAATCTGTTCACAGTCCTTCTAGTGCAAAATAATAAAAATTTGTGCAAGAAGCATGTTCCTCAATTTATACAAAAATTACTTTTCTGTAGAATACTGTTAAATTTTAATGAAAATTAGGGAAGTTGGGATGTCCTTTCTTCATTATACATCTGTATGTGCTTTCAGTGTTTCTTACTGTTTTCACTTTCAGGTTTATTCTAGAGCAAATGACCAAGAACCCTGTGGCTGGTGGCTGGCAAAAGTTCGAATGATGAAAGGGGAGGTAAATTATTTAACAACCTACTTATTTATGTTGTTACATGAAATACAGTAAATATGAAAGGTCTTTGTGATGAGAGAAACTATGAATAAAGTACTACAAACACAAAACATGACAAAACAGAATGGTAAGTTGAGATCACTTTGGAATGACACATGCTGTGTTACACAGCTGAGGGTTGTGTTTATAGCTGGGCAATCACTGCCATTATTAGTCATTTAATTGCTTGGAGAGCTGTATGCACACGTAAGAACAGGACTTCTGACAGACCTACTTTCTGAATTAAACTTGGGTGCTAAAAATTACGTAAAGCAGTATGCTTAATCTGTGGTTGAAGTCCGTTTAAATGCCTTAAAACAAGCATGCTGTAGCTACCCATGCATGTTGCAATGGGGTTTTTTTTTGTGTATGTCTTTCTAACTGAGTGTAGGAGAAAGACACTGGTTGGTTTGCTTTTGCATATGTCAAGTTTGTATTTTGACTGTTAAAAGAATTGCAGCTGCAAAGTAACATGTAGATTCAGACACTGAAGTTTTTAGAGCTATGGCAGTCTACATTAAAACTTCATTTTGTGAAATGACAGCAAAAGAATTCAGCTTTGTAGAAGAAAGGGTCCTGTGTATTAGATTGTTAAAACCAAAAGAAACAGGGTTGAGAAAAAACTCCCAATTTCTGATATTGTTTAAAAACTCAACAAATAGTAACTCCAGTTGAGCTCTGTAAGGGCAAGGTGGTGGTAAATGTTATCGAATGAAGATTTTGTCTGTTGATCCTTGTGGATGAAAAGCTTGTTAATAAAATGAGAGAGAAGGAGACAAACTGATTTAAATGATAGTTTGTCATTTGAGGCTAATCTGCTTCTCTTACATGTCAAAGAAATTGGCAAGTTTACTGTCAGCTTGCTATGCTGCTTGTTTTTTTAAAACGTAGTAAAAAATTAATTCTGAATTTAAACTCAGTCTTGTCCAGTTCCTAATTTTCTAGTATTTTTGTCAGGGGAAAAAAATTATGATTTTTCATCCTCAGATGGCTGGTGTCTTTATGCAGCATTGTCAAAGTAGTTATTTATTGGAGTTGTCTTCCCCCAAAAAAACCTTGCTTCTTTGTACAGTCTTTAACATGGCTGCACATTCGTATTTTTTCATCAAAGTAAATTTGAAATTCACAAACAAGCCATGTATCTAGTGATAGCTTTGTGATTGTTCTGATAACCAGAATTATCTTAAACTATAGGAGTTAATTTTTTTTAAGCATATAGAGGTAGTTCTTTTAAATTTGGTTGCCTGTTTAGTATTTATTTTTCATTATTATTATTTAGCTTGTTTCAAAGCAGCTTTATATTATTAGGTCTTAAAACTTGAAATTGGAAAATAGTGTGTGGAGCAATATGTCATAACCTTAGTGATTTACTTTTTCATGATACTTGAGTGAGTTGTTTATGTTGACGAAAATAGAGACTAGTTTTGAGGGAGGAAGAGGAGAAAGTACTGCTTTGCTCCCAAATTGCATGCAGGTGGAGAGGAGGATAGGAGAAGGCTCCGTCCCTAACACAAAGCCAGGCTTTGCAGATACAGTGCACACGAGCTTCCTTATACTTGAACATGTTGGGGAAAGCATAGGAGAGGATTATTGGTAGCTGTTAAATCTTCCTATATCTCTGGCCTTCCTAGATTTGGGATTGTGTGTATCAAAAAGATGGCATTTTTATTTTCCTTTTGATCTTCCATGATTCCCAGGTAGTTTGCCCATTGAATCAGTGGATCTGCCTTTTTTGTTTGTTAGGCTGTTGCAGAGCAGATATTTCTGTGCAGAGTGAGTTATGTTTCCTTCTCTATTAGGTATTTTTTGTAATTAGAGCTCCTGTAAAGATTTTGAATTTTGGAAATTAAAGTGTGCTAAAACTTGAAGAGGGATGGGCATGAGAAAAACCAAAGATGCTTTTGTGGGGGACCGAAATTATGCTGATGATGTGCCCTGATTTCACTGAGGTGTCAGATGGGTACTGAAATCAGTCCAAGTTCATTTTAGTAGAATTGTAGCACTATATCAACTCAGATACATGTTTTAGTTTATATGTTCATAGTTCGTACTTTCTTGGTGATACTGGTAATGTTACTGTGTCTTTGTTGTGCCTTACTGACGTTACCATTTAAAACAAAGCAATTTCTTCCACAGTTTTATGTCATTGAGTATGCTGCTTGTGATGCCACTTACAATGAAATTGTCACTTATGAACGACTCCGACCTGTGAATCAAAATAAAACTGTCAAAAAGAACACCTTTTTCAAGTGCACCGTGGATGTTCCTGAAGATCTGAGAGATGCGTGAGTAGCTCTGCATGCTTTAAGGCATTTACTGTATTGGGGGGTGGGGGAGAAGAAAACCCTATTTGGGTTATATTTTAGAGGCCAGTTTATAGGTCCACAAAGAACCTTAAGGGTGGCTATGGCTGCAGTAGCTGCTTCAGAAACTACTGACTGGGATCTCTGCTGAGCTTTTGCAGTGGGCACAGAAAGCAGGTCCCCAGATGGGAGCTTCAGGAGAAATAAGCTTTGGAGCCATGTTAGGTAGAATGGGGATTTTCCAGTTTCTGAACACTTTGCTAAAACTATTGAAATGATCTTGGGTTTCTGATCATGGTACTACAGGTTCTGCTTTGATGCAGCTTGTTGAAATAATAATAATTTTGTCTCCTTAGATGTGCTAATGAAAATGCACATAAAGATTTCAAGAAAGCTGTGGGAGCATGTCGAATTTTTTACCATGCTGAAACTGCTCAACTAATAATACTGGTAAGTATTTATATGTAAACGTTGCATGAATTTTCAGTATATTATTTATGGAAAGTATATAGCCAGCTGCATATTTGTATGGAAAATGGTTTAACTTGTCAAGCTATGTAAATTGAGAGATGTGATGTTACTAGATGTGTTTTAATTTAATCTTTGGGTGTAGGCCTTTTTAAGGGGCTACAAGTACTGCACTGCATACAGCCTAAATTTAGGAGCAGCTTTCAGTCTTGTTGTTATGATTTTTGTCACCCACAACTGAGTGCCATTTCACTGATGTGTGCAGATGGGTCAAAGCTAACTAGCTTACTGTGCTCTGGAGCAGTAGATTTCCTCTTTACTTTATTACATTGTGCATTTTGACCTACAGCTGGGTTTCCACATGAAGAACTTCACCTCTTCAGGATGACCATTAAGGAATTGTTCACTTAGATGCTTCGGTCACAGTTTTCTCTTACTACATAGACTTTTCCCAGCATTAGTTTCTCTCCACAGTTCTTATGTTGTATTACCCACTTGAACCTCACTGTTCAGAATTGTTTTCCCTGCTTATTTCCTTAGCTCTGCCATTCAGACAGTGAGTGACAAGTATTACATGGTAGAATGATACTTATTTATCTGGGGAGCATCAGGGGGAAATAGTTCCTGTGTTCATCCAGCAGCAAAATCTTTACTGTAAAATATGCAGTGAGTGAGAACAGAAAATGGTTGGTTTGCAGAGTGGTGCTGAATTTGTCATTCTTTGTTTTGAGGAAGAATAATGTCCATGTAATTACTGGAAATTTAGATCATGTTTATGATTTAGTTTATATAGGTCCTGATTTATCCTTTAAATTTGGATTTGCTTAGAAGATGAAATACATGTTCCTTCTCTTTCTGTAGTCTGCCAGTGAAGCAACAGTGAAGAGAGTGAATATACTGAGTGACATGCACTTGCGCAGCATTCGTACCAAACTTATGCTTATGTCAAGAAATGAAGAAGCTACAAAACACTTAGAAGTAAGCCATAGCTTGGAATTCTTGTTGCTTGAAACTGAGTACATAACTGTGCATTACATTGAGTGCATGTGGATGAGTCTTGTTTCCCTTTCAGTGCACAAAGCAGCTTGCTGCAGCATTTCATGAGGAATTTGTAGTCAGAGAAGATTTAATGGGACTTGCTATAGGAACACATGGCAGTAACATACAACAAGCCAGAAAGGTTCCAGGAGTTACTGCCATTGAACTTGAGGAGGATACTGGTACTTTCAGAATCTATGGAGAGGTAAGAGGGGAACTTGGTATGAATCTGATGGGCATTTCACTCTTGTTTCTGCTTTTAGAGTGGTGAGAGCTGTACTCAGAACTGAGAACTGGAAATAGCTGAATGTGGAATGCACGTTCACACTGTGCTATGTGTATTGAATTACAACACTTCATTGCAGTGTTGATCTCCATAAGATGTGTTCTGTCCTGATGCACAAATTCTGTGATTTTGCTGTACCTCTCGCTCGACCTGAGAGAAGTATTGTTTGCTGCTATTTTACTTGATCAGATTTTTTTTTTCCCTACAGGCTACATATGCTGTTCTTGTTGGTTCTTCTCCTCCTGCTTTCTAGTTCAAGTGACCTTGCCAAATGAGTTAAAATGTGTATCTGCTGCCTTTAACTCTCTTTTTTTGGCAATTTAATGCTGGCTGTGGCAAAATGCTGGTTTGCTCCAAGTTAACTCCCTTTATGTGACTCTCTAACTGATGTGCTTTAAGTCTCTCAAGTGCCTTGAAACATAGCTGGTCTTTGGACCAGAACAATTATCCATTCAGGAGGGAGAAGAGGGGTGACAAAGGTGCCACTATCTCCAGGGTCCTGTCAGATAATTCCTTCAGGGTTTTTGTCCCTTGTCAGCACTCTACAGGTGCAGTAACACCCAAGTCTCTGTTGCTACCACTTTTAGAAATCCTTGGTTGTCTACTGTTTCAGGAAGCTGTGGTCTTGAATTATGCTGCATCAAGTCAGGAGTAGAACCTGGTTGTGATCCAGGAGTCAGATGATGATACTGCTGAGGGTAGAACAAACTTCTGTATTCTTCAGTATCCCTGAAGTTTTGTGTTCTTTTTTGGAAACCTTAAATGCTTCCAGGTTATCAAGATGGCAACAGATCCTTCTTTGACCTAGTACTACCGTTAAATCACATAGCTCTGTTCATTAAGAACTCAGCAAGCTTAAGTGCAACAGGATGTGCAGTATATTGCAGTTTCCATCTCTTTACATGAATGATGTCATGCTGAAACTTGTGGAAAGGTTATGACTGTCACCAGCCTCTTACAGTAGTGCACAGCAATGGTTATAAATACCAGATGCCTCCTAAATAAAAATGCCTTTATGCATATCTAGGCTTCTCCTTCCTAGAAGTGATAGCTGCTTCTAAAAAAGCCAGGCAACCAAAGTATTCCGTGTGGCAAGGGCTTTGGCACCTGGGTATGCTTGTCTACTCTTTTTGCTGCTTTTCAGCTGAAGTTGTCAAGCAGCCAGGCCCTAGTGGCTGAATGCACAGGCAGACAATTTTAGGCTGAGATGTGTGGGAGTAGTGATCCAGCGTTGTTGACATTGTAGTCAGGGACTGGGAGTCTCCCATTGCTGAGCCTTTGCATACAGATAAAAGCTCAGTGTTGCTTGGCCAGAATCTTTGAGGCAAGGGAGAGGTAGATAATGTTAAAGAATATTGGAAAGCTGTATGATCAGGAGGAAGTTAAGCTGTATGGGATGCTGTTCATGCTTTTTCCCTGTCTGGTAAAGATCAGTTTGGTTCTTTGGGTCCTGCCCCTTCTGCCTGAACTGTATTTGTGATGCCTGTTATGGAGACCTCGGTACTGTGAAGTTCAGAGCTTGGACAGTGAGTCAGTGAGTCCTTACTTTTGCAGTCTTCTGCTTCCCCAGAGAGGTGGAGCCTTATCAGAAACAGAAGAACTCCTCTTTAGACCTTCATTACTGGCAAAACTAAATTGCATTCCATTCTTGTGCTATTTTTAACAGTTGAGCTTCTTCCCTCTTACATAGTTTAAGATACTTAACCATGTGGTAACAGCTCCATGTGATAACAGAAGGTTAGCAAGAACCTATCTATATCAGTTTTTTCAGGAGTCTGTTACTACTTGTTTTCCTGTTGGAGAAAAGAAAACTCATTTTCCCTTTGGAACTCTCATTAGCTCAGTTCCATTTGAACTAGGAGACTAATAAGCTTTTTATTCTCTTGAAAAAAGACTTGTATCACAATGGAAAAAGCCTGTCATGACTTAGGAGGGCTTTGTCTTTATCTGCATGAGGATAAGGCTTTTCAGATTATTCCCAGAGGTAGTTTTAGTTTTTTTCATTAGGGAAGGTCTAAAAGAGCTGCCAAGACTTTTGAGAATTTTCATAACCTTGTCTCAGGAACTAGTGTGAGGCTCCTGGGACAGATCCACTGTTTCTAATAGGAGTGCTCTCTGCTAGCCTGTAGCCACTAGATCCGTGTTAGTGACTGTGTTACAAGACATTTTCCCTAAAATCTGCAGCCATGCAGTCCTTGTTTCACACTGGTTTAGAATTCTGCTGTGGAAAGTATGGTAGGTATAAGGCTGAGTTTAGAGAAATACTCTGGATGTAGTCTTTCTATGAAAATACTCTTCAAGTAACATGGATGTGGAGTAGCCAGAGCATGAATGGATGTATAGACTGTAATTCAAAGTTAGAAAGTTACTTAGTAACTGGAATTCTTTGAGGTCTCTAATGCATGTGCACACTAATTCGTAGAGAGGGAGAAACTATTTTTCCTTTTCAGCATTACTGACTGCGAGGAGCTGAGGCTACATTGTCCCAATCAGCTTTGTAAGCTGTCTCATCTTGGGGTGTGAGTGAGTCACATGGGTTGTACTTGCACAGAAATTCTTAGCACTTGTGGCAAAATGTAGATATGCATATGGGTGCACTGGAGAGCTGCAGTTAATGGCAGTTGTTGATTTGATTATCCTGAGTCTGCTTCTGTGAAAGCAGTCACTGTCCCTTCATGTTTATTTGGGGAAAAGATTGATAAACATAACTCCGAGCAGGACATTGTGAACTCTTTTGTTGATTGTGTCCTATTTGTGGAGTTCATTGAAGGTGAAAAATCACTACTGTGTGTTGAAGTTTGTATCATTTTAGCAGTTGCTTTGAGTATGCAGCATAGCCAATGACTTCCTGTTCATCTGTTTTCCATGCTTTATTGCTTGTTTCATTATCTTGAAATCCAATTTACCCATGTTTCTCTTGGAATCATTGTGACCTCTGCCAAAAGTAGAGGTTTTAATTTTTTTTCTTCTGGGTTTTCTGTAATTTGTTTGAAAGATGAAAGAGCTGCTAGTTCTCTTGCCTGATGTGTTGCCTAAAAAATGACACATGAAAGGGCTGAGGCATTAAGTGTAAAATGGCAGCTACTCAAAAGCTGGTATTACTGACTGGATGCCGATTTATTCCTCAATTCTACACTTTTGCTGATTTGAAGCTTTCTTTCTTGTTTCAGCACCTGTATAGCCTCAATTAACTGTCAATTAATTTCTGTCATTTAATAATAAGGCTAAGAGAGGACATGTATAGGAGGAGTTCTCCCCACTAACCAATGACATTGTCCTATATTGGAAAATGTTGTAGATGAACTGTGGCCAGAAACCAGCATTGTGGAAGGACAGTGCCTTGGTGGTAGTATTACTTGCAATGTAGAGTTGATACAGGATGAGGACAGACTCCTTCGTGCCCTGCACCATTTTAGCCATCATGGTGAGATTCAGGTTGCACTACTCAAATTCATCTGCAGTTACGGGAGAGTTTGTCTGAAGGTGCTTGTTATTCAGACTCAGTTTCCTGTCAGGCATAAGAAAGGAGAGAAACGGTAGAATTTTTGTAGAGAAAACAGAAAACTTCCTACCTGTAGTCAGTTTTGAACAGGCTCTGTGTGTGCTATGTCTGTACACCCCGGTGCCTTCCTGCACTGCTGCTGCTCCTTTGACTCTCTGGTTTCCCAGATCACTGCCAAATTCTCCTGTTGAGCACTGTGCTCTGAACATAACCTCAGAGCCTTTCTACGGAGACACCCTTTCCTGGAGATAAAAGTGGGTTGTGTGCTGGGCAAGGCTTGTGAGTGTGTGCACGCCCAGAGGAGTAGCTACCGCTGTTGTTTTCGTAGCATTTATTCACTGAGCGTTAATGTTTATTTGCAAACAGTACTTGCTGTTAAGATTTGCATGCAAACTGCATCTATCTGTTTCAAGATGTTCTCTGACTGATTTTGTTGTTTTCTTTCTGTTCTCTTGAATACTGAGTAGGAGAACAGAAATATCATAGAGGAGAGAACTTCTAACTGCTGTTTATTTAGGCTGTTCTGAAGAATCAGTACACTGTTCTTATGGAGAAGGCTGTAAAGCCAGTCACTGCTTACAATGAGACTGTGAAGTTCTGTAGAGAGATTGCCCTTCAACCTGGGAAATGTCTTTAATTTTATCAGGTGACATAATCTTTAAATACTGTCGAGACAAATGAGTCTAAAACTCATTTTCTCCTTCCCCGTTTTTCCACATGTGGTTCTCTGTGAAATGTCATAGGGTATTGCACATTAAAAATGATGTTAAAAATTGCAAAACCAGATTTCTGTTGCTGATTATATCTAATGGTAGTGCAGTTTTTGTGGAGAAAAACTGGATGCTTCCAAAGCAGTATAGAGTAAAATGCAGAGGTTAAACTGTAAATTTATGGCTTATATATATATCTATCTATCTATCTAATCTTAGCCATGCAACTGCTCATTCACTGCAACGTCAGATGAAATGAGATGAATGATCCAAAGTTCCTTTTAACATAGTACTCTTGTAAGCTGAAGTTCCTATGAATGCTGGTAGGACATCTTACAAAATTATTTACTGTCAGTACAGAATCTCTGCTGTAATTATTAAATTGATTTATTATTTTTTTAATAAATGGATTCTAGATTTGAAAATTGTGTCTTGATGTCCTGGTTTGAGCCAGGGTAAAGCCATTTGACTTTGGAGGAAAAGAATATAATTAGCTGGTGTTCCCCAACTTATGTCTACTAGAAACTGCTTCAAGATGTATCTGTAAGATATTTTGTGTCTGAGGTTTAGTCATTGTAAGTTGCAGATAGTATTTTTAAATGTTTTAAAATAGCATGGAAAACTTTGGTTTATGAATTACTGATGCTTTGTGTTGCTACTGAATTTTGTTTCTGGGCATTTTACTCAATTATTTCTTTAACATTTAGTTCAAAGCTAGAGCAATCTTATCTCAGTTCCTCTCTTTCTGAAAATAAGTTTGATGTTTGGAAGACTTGCAGCTGGTGCAACAAGGTTTTATGTTTAACATACTGCATTCACAAATAATCTCAATTTTCTAAATTCATTTCTAGACTGCTGATGCAGTAAAAAAGGCTAGAAGTTACCTGGAATTTGTGGAGGATTTTATTCAAGTTCCCAGAAATCTTGTTGGTATGTAATACTGCTAAAACTTGAAAACTTGGGGAAAGGGAGCCTGATTAGCATGACTGCAAAGATTTAGGTACCAGTACCATATTTGATTTCTCCATTTAAGTGGAAAGTGAATAATCTTTTCAAACTGTGTGTATTAGGGAATTAGGAAGAAATTCCAGTTATTGTTGTTGAGTGATACTTTCTCAGGATTTTAATACTTAAAATTATTTGATTACAGACTTGAACTATCTAATTGTAATATTTGAAGTTCAGGTTCTAGTAAAAAAATTAATTGCTACATTGGCTACTTAAAAGTGCTGAAACTAAATTCCAGACATTGATATGGAAGTACTACAGTTGTGTTGCAAGAGTTATGCAAGACACTGGTCATGCACCTGCTCCCTTCAGGGTTCAGACTTACTAGGGGTGGTGGTTGCTGGTGTTGAGCTGCTGTATAAATCACAGTGCTTGGTGGTCTCATCCTCAGGCTGCAAATGGACTTTTTTCCATGTTTCAATTTTGTGAAGGTGTAGCTTCCTAAACCTTGTAAATGCATATTATGGTAGCTTCTGTATCACAGGCTACATAAAGCTGGGGTTAATCTCTGTTCCCCTTAGAGAGAAAAATCTTTCCCTAGTCCAGTCTTCACAGGGTCCTTCTTCCATTTCCCTGTTCTGCTCCTCTTAGCCTGTTTGTGCTCTCCCGAGTTCGGCAGCTTCCTCATCTGCATGCCCAGCTCACAGGCAGTGCAAGTATGAAGGGCTGCAGCTGGTGTACCTGATTCAACAGCAGTTTGGATTATCCAAAGCAGAAATTAAAAGCTATGCTTTAAACTCCTGAGGTTTTGGGCTTAGAGTTCACATATTATAGACTATATAATTTAAAGAGTTAATGTGCAAACTCCTAAAAATTAGACTTTCAAGGTTTTGTAACTTGAGCAAAGTGTAGTGTTTGGTGTCTTGTTTGGTTTTTTTTTAGTAGGACCTCTGCAAATTATGTATCTAATGCAACTTGATGATTCTCTCATCTACCAGATGTTAAAGCTTGTTTTAAAATTCAGCAAATAATTTGCTAGATGTACATGAACACGTTTTTTTCTGTAACCTTATTCAGCAACCTTGTTGAACCAAAGAACTTTGCTAAATCTAATGTTTTATAAATGGAGGTTTCTTGGGGGTTTTGGGTAGCATTCAGTAATGTGAATATACCCATCTTTAACTGAAAATGCTAATTGTAAACAATTACAATACCAATTTATGACAAAGGCAGATACCTTGCCCAGATCACCTATGGTCACATATTTAGATACACTTTAAAAAGACACTCAAGTTAAAAGAAGTGTAGTGACCATGAAGTGTCTTGCCATGCCCAGTGCATTTCTTTTGGTACAGGAGAGCAGATGCCATCTACTGAACTGCCAGTTTAGGCTACTGAAGCTCCTTGGGACTGAGGATTTTCCCCAAATACTGGCTAATGATTATCCACAGAAAAATGCCTACGACTATAATGACTGTGGTTTATTTTAGTAGTAGTAACAGGATCACTATGCATAATGAAATTCTAGGTATACAGAACTATTGTCTGTATCATGCTTTTTAAAGATAAAAACTTAACAAAACAACCCCTGAAAGGGTTGTAGATGAGGAAACAATTTTTAACGCTTTTTGCACTCTGTGTCATGTTGATACCTGCTGTAAAGGAAGTTTCTTAGGGAGTACTCTGCCACATACTTTTGTCTCTTACACCCTTTTTTTCAGAGGTTCTACCTTCCTTTACTCATAATTTAAACATAAATGTATTTAATTGCCAGATATCTGTCACTGGGATAAAGAATTGTTTCTGCATAACTTTAGTTGAAGGAGGAGCTGAAATCATTAAGCAAGGGAGCAAACTAGTCACTTACTTTGAGATGTAAACATAAAAGTTCTGAAGAACTGCTTGGTTTAGATCCACACGTGATCTCAAAATAAATTTTTCAAGGTAGTATGGGAAGTATAGGTAGTACTCATATTTGTTGTAAAGGCTAAATTAATTTTCAGAAAACAATTATAGGACAATTTCTTTTTTTTATAAGAGGATCCCAACTCTTGTGCAGTTTTACTCTTAGTCTGGTCCTATTTGAAACCTG
This sequence comes from Hemiprocne comata, assembly GCA_020745705.1. Taxonomy (NCBI): domain Eukaryota; kingdom Metazoa; phylum Chordata; class Aves; order Apodiformes; family Apodidae; genus Hemiprocne; species Hemiprocne comata. Next base: position 19,219,373 of record CM036594.1, on the reverse strand, counting down.
TATGTAGTGATGATCTTCATCAATACTTGTCATTCTGTGCATATATATGTAGTTTGACTTGGGAAGTTTTCACCTTTCTTCTCACACAGTGTGAGGTTTTCTTAGGGGCTTTTTTGCTACCTCTGAAGTAGGAGAAAACTTTGGAACAAAGTGAATGGTAAAGGAGAGTCAGGTGGTTGTTACAATTATGCTATACGTAACTTGAAGTATGAAGAAATCCTTTAAAATATTTTGCACATGGGTGCAAAATTAACCATTCTTGCCCTCTGAAGGAAAAGTTATTGGAAAAAATGGAAAAGTGATTCAGGAGATTGTAGACAAGTCTGGAGTCGTCAGGGTGAGAATTGAAGGAGATAATGAAAATAAACTCCCCCGTGAAGATGTAAGTACTTTGTTCTTTCTTCCTATGATTAGGTTCTTATTTTCAAAGCCAGTGATGTAGAGTCTTTTAAATAGTATGTAGGAAAATACATGCAGAATTTCAGGGTCATGACTCAAATGAGTTCAAGTGCTACCTTACAGCATTAGAAGGGCATCACTGCTTCATCTCTGCACCATTCTCCAGTTTATAAATACAGCCTTCATGGCCCATACACCCTTTTTTTTCATGGCCGACCTGTAATGGTGGTGATGTTTATGTCACAAAAACAGGGTGTCTGTGATATGGGTCATTTTCTAGGATAGGTTCTTATCAATATTTAACAGTGCCAGTTTTATAGCTTTTCTGGCGTTACAGAGATTTTAATTGTTAAGGTTTTTTCAGACTGGCATCTTGCAGTAGATTTTATATGAAACAATTCAAGAAAGTTTTTTGCTGCTGAAGCGAGACCTTTTTTTAACGTTTCTCCCATATGTACTTTAATTTGGGATAGTGTTAATAGTGTTAGCATGTTTTAATATATGAGAACATAAGATGCTATATTCTAAAGGTGCTTCATCTTCTAAAGTTGGTTTAATGCTTCTGCACACCTATGGTGATAAAAACACACAGCAGTTGTGTTGAGGGTGAGGGGGGGGTAATAACACTGTATGCCAAGTTACTTCAGCCTCCAGAATAGGTTGCTGAGAAAGCTTAAGTCCCTAACATATAAAGCCCCTACTTTTGCCCCAGTTTCAGGTAGTGCATCTATGCAGTCCAGGATCCAGTTACTATCTTTGCTTGTTTCACTCACTTTTGTAATTAAAGATTTTTTTATAATTTAAACAGAAAGCATTGTTTTGTTGATAATGGTCTTCCTGAAAATAAGATTTGACATTTTGTTTCTGTAGGGAATGGTGCCGTTTGTATTTGTTGGTACTAAAGAAAGCATTGGAAATGTCCAAGTTCTTTTAGAATACCACATCGCCTATCTAAAGGTAAGTGTGTTTCAGAAGAAAGAACCTGTAGAGGAACGTTGTTTGAAGTAACAGAATTCTTGAGCAACAACTTTGGTGAGATTTTCAGTTGATAAACTGTTCCTCTGAATATTGGGTTTTACAGTTTGGTGCCTTCAACCTACCCCTTGCCCAGAGGTGTTATGTAGGCCTTTAAATACTTAATTGTGGTCAGTAAGTACTGTTGGTGTTGAAAGGATTGGACAGTAAACACTGGTGTAAGGGGCAGTTAGTGTTCTGTTGTTCTGAGGTTGAAGCTCTGCTGGGATAGGATGGAATTTCTAGTAGTAACACTGTGTTACTATGTTACATTAGAACAGTTATCCATTTAGATTAGTTGGATTTGCATGGAGTTGTGGTGTTGACATAACAGAAAAAATGAATTCATTTGAATCATGTAACTGTGTCAGTTTGCCTTTTTTTTTTAATTTGACTAGAAAACTTGTGGTGAAGTGTAGTTAAACTAGGTAATAATAGTCTTAAATCACCATGCTTAAAGACTGTTTCTAAGAGAGAGGTTTTAGATTTCTTCCCCAGAGATGGCAGAACTCTTAGTTGAATTTCATTATTTGCAGTTCCCTTCAAGGTGGTGTTAACTATCCTGCAGCAATGGTAGTTTTCACGGTGACTGGACAGATGATGGCATTTTGTGAGGGGGGAAAACATTTCCTTAAAATTCAATTTTTTGTTTCCTTTGTAGGAGGTAGAACAGCTAAGGCTGGAAAGGCTCCAGATTGATGAACAGTTGCGTCAGATTGGTATGGGTTTCAGACCTTCTTCTGCTAGAGTTCCTGAGAAAGAGAAGGGTTACACCACTGACGAGAGCACCCTCTCCTCAGTGCAAGGCTCCAGATCCTACAGCGGCAGAGGGAGAGGCCGCAGGGGCCCCAATTACACATCTGGTTACGGTCAGTTTGCTTGAGCATTTATTGAGCACATACTGAGTATGCTTTTGAGTCCATAATTGTCTCTAGTTTTCTTTGTGTTCAGTGCAGTTGAGTAAAGGCAGGGTTGAAAACTTAGAATTGCTGTTTTATTTTTTTACATAGCTCAAAACACCTAATTAGATTGACGTTCTTGTTGGAGTTTTAAATTGAGAAAAGGAACAAACTGAACTCAGTAAGATCTTGTCCTTCAGCAGTACTAGTTACATCGAACAGTGCTGGGGAAGAGCTACAGATAGATACTCTTCAGGAGACACAAGTAAAAGAGTAAATTAAAGATCTGGGATTAGAGAAAAATTGCTTGTCTGATCATGGCTGTCTTACAAATGTAATTTTGAAAAGTAAAATAATTTAAAATTGAGACAGCACAAAATTCTGTTTTGTTAATTTGGGCAGGAACTAAAACTAACTGCATTTGTTGAAGATGTAGTGAGAGATTCTGAGGTCTTTTTAAATTAATAAGGAACTGCTGTTCAGGTCCCTAGAGCAGTGCACATCCCCTTTTCATTCAGCAGCAGCCCCTGAAATGGAGACAAACTGCATTTGAATATGGGCGTATTTCACAGAGAAAGGTACCCCTCTAAACAGAAAGAAAAAGTATCTATTCAATACAGTAAGTTATTCTTTAACATCTACATCTTACTGTTAAAAAATCAGACAAGTTCTTCTTGATTTTACAGTCTTTCACTGACTGTAGGTTCCAGGATCATGAGGATCATGCCATGTTGGTCAGGTTGATTCTGATCATAATGCTAATGTTTGTAACTTCCTTTTTTACTGTTCCCTAATGAACTGTTTGACTAAGCTGTAATGAAAGTTGTTCAGTTTGTTTATCGCAGACTTCGAAGCTTCCCCTTCTCCCAAAATGGCAAGAATTGCATGTTAGAACCATATGGATCTAAATTTCTTTATTCCAGAATGATTAGTGTAAAATAGTAGGTGTTGAATTTTTAAGTAGTAAAAAGCTGTGTGGGTTTGGTAGCTCAGAGACAGTGGGACACTATGGCCAGTATTTAGTATAAGCAGTTAAATTGTTCAAGCAGCATTACAACAGCCAGAAGAGGTTGCTTAGCAACAGCCATCAGCTATAAAGTTGTCCTTGGGAATTTCAGAGAAGTTGCCTAGAAACTGCACCAAATGCCTGCAGTGTATACACAAAGAGAGGAAATACTCTTTAATCCTTGATTTATCTGTATACATAAATTACAGGTTTTGTAATCTTTGAGCCCTTATTTTGCATGTCATTGCAAACAAACTTAGCTTGAGAATCTCAGAAGCTTGAGTAATTTATGCTTTATATTTTATAAGTACATATATATGTTTATATTTTATAAATGAATACATTAAGTATATTTGTATAACTTTATAAATATAAATAAACTTAATTCCTGTATTTTTACATTTATGTGTAAAACGTGTATAAATAACCAGCTATGCTGGTTGGAAGACTTCTGTGAGAATCTGAAACCAGAATATAATCATAATTTCATACTCATTTCCAGTTTTCTTTTTCTTCTTGTGCAAGGTACAAACTCTGAGCTCTCTAATCCCTCTGAAACAGAATCTGAGAGAAAAGATGAACTTAGTGACTGGTCCTTGGCAGGAGAAGATGACAGAGAAAGCAGACAGCAGCGTGATAATCGGCGACGTCCTGGAGGACGAGGACGCAGTGTATCTGGAGGCCGTGGGCGTGGTGGACCTCGTGGTGGCAAGTCATCCATTAGCTCTGGTACTGTGTTTCAAATGTATTTGGAATTTAGGTTTTGTTCCTGGCAGTTTTCTGTATAATCTCTTCCTATTTTTAATACTCCATTTTTACACTTACATCTGGGATTTCAGTAGAGTTGTGTGATAGTTTCTTGTCATACAGTATGTTGTTAGATTTTTATTTTCTGCTCATGATGATCTTCATTTCCCTCCTCTACCACACACACAATAATGATATCGTCAAAGTTTCAAAATCCTTGGCACGTTCCCTGTGGCTGCCTGCTGAGTTACACTTGTGTTTAGATACAGAATGAGAGAAGAAATCACGGAATGGAAGTTTTTAAATGTTTTATCACAATTTGACCATGCTAGTCATAACACTTCAGTTGTGTCAGAAGTACCGTGTTGCTAGGAAGTCAAGGGTGTGTTTTACATATTTAGCAGTTTTGAGTAAAATGTCACCTTGGAAATCTTTGTGATCAAAGAATACAAGTGCCTGCTGTGGTGCCTCAGAGTACTTACTGTTGGGTTAGTCAGAGAGGAACCAGTATGGAATCACAGTTAACCCTAGTTCTGTGGATTACACCTTTTCTTAAGGTTGCTTTATATCATGAAACTTCCAAACACAGATGTAAGTGAGCCTGGAAATGAAATCATATGTAAAGACAGTAGCTTAGATGGAAACTTTTTGTTTGTTCAGTGCTTAAAGATCCGGACAGCAACCCGTACAGTTTGCTTGATAACACAGAGTCAGACCAGACAGTGGATACGGATGCTAGTGAGTCTCACCACAGCAGTAACCGCCGCAGGAGGTCACGCCGGCGAAGGACTGATGAGGATGCTGTTCTTATGGATGGAATGACAGAGTCTGATACAGCTTCTGTTAATGAGAATGGTTTAGGTATGTAAACAGTTGGGTGACAGTCCCAGAACAAACATGTTGCCCATGTAAGTGTAGTGAAACACTTGTTCATTTTTGTTAGCGACAAATCATTGTTCTGTTAAAGTTTGCTGTCTGATTAAAGAAGGACTCCCTCCATGCTCTGCCATGAAATCTGTTTACTGAGCTCCACTAGTACTTTCATGTGTCTCTTTTGTAAAAAAGCTGTCGGACAGGGACACCAAAGACTTAAGTTGTTGTTTACCATTAGTTCTGCCATTTGATAGAAATGGCACTGTTGGATCAGCATTCTGTTTTCTCCTTGCTAACCTCAGTCTCAGTGCAGGGAAGCTACTTAAGTAGCTGTTCAACTGAACAAGCTGCCTTACCCAGCTTCTGCTTAAGTACTTCCCCTCAGTAAGTTTTCTTGATATTTACTGGGACAAGAATATAATTTGTTGCTTAATAATGTAGGAAAAAAAAAAGTGTTCTTGGGTTATGTGGCTAAAACTTGACATATGGTTACTTATTTAATAAATGAAATCTGAGGTCATTAAGCATATGCTTAAATGTTTTAATGAGCCAAGAGCAAAGAAGTAAAACTAGCTTTTGCATTATTATGTATGCTTTCAGTATTCTGTTTTTCTTTCAGCCTGTCTATTTAGCCTGTCTCTTTAACAGAAGTAATTTTAAATGCCCCATGCTGAAACTGCTGAAGAATTTATTTTATCATCAGAAATAGTTCATGATAAACTTTGCAATTGCAGATGATAGTGACAAAAAACCCCAGCGACGCAATCGTAGCCGCAGGCGTCGCTTCAGGGGTCAGGCAGAAGATAGACAGCCAGGTAATTCGAGTGGAGCTGTGGGTAATTTCAGGTCAAAAGCATGAGAGAATGTTGTGTCTGCTGTTTTACATATAGCTGCATAATGTCAAAAGGTTACTCAATAACTAATAAGACTACTAGATAAAGATGAAAGACATTTCTTCTACTAGGAGAACTTATAAAAGTTCTTAATCTGCCTAATGAAACTAATTTATAATGTCTAACTTTTTGCTTGGACATACAAGTTGTGCTTCTGATCCAGTTCTCATTGAAGTCAACAGCCAAACTGCTGTTGAGTTCAGTGGTTCAGGATCAAGACCCAACATGGAGGTTGATGATCTGCACTCACTTGCATCTGTGCACTTGCATTGAATGTGACACAACCTTTTCAGCACTGGCTGAGGGGCCCAGAGGTGGAGTGGTGGCAGGATGCGGGTGCCCTGGCAGAGCAGTGTGAGGGAGCTCACCTGGGGTCTGCCAGGCCTGTGCCTGTATCAAGCTGCTGCTGCCAGTCCTCTGCTGCTGGGAGGATTTCAAAGTCAGCCACAAATTGAGGGTGGGAAGGAGGAGGAATCGAAATGAAATTGCATGTTTCCAATTTTTTGTTGTGGCTTGTTGCATTTCTTTTGTGTGTACTAACACTCGAAATGTTAAAGGTGAACTAGCTAATTTTCAGTGTCATGCCCTATTTAGAAAACACTTGCACATCCATGGCTAAGGTAGTACAGAAGGCCTCCTAGAGTGACAGGCTCAAAATTCCACCCATATTTGTCTTATTTGTATCTGTGGTGTTCATATAGCATTTGATTAAGGGGAAAGAATTGTTGAATTACACTAAAACTTAGGGGCAGGAAAAAACCCACAAACACTCCAACCCTCTAAAAAAAACCTCCAAAAAGTAACCCATTACTTCTCAGCATTCTAGTTTTGTAACAGTGGTATGACTACAAATTAGAGGAAAAAGTATAAATGGATTTCAGCTTTTATTTCTAAGAGACTAATTTCAGCCAGCAACATAAAGAGAAGTCAGTCATCTCTACAAAAGCTATGATATTCTTCTTGTAAATCTAAGTATTCTAAGAACAAAAAATTTCTCAAACAAGATTTTTTTCCTGTTGATGTCTTTGTTCAAGATACCATTTTCAGTTTGCATAATAAATATTTTTAAAAACAACAGCAAGAGCATTGGTAGTTAGTCACACTGTTTTTCTGGAAAATGTGCTAATAATTTAATCTCTTCATAAATACTTAGTGTATAGGGACTGACATTAAGACAGAAGGAGCTTCCCTTCCCCAAATGCTAACAGTGTATGTCAGTTATTTAGTAATTTGATTTACATTGTTACATGTTTTGGGCTCCTCCTACATGTATGAATATTAAGAATTGGTGTCTTACACTGTCTGCATAAAACATGCTTCATCTTGACATCAGAGGAGCTGGATACAGACCTCATTTTAAAGAAATAATTCTCCTTGAGCAGAAACTCACTTGTCTTGACAATTATGCAAGGACCCAATTGTCACAACTCCGGTTACCACAACAGAAAATTCATGTGCTGTACTTCCTATTCTGATGTAGGTTTCAAGCACAGTCAGTCCTAAATCCAGAAAAATAGTTCACCTGAATGCATGATATACTAAATATAATTGACTGTACTGTTCCATAGATAATGCTTGCCAACTCTAATGTGCTTTAAGCTTATCAAAGATAGGAGTGTTGATTTAAATTTGTAGTACCATGTATTCTAAAGATAGAATTGACTCCCCATCGGTGTGGTTACAAGAGGGCAGGATAAGACAAAACCAGGCTACAAGAACATGTGCTGAGGTGTTAAGAAGGAAAGAGGTCAGAAAAACCCTGGCTGGCACCCAGCAAGTGTAGCAGTAGCAGAGCAAACATGGCTGTCCTGCTCTGAGCACAGGCAGGCTCACACAGGTCCCTTTCAGTGTCTGCACACACCAGTTAACCCACCCACCAGCCAGAGTTAACTCTGTGGATTGCATTTGGAATACCAGGAGGGGGCTGAGTTCTCCTGCCTGTTGCTTCATGAGGTAACAAAGATTTGAATACTGCTTTATCGTAAGCGATCCCATACTCTGAACCTCCCCCCATTCTTCTCATATTTTAACTTGACTTCATTTCATTAGTGTGAAATTCTTCACTACTTAAGATAGTAGAACCCCATCGACAGTCTAATTTGAAGACCCTGCAGACTGATCTCTTCAAACCCAGTACAGAATGCCCTTATTTTCCAATAAAATTTACAATTGGACTAAAATTATTAATATTCTACCTTCAGATCAACACGTTACCACTGATTTTAGTGACAATTGTATTTAACAGAAACAAATCGATCCTTGCTAAGTAGCTGATACCTGTGAGTGTGAAGGCCCTTTGTGAGGAGTTTCCCAGTTGTAGTGTGACTTGTAAACAAAAAGACATAGGAAGCTTAATGCTGAACTAGACTTCTGATGTGAGCATCACTGTAATTTTTTTCCTTGAACAGTAACAGTAGCTGATTATATATCACGAGCTGAATCACAAAGTAGACAGAGAAACCCTCCTAAGGAGACACTAGCCAAAACCAAGAAAGAAACGGTAAGATTTTTAAAAATTTGTTTCCTTTTTTTCCTCTTCCCTTGCAGCAAAACAGTGAAGGAATGCTTTGTTTGGATTGCTCTCATTTGACTACAGATGTGTTTCAAGTTCAAGAATAAATCATTAAAAGCAAAAACGGCCCAGAGTAAACAGAACTGACGTGAGCTTGTGGACTGTCATTGCAGGCTTTAGTGACCAGTGTAATGCTCAAATTACGTCTTTATGCATTTTAAAATATTTCACTTACTATTAGAGCATTATGTACTAAAATGTGAAAATTATCCATGGGTGAGTCTTGAGAACTAACTCTTAAAACACTATAAATAGAGGACACTAGGTAGCCAGTTTAGTGACTTCTACAGACTATTTTAGAAATAATTAATGTTACAAAGATTATAATTAGAGATCTGTTCTCTTTAAAGGATCAGAGTGGCATTACATATCATAACAAATACTCAGAAAGTGACATTGAACTTAGTGCCTCAGGTTATGTTGGAGTTAAGCACAGTAAGACAGATCCATTGCTATATATGATTAACAAAATCTAATCTTACTAGAGACTTTGAAAGGGATGTAAAACTCAGCTTTTCAGTCACATTCTTCATTGACTTAGACAAACTGAAATTGTGAAGTAAAATGTTCTGGGCATGCTGGGGGTTTGCTGTCTCAGGGCCACCTTGGCCTGATTTCCTTGGAAGTGTCTGATAAAGAAGTATTGTGTAAGTGACAAGGTCAGTAATGGGATGCTGTGACAGGGTACTGGCACAGACAAGAGGTGTTGCCTATTGCGAAGTCCCTGTGCGAGCCAGGGGGAATTGGATAACATTCTCTAGGTTTCTCCAGAATTCTTACTGTTCCCCTGGTTTTGCTTTTTCAAGGCAAAAGATGCGATTGATGAAAACAGCCCTTCTGAAAAGGCAGTGAATGGTCCTGCTACAGCTTCTGGGGATGAGCCTTCTAAACTACAGCACAGTCCTGATGAAAAGAAAGTTACTGTTCAAGAGGATGGAAACAAACAGGAAGAAGCAGTGCTGAATGGTGTTTCATAAACTGAAGTTCCTAGTTTACAGTTCTTTTACATTACATTTAAAATAGTGCTTGTATAAGCTTGCCAAAGATAGAATATGGATCGCCAGTCTTGACACCGCACTTTCAGTTCCTCCATTTTGGAATACAGAAAGGGGAGGGAACCTGAAGAAATCATATGTTAAACATACTTTGACACCTACTGTGTTATAAATATATCATCAGATGTGCCTTGAGATAGTATATGTAACATTTAAATAAACAAAATTGCTGGCTATAGGAAATGTTATTTTGTTTTCAAAATACGGCAAAGATGTGAGGGGGATCCCTAACATAATACTCTTTATGAAAGCATTAGCTGCTTTTGTTACATTTTTAATAATATGCAACCACTTCTTCACCTGAGGAATACTAGAAAGAAATGCAGTCTAAAATATTTTGCACTGAAATGTAATTTCTCCATTAGTTTAGTCTGGAAACTGGTCTGTTTTAATACATGTTTTTTAAATGCTGTATGTAGAGGAAAAATCTGCAGACCACTGGAATACATTTGTTAAATTCTCATAATCTGCAGGGATACTGGGTGACATTGGCAGTGACTGTTCTACATTGAGGCTTTGTTTGGTTTATTTATTAAACTGTACAGTATTTAAAAATCAAACATAGCTTTAGTTAACACTAAGCTGAATTAGTCATGTCCATTAAGACATAACCTGAACTACTGAAAAGATCAATTTCCAGAAAGTTTATTCTGTATAAACTACATATGTTAGTCCTTAGTAGAGTATTTTTATTTTTGTTTTGGTTGTTTGATGTGCAATATGTTTTTTTTGTATGCTGGTAGTAAAAGAAAATAAACTTTGATCTTCCATCTGTTGACTGTTTCAGAAATTTAAATGACTATGACTTGAAGATTTCGAGCTGTTGACACTAACAGTTGAAACTGACTTGCAAGGCAGCTTAAACCTTTCACTCTTTCCTGAGAGTCTCTAACATGCCAGTCTTCCATTCTGTAAGGTGATGATGTGAAGTATCAGGTAACAAGTCTAAAAACAGACTACTTGGAGAATCACCTAACCTGACTAACATATATAAGAATTAATGCAGATGTAGTTTTTGATGGAGAGGTTAGAAGCATAACGCATCCATCTTTTCAGGCACACAAGCAGGAGCGATGCCCTAGATTCTGTGGTGGTCCTGCTCTGGCAGGGGGATTCTGTGAAGCAGGAAACAGGTGTGGAAAAACATCCAGCTAGCAAGATGTTGTAAGAAGTCACAGCAAGTGGGTAGTGCTAAAATTGTGCTCACTTGGAAGAAAAAAAATTGTCTTACCTGATTTCATCAGAAGTAAGTATGGACAACACCAAGTACTGAACCACCTGTGCCTCCAGCTGCTGGAGCTGATACAGCTACAGAAGAGCTGTACCAACTACCTTTGGGTATGTATTTTATTTAAGGTTATGTGCAGTTTTTTAATAGGACTAAATTTAGTGTTGACAGTTGTCAGCTATGTTCCCTCCTGGAGAACAAACAGGTTAATTATAACTGTGAAGTGTGCACAAGCATCTCAACTGATAAGGTAGCCACAAAAGAGCTGTGTTTAAAAAGGATTGTCTGGCAGGGAGAAACTTGAAGTACAGTAACATTCTGCATAGGGCTTGAAATATGCATACCCTGAAACAGCTGCATGGCAATGTTCCAGCTGTGGTTTTCACACTTTAAATGCATTAGTAAAGCAAAGTTATCTCTGTATATACAGGTTCTAAATGTTTTCTGTTTCATACTCATCCTACTGTTTTGATCTCTTTTCTGAAGGCATGGAATTCTTCCTCACTGTTGTGCTGGTAATACTAAATGGCCATTAACTAGTTACAGAAAGGCAGCACCAGCAGCCAGTGTTCACACAGGATGTATGACCACTCGCACTGCTACAAAGTGGAGTCTTGTTCATTCTGGAGAAATGAAAGCTCTGAGATCCCTTGTATGTATGAACAGATGGTGTTAACTCCTGCATCTGCTGTACAGCGGCTTTGTCAGGTTGCAGAAAGACTGGCAAGATTCTTGGGAGTGTGGCAGAAAGTCTTGGGCCCTAATTCAGGTACTTACAGCCATCTGCTGGGGCACGTTAGGCTTCGTGCAGTGATAAATCCAGCTCAGCCATCTCCAGTGGTCTATGTAGAGAGTTCCTGTTTCCTCATTACTATAAATACAAACTTTAGTATGTGAATTCTAACTCTGTAGTATAATATATAAAACTACAGTACTTACATTACAAATCTGGAATTTATTAAATGCTATAAAATCCATTAAAAACTGAAGGTTACTAAAAAATCCAGGACATTCCAGACCCAGGAGTGGCACTTAGGAAGCTCAGCCAACCTTGTTTTTCACAAGGCAAAGACAAACCAGTGCATTGTTTCCTCTACTTTATTTCTTCAGTCAAGAGACAACCACACATCTGTCCCAATTCTTCCCATCAAATAAATCCTCTGGATTTTTTCCATCCCCTCCCCAAACTGGCTCATCATGCTGACTTTGGCATATGAAAGAACAGCAGCATGAACTTCAAACATAGCTAGCTTAACAAAAAATAGGTAACAGCATGTAAGTCTTCCCGTATCTGGTAACGTGCGTTGGCAAAGCCACATTGTTACTGTTTTACACTGAAACCATTTCTGAGTGGCAGGTTTTGCAGCTTAATAATCAACAGGTATGAATAAAACTTTAAGCCTTGCTCCCTCACACACTTCTCAAAAAAGTGACATGAGAGGGGAGGGAAGTACCTCCCTGGATTCCTACTCCCAGCTTCATTTATATTAAGTCAAAGACTGACATTGTAACTTCTCTTCAGCCATTTATCAAAAATAATCATTTGCACAGACAAACCCTCTGATTTTCTGTCTCATTTTTTAGCTTGGTCTTCCAGTAAGTCTTTAGCTTCATTGATTTTGGCTGCTACATATGGAGAACCACCTAGAAAGAAGATAAACTCATGTCACATCAGATGAAAAAAGTATTTTCTTTCTGTGTTGTTAAGAACACGACGGTACACAGGAAAAAAAGTGAGTGGTCTATTTAAGTTAAAGAACAAACTGCATAATGACTGAAGCCATGTCAAGTTTACACATCCAGCCCTTGCAATAGCTGTATGTGCAGACACCTCATTCCTGTTCACTTGCTTTTAGTCTGCTGGAGTGGTTCTGAACTCCAGTTTTATCAGTTGTAAATCGGTCACTAATGAATTAGCACAACGTTTGTTGTCAGTACAGCAGCATTAAACTAACAAGTCTGCAGATCAACCTTCCCTCCTAGTTGAAGGCCAGCATATGAGCTGCTGCTGTGCCAAGAGACTACTAGTTCAGCTTTTAAACATGTACAAACGTCTGAAGGAGATACTGACACAGAATCCATAATGCAAATGCAAAGATCTGCAGTGTGTCTTTGTAGCATGGATAGTATTTACTAGTACTAGAATTACTCTATTTGAAGCTTAATTTATTCAGGCCATGTAAAACATAGGAAGTGCTCCTAGCAGTCTTTTAGGTTCTGCATATATTCAATAAGGTTAATTTTGAAGTTAACTTTTGCAAGATACTATCTATGGAAGGCATATCCCGTGGATTATTTTGGTGCATAAAAGTAATGAAGTTCAACAGCCACTTTAAAGGAAGCCATTTTACCTTTTAGTGAGGATTAAAAAGTTTAAATGCCAAACACTAACACATGATTCTGACTCACTGAAGTAAACAGAATTTAGAACAGGTATAGATGCCTTAAGTTACTAACTTTAAGCATAACTAGATTCTGAGCCTTCAGAGTACCACAAACAGAAATATTTTACAGTTTAGTGTATTCAACAGACAAAGAAGGCTCAATACCTGCCATTGATCATGAATTCCCAGTGCATTCAAATTAACTCAAACTCACATGGTACATAAAATGCACAAATATACTCTGGTCTTTCATCTAAAATAAAGGGAGCTCTAAGTCTCATTTTAACAAATGACATTTTCATCTGATCTGTACAGAAGACAAGTAACAGGCTAACCTGCTCAATCTGTCTGCTTGCTTTAGACAAAATATAAAAACATGCTCCACAACCATGAGGATTAAGGTACTCTAACATTTGTTTTCACTTAGGAGTTTTTGGGAAGGTTTAGGAGCTGAGGTAGTCAGTCATATGTCAGTCACTTCTTCCCTACACAGTTCTACTAATCTGCATTAAAAGCACACATTAATTAATGTGATTTAATTTACTTACCTTTATCTGGATGATTCAGAAGCATGATCCGTCTATGTGCTTCTCTAATTTTACTTCTGTTGGCTGTAGGGCTTGAAAAGAGAGAAAAACTGACTTAAGGGAACTAGCTCTCTAAATCCCCAGATCTTTTAAAGGTACCTCAGAACAAGCAAGCACCCTGTCTTATCCATAAAGCCTTTGGCTTACAGGTATGTTTTTCTTTTCCTGTTACCAATGTGTAGCATGTAAGACCTGGAGAGGGTTTCTAAGGTTTTTCCAAAATACTGTGTGTGAACAAAACACACTACAGCAGTCTGGTACAGTGGGGGATGGTCACACAGTAGGAAACAAATAAAACTAAATTGTAACATTTTTACTGGGACAACTTAAAGGCTGGAGGAAAAAAAAAAACCCAACAAAATGAGGTATTGATTTACATTTAAAAAAGAAATAAAACCACAACAAACTTTGTATCAAAACTTCACAGCTGGAAGTTACCTTCAAATAACTGAGATATTCTGGAATATGTGATGAATCTACTCCACATGCAAGAAGTGGGTTTGCAGCACCTTCACGCTGCATCTATCCCAACTTCACCAGCAGTGACAGGAACTGCAAGCAAATGGCACAACCGTGTTCCCCATACCAAGTAAACACCAAGGCTGCTGGAAATGACAGATTCACCAAGACCTGTATGTGGCTTTTGAACGTGCAGATGTACAGAAGTCCAGTTAAGAGCTAGCTTTAAGCAAGCTAACATTCTGCAAAGAATCCCAAGTAAGTACAGAAAATCCTGAAAGATTATTTCATATTGCCTGACTCGGCAGTGACATTCCCAGGGGAAGCTGAGTGTAGGACTGTCCTGACCTGGCAGTGACATTCCCAGGGGAAGCTGGGCACAGGACAGTCTTAAGCATTGAGAATTACGCCCTTTTCAAACCAAGCCAGCAACTAGGTAACACCACAGTCTCCTTTATACCTTTCATTGGTAATAAATTTCCTTTTACCTCACTCCTAGTATTAAAGCTGCTTCTCGTTTTGTCATTTTGGGTTCAAATCCACCTCTGTAATAACCACTGAAGGCCTGAAAGGGAAAACATGTTATTTTAAATAGCACTAACTTTTAAGATTATCAGTTAAAACAACTCATTACTGCTTTTGTAGCTGTTGGCTTTTAGTCTGTAAGACTAATGCGAAATGACTTTTGCACTTGTGATAAGAAATTCAGAGTATTGTTACTTAAATGAGTACTAGAACTTGCCAAAGCAAGTTCTCTATTAGTCAACCACCACCAGAATTGCTGAGATTAATGGTGTAGTTACTGCCAAAATTCCGTTTAGTATTAGAAGATACACTTATCCCATACAGAGACAATAATCTGTAGGTATTTCACCAAGTAAACTTTAAACAAAGAGATGCTGCTGATAAAACAAAAACTTACAGGTTTTGGTAGATTCTGAAGTGCTTGTTTTACTTGTGGCTCCATTTGCTTCATAGCTTTTACTGCATAGCGACCTTAAAGAAATCAGCGTTGGACAAGTCATCAAGATTTAGCAATTCAGTTCAACTGGTAACTTATGGAATAGAACATGGAATAAGCTTTTTGGGGACATAATAATGTAAGAACTTTGATATTTTGTTTCATTACAGCCACGTTTCTCAATACTGACTTTCCCAAAAATGTCCTGTATCAGCTATTAAACTACTCTAAAATTCATCAGTTCTGAAACAGGCAATGGTAAGGACAACTGGGTGTTCAGTGTCCTCCCATCCTCTACAAACCTGCAAATCCAGCCGCCGCGATGGTCAGGCCAACCGCCACCATTGTACTGGCCTACAAGGGGAAGACAGGAAGTATTTGTTTAACAAAGGAGAAGAAAAAAAGCCCACCCAGCAACCTCTACAGTGGGTCGCACAAGTATATATATTGACAACCGCATGACTAGGGGGAAAATGGTCATAATACGATTTACTTCGGCTACGCTGTTCTCAATGACGGCAGGGGCACGGCGAAGGCAGCGCAGCTGGGTCAGGCGCCCCAGAGAGGGCGGGAACCCCCCCCTGCTGTGGGAGAAGGGGGGAAACCCAGCCCGGCAGCACCGCCCCTCTCGGCGGCCCTGCTTTAAGCCCGGAGGCACTGGGGCTGAGGAGGCAGGAGTTCACGGCCCTGCCGCGGCCTTTGCAGGGCAGCGCCCTCCTCACACGGCCCAGGGCACCGGGCTCCTCACCGGGGCAGGGACAAGGACAAGCCGAGCTCCTCTGCCCGCGGAAGGGCTTAAGAGCTGCCGGACCAGGCTTATACACCCGTCGGCTCCTGCGGCGAAACCCACCGGGCTCGAGCCCCCCTACCGCACTCACCATGGCCGGCCGGGCACCGGCCCCGCGCACTGGCGACCGCCGGGCCGAGCGCGGAGGGCCCCGGGTCGCCGTACGGCACCAGGGCCGGCCGCAAAGCCACCGCCGGCTGCCGTAAAGCGGCGCGGGGCGGGGAGGGACCTGCGGACACCGCCCCGGGGCTGGCGGGCCAGAGGAGACAGCGGCGGAACGCGGCGGGGTCGGAGGGGATAGGGGCAAGGCCCGGCGGTGCTGCCTGCGGTGGAAGGGGGAGCGGCGGGAGCAGCTCGGTGGGCGCAGGCCGGGAGTGGAGCTGGGGCAGCGAGCAAGAAGCTCCCTGACGAAGAGAAGTGTTACCGCCCCGGCCGGGGGGTGGCTGGCTGGAGAGCTGCGCTCCTGTGCCGCTCCGGGTGTCTGGAGAAGGCTCTGGGAGAGGGCTGCGTTTGGCCTTAGTCAGGGACTGCTTAACAGGGACAGAGCACAGCGTTACAGAAATAATAGTACAGGTCTCATTCCTGATGTAAATGAGCGATTTACAGGCCTGGCACTTGTATTTGAACATTATTTAAAGCATAGTGTCATTATTAATAATAGGGTTCATAAGCAGCACAACAGTCAAGAGTCCGTCTGTCTGTTAGTAGGTCTAGTCTGAAGTCAGTTTTGGAGACTGAGTAATGTGGTAGTGAGACCATGCCAGCATTTAGCCCTAACTTGCTACTTCAAATTGGTAATATTTCAAAGCTCTGAGTGCTGCTGCCTTGCCTAACTGATAGTTTTCTGCAGTAAAAAGCTTTAGTGTCACCCTTTGTGCTCGTAGAGGTGTCAGTGTCCTCGTGGACTCCTGGAGGACCTAGTGAAGGCCACTAGCTTTTGGTTGCTTCAGGCCTGGACTCACAAGCCCTCATGTAGGCAGTTTAGTGTGAGAACAGATTGTAAGCTAAGAAGCTTGTAAGTTTGTGGGCTCTTGCAGTGAAAGATAGAATTTTCTGCTGTGTAGTTTCTATGAGTACTTTGAATATGTCAGAATTTCAGTTTGAGCTTGAATTGTGGGTTTTTATCAGTAAAATTTCAACTGCCTGGTTTAATGTCTTGTGAGATAAAGTTTGGAGGTAGTCTTCCTTATGTGTCATCCAGATAAAGCTAAAAGAAAATAACCTACTGCCTTTTAAAGAGGGTAGAAGACAGGCTTTGGTACTGTTGTGCAAGTGTTTCATCAGATGGAAATAAAAAGAAACTTTCATGTTTGAGTTTGAGAAAGGAATAAAATCCATTCCTTCTAGAGCACAAGGCCCCTGAAAGCCTGAAAGACCCTTTCAAATATGGAAAGTGGAGATAGCAAGTGGGAAACAACTAGATGTTTTGTGGGGGAACAAAAAAGTCTGTAGATGTATGGGTCTGGTAGCTAACTAGAGTTTCTTCATATGTAGAAGAGGATTTGGATTTAAGATGGTTTCTTCTTTGTCCCTTTTCTACCAAAAAAGGGGGTAGAGCTGTGTAAAAAAGGGAGTAATGACTTTACTGGGGCATGAGTAGTGTTTAATCCTTCATATAATCTAAACCAGTAAAGTAAGAGACAGGGACTCCTTCCCTGTAATTAATTACATGAAGTTTGATTCTTCCATTTTGACAGTGTTTTGCTAGATCCAGATGGCTTTCAGGAGAAAGCTATCCTGAAAGGGAGTTTTGTTTTATTTCTTTCCTCACTTTCCCCAGTCCCTGCCTAGAAGGAGTGGTGGCTCAACTCGCAAAGGGGATTTTGCAGATTTATACTTTGTGGTTATTTCTATTGTGAAATTCCTCATTTTCAGAGAAAAAAAAAAATCGGAGCTATAGATGGTAAGAAAGAAAACTTTCTAGGGACTACGAGGAGATTGTTTCAACCCAAACAGCCATCGAATTAACTGAAACCACGCATGGAAAAAACACTACCCTCTAAATACATGGTGGACTAGAAATAGTTTGTGTATAAACCTTCTTACTGTTCTATTTTGATAGGTTTATGTAATAAAAGTGCTGCTGAGGGACTGGCAGATGTGGAACAGAGGACATGATGTACCTGCAGTATTGTAAGTCTTTTTGGTTGTGGGTTGTTGTTTTTTTTTCTTGAAACATGCAAGTTTACCTGGATTTCACTTGGGAAGAAACCTGCTCTCTGTTGGACTGCTAGCCAGTGAAGGGGACTGCACAAAGCACATCCTGCTCTCCCCACTTCAGTCATGATGTTCTGCCAGTGGGTGGAAAGGGAGCAGGATGAGATCAGCACATCAGCTGTATTTTTCCTGGGAAACGCTGGAAGGGTAGTCTAGGTGTCCAGGTCTTCTGCAACACCTTGTTTGGAAAGGAGGGAAAGGGATTAGGGATATCTCTGAATCCCTCCTCATAGTAGGGACACTAGGAAGGTGGAGCCTTACCAGACCATTCTTCGCAAGTAGAATCGAGTATTTTAGACAACCCAGCGGTGTGGTCACCAACAGCAGGAGAAGTAGCACAAACCTCATGAAATTCAATAGGGTCAAATGCAAGGTCGTGCACAGGGGTTGGGACAACCCCAAGCACAAATAAAGGCTGGGTGGAGAATGGATTGAGAGCAGCCCTGAGAAGGACTTGGGGGTTTTGGTTGATGAGAAGCTCAACATGAGCCGGCAATGTGCACTCACAGCCCAGAAAGCAGCCGTGTCATGGGCTGCATCCAAAGAAGCATGGCCAGCAGGGCCAGGGAGGTGATTCTGCCCCTCTACTCTGCTCCCCTGAGACCCCACCTGGAGTACTGTGTCCAGTTCTAGAGCCCTCAGAACAAGAAGGACATGGAGCTGTTGGAGTGAGTCTGGAGGAAGGCTGCAAAGATGACCAGACTGCTGGAGCAGCTCTCCTATGGAGACAAACTCAGAGTTGGGGTCAGGGAGGTCAGATGATCTTTAGGTTAGATGATGTTTAAAGTCCCTTCCAACCCAAACCATTCTGTGATTCTCTGATTTGCTGGTCTCACATCTTTGGCAAATGCACCATATCTCAGGGTATTGACATTGGGATGCTTATCTTCTTTTATTAGGAGTGTTCCTAACTTGTATAAATCCTTGATTATTTATCAACTGTGCAGCTTGAGTCACAGTCCCCTGTGTTCCGGATGAAAGCTCCAGTTAGTGGCTTGTGGGTGAGACAGAGACTTATTTCTTGCTTCCAGTAAATACCTGTCATTTAAATGTCAGAGCATTACTTACTAATTTCATAGGCCTCACTCAGGGACATGTCACTGTGTCCTTTGCAGAGGCTGATTTACCACTGTCATGTGTAAAGCAGGGTCTGAATTCTCCCTCCACGGTGAAAGAGGTATGATTGTGTAGCATACCAAAGTGTAATACGTTTTGGGTGGTGGTTTTGTTTTGGGGGTTTTTCTCCTTCTTTGAATTTGTGCTTAAAATACTGCTGATGAGGGACACTTAAAGAAATAGGTATTTGTTTTGGAGTTTAACTTAAAGTATATAAGGAAATCCCTTTCCTTTTGAGAAGAGATCCTCTCAGCTTTACTGTTGACAAAGTTTTGGCTCGACTATCCCTTTTGTATGTCACTTCATTGCCCTCAAGAAATTGGCCTCAGTGAGGGGCATGTAAGAGCCTGAGATTAACAGGAAGTCTGTCAAGTTACTGTGGCACTGAAATTGTTTGTAACAAGTGGCCTGATGATCTCCAGATTCATGCTGGAATGATACTCACTGTTTGGGGCACCACAACATGCCAAAGCCCCCTGGTTTCAGTCTAGAAACTTGTCAAGTCTTTTACTGTTGACCTGTTGGTGAAATCAGAAAGTCACTAAATTTTTGGGATGATGCTAGCTGAAATGTTCCATCAGGTCCTGACCATGACATCCCTTCAGGGAATCCCACAGTTTCCATCTGAGGCAGGCACATGCATTTTGGGTGGAGACACACACCACGACCTAGAGAGCATTGCTGCTGCAGCAGGGCACAACGTTTTGCACCTCTAAACCAGTATTTGCTTCCCTCACATTATAAAAGGCAAAAACATTGAAATGCCTAGGTGTGATACTGGCATAGGTCACAGGAATAGTGTAGGGTGAGTTTGTAAGTTCTGTTTTTCCTTCTTCTTAGGAAAATGAAGGAAGAGGCTACAGATAACTTTGACATTAATGCACTTCCAACAGTTAAGGTCCTCCGATTTTCCAAATCTGTCCATTCTGTGCACAGCTTTTGTTTTGTACACAACTCTTATTTTGGTTTGCTTAATGTATCTTTCTTGGATACTAAATAGAAATTGTGAAATGTACAGAATCTGTACCATTGTTGCCTTCACAGAAAAACAGAACAAAAAACAACCAAAAAAACCCTTACATTACTTGTTCGTTTG